>JANHMN010000010.1:43310863-43361924 GCA_030674055.1 Rhabdomys pumilio | reverse complement strand
AGAGAGAGAGAGAGAGAGAGAGAGAGAGAGAGAGAGAGAGAGAGAGAAACGGGAATACCAGCAAAAAGGAAGAGCTACCAACTGTGTAACATTCAGAGACAGGATGAACTCCAGCAGAACAGATATGATTCATGAAGTAAGTTAACAGGGGCGTGATGAATGAGAGTAAGAGCCAGTGTCCCTATTCCATGCAATGCAAATGAACTTGCACTTTGGTTCACAGGCCCTTGAGAATCAGAAAAATCTTTCAGCAAAGCCCTGGCATTGCAATGCTTTAGGAAAAGGCTGAATGGCTTTGCTCAAAGCCATTAAACTGATTCAATGAACTCATTTTAAAGAGTAAGAAACCAAATTTCAAATAATATGGATGAAAAGTCAACCCAAGGTAGAGCCCAATAATCTCTATGTAGAGGCATTAGAGATTTGAATGATTACCTGAGGCTGAAAAGCTTCACACTTCATAGTTTGATGAAGAGGCAGAACAGAGAGGCTTCTTTTTCTTATGACTTGTGTGGCTGAGTAGAAGGTGGTTCCAGACAGTAGAGTGAAATATACAGTAAATCCTGCTTGGCAAGGAACTGTTGAGAGGGATTTGCACAGTTTACCTTTGACATGTGAGGGTTAACTGTTGGCAGCAGGACAGTGGACAGTTAGACACATGACTCTCAAGCAAAATACTTGGTGTGATGAAAGATGCTTGTCCAAACAGAAAATGAAGAAGACAACAGTGTGTTTAGAAGGCATGCAGAGCCCTTTAATAACTCTAGAAGAGACCAGTTGCAAAAGGGCAAGGAACTTGCTCCAGATCACACAACTAATGCAGACTGATTTAAGCTGTCAGTAAACATCTGTCTGCTTCCAAAAAGTTTTCATTCGCTTGTCTTAATTTCCTTGAAATACTTCATTAACTATTCTTTAAGAGTTGAATACCACCTGCGAAAAGCCATTGCACGCCCGCAGTTTGTATTAATTATGCTTTTATTCTACAGCTGTTAAACAGTGTGATTTCACTATTGCATAATTTGGTTCTTATTTGCCTCTCTCATAAGTATAACACAATTTATCAACTTCTGGGTGGAATTTAAAAGACATCATTTTTGAAGGTCCTATACATATTGTTCCTGAGACTGAGACTTCTAGACATGGAAGCTTTACAAAGAAAGTTGCAATAGACTGCATTGTCAAACTAATGTCAGCTCTCCATGTCATCTCCCAGAAGGAATGTTGCCAACATGGTCATTTAGGTGTGGGGATGGTGATGATGGTGGTGGTAGCGGTAGTGGTAGTGTGTAGATGTAAACCTCCATACCGGAAATATGAGCTTTTAGAATATAAATCCCTTATGATATTATTGAAAATTAAAGTTTAACACAAAATCATTGTATTCCCACCAAAACCGTGATAATCTAGTCATTATCATTATGTTAATGAAGTACACACATTAGAGCAAGAGTGTCTGAGGATGTGGCTGTAAGAAGGACAATGGAAGAGGACGTTCAGAGAAGCAAAACTACAAAATCACACCGAAAACACTGTGTTTCTGCTGCATGGCAGGTAAATACACAATGACCTGGTCTACTTTTAGTAACTTTCCTGGTTACACTGCTCCAAGAGCAGCAAGTTTGAAATACAGTCCTGTTGGGTGACTGACAGGATATTTTGCTTAGCAAACGAGGGGTTACTGACAAAGGAGATGCTAAACACCCCTCAATGTGTTGGAAATATACTGTTTACTAATCCAGTTCTTAGAGAACTTGTGACGTTTCACGCCATAAATTCCAATGTAAAAATGGAGATGTTGAAACATGAAAAAAGTCAAGGATAAAGCAATTTACTTTAACCATGAAAATATAGGAGAAGTTATTGGTAATATTCTAAAGAAAAAGAGAAAAAGTGTAAAACAGACAAACAAAAAATTGAAAAACAAAATAACAACACTGTGAACAGACAATTGTTCTCAGAAGACAAAACAGAAAATAACTAGAAGAAAATGGAATTCTCTTTGTTCTGAATGATCAGTCTGCAGAATGTGTATGCCTTACTGTTGGTGAAAATTTGTTCCAATTTGTGACACTCCATTCTGGACAGAGGTTCCTTGAAACACAGAAAGTAATCAGAATTTACAAGGAGAAAATACAATTATGAATCTCAGGAAATTTCTGATTTTAGAAGATTCACAAAGCCCAGCTCCAAGGTTATATAGGCTATGAAAATTACCAGTTGTCTCCAAACTGTCCAGTTCCCTCCTGAAAATCATTGAAGGAATTCCAAGGTTACAGATTTTCTGTGTTGTCAACTTTGCTGGCATAGGCTTTTTGGTGATGCAGCCACCTCTAAGTTATCCATGTTCCTGTAGGTAACCTGTCACCTAATTCCTGTAGACAACCAAATAATAAGTTCGCTGATTTGTCAATGGCCTTTGCTAATTCTGATTTCACTGCTCAGTTGAAATATCCTATATTCAGAATATAGACATTTGTTAATATCTCACCCAGAATTAGTGCAAAGCAGTATAGCACGAATTGCTAGTGCAAGGGATCTATTTCTTAAGGTATATGACTTGGAAACTGTGACTGTACGATGATTTAGTTCCAAGGGTCTTTACTGTTATTTTGTTCTCTCTTTGGGATTATTCAGGAGAAAACAGCAACCTCAGTAAGCACGGAGGGCTAACAGTAGGAAGGTAAAACCTCTGCAATTTGAGTTTTATACTGTTTAACTGAAAGTGTGGTGGAAGAGTGAATTCTGATCTGTCTTTTGGGGCATAGTAGAAAAATCTCGTTCCCTGACACAGCTTTTTCTTTGCTGACTGGGATAACATCACTAGTTCTCTTATATTTCATAGTCCCAGAACCTGTACTCACATTTTATTCTATGTATGTTGGTCCTCTTTGGTTATTGACCTCAAAGCCTTAAGTCATCTATTGTGCAAAAATAATAACTCTTATATGCCATAATAATGATGAAAAGAGTACAAAATCTACACCTTCTACTATAATTTTATATTTTCTATTAGAATACCGTAACTGCCCCGAGCTGTAAAAGACCCTTCTGCCCCACGCTTGGCGCCAAAATGTAAAAGACCTGTGCTAACTGTAACGGACCACTCTTGCCCACGTTTGGGGGCCAAACTATAGCGGCCCGCTCTGTTCCACAGGTCCGGGTTTAGCAAGAGAGAGAGTGGGGGGAAGAAGGGGAAGAGCCTCGAAGAATAGAGACAAGCCAGAGGATCTGTAGTAAAGTCTTCTTTACTGTCTCCACCATACACACACCACTACACCTACTACTGCTACACCACACACTCACACACACACACATGCATATACACATATACACACTACAACAAGGAAATCCTGGGTATTTATAGGCTTTTGCCATGTGCCTTGTAGGCGCGTGGATACCATGTGCCTTGCAGGTGTGGATATGACGTAAGCCTTACAGGCGTGAACAGCACGTGCACCTTACAGGCATATATGGCGTAGATAGCACGTGGACAACACGTGCACCGCATGCCTTGTAGGCATGGATACCAAGTGCTCCTTGCAGCTGGGGGCACTTAACAGCAAAACAAGCTATGAGGGATATCAGAGTGTGCTTCAGCTGTTGTAAGCTGTTGAAAACCAAGTCTCATGTCAGGGTATATGGCTCAAGATGGCTGCAAAGCTGATAGCTGCTTTCTAGCCGCTTTTTGCTTAAAGTCGGCTCCCAACAGAATACACTGTACATCTGTGTTGGGGATTGGTTCTAGTGCTTTGAATTAATCCACCCACCCAAATCAGGAATCTGTGTGTCCAAACACTGAAGGTCCTTATCCCTAATTGCTTTTGGGTTGATCAATAAAGAACCAATGGCCAGTGGTTGGGAAGGTACACTGAGGCAGGACCTTTGGGTTTGCACTGGCTAGTAACTGGAGAACACAAGACATTTGGAGGAAGACAGATCAGATTTAGATCACAGAAGGAAAATCTTCCAAAATGTAGGTGAGAAGAAATGAACCCCCTGCCCCCGAAGTGCTGCCCAGAAGTGTCTTGGGCAGCAAAGACTGGGGATCTACCCAGAATGAGCCAGAGCAACAAAGATAAAATATAGAATTAGAGGGTATTAAGCCAGGATTACAGAAGAGAAATTTGTGCTAGCCGTGGGAAGGATTAGAAATGCCCAGACCCTGAGCTAGTCAAGACATTTAAAATTAATTGGTGTGTGTGTGTGTGTGTGTGTGTGTGTGTGTGTGTGTGTTTCATTTGCAAATCCAAAGGGCTCTGGAAGGTGGCTGGGAGCACAAAGGAATATAGCAAATTTGCCACTACATATCTGTTGTTTTTGTGTGCAATGCTGTATATGAGTGTGCATATGGTGAGATTTTTTTCCCAAAGTCAATTAGTTATATTGCTGTTTCAAATAGTCCTCAAGATAAAATGACAAAAAAAAAAAAAACCCTCAAGGTTATATTTCATTTTTGATATAACAATCTGGATCATGGATAAAGACTCTGTTCTATAATGTCAAAGGGATCAGCCTCACTTAGAAACTCTGCTAGTCTCAGTAGGCAGCTTTCATTTCTGGATGTGAGGAAGCTTGAGGCAGTTGCACTTTCTATTAGGATGTAGGAGACAGAGACAGAGAGTGTTCAGAAGGAACAGCATTGGCTTGAAGGACATGGTCTCTCAACAAAGTGAATTTCCCTTCCTCACAAAAACCTTTGCTCTTAAATTAGTCCCACAGTCTCATTATTAACTGAGCAGCCTGAGAAGTATGGTATCAACCTGAGTACTTGATAGGTTAACAACCTGCAACTCAGGGCCTAAGGCTAAGATCAATAAAATTGGGAACAGATTTTGGGAAAACAAAATCAATGTCATTGCCTGGGTAAGAAAAAGAGAATAAAAGCAGAAGGTGACAGAGTCCGAAACTTTGAAGCTCGCTGCGTAGCTCAGCAATGCCTTGCACCTTCTTCTGTTTCCTGTTCATAGGAAACAGCATTCCCTGTGAACGATGCCTGAGGCAGTGTGCCTCCTCTCATTGCTCAGTGTCTCCCTCACAGAAGAACATTTGACAGTGGAGTTACCATCCTCTGGGTCTCTTCCTAATGTGTAATCAGCAGAAGACAAACTTAATATGCATTGAATAATATTTGATGTTTCAAGGCTTCAAAAATTGAAATTTACAATTACAATAAATTTTAGGGGATTTTCTTTTTTTTTTTTTTCTTAAACATAAAGTCAAAGTGATACACTTTCAGTAGACTTCAAAATACATATTTTGAATTTTGAGTTGTTGGTGCCTAGTAATAAACAGTGAAAACAAAGCAATGACAACAGAAATATTGCCATAATGGAGAGTTACAGAGAACCACAGTGCCTATTTAGCCATAGGGTTGTGATGGTGACCAATGCTCAACCTAGGGTACACTGTGGTGCTGAGCTGGGTTAGTCTCTAAGTTAGGAATTCATTTTCACAATGGGTTTACATGTTTCTCTACTTTCAATGGGTTTATTGTGGGGTACAATTAAAAGTTAAAGAACAGATGTCATGGTTGGTTTTAATTGTTAACTTGGCCCCACCTACAGTTACTTATCGGGTGAGGGAATCTCGAATATTTCTCTAGATAGGACAGGCCTGTGGACATGTCTATATGGAATTATCTTGATTATTCTACTTGATGTGTGAAGACATGAGTTGAGTGGTGCCATTTCGAGAATTAGAGGCACTAGACTATAAATGTGTGAAAATCAGACTGAGCAGAAGTAGCTTCTGTGTATTAATTTCTCACTGTTCATGACAGTGGAAGTGATACAACAATCTGTTTTAAGTTCCTGCTGTCTTGACTACCCCATTGTTCTAAGCTAAAATAAATATTCCTCCTGTAAGTTGTTTTTTATCAAGATATTTTAACACACACAGCAACAGAAATGAGTCTAGGACAATGTAGTGGTTTGAATATACTTGACCCAGGGAGTCACACTATTAGGAGGTGTGGCCTTGTTGGAGGAAGTGTGTCACTGCGGGGGTGACATTTGAAACCATCCTCCTAGCTTCCTAGAAGAGCCAGTCTTCTCCTAGTGGCCTGCAGATCAAGAGGTAGAACTCTCAGCTCCTCTAGCACCATGTCTGCCTGGACTCTGCCAGGCTTCTTTCATGATGGTAACATGATGAACCTCAGAACCAGTAAGCCAGCCCCAATTAAATGTTGTCCTTTATAACAGTTTTCTTGGTCCTGGTGTCCCTTCACAGCAATGAAAACCCTAACGAAGAGGGACAAAGAATATTATGGGAAGCTGGTTTTGACAAAAGAGTCAGGAAGAAGTTGTACAACCACCTAGAACAAAAAGTCAATTAAAATAATTGAGAAAATATATTTTAAAGAACATTTAAAATGTGGGAAAGTGAGCAAAGGATACCATAGTTGGTAAGCATTATTCTTATAAACTATTTTTGCATCAGTTCAGCATGGAAGCACCTTGGTGACAATCTGTACTCTCAGCTGTCCCACTCTCACTGATGAAGATGCCACAATTCACCTGGCTGCAAAGTGAGAAAAGCAGCTTCAGTGAAACAGCACAGATTTTCTGAATGAAGCAAAAAAAAAAAAAAAAAAAAAAAAAACACACAAAAAGAACTTAGAACCAGTCGCAACACCTACAGTTCCAATGGCTTCAAAAGGCAACTTTATTTTTCCTAAATGAGACCCAACAGAAGGAGCCAAGTATGTAGAAGAAAACAAAAATGATAGAATCAGCTGTATATCAAAATTGAGACTATCATGTCACCAAAGAGTTCAAAAGTGATCAGCAGAAAGTGAGTGGTTAAATAGGAATGCTGATGAGCCAACAGCAACACCAGTACAGAAGGTCCTGTCACACAGACAGTAATAGGCTGTTTGTCTCAAATAAGTAGATGTGGTTTTGCTGGTGTTTTTATAACACTTAAAATGATGACTATTTTAAGAGGGACCATACATAGACTGATTTGAGTTGACTGTGCATCAAAACATCACGTGGTATCTCTTACACACCTTCACTTTTGTGTATCAATCTGAAAAGTTTTCTCCAAGTACCATATAAAGGGAAACATATCATAACCAAAGATTCATCCCAAACAATGAAAACTGGAAATCAGTACAAACCAATGTACAAGCAAATAATAAGATGATGTCATGTTGAAAGATGATGAAAAAATCTACCTGACAAAAGTAATTTCAATTAAGTAATTTCAAAGAAGAATGAGAGAGAGCATTGTGATTAAACTGCATAAATGACATCACTGAAAAACTGTAAAAGACATCATTCAAATTAATAAAAACCTAAGCATTTTCTACCTACCTAATATTATTAAGATTGTAATAATGAAAAAAATATTAGCAATGGAAATGTTTGGTTTGATGACTCGTATCTAACACAGTACTGGAGGTACTTGACAATGCTGTAAGTCACGGAAAAGAAATTAAAACTTATAGACCAAAAGGGAAAACTAACACTTATTGTCGAACATAATTATTAATATAAAGATGAAAAATACAAGCCAATTATAATGGTACCAGCACAGAATTGAAATCTCAGAACTTAGAATGGTGGGTTGGGGCAACTGTGTCTTTGAATCCGGTAGAGTACATAGTGAGTTTTAGATGTAGCAGAGCTGCAAAGCAAGATAGTCTTGCAACAAAAGACAAAGAACAAAATTAATTCTATATAATTCATAAAAATTATCGCAATTAGTAAACATCCTAAAGCCGTGAAGCCAACTATTTTTACAGCAAAACAAGCTTTACTCTATATAACAGTAATGAGCAATGCAAAGTAGAAGTGTGGAACTCTCTATAGTGTACTAACAAGTGAAACATGAGCAGTTGTAACTATCTATCTATCAATGCTGGTTAGGCTAATTTGGATATTGCTTCACAGCAGGATTGGAAGAAGACAGCTATTCAGATGTGAGGTTTGTAGAATCGATACTAAACTTCCCCAAATCCTTATACTTTTTTTTTTTTTGGATAAAATCAACAAGTTAATTTCAAAAACTTTTAAAGAAATGCAAATTTTTTAAGAAATCAAAACTAACAGTGAAAGCATATTACAACATACCTTGCCTAATTTCAAGTCTATGCACTGTAAAATTACAACTACAGTATATTACTAAGATTAACACAAATAGGTGCTTCTGTAGATGATTTCAGAAATAAACCTCCATTTATGTGACCAGCCAGTCATAGTTCAAGGAAAGTATGCAAAGAATGCAAGGGGAACTGACTTTTCACAATGCAAAGGGTGAAATCAATAAATATATGTAGAAATTAATATATGGACCCTAATTTACAACCTTAATAAACAATGAATCAAAATAGGTTACAAACCTGACAACAAACAATAAAAAATAAAAAATAAATAAATTTAAAAAAACTCAAAACATACTCCCCAAGCAATGGCAAAGAATCTTTGTAACATAAGCATAATTTGTTTTCATACAACATAGAGGCAAGAACTGTGCTATGAAATATGAAATCTTTATATATATATATATATATATATATATATATATATATATATGTACATGTTTGTATGTTCATGTGTGTACAGTTGTATGTGTGCATATGTGGAAGTCAGAGGTCATCCTGGGGTGTTCTGTTTCAAACACTGCCTACCTTTTTTGGAACAAGAACATTCATTTACCTGGAACACATCAAACAGGCTAGGTTGGCCAGTGAGCTCTAGGCACCTGCCTGTCTTTTACAAATTACCTATTTGTCTATCTTATTTGTATCAGGGCTTGGGATTTGAACTTGGATCCATCATGCACTTTACTATGAACATCTCCCTGGCCTGGGAACTCTGTTTGAAGTGTTAATCCTGGTATTAACAAATGAGAAGACACTATCGTAAAATTAAAATATAAGTTGGAAACATGAAAAATATGTCTAAAAGCATTGACAATCAACTTGTGTCCTCAATAACTTAAAATGCCATTGCAATCAAGATGAAGACAAAATAAAGACAATCTAAAATGGTCACATTATCGGAATAAATTCTCTGCCAAAGAATACAAAATGTTAAATGATCACAAATACACTTGTTAGTATTTGCTGAATAATATTTAAATACAAACAGACACAAACATATACCTGTTAAAATGATAACATTTTAAATTGTTTCTAGGTTTTCTGGAAGACATATATGTGTGAAGTGGTGCATGTGAGAATTGTGTCTGCAAGAGGCCAGAAGAGGGTTTCCATCCCCTGGTACAGGAGCTATGAGCAGTTGTAAGGCACTCCTCATGGGTGCTGAGAAACTGATTCAGATCCTCTGCCAGAGAAGTAAGAACTGCAGAGCTATCTCTCCAGCACCTGGCGAAACTTTAAACTGAAAATGGCACCTTTTGAAAACAGCCTGGCAGTTCCTTCAAATGGAAAATAGACCTCCCGATGTATCACAGCGATTCCACTGGCAGGTGTTTACCTAAGACAAATGAAAACATATAGTCTATGGCAATTTCATCCATAATAAGTGAAACCCAGATTGGTTTTTTAAAAACATTTTACAGACATTCAAAACAATACTTGTCAGCAATAAAGGAACAGTGTAAGAAGCAAACCGCTGAGGTAACACACACAACAGAGAGCATGGAGCTGCAAACAGGAGGATAAATGTGAGCAAAAACAAAAGTCTACCAGCTTAAGCCTTCATTTACACATTTACTTTTGGAAATCAAAAGAACTACAGAGCTTTTCATTATTCACATTAACCCACAGGCTAGTGGGAAGTTTCCAGAAGGGCAAGCAGAAACATCTGTGAGTGTTCACGTTGTAAAACTAGCTTGCGATGACATGACTGCTGTCACAGAATGTCCTTACACCACTGGGATGTAAATTTTAAAATGTTTTGGACTCAAAAGATGGCTCTGACTGTTCCTGCAGAGGGCTTGAAATCAACTCCCAGCAAGCACCCACATGGATGGCTCCCAACCATCCATAGATTCATTTCTAGGGGATCTGAAGCCCTCTTCTGACCTCTGCACACATGTAGTGCCCACACATATATGCAGACAAAACACATACATATGAAACAAAATAAATACATTTTTTAAAAGAGAGAGCTTTACAGCATGCATATATACCTAGAGTTAAGATTGCAAAATAGTCTTAGGATTTACATGAAAAATGACCAAATCATATTTAATGTATTTATATCCTAATAAAAGAAAGAAGTTTTAGACACCAAGTGAAGAAAAACATACTTATCAGAAGAATTTAAAGCACAAATCAGGGTGTAATTTGTTGTTCGTGTGCTTTTCTAGAAGTCACGAGGCCCCGGGACCCTGCCGGAATCAGCATGGCTGAGTAAGGGAAGGTATGATAAAGGTCCTGCCCCAGGAGCATCACCAGGTCTTTGACCCTCAGGATTTCCATGTGTGCTGATGACTGCTGTTGCCCTGAAACTGATCTGCTGTCTCTTCTATTTTACTTTCAATCTTTCCTTCTGGGGAATATACTTCTCCCATTACTCAGAGATAACCATGCCATAACAAATGAAACATACAGCTCTCAGGTATGAAGAGTGAAGGCTGTGGAAGATGAGAAACAGGTCTTCTGCTTGGCCTTCAGGGCCATGGGAAAAGAGCTAGAAAACATAACCACACAGGCCATAGAAGCCTGCCTGATACTTTCTAGAAAGAGTTCATTGGCAGATTTGGCCTTGAATTTAGAATTAAGAGGAGACACATATACCCTCTAGACCAATGACTGCTGTATTAATTAGCCATGGTGAACTTGGGGACATCAAGGATAGAGAATTCAAAGTGGTCTCAAGAAGAAAAGGCATGGATGAGAAAAGAAGGAATCTATAGAAAACAAGTAAAGGATAAATGGGTTTATCTTCTAGGAGAAAGACTTGTATGTGGCTTAGAAACCAATAGTATTGGAAGGAGAATCCGTGAGGCTATGGAACTGCTAGGATGAGGAAATAAAGCCTAGAGAATTAAAGGATGATGTATGAGTGTATGTAAAGCAAGCACTTCATTGTCCTAATACGTGAAGAATTGAATATGACGGTACCTAGAGAGATATTAAAGAGAGCTAGCTGCTTTACTTGAATAAATTTAAAAATTTTTGTAAGAAATCATTTTAACCTTAGTAGTCTGTCATCTTTCTGTTCTTACATGAAAATAGCTCTGAAAGACTGCTGTCTGCTGTACCAGGAAACGACAAGAGCTGTGCCCAAGCTACCTGTGAAGAAAAGGCTGTGTAAAAACTATAAGGAAACGTGGTTTTGCTTTGTTTTTAGTTTCTGTTAAATGAAGCAGGGGTTGGAAGTAATGATTCACAGAATTTATGTAAATTTAAGGATTTCTAGGATAATTATTAGTGATGATCAAAGCCTTGAGGATGTGACTGTAGTCAATAAAAGACTGAGTTCAGGCTCGGTGGTTGGGAGAAGGGAAAAATGTGAAGAGAAAAGAAAGAAGAAGGAGGAATGGTGAGAATCCTTGGGCAAAGACAAAGCACATGGACTGACAGCTTGCATCCACTACTGACTCTGAGTCATTAATAGATGAGCACCACTCCCATTTGCGCCTTTCTCAAGACCCTCCTCATGATGAAGCTGGACCTCAGTAGGACCCCATCCCCAGCACTGCTTAACACCAGGTGTGCTAGTGTATGCTTGTAAATTCAGCACTCAGAAGACAGCAGTAAATCCAGCACTGGGAAGATAACAGCAGGAAGTTTAGAAAAGTTCAGATCATCAGCAAGTTTAAGGCTAGTTTGTGACACATGAGACCCTGTCTAAAAATAAACAACCAAAAAACAAGCTAAAGCAAAACTGTGGGAATAGAGGAATCTACAGAAAGCACAAAAGAGAAGCTCTGTAGAAAGACAGAGGGAGAAACTTGTTCCCAGCTCAGCATCCACAGGGAAATCACAGTGCTCAACATCCATAACAGTAAAACCAAGCATCTCATAGAGTCAAAGGAACTCATTATTTGTTTATTTACGTGGCATCACCGGGTAGCAGAATGAGTGTTAGTCTATTAAAGATGGAGACACTTGAAATCTATGGGGAGTGAAAGTGGCACTTTTCACTTACATTACATTGGTAGGATTCAAAATGATTTGTAGGGCTCTGCACTGAGCAGGGACAGGGGAATATCAAGATGTCAGTTTGCAAAGCACTGTGAGGTTCCTGTTTCCTGTCTGAGCCAATGTTTGCCTTCAGATAGAGATGGAAATGTCTTCAGCTTAGCGGGAATTCAACAAGGATATCTTGTTTCCTTCTACGACAAGGCTGATGTCTCTTGGGAACATGAAAGTCCATGCTGCTAAGCGCCATCTAAAATAGAAATGTGGTTGTGGGGTCTTGGAAAAGTGTGACAAAGTCACCATGGTTCTATAAGCTCATTATGCTTTTCTCTAAGACCCCAACAGCGACATCAGTTATTTAAGCTGTGCCTCTCAGTCCCTCTATTATACTATGTTTTCCATATCAGATTGTATAGCTTCAGTGGGAATTATGCAGAAACATACAAGACAGTGGAGAGCCTGAGGTTTTGGTCACAGATCTAGGGTCAGAAACCAGACCACTACTTTCGTTGTTATAATCTTCCAAAGGGGCTGACCTTTCCCATCACAGATATGAGGTGTTATTTCCCTCTTGATGGTATTAGAAAAAAATAAGAGAGAGAATATTTTACAAAGTATCAAAATAAAACACTCTTAAAATATGAGATTATAGTATGTTACATAGGGCTATATTTCAGATATTTCCACTGAACAGATCCCAACATAAGTATGAAGGCACATGTAAGTCCTACATTTTTCACTAGCTTGGCAAAATACAAATCATTGAGATAATTAGCATGGGTGCTTCAGGAACATGGGGGACATTTGGTCACAGACTGCATTGATAAGAGAAAATTATTCATATACAAATCTTGAGTAATATTTATCAATAGTTGAGTTGGTGGGGGCAGGAGGTCAAAATGCCTGGTAGGCGAGTTTGTCTATCTGTCTGTTTCCTGGCTGCTACAAATATGTTAATAACATTTAATTAGAAATAACAAAATCCCGTAGCTACAATTACTAAGACAAGTTGTCCTTTGGAACATTTAATATAGATTCTCTACTACTCTGGTTTTCTAAGCTGGAAGAGTGTGCCTCTTGGTTACTGAACCACTGAATTACAATCATTTCACAAACAAATTGATTACATAAGCATGCTTCCTGACATTTATTTCTCCCTAATCCACCATCCAAGCACTCTCAAGAACACTGAAAATAGAGAAAAAGTATGCATGATGTGTCAATATGTATAATTATCACAAAATAGCATTAATTCATCCATTCATGACTATAATGATTACAATTTTTTTTTACAAAAAGGAAGATAATGAATAGTAAAATTTGTATTTTTGAAATTGTAATATAACTGGATTATTTCTCCCTTTTCACTTTCCTCCTCCTAAATCATCATATACATCCCTCCTTGTTGTCTTCCAAAATATGGCTGAGTGCGTGTGTGTGTGTGTGTGTGTGTGTGTGTGTGTGTGTGTGTGTGTATTGAAAACTTTAAAGACTATATTGTTCTTTGTTATATACTTCCTTCAACACAACTTGGTCCAGGAAGCTTGACTGAAGCAGAGATAGAATGATGGAAAGACAGACAATACAGAGAACCTGAGGGCTGGTGAATTGGTTGTGGAATCCAATAGAGTGATACCAACTACACAGCAACCCAGATTCTCAGAACTTCAGCTTGCTTGCTTATTGGGTTCAGACCATGGAGGGGACTTAGCTAGTGTCAGTACGAGGTATCTTTAGATGAAATCTATACTACTATAAATGTCCTGTAGAAGAAAGCCATAGTTCCAAGTTTTTGCACACATTCGTCAATCCTTTGTAAACAGTCATATTTGTACACATTCTCCACATTTGTACTTGGGCCAAAGAAATGCTTTACTAATTCTGAGTCTGATCTGTAGAGGAAAGGCTTTACCATTCCAATGGGGTTGAGGACATGGATCCTAGACATGACTATGTGCATGTCAACAGTACACATTCACAAGACTTCTGCTTGGTATGCTTTCGTTCAGGGATTTCTTGGCTCCTCCCAGTTAAAATTGCACAGTTCTTTTGCTAGATTCTAATAGTAGATAGCTATGTGTGAGACAGTGAAAGTGAGCTCCTTCTTCAATTAAATTATCAACACTGAAATCAGTATTGGCAACTGTTATATAAATATTATTCATCAATGAGCAGGCTGCAAAAGACTACACCCAAAGCCACAGTTGCTGGGGAGAGAAGACATTCTGCGTGGCTGTGCTACTGCAAGTTATTAAGAAGGATCCAGAATTCAGGTTTATGAGGCTTCAATCATCTTGAGCCTAGTTTTACTGCCTTGAAATCATGCATGATCCTAGAAGTAACCCCTCACTAGTCTAGACTTTGGTAGACTTTGTTGCTTTATCTCTTGTTGATGCCCTACTGGGAAGAATAAATGTTTCTTAATGTCCCCCCCAAAAAAGTCACACAGCTGCCACTTATATAACCTCCACCTGTCCAAATGTCTTAGCCATAGACTTCACCAAATACCATCATGAGGATTCTTGCTTGGAGCTGTGAGTGCTACTCTGTCACCTGACTGATGCCTCTGAACCTTGTCCTCCTTTGAGCACAGTAAAGACCATGGGTAAAAGAATTGTGACTTTTATGTGCTAGAGGGAGAAGATGGCAAACTCCTTGGAGATAGAAAGTTCTTTCTCCTGTTTTTCATGGCCCTTTCTTTTCTCTTTCAAGAAATTTGCCATCATAGACTTTTTCAGCTGGAAAGTAAACTAGATTCATGTATTCCCTAGATCTGTGTCACACAAAGCTACACTATTTAATGAAATGTGGAGGGGGATGGGAGAGAAGGATAAAAGGGAGATCTGGAGAGGAACAATTAACATGAAAAGCCCTTTGGAAAACTGTATGTGAACCTACTACTATAAAAGCTTCTTAAAATATATACATATGAAAAAATAAATCTAATTGGAATAGACAAGTAAAAGAGGAGACAAATCCCCAACTAGACATCTTTTGCCACCAAGTAAACCCTCCATTGCCAGGAATGAGTTAAGTCTACCTGAATCTTTGGCCAAAAGGATTCCATGCCCCTCCTTCCTCACTAGCTACCACAGTCTATTGCAAGGTTTGGCTTATATCATCAAATACAAGGAAGCTGAACTAATACACAACAAGAAGCTTCAGCCCTACAGAATGGTGTCCATGGTGCTTGAAGGTACTATGCATACTAGTGGAAAAGAAATGTAAATATTAATATCACTCAGCTATAAATCCTGGGACCAGCAACAACCATCTGCCTGTAAGATATACTGGTTTATTGTGGCATAAATATTTTAGGGGTTATTAACCATTTTTAATGGAAAAATACCTATTCCATGAGATATAACCCATACCCAACACTGATAAACTGGCCCAAAACCCTACACTAGAAATGTCATGGATCTTAGATTATTCTGTTAAAGGAAGGTACCAATAAAATGATTCTTAATGACTTATTGCCATACCCAGACACCAGGGAATTACTCAATTCCTATCAAAGAAACATGTTCTTCTAGTAGAAAATAATTTATACAGATAGTTTCACAACTATATATGTGTAGTGAATGAGAGACTTTGAAGCACCCAGTCCCCTGTCCCCTGTCACTCAAGGCTCAAGGATCTATGGTAGATGACTCTAAGAAGAAAAATTCTTCCAGACACAGCAGGACTGATGGACAAAGGATCTCACAGAGATCCTGGCAGAATGAGAACAATCTGTCTAAGTCTAAGCCAGCTGAAGTCCCAGTACTGAAATGCCAATGTGTTCACAAAGACCCATGCCTAACCAAGATCTTTGTAAGTGATACCTGCCTAAAAATGGAAAGTCAGGTTTCTTCAGTGGAATGTCAGCATGTCAACCATATTCCAGGGCAGGCCCCATGTTCAGAAGTAGTTGGCCAACACAAAGGGGACTCCATGGTTTGTTTGTTTGCTTGCTTGCTTGCTTGTTTGCTTGTTTGTCTTTAGAGCCTGGGTGCTTTAGTTTCATTTTAGTTGGCATTTTTCATTGTATTCCTTTGACTGTTTTGTTTTTGTTTTTATTTTTGTGCTTTGATCTTCACTCTTGTTTTGAGAAACAATAGATATGAAGTTGAGCGGGGAGGGAAGTTAGAAGAATATAGGGAAAGTTTAAGAAAGAAAAAGCATAATCATAGTATATGATACAAAAATGTTTAGATAAAAGCTAGGGTATCTAAATAAAAAAATGTATGTTTGGGAAAGTGAATGTTAATAAACATAAAAATAAATATTTTAATACAAAAGAGGTAAAATCCTGCTTCATTGCAATTTTGGTTATTGCCTGTTTTTCAATTTGCGAGGATAGCTATCAATCTGCTTTCTAAATCACTTGCATTATACTAAAGTCCTCTGTCTCCACAATATCATACCTACTGACCTGTTAAGTGTTCAAGGAAAAATGTGAAAATATATATATATCATGACTATATGCTTGAAAATGTCACGCTTTAGTGAGACTTACAGCTTTCTCCTTCAACTTAAGTGCAAAGAATGACTGGGTAGCACTTTTGCAAGAACCTCATCTAAAATCTATGTGGTACGTACAGTGGAATGAGGCCTAAATGTGATTATAAACTTACTGGAAAGTACATCTCAGCACCTGAACAGGTCATCCATCACACAATCAAGGAGTTATTGGAGATTCTGACACTCATTTCCTTAGGCAGAAAACCTTGAAACTCCATTCTAAAAGCAGAGTAACATCAATGATTTTGCAAAAGGATAAAAAATGTCTTTCAGTAGTACCTAAACTAGTGAAAATTTATAATTACACCTCAAAAACCATTCCTTAAGTATTATATATTATCTCATTTTATACATATCTACTTCATCATTGTCTACTACCAATTCATTTCACATATCAAAGGAATCCTCAAAGAACGTCCAAAAATGTTAAAAGTACTCAAAGTGGGAGACGTTTGAAAGAAGGTAAATTAAATCCTGAATTGCCCATTTATTAACTTTATGATTCTGAGGGAAAAAAAACCCTATGTAGTATCTGAACTTCAATGTGCACATTTGAAAGTAATATTGTTTCCAGACTTACAGAAAAAATATAAGAGGTAATCACTATGTGCTGTGTGTGTGCTCAACACCAAGATGAATGCAATAACACATGTTAAGCATAGTGACATTCAAATTATTACTTCATCCTGTATACCCAAAACATAGCCATAGAACATAAGAGCTGCAGATTTGCCTGAGGGCATCTTTTAATCATCTTGCCTAACTTAGATGCAGAAAATTGTGATCAGAGAAAGGGAGTGCCTGTACTAAAGACATCTTATAAACTGGGTTCTAGAAGTTGTCTGTGGTCTTAAAAATATCTCACTCATTGACCCTTCTCTGTGCTAAAAGTGTTTTTATATTTAAAAATAAAAATAGAGTAAGTCTTGTCATATTTGGCTTTCTGAAGTTTGAAAGACATAATTCCATTTTCTTTTATTTCTATGATCTGTGTCATACAATATTTAGGACACACATGAACTAAATATACTAAATATACCCAATATATTATATCTAAAATATAATATACTAATATATTCTGAATTATACCTTCTCAATATTTAGAATTAGCTACGTAAGCTATATTTTCTACACGGTCCAGCTGAATCAGAAAGAGTGTTGAAAACACAAATCAGAAACACAAAGTTTGAATCTTGTGAAAACCTTGGTCAACAAATATCACTATCAGGCAAAATTCCTGCTTTTCCTTGAATGCGCAACCCAGTAAGACCAAGCTTTGCATGGTTGATGAACCAGAGATTCTGGACTTCTTCCAGTGTTTGCAAAGAAGTTTTCTTAGCTTCAGTTTTGTCACACGATACACCTCATGCACAATACACACATGCCAGTGTCTCTTAAGTTCGTTGGCTCCTAGATAATTGATATTTATTTTTTCTAAAGTTTTAAGTCAGCAAGTCTATAGTGTAGTTACCTCAATGGCTTAACGCAGTTTTCCTTTTCCCAATTAATTGAAAATAGTTTTTTCTCGTATAATATATTTTATGTTTTTTTCTTTTCCTTATTCTTCTCCATCACCATCCCCCCCCATCTTCCCTTCCATCTGGATCCAATTATTATTATTATTATTATTATTATTTTGGTTACCGTATGAAAAGAACAGGCTACTAAGAGATACTATTAAAATAAAATAAAATAAAATAAACTACTATTAAACAAAAACTATGACATCAACGTTGAACAGGACAAATCAACAGAAAGAAAAGAACCCAAAAGAAAACACAAAAATCAGAGACCCGCTCATTCACAAATTCACAAGCACTTGAATCTCATAAAAACACTTTACTGGAAGTCGTCATACAGACACAGAGGGTGTGATGCAGACCTGTACATCCTCTGTGAACGCTGCTTCAGCCATAGAGTGCCACTTAAAAATGAGGTTTTTGTTGGTCAGAGCTATGATTCCAGGGCCCCACCAGCATGTCCTCTGCTCACTCCATATAGCCACCTTTGCAATATCTTCTCTATCACTGCCATAAAGGAACCAGCTGTCCACTGCCAGACTCTTACACTTGCAGGACTGTGGGGAGCTTTACACTCAAAGTTTAGGATAAAAGTCTTTCCAGTAGATCAAAAGGAGTCTTAGAGACGTTTCTAATGAAGGAGCTGTTCCCCAAGATTTTTTTAATACGTTTTTAGCTAATTTACAATCACAATAAAAAAATAGCATATCTGGGTTTTAAACAAAATAATTCTATCTTTATTCTCTGAATATAGAAAAATCACATTCTATGTATCTGTATTCACACTTCCTACTGTATGGCAACAATTACTGTGATGATATGCAATTGAAGTCACAGCCTCTTTGTGAATACAACACTATCTTCGTTTTCTTGTAATATTTGAGGACACAGAGGCCCAGCACAGCAAATCAGTTGTCATCAATGCAATGGAGAATCACACATGAATCAGCATAAACAAAGAATGCCCAGAATGCTTAAAACATGTTGTACCATCTTATGCTAATTACTAACAGATGTAATGTGGGGATATGCAAATGCTAAAACACATTATGCTTTTCTGATGTTTGGAATTAACTGCATATTCTTTCTTTTCCCTTCAGTTCAATTTAGTATAAAAAGGTGTGTCAGATACACAAATCAGAAAATATAAAGTTTCAAAATTGTGTAAACCTTGCCCAATAAACCTGACTACAGGGGAATAATACTGTCTACATTTAAATACACAACACACTCTGACCTAGAACTCTTTAGCCAATGCAGTAGGGATTTCTTTTTCTTCTACCTGGGTATTTTCAGGACTCAGCAAAGGCAGTGTGTAACTGACTTTGGAGTGGAGTATACTCCTTACTCAGGAACAGATCATTCCCTTCTGTGTCTGGCTTTGCTGCTACTTTGTCCCAGAGAACATCATTGTGTTACTGGCAACGAGAAAATATTTCTTAGAAACTGAACTCAGGCTTCTACCTAGAAAACCCGGGACTTGAAAAATCATTGGGAAATATAAGACATTACTTTCTTCTGCTGCTCAGAACTCAGGACTGGGCTTCAAATTTAAATTCCTTTGTTCATACTGGATTTTATTCCCAGTACACACTTCAGTACTGTCATTCTGAGGGCTATACTTCATGCCATCAAGACAGAATGGATGTGTCTGAACTCAGTGAGTACATCCATGTTAAAATTCAGAGTGTAAGAGAAAAAAATCTAAAATGTAGCATTGTGTTTAAGCCATGAAGCCTTCCACGGGAGAAGATAAAGGAGAATGGACAGAGCAGCTCCTTTGAAGGTACATCAATGCAGATGCACAAATAGGTTGGAAGTCAAGCTGTTGTTGACTTCAATTATGTGTAAAATTAAAAGAAAACCAAAAAATCATTATTGTTCATCATATTGATGGTAAGGAATGTTCAATAGTGTGGAAGAAGTGCTTCCTATGAAGGATTCTCAAGGACAAACGGTAATGGCATCGTGCTTAATTATGTATTTAATTAAAGCTATAAAATACAGTACCTTAAATAGTTTTACTGAACTAAATTTAAACTGGCATTTGAAGGAAAGTCTTGTGCATTCCTCATCTCAACTCTAAGAAAGTCATACTGGGCTCCCTTCCCATACTTCAGATCACGGCCCTTAAAGCATGTAACTCAGGAGGATGAAATGGCATACTGGATTTCTCTAGGAAATATTAAGTATTAATTATACATAACTTCTATTCAATAAATCCAAAAGAACAAACTCGTTTACTGGTCACTACATATTTAAAAATCACTTAAACTCACTTAATATACTCTATTACAGATATTACAGGCTTTCAAAAGCTCCCCATTGAGTATTCTAATGAGTCATGGGGAATATCTATTCATATATGTCTACAACCATGCAAGTATTCATGGTTCAATGCAGTCTATGCAATGATGTAGATTTCTGCTGCAGAGAAACGTAATAGGAAGTAGCACATGCTTGGGAACTTTAGGAAAATATTAGTTCAGCAAATATTGGTGTTGGTACTTTTGTGGCTTACTAGATATTGATGTACATGAATTTGTAACTCATCTTTTCCAAACTAAATATAAGGAAACATTTTCTGAGTTCATGATTTCTTGTGAGATTAGGAAAAAAATAGTTTTAAAAATAGCAAAAGTAAGTGACATAAAAATGCAAATGTATCCATGATGGTCTGACACACAATTTAAACACTACAAGGTTAGCTCTGAAATTTCTGCTAGATAAAGTATTAGTGTTCATGTTAATGAGACTTAGCAGGCCTGTTAGCCCACTTTCATTTCTAACTGCTTTGATAAAATACCCCACAAAAGCGACTTTAGGGAGAAAGTATTTATTCAAGTCAATTCCAATATTATATTCTATCACTAGATTATAATCTATTGATATTTATATCACTATCTATATCACTCAATTATATTCTATCACTTCAGGAAAGTCAAGACTGCAACTTGAAGTCACATACACAGTCAAGAACAGAGAGATAATAAATGTATGCATGCCTATCCATGTTCAGTATCATTTCTATACATACACATTTCTGGATCTCCTGCCGAGGGAATGGTGACACCCACTGTGGTTGATCTTCCCACATCATACAATTATTTTTGAAAATAAAATTAAGCTAATGTATAGCCTCTGTTTTAGAAAACAGTTTATGTTATACAAAATTCAGTGAGATAATTGATGCCTTAAAGAAAAAGAGGACCAGTGTTCATCCTCTTACTACCTGATGTATTGCCTGCCAAGAATGTGATTCCAGATGTTTGGAACTTAAAGGTATTAAATCTCTGCACCATTTAAAATTCTCTATTTTTTTTTTTAAGTTTTGAGGAGTCTTGTTACACTTCTTACAGTCTGTAGGTGCTTTCTTGCTATTCTAAGTAATCTCTCTGTCCATGTCCTTCTTGTATGTGTGTGTGTGTGTGTGTGTGTGCGCGCATGTGTGTGTGTGTGTGTGGTATGTGTGTATTCTCCAAAAAGTTATCTCTTTTTATCCTAAAAATGTTTCTGTGTAACTCATCTCCTGCAGAACACAGATCCAGTCTTTTATTTTACATATCAATCAAGTTACTTGCTCCAGGTTTTCCATTTGGAAATCAGCATCCCATGACATTTGATTCTTAGGGGACACCAAGTACGCATGTTCTCTTAACATTGCAAAATAATTCAGAAACCTGTAGCCTTAAGCATAGAAGATAAACTGGTTAAGTGGGACCTTGCCACTTCCACCATGCCTGAGCCTAACCTTGCTCTGTCCTAATCTGATCCTGAACTCAGGAATCTATTTGCATATGTAAGCATTAAAATAAAAGTCTCTTTATCACCTTTCTTAGTAATTTTATAAGATGGTGGCTCACAGAGCAACTACTTTTCTTCCCTTAGATTTATGAAATCCTTCATATAATTCGTATTACATTCTAATTTTTTACATAGTTGAGAAATTATATATTTTTGAACTCGTGTATTTAGAGTTTTTCCCATAGCCTTAAGGGTTTGTTGGGGATAGGTGGAAGAAGAGATCCTTGGTCCCATGAAGGCTGGACACCAAGTGGGGGGAATTCTAGGGTGGGGAGGTGGGAGTGGGGGGGTAGGTGGGGGCACATCCTCATAGAAGCAAGAGGAGGGGAGATAGGATAGGAAGTTATTTTTGGGGGGAATGGGGTAAGGGGATAAAATCTGAAATGTAAATTTAATATCCATTAAAAAAGGAACAAAAGAATCATATCAATAAGGTTAAATGAATACATGTTTCATTATTTATAGTAACAGATAATTTATTGATCAATTTTAAAAATACATACAACAATTTCAAAATCATTGATATTTGTGTCAAAGAGGTTGAGGCAGACGTAAATGTATAATCTCTGTCTATTCATCTCCCACAGACCTCTGAATGGACAGAAGCTATTCTTATTCTTATTGTATTAGAATACAAGCATTGTATATTTAAAAAGAGTTTCTCTTGCTAAAATGTTAAGATTGGTATTATGAATATTTCAAAATTGCAGAGTAAGTATTTATTAAAGAAAATGTACACACTCACTATTTTAGCTTTTTTTTTTCCCAATAAATACTGTGCCAGCTGTGACTGAAACAGTGAACACCGAGGTTATACACTCAAACTTTATTTTCAACAAGTTGTTCTTTAAAAGAAAACAAATGTGAAAAGACAAAATAGAGATTGTTTCTAGCTCTTTGAAACAAGATTGTCTTTTCTCTTTAGTTGCTGTCATGGGAACTTGCAGAGGCAATACTGCTGAGCTGAGCATCTACTGAGTTCTTCCTGGCAGTCTGTTACACAAGGATTAGCTACTGGCATCAGTGATTAGGAAAGTGGGCTTCAGAACCCACAGTAACCTTCACACACAGCTGCCATTCTATGTGTCGTGACCCTGAGTCATCTGTGCAACAGATGACGTCATTGAAAAAGAAAACCCATTCACCAATAAGCAGTAATAGGCTCTCCAGCCAGCTTCTTTCTGCACCATTGATAAGATAGGAATCTGGCCTGGGCAAAACCAATACTGTTGGATAAGCTAAACTTTAGAATCCTTCATCAATCTTTATAACCTAATATGGGATTGATAGTATAATTAATGACACAATGGTAGATATAGTAAGTGGTGACTCCAGAGTACAAAGGTTACATAAAGATGACACTGTAGAAATGAAACCTTGCCCGGCGGTGGTGGCACAGGTCTTTAATCCCATCATTTGGGAGGCAGAGGCAGTTGAATTTCTGAGTTCGAGGCCAGCCTAGTCTACAGAGTGAGTTCCAGGACAGCCAGGACTACACAGAGAAAAAAAAAAAAAGAAATGAAAAATGAAACCTTAATTTATAAAAATAAAACAGAGACAGAACCTGAGGAATGTTAAGATTTCTTTGGAATTATTTATATCAATATTTTCAAACTATCTCTTTCAAAGTCCATTCAGGTGCTACATTGGTAGTGTAGTGGTGAACATAGCTACCTTCCAAAGTCTCTTCAGGTACTGTATCATATGGTCTCCATTACTTAAATTTTAAAATCAGAAGTCAAGTTCAGATCTCTCTATTTCCATTCATTCCCAGTCAATAACTTAAAATGTCTTTCTCCAAATTTATCTCTAATATTTAGAACAAAATATCTTTTATAACACCAAGACTGGCCATGGTATGATTTTTCCCTATATATTTATTTAGGCAGAAATGTGAACTGATGGAAAAGACAGTGTTTCATGTATTTTTCTATTTACCTTCCTAAAGAGTTTTTGTGGCTTACAGGTCTCACATGCATGAACATAGGTATTGCAGATTTTTGTATGTGTGTGTGAGATGAATTTCAGATAATTTTGCCTCCTTGAATCCTGTAGTATATGGCTTTTTAAAAAAGAGAGTCTTTGAATCTAGAAGAACCAAAGAAAATGGGTGATTGGAGACACAGGTTTATGTAAAACACATCAGATCTTATGAAGCTCCAGAGCATCTGCATTTAAAGAACTGTCTTCATCTTCTTCCCTGCTAGTCTCACCCAGAAGATATCTTCAATCAGAAGCTTAAAATCCAATTTCATATCCCTATGATAATGTTATCTTCAACTCTTCATGCTCTCATGAAATTTAATCAGACCTTTAAAAATCTAATTTTACAATTCTTAACACACTGCATTAATTTTGTTATTGAATGTACAATTATAAAAAAAAGAAAAATTTTGCCTGTTATCAGCCCAATTCAAATGCTCACAGACCAAGAGTTACTTACCTCCTTCCAACATCCACATTTCTTCCTATATAATTAAGGGCAGAGAATTTGCATTTCAAAAACTGGACAAATGATAGTAATGTTGTTTTAGGGTGTGTGTGTGTGTGTGTGTGTGTGTGTGTGTGTGTGTGTGTTTGAAGTTCTGAATGGTAGTTAATTGATTGACTGGATTTTCCAGTAGCATCTGGCTCCAATTCTTTCTGTATAAGAAGGCTGATGTGCCACACGCAATCGTCTCGCTGGCAAGAACGCATGCGGGCACCAGGATCCTTCTGCAGCAAGTGTTTATTGAGAAGAAAGGAGGAAGAGAGAGAGACCCAAGATGGCGCTGCTTTATATACACCCTAGGGTGGCGTGGACATATCTGATTGGCTGCTTGCTCAAAACCCCGTATGACGCCCCGGGCTGGGCAGTGACTTGGCCCACTTTCACCACTTGCACATGAGCAATTTACTTGTTTACCCACGAGTGCCAGGTGCCAGCGCCATCTTGTAATGGCGAATGCTGTCACCGCTCGCAGCAGCTCTCTACAGGCTGATAAGAAGATAGTATAAAATATTTGCAGAAATTTTAGGACAAATGAAAAGCTAAAAAGCTTTTGCTTCAGAAACAAAAGCTGATTTGGGATGATGACTCAGCAAGTAAGTTAATTGGCTTGAAAAACCAGAATGTGACTCAGGAGCTCCAAAACACGCAAAAAAAGAGAGTGAGTTTGGCCACAGCCAGTAATTTAAGATTGAAGAGATGAAGAAAAAAGGGGAGAAGGACAGATTCCCCTGAACAAGTTGATTAGCCAGATCAGTTAAAAATGAGGTTTGAGTTTGGCAAAAGACAGTTTCTATGTATAAGCTGAAAAGTAGTCAAGAAATACAACCTCAGGTCTCCACATGCATGTACACACACATACACACACACACACACACACACACACACACACACACACTACCACACACAGGTGAAGGTGCACACAAAAGCACACACAGTATTGTAATAGTATTTGAACAAAAGTCAGAGTTATATTACTAAGTATAACTAGATGCAGTATTACAGAGTTTTACCGTTCAGTCCTTACTATTATTATCAGGGAATGATATCCAATACTGCTGATATTTGACAGAAAGTGTTTTTTCTGGTTTCAATGAAATCATCTACATATTGTTCTTAGACCATATGACAATTTCATAATTGTCTACAAAGAACATATTATCTATAAAGTTGTTCTTTGCTGTTTTATATTAGTATTTCAAACTAAAATATGGTGGGCACACCTCCTGAGTTCTGAGTTATCAATTTATCTTTGATTATACTCAGCAGACTGCATTTCTTGGAATGGTAACTTATTAAATTAAATGCTTCTATCAAGGTAAAGAGTTCACACTACAAATGATTGCCACTGCTTTTTTTGTGTGTGTGCTACCTTACACTGAGTTGGGATTTACTTATAATATATTTCAGTGATTAGCAGAATAAGATTTATTCTTTATCCATAGTTAAATACTTGTAGAAATTTGTTTAAAGCCCAGATTCTTAGGACCTATGGTGTCAGAATGAAGATAGAGCCATCTGTTATAGAACATGGGCATCTGACCATCAAATAATTAATAATTACAGAATGTATTTCAAAATGTTATTTTTAAATTATTAAAACATACAACAAGGTAATTATTTCCATTAAAATTCTAGAAAGTAATCATACAATTATTTACAATCCCATGTGTATTTCAGCCACGTGAACATTTGACCATAAAGAGAGAAGTACATATCCGTTAGACATTGGTTAATGCTTACTACAAATTTTAAAGATTTATTTTCTTTTGTCCATTTTTCAGATGAGAGGAAATGAAAAAAGTTCATGACTATTTGAATTCTCTTTGAAGACCTTCAAAACACAGACCTTGGATACACACCTAGTTCTTACAAATGTCTCCAATGTATAGCTCGACATTTTGACTGTTGTTGCTTTAAAAACAAATGTAAATTAGTACCAATTTGACTTTCTATTAATTAGTCAAGTTAATGTCAACCACATAAATGAAGGACATCAGTTTAAAAGATGTTTAATACATTTAAAAGAATTATAAAATCAAAGAGTGAAGTGGGTACCAGGTACAAACAATTACCTCTATCCCCAGCTACTTCTCTGAGTAATAAAAGCTCAGATTCTGATAAATTATAACAAAGTACTCATTATAATTGTGACACTTGCTCAATACTTATTAGCAAAAGTGAGGGATGCAATGAGCTTGAGCAAAAGGAGAAGGAAGTATGTGATGAGCAGCCAAATAGCTGCTGGTTTCTCGTGCAGTTTCTTTTCTCAGAAAGTTGCTGCAAATGTTGCTGAGTTCTCACGGCTTTTGAGACCATATCTAGGACAGGATACTTTCTGGGTAATAACCAATTCCAAACCTTTCACACAGATTACTTTGAAACAAAAAGCCAAAAATACACAGTTGGCAAAATTTTAAACAGAGTCTAAGAATAGTTGTGACTATTTTTCTTAATGAATACAAAAATTAAATGCATTATTTAACCTTTGTAGTTAGCATTCAAAAAGAAAACCTAAGCAACTTTCAATATGTGACTTATTTAATATAGGTAACTACAATAAATGTGATATATATATATATATTCCAGATAATTCTCAGGGATGGCAAGGAAGCTGGTTTGGCAACATTCAAAGCTCCTTTTTTCCCATTGTTTCCAATACCTACAAGCCCAGGCTCTGTTGCAAGGGGCACATTTTTCCTCAGCCCAAGATTACTTAAACAGGTGCTATGCAAACTGAAAATGTCATTATATGTCCTGACAGAGGCTTATTGTTAGAGAACACAAAGACAGCAATTTGCTTGAGTCCTTGATTTTCTCCTTTCAGATGTATTTATATTTTCAAAAGACAATTTACATAGCTTTTGAAAAGTGTTCTTTGAACATTTATGCATACAGTTCTACAGTAAGCATTTTTTTTTTTGAGACAGGATTGAATGAAGATGCTGAATTCTCTTTAGACGCATCAGTCAGAAGGATTGTGACACCATTAATTGCAAACTCTTTATATTGGAAATCGAGGGAGATTTGAGTTCCTTAAAATTGCATTTACTTTAACACGTGTTCCTATTAAATGTAGAAAACTTTGTAAGAGAGTTGATGATGGTGCCATAAATTAGTGAATGTTCTCAAAATTTTCAGAGGATTTTTTACATGTGTATAGTTATTGAACTTGCAAAACATTGTAATGAAGAATTACTAGTGTCTACACAATAGAAACTGAATTCACTAAGTTGAAGCAAAATCTCAAAGTTGAATATATGTATGTGACAAAGATGCAATTACATTTAATATAGGCTTCTAACATACAACACCATGCTCCTCACAGTGTAGCATAGATAAATGGCACCATAGAAGGTTCTATATAAAAATCTAGAACAGTGTGGGGGGGTGGCGGTTGGGGGCTGATATGAGATAATGTTTGTTTTCTCATCAAAGATCACATTATTGAACTTTACTGAAGACACATAAATCCCTCCTGTTTCTGTCTCTGCTTTCGCATTAGTCCTCTGACTCAAGGTTTTAATTCCCAAGAATCTGTTGAGAAGCAGTGCTTCTGACAGAATCTCTGAATTCCCTGGATCGCAAAAGCTATCATCTATTTAAACTCATCAATCTTTTGACTTGTTATTGCCTTCCACGTCAACATTTTATTAAATACCCATTCACACTAATTGAAGTTCGGGTTTGAGTTTAATGATTTCAGATGTAGAAGATGTTAGCCAAACCATGGTTCATACTGGACTAAACAAAATACTAAAAATAAATTACATTGTATTCTAAAACAAAGCCCTCTGTAGTATATTCAACAAGCCGGTAACACTACATTGGACAAGTGACCTCTGTAGAAATCATAAAATATAATAAATATACTCTATGGAATTCAGCATTTTGATGGTGTTCATAAACAGATGCTTGTCAACCTCATAGCCCCTTTAGTATAAGAGGCTCATAGGGCAAATGTCATTTGCTCTCTCAGTCAACAGTTATCTTATATCTATTAATTCATTTATTCCTCGGAGCCAACCCATCAATTACATACTGACATTATCATTCACACACTTCTAGATAAGGTAATTAAGACACATAGATTAAATGACATCCCAAAGTCACAAAGACTGTAAGAAACAAAATTGGCCAACCATTCCGATTGTCGGGCTCTTGAGCCTTCCATGATTAATTGCTTGTCCTTGGTGCTACTCAAAGACTAGTGTAGAACTAACTGGTGAGTCAGGATAGGCCCTCAGAAATTTAAAGTTTAATTTCATATAAATTGAAGTTTTAAACAATTGCAAATCTTTCTGATTATGTTTAAAACACATTTTGTGTTTTTATGTAATGCATAAGAATGCAGATTTTCTTCCCCATAAGACAATCTTGTATAGTTTATGAAACACATGGTGTGTGTGTGTGTGTGTGTGTGTGTGTGTGTGTGTGTGTGTGTAGAACTGAGGTATAAGAGAGACAAGAGAATTTTACAGGCAAATGAGTTGTTTTGATTGGTAATGAAATGGATTTATTCAATTGCAATTTTAAAAGTCTTTTTCTATTCAAGTAATCTAATGCAAAATTTAACTTCCTTTTCACTTTGTCACTTTGGGTACAGAGATTTTGCAAAAGAAGAATGTAGACCTTCGAGTTCAATTTGTGGATGAGAATGGAGAACAGAATTGTGGTTGGCATTTGGAGTTCATCTGCACATATTTGGAGAAGATGCCTGTGATGCCTCACTGGGGCACTGACTCCAATAGGCCTGTGCAGAGCCTCCATCCATGCTACTGAAACTGTGTTCCAGCAGCCTACTGTTCCTGAACAGGCTGACATTTTATGAGGACTATTAGAAATGCATGAATTCTGCACATGAAATGTCAACTGATATATTAAGAAAGAGCAACTCATTCTAGTCAGTAGCAGTAAAAATCTCCTACCTTTAACCCCAGTCTGCCTCGTGGATATACTGTTTGTGTGTTCCTACCGTCTCGGATGAGATTCATTTGGCATCCAAAATATACAAGCAAGTAAAATTTCAATAATAATAGAATAAAACTGCTGACAATGGTATCATAATTTTAGTCTGAAGTTTAAAAACCAAGGTCATGGATTCAAACTTTAAATAGTCAGTATATCACTCAAAAATTGTTCTGGATGGAAAGATGATTCAAGTTATTTAAGTTATTCAAATTCCTGATTATTTAACATATGTACCGAATTCTTTTCATGTGGGTAATTTTTCAAAACTGAATACCAGATTTTAAAAAGTTAACTTTCATCACAAAGCTACTAGATGGGAAAATTTTCTTATTGAATATTAGAATCAGTGATGCATTCTTTCACTGTCTAAAAAAAAAAAAAATTGAAAGCTGTAAAGTCGAACCCAATATATATCTGTAACCCTTTCAGTATAGCATGATGAAGAATATTTTTCTCCGGGAAGTGAGATTAGCCACAAAATTAGGCTTTATAATGCAAAAACTATCACATGGGCAACCTGTGGCCTAACAGCAGGAAATGACCTATTGACAGAGTTTCCATGGTCAGTGTCTCAGCATATTTGCTCTGGCACAGATGCCAAAGTGTGTTCTTAATTTTAGTGTGTAACTCTGCAAAGCACTGTAAGATTCTTTGTCACACGTACGATATAGACAAGCTCAAGTGATCTCACAAACTCCTGAAGCTCTTTTATTATAAATGTATGGGTGATGGCATCGATCATAGGGTATCTACAGATAACATTCCATTCTGCCTATCCTTGAAGTAATAAATAAAACGATGGCTTTCTGAATTGAGATTTTTAAAATTCCACACATGTATACATTGTATCTTGTTTGTATTCACCGTGATCCCCCTCCCCAACTATTCCTCAGTCTCTTACAACACATCTCCACTATTTCATGTCTTTTTACTTTTATTTATTTTCTTATAAACAGAGACTTGCTAATGACTGCTGCTCACATGTCCATAGGTGTGAGGTCATCCACTGAGGTGAGTACAGCCTCACAGTGGCCAACCAGCAAGGAAAAGTGACTCTATTTGCCAGGAAAAATCAACTACCTATAGTTCCTCAGTTTTGATGCAGAATCTCCTTATACTAGAATGTTAGTTAGCTTTACCTTGCATAGGTCTTGTTCAGGTAAATTCCTCTATTGTGAGTTCACAGGTACAACAATTGTGTCAGGACCAGAAGACAATAGTGCACAGCCTTTCTCATCATTTGCCTTTTACTGTCTTTCTGCCTCCTTTCCCAAAATGTCCCTAACATTTTGACAAGAAAGGGTTGTTGATTCAGCTCTCCCCTCTATAGCTGGATGCTTGCTGTCACTCATTTTCAGCACTTTAAACAGCTATGAGCATCTGTATAGACATTTTCCACTACAATAAGAAGAAACGTCTTCAACCAAGATCAAGAACAGTGCAGATCTATGGATATGAGCATAAATAGTGAGAAGGAAATTTAATAAAAGTGATCATTAAGCAAAACAAAATTATTAGGTTCTTTCCTTGGGCCTATGACTCCCTTACCTATGGGTTTTGACAATGGTTTTAGATTTTTTTCCTGAAGAAAAGGCTTCAAATCCAATCAAGAGAAGAGTTGGCTAGCCCATGAGCAGTCTTAACTACTCATGTATCAGTGGGCACATCATGCCTGGCACATTGGTATTGGAGTCTACAAAGGATAGCATTATATAAAACATTGATGTCTTTATCTTCCCTAACTCCAGCACAACACCTTCTAGAACTAAGAAAGCTATCCATACAGGAGAAAATTTCTGGGTCAGCTCATAACTGATTTCTTTATGTCTTGCCACCAAAATGTTATCTGATCTGAAAGCAGCATTGTTCACCCATGTTGGATACAAGAAATAAACTATTAACATGAATTTAAATGTCGTGAAAATCAGTTTCATTTACTTGATATGGATATTTAACTTTTTTATCTTTAAAAGTAAAAGAATTAGAATTTTTCTTTAAACACACAACATCTTACATCCAGAAAACTCAGAAGAACAGCTGAAAGTGACGAAAGTCTCTCTATATACCCTGAAAGTCATAAAAGACTGGTATTACGTCAAAATACTACTTGTGCTAATACCCATCAAGGATAAAACTGTCATTTGCAAGTCATTCAAACGTGAATACTTCATTAACTGTAACACCTATAATGCTGTCCAAGTAATATTAGAATGATGTCTTACTATGCCAATTTGAGTTTTTAATATATTTAATTTTATAACATCTGTGATATATTAGATTGTAAAGTGAAAATCAGAACTACCGGTGGCAGCAAACACCAAGGACATGGCAGTTAGAAAGGGTATTATTTCATCTATTAAATCATGTATACAGTTTAAAACATTGTATTTTTGTTTCTTTGAAAAACGTAGATAGGGTGTCATTGGCCATTTCACTTGGTATGCATGCAGTTGTGTGTTGAGTTAGAGAGAAAACACAGAAGGCATGCAGTGTTACAGAACACAAGACTCAGAAGTTCATATTTGAACCCTTCTTTTATACATGCAACTGGGTGATTATAGATGGGAGATTTAACACACACACACACATACCACATCCTCATTCAGAAATGCTTGTGGAAATAAGTGATAAATGAAGAGTTTAGGGGTAATAAATACACACAGCATATATGTATAGTTGTCTTATGACTATGTGTAATGAGTCATCAGTATTTTAATATTGTTAAATAAACTTTGAACTCTATCACCAATTTTGCTTTATTTATTCACTTTATATCCAGCTCACTGCCCCCTCCCAAATACTCCTTCCCACAATTCTTCCCCTGACCCCCTTTTCTCCTTCTCTTCTGAATACCTGGGAGTCCTCATGGGTATCTTCTCACCTTGGTATATCAAATCTCTGTGAGAGTAGGAACATGCTCTACCACTGAGGCAAGACAAGGCACCCCAGCTAGAAGAACATATCCCAAGTACAGGTAACAGCTATTGATATACCTGAAAAACCCTAGACTTCTGAGAGACCCGAGGGTCTAGGTTAGTTGAATCTGTTGGTCTTCTTGTGGAGTTCCTATCCTCTTCCAGGGTCCAAATTCCTTCCTCCCATTCTTCCATAAAAGTTCCCAAGTTCCATCCACTGTTTGGCTGTGGTTGTCTGCATCTGTCTGAGTCAGATGCCTAGTGGAGCCTCTCAGAGTACATCCTTGCTAGACTCCTGTCTGCAAGCATAACAGAGTATCGTAATAGTGTCAGGGATTGGTAAATACCCATTGGATGGGTCTCAAGTAGAGGGGAATGGAGGATTCAAGGTCAGTTGTGGAGATAGACTGGAGAGATGGCCAAGTGCCTATGAGAATGAATGTAAATGTGCAACTAACAGGGGTCGGGAGATGAGTGTCAACTTCAGGCTGAGACAGAGACCTAGGATAAAGGAGGCGCTCAAGAATCAATGGGATTAGTGCAGAATTCTATCAGATCTTCAAAGAAGACCTAATACCAATTCTCTTCAAACTACACCATGAAATAGAACCAGAAGGAACACTACCCAATTCACTCTATGAAGCCAGAATTACACTGATACCTAAACCACACAAAGACCCAACCAAAAAAGAGAACTTCAGACCAATTTCTCTTATGAACATCAATGCAAAAATACTCAATAAAAATTTTACAAACCAAATCCAAGAACACATCAAAACAATCATTAACCATGATCAAGTAGGCTTTATCCCAGGGATGCAGGAATGGTTCAATATATGAAAAACCATCAAGGTAATCTACTACATAAACAAACTCAAAGAAAAAAACCACATGATCGTTTCATTAGATGCTGAAAAACAGTTGACAAAATTCAACATTCCTTCATATTAAAGTCTTGGAAAGGTCATGAATTTAAGACCCACACCCAAACATAGTAAAAGCAATATACAGAAAACCAGTAACCAACATCAAACTACATGGAGATAAACTTGAAGCAATCTCATTAAAATCAGGGACTGGACAAGGCTGCCAATTCTCTTCCTATCTATTCATTAGATGTTCTAGCTAGAGAAATTAGAAAACAAAAGGAGATCAAAGGGATACAAATTAGAAAAGAAGTCAAAATATCACTATTTGCAGATGATATGATAGTATACTTAAGTGACCCCAAAATTCCACAAGAGAACTCCTAAACCTGATAAACAACTTCAGCAAAGTGGCTGGATATAAAATTAACTCAAACAAATCAGTAGCCTTCCTCTACTCAAAGGACAAACAGACTGAGAAAGAAATTAGGAAAATGATACCCTTCACAATAGTCACAAATAATATGAAATACCTTGGTGTGACTCTAATCAAGCAAATGAAATATCTATATGAGAAGAACTTCAAGTCTCTGAAGAAAGAAATTGAAGAAGATTTCTGAAGATGGAAAGAACTTTCATGCTCATGTATTGGCAGGATTAATATAGAAAAATGGCCATCTTGCCAAAAACAATCTACAGATTCAATGCATCTCCATCAAAATTCCAAATCAATTCTTTACAGAGATAGAAAGAGAAATTCTCAAATTTATTGGAATAACAAAAAAACAGGATAGAAAAACTATTCTCCATAATAAAAGAACTTCTAGGGAAATCACCATTCCTTACCTCAAGTTGTATTACAGAGCAATAATAATAAAAAACTGCATGGTACTGGTACCAAGACAGGCAGGTTGATCAATAGAATAGAATTGAAGAGCCAGAAATGAACCCATATACCTATGGTCACTTAATCTTTGACAAAGGTGCTAAAACCATCCAATGATTAAAAAGACAGCATTTTCAACAGATGGTGCTGGTTCAGGTGGTCAGCACATAGGAAAATGCAAATCTACCCATTCTTATCTCCTTGTACAAAGCTCAAGTCCAAGTGGATCAAGGACCTCCACATAAAACCAGATACACTGAAACTAATAAAGTAGAAAGTGGGGAAGAGCTTCAAACACATGGGCACAGGGGGAAGTTTTCAGAACACCAGTGGCTTATGCTCTGAGATGAAGAATTGACAAATGGGACCTCATAAAATTGCAAAGCTTCTGTAAGACAAAGGACACTGTCAATAAGACAAAACGGCAACCAACAGATTGGGAAAAGATCATTACCAATCCTACATCTGATAGAGGGCTAATATCCAGAATATACAAAAAACTGAAGAAATTATACGCCAGACAACCAAATAACCCTATTAAAAATGGGGTACAGAGCTAAACAAAGAATTCTCAACTGAAGAAACTCGAATGGATGAGATGCACCTTAAGAAATGCTCAACATACTTAGTCATCAGGGAAATGCAAATAAAAACAACCCTGAGATATCACCTCACACCTATCAGAGTGGCTAAGATCAAAAACTCAAGTGTCAGTACATGCTTCATGGATATGTAGAAAGAAGAACAATCCCCCACTGCTGGTAGGACTGTAAGCTGTTTTAACCACTCTGGAAATCAGTCTGGAGGTTCCTCAAAATATTGGAGATATCATTACTTGAGGGCACAGCTATACCACTCCTGGGCATATACCCAGAAGATGCTCCAACATATAACAAAGACATATGCTCCAAAATGTTTATAGCAGCCTTATTTATAATAGCCAGAAGCTGGAAACAACCCAGATGTTTTTCAACAGAGTAATGGATACAGAAAATGTAGTACATTTATACAACGGACTACTACTCAGCTATTAAAAACAATGAATTCATGAAAGTCTTAGGCAAATGGATGGAACTAGAAAATATCATCCTGAGTGAGATAACCCAGTCATAAAAGAACACATATGGTATGAACTAACTGATAGTGGATATTATCCTAAAAGATCAGAATACCCAAGATACAATTCAAAAACCACGTGAAGCTCAAGAAAAAGGAAGACTAAAGTGTGGGTGCTTCTGTTCTTCTTAGAAAGGGAACAGAATATTCATGGGAGCAAATAGGGAGACAAAGTGTGGAGCAGAGACTGAAGGAAAGACTATCAAAAGAGTATCTCACCTGGGGATACATCCCATATACAGTCACCAAACCCAGACACTACTGTGGATGCCAAGAAGTGCATGCTGACAGAGGCTTGATACAGCTGTCTCTAGAGAGGCTCTGCTAGAGCCTGACAAATGCAGAGGCAGATGTTTGCATCCAAACATTGGACTGAGCATGGGAACTCCCAATGAGATTCCCAATGGAAGAGTTAGAGAAAGGACTGAAGGAGCTGAAGGAGTTTGCAACCCCACAGGAAGAACAATATCAACCAACCATACCCCACATAGCTCCCAGGGACTAAACCACCAACCAAGGAGTACATATGAAGGGACCCATGGCTCCAGCCTCATATGTAGCAGAGGATGGCCTTGTTGGGTATCAATGGGAGGAGAGGCTGTTAGTCCTGTGAAGGCTTGATGCCCCAGTATAGGAGAATTCGAGGGCAGAGAGGCAAGAGAGGATGGTTGGGAGAGAGAACACTCTCATAGAAGCAGGGGGAGGAAGGATAGGATAGGGGGTTTCCGGGGAGGTAACTGGAAAAGGGGATAACATTTGAAATGTAAATAAAGAAAATACCCAGTAGAAAAAGAATCAATGAATCTGGGTGACCTCAGCTGTGAATCACAGCACTGCAGATATAGAACCTAAAGGGGCCACCTTCTGTAACCAGGCAGGAAACCCAATGGAGTCATAGGAACACCAACCCACTCACAAAACTTTTGACCCCAAATTAATCCTGTCTACAAGTAATACCCAGACAGGGAATGGAGCAGAAGTTGGAGGAATTGCCAAACACCACCAATTTATATTTCTGAAGAAATTAGACTCCAACTCTACAGAAGAGCACTGCAAATAACAAAAATATGCTTAGTAGAACCACTGTTGTACAACGAAACTCACCAGAATACAAATGAATGTTGAATATGGATATATTGAAAAGTATTAAAATGTAATTAATTATCCTATTTGAATCCTGAAATTAATTTCCTAAATAATAAGAAGTTAGTTTGACTTTTGGTGAAACGGGAATTAAGATTTTAGTTAAATAATTTTATGACTAGCAATAACAAAGGATATAAACATAGCATAAAAATATTATAGGGAGAAATGACCACTCCTATAATCTTGCAAGGATCATACTTAATAATTTCATGCATTTTCCTTCAGTCTTTATGATGTAGTTTTTTATATTCTTGATATTCTATTGTACATAAAGTTTTATGTCTGCTTTTAATGTTACACACTATAGCTAAGAATTCATCACAACTTTGGAACTTTTTATTAGTTTCATTATTAAATAACCCCACATAGTTTGCATTTCATTGTCAAATAGACTATAAATACAAATAGAATAGTAAATGATTTTTAACCAGTCTGTATTTTGACTAGAATTAATGAATATGACCAAACACAAGCTCATAATCATAATACCAAAACAAACACATCTGAAAACAGGCTAAATGTTTAATGAAACATATCTTTGATTCAGACAAAATTAATTGGAATATTTTAGGTCATTTACTGAAAGGTTGACAAGACATGATCAATAATGTTTTATCTTTAAGTAATAATAAAAACATCACAGTTTGTAAGAGAAGTCAATTTCATGAGGAAAAATAAGAACTCAAATCGGAGATGGAAGTAGTTAGCCTGGCAAGATGGCTCATCAGATAAAGGAACTTTCTGAGTAAAACTGATTGGAATTTGATACCAGTACTCATTTAAGGGTAGAAGAGAAGATCTTCCTCCAGGGATTATGAGCTGACCTCCACACATATCCCACACCATGCCATGCATGCTCACATGTGCATAGCATACACACAGAATAATACATGAAGTTTTAAAATTCTGTAAAGAGATGGCAGTGGTTGTGAGACCATCTTGGACATTAATAGTTTGCTCTTTTTTAAAATTAGATGTTATAATTATTTAAGTCAAATGTTATCTATTTTCCCAGTTTCCCCTCTGCAAACCCCTATCACATCCCTCCTTATCCTGCTTCTATAAAAGTGCTCCCTCACTCACCTACCTACTGCCATCTCACCACACTAACATTCCTTTACACTGAAGCATCAAGCCTTCACAGGACCCAGGGCCTTCCCTCCCATTGATGCCAGCTAAGGCTCCTTCAGCTGGAAAGATTGCAAGCTGGGACAACCACTTTGGAAATCAGTTGGGATGTTCCTCAGAAAATTGGACATAGTACTAACTGAGGACCTAGCTATACCACTCCTGGGCATATACTCAGAAGATGCTCCAACATTTAATAAGGACACAAGCTCCACTATGTTCATAGCAGCCTTATTTACAATAGCCGGAAGCTGGAAACAGCCCAGATGTTCCTCAACAAAGGAATGGATACAGAAAATGTGGTGCACTTTAACAATGGAATACTACTCGGCTATTAAAAACAATGAATTCATGAAATCCACAGGCAAATAGATGGATCTTGAAAATATTATCCTGAGGGAGGTAACTCAGTCACAAAAGACCACACATGGTATGTACTCACTGATAAGTGGATAATAGTTTGTTCTTAAAATGATGCAAAATAAACTTAGTGAAATTGATGATAGAAGATTGAGAGACACATATGACTTTTAAAATTATATTTATTTCTGTCTCAAATTGCTTTTCTTTGTGCAAGGGAAAGAGTGAAGAGAATGTGAACATAACAATCCTGGCAATGAATTTTCTGGAAGGTAAATACCTGCCTACAGAACAGCTAGGTGACTTCATTGTTAGTTAACTCTTCGTGCAAAGTTATGAGAAAACTGCTGGGAAAGAGGAATATTTTTCCTTGTTATATAATTGAATCTCAGACACATTTCAGACTAAAATCCTGTGCTTCCTTTTATTTTGCATTTAACATAGAAATATGTTAAGAACAAAATATCTGGGGAATCCATATTGGTCCTCAAAGTTGTGAAGACATTTCCCCCCTTACTAAAGTTCATTATACTAGAGTCTTAAGAAGATCCAAGGAATCTGTAAAATAAAACTTGTTAAGTGGGGTGCCAGTAATGATGAATGGGTGAGTAAATTATAGACAAACTGTGTGGATTTCATAACATCCATGAGTTTTCTCTTTTAGGAAATAGGCAGGATGCTGCAGAAGTCTTTTGTTTACAATGCCCTGGCCTGGCCTTAGGTTTTAAAGGTATCTTCAGCCATTATCTAAAAGCTCATTCAGTCTTACTGCTGGCTTTTGTCTGGGATTGCCTCAAAGGCTGGAGATTGGACTGAAGCAGCTAGATTTTCTTCCCCCACCCAAGCCCCATCTCTCCCATTTTTTCTTTCTCCTTTCTCCTTATGTGATGAGCTTTCTGCTATATCAAGGTAATTGTAGCCATATACCATGACTCACTGACTCAGAGGCAGGTGCTTTAATAACAAATGGTAAGAGGAAAGAGAAATTGTGCTACTTGTGACCTGGCCTTGAATTTTCACCCAAGATGTTTGTTCCACTTCCTGTCTTGCTTATCAAAGTGGTGGACAACCAGCTGAATGATCTACCCAGATTAAAAGAAAAAGAACATAGACACTCTCAACTAGAAAGTGCCACCATGACACAACAGTCAGGGTGTGGAAGACACTCTATACCTTATGCCAATCTTGAAGAAATAAAGTCTGTCTTAGAGCAACTACTGCTGAACATTTAAATTATAACTACCCAATTCAAAAAACATTTAAGCCTTGCCTTTGGAATGCTTGTGTGCCTCTCTTGAGATATAATAGTCTTTTTTCTCCGCCTTCCCCATGACTCTGTTGAGTCACACTTCATATTTTTTTATATAGATATTGTATAGTTTGTTATATACTTCATGTGTTTTCATAACCTGTGAAGATTGTATGTGTGTGTGTGTGCATGCATGAGCATGCAGATATGGGTCTCACATCTTTACACTGATAGATTCTGCAGGTTCTTTTGTTTTCCTTGGCTTATATTCTTATTGTGCATTCACTGAGCATATATATTTTTCTACAAATAGTCTATTACATTGGCAATAAAACTCAATTGCTTCTTATGCATCTCTACTGGGTCTCTACTGTATTCCATGATTCCCTATGTGGATGTGTCTTATCTTGATGTACTTAAACATTACTAACTTTATGCCAACCCCAGTTGGCTTTTATTCTCTAATTTCAACTACCATTATAGTTGTTTAATCTTGAACTATTCTAATGCTTTCCTCTCCTATAAAATTGGAATGAAATTTCCAGTCTGAGGGCTTGAGATTTTGTTCAGTAGTTATGAGTGCTTACTGTTTTTTCAGGGAACCAGAGTTCACTGCATCTGGAAGCTCAGATCCACCTGTAACTCTAGGTCCAGGATGTTTGATACAATATAGTCATCTTTTTGTGCATCCTTATACAGTTGGCATATAAATAAAGATAGAAAAGAAAGATACACAGATACACATAAATAAAAATAAATCTATAAATAGAAAGTCCAGTTTGAAATACAAACAGACATTTTATTAGTGTGGCATTAAATCCTGGCTTTGCCTCTACAGACTTTTCTCAGCAGAATTTCTCTATGTTGCTAAATGTTTTTTGTTTGGTTTGCTAGTTTTGGTTTGTCTGTCTGTTCCTATAGAGCTTAGAAGGAATTTTCTTTCTATTAATCACTTCAGGACATGTAAAATGTCCAATATGTAAGGCATTTTATAATTAAAGAAGTGTGTTCTAGGGACTGTGTGTTTAAATAGAAACACCACTTTATATTATTTTATTTTAAGAACTGTACTTCTGATGTACTTCTAATATAGCTCTAATCTCTTCCCTCCATTCAAATGTTATTAAGTTTAGTAATTTTTTTTTTGAGAAGAGGTGGAGGTTGGGGAAAGATTTAAGGACAACCACTAAGTCAGTTCTCAACTTCCACCTTCTTCTTGGTCAAGTAAGCATTTGCCAGGTAAGCAGGGCTGAAGCTTCCTATCTGAACCTCCCATTTCCTGTGAGCACACTGGAATTGCAAATGTATGCTCAATTGCATCTGCTTACTGCAATGTTTTTGCTTTGTTTTATTCTCTTTTCCATGTGAAAGCTGCTACCCTTGATATAGAAAAATCCCTAATCTTCAAGTTGCCAAGAAAGACATATGGTTATAATTAAACCCCACGGCCTTCATAGGATAGTGAAATTTCCTGGGATGTAAGAACGTTCAAAACAGAGAGGGTTCCAGCACAATGGAGCAAATAGTCATCGAGCACAAATCAGTTGGGTCAGAATCCTTCCTTGTCTTCTCTCAGAGAAGTGTGGCCACCATATTCAACAGATACAGCATCATTCTTACAATTGTCATGGCATTTGAGTGGAAAATTCATACATATATGTCATTGAAATAATCTCACAAAGAATAATGAAATATAGAATTTCACCCAACAAACAGATAAAGAAACTACTTTATCAACATTTTATAGAATGAAAAAAAGGTGAAGGGAAAGAGAAGTGAGAAATAAAAAAGAAGGGTGATGGATGGAGTGGGCAAGGGAGAAAAAATATTTCTCTATTTGGATAATTTTTTCCAACATCATCATAATAACGATTAATGTTTTAAAAATATAATGTAACATTACAGAAAAAGGAAGCCACAAACCAAAGGAAAATCAGAGTATCCGAATGAATGCAAAATACTCAACTGACATCAATTCCCACTCCTAAGTACAAACAAGGAACATTCAATGTCAATGGGAAAGAAAACACAGAAGAGGAGGCAGCAACAAAATATGAGGAAGGTGGATACTTGTCTCTGATGTCAAGAAGAAAAGGATGTCTACAGCACCTGCACAAAACATACAGTCTACCAACTCTGCGCTTCATAATTCTTTATATTTTACTTTTTTTGCCCAATTATATCTGAAAACTAGATACAGTGTAGCTCATAAACAGAAGATATTTATTTCTGTTTGTTAAGAAGACTGAGAAGTCTATCATCAGAGAAGCAGTGGGTTTGGAGTCTCCTAAGGACCCATTTTCATATGCATAATGGTGCCTTCACCTTGTGTTCTCACATGGGAGAAAGGAAAAATTAAGGTGTCTTATCTGCTGGTGGGGTATTGCAAGTGTTTACTCTGATTTCAGAAATAAGAGTAAGAAAACAATACTCACTTTTACTAAATATCTGTCTAAGACTTTCTAGCTAGACCATTAAGAGAAAAGCAAACAATATGCACACTGAAGTATAGCTCCATTTTTATTTGTAGACATTGTCAGTTTGCAGTTTATACGTGTGTGTGTGTGTGTGTGTGTGTGTGTGTGTGTGTGTGTGTGTGTGGTGTGCTGTATCTAAAATGTCTGTGGTTAATTGTCAAAACAAGTTCAATTCTCAGTTATTCAATGCATAATATGCATAATTTGTTTTAGCAACAACTAATAATATTGCTGGAAACAAGGCTAACAGTATAGAATTTTAACAGAATATATATACATTTAAACCACAGTATTTATACCAAAATTATTTTTATGTTTCTGCATTTTCCTCAATTGTTATTCATTTTTTTCATTTGGTTGTTGCATCCTTCTTTTTTAATAGAGATACAAATTAATGACTTTATCATTTTTAAATAATGCAAGAACCTTGGAAGTCTCTTGGAAAATTGATTCTCCATAAAGACACCTCTGTCCATGCAAACCATTGAATTGTTTTTGAATGATGCATACGCATAGAGAAAATCTGAGCTCAGTGAGGTAGCTTAGCACATGAAAGCACTTGTCACCAAGTCTTACAGCCTGATGACCTGAGTTCTGTCTCAGGACCCAAATGGTGGGAGAAAGAAGACTGAAGACTCCTGTAAAATGTCCTTTGACATTCAGTGTGGCCTATTTGTCTGTGCACACAAAGACATACTCACACATGTGTGTGCATACACATGCATACACACACATATCACACAGAGATAAATGTATGTTAAGAGTTAGAAAAATCTGGTCAATGTGTGTGTTCCATTTTTAAGTTTTGTGCATGTGCATATTGTATGTTCAGCATCTCCACTTTCTTACCCACTGTCTTTGTTAGGGTTTCCATTGCTGGAAAGAGATACCATGACAAAGGAAACTCTTATACGGATAAATATTTAACATGGGGCTAGTTTATACTTTCAGAGGTTTGGGTAATTGTCATTATAGCAGGAAGCATGGCATCATGCAGGCAGACATGGTGCTGGAGAAAGAGCTGTCAGTTCTGTATCTTGATCTGAAGGCAACCAGGAGAAACTGGCATCCTCAGGCATTTAGGAGGAAGCTCTCTTCCACAATGGGTGAAGTATGAGTACGGGAGACTTCCAAAGCCCATTCTCACAGTGGCACACTTCCTCCAAGGCCACTCCTACTCTAACATTGCCACACCTCCTTATAGTGCCAGTTCCTGGGCCAAGTATATTTACACCACCACACCCACCCTTCTCTTTCTCACCTCTTTTCTCTGGATTAGTCTTCTTTTTCTGGATAGACACCTTTCTACTTCCATGCTGTATCTACATATATATGTGTGTTTATCTAGATATCTATAGAACTTCTAAGATTCACAAATGAGAGCAAATGTTACATTTTTCTCCTGAAATAAGCTTACTTTATTTAACACAATAGTTTTCAATCTTATTCATCTTCCTGCAAAATGATATAACACTTCTGTTTTGTGGCTTCAAATTTTCCATTTTGCATATATGCCATGTTTTCTCTTCCATGTCTCTGAGTAAAACACTTGAATTTGTTGCACCATTTTGCAATTGTGAACAGTGCTCCAATGAACTCTGATGTACAAACGTCTCTGTAATATTTTGACTTGGAGTCCTTGGATATGTTGTTAAATATACTTATTTGTCAACTAATTTTATTACAAAGGGATCGTTGTTTAATACTTCATATCTACATTTTAAGAAGCCAGACAACATTCTATTCAGGACTATAAGCCATAATTTGGGATATTTTTATTTCATATTTAATGACTTCAAATGGGAGAAAGAGCAAGGCTACTATTACTTTTTCAAAACACATTTATTTTTTAAGCAACGTAGATTTTCATCTCTGTAGTTCTCAGGTTCCATTTATTTATTTTAATAAATTTTATTGTGTGTACTTAAGGGCTGAAATGTAATAGTATATGATACAGGCCATCAGAAACAAGGTTACAGTTACTGTGATGTAACTAGCATAGGCATTCATCTCTCCAATAATAACCCTGTTATATTTTTGTGGGAAGAGCAACTGAAACTGATTCACTTAATGTGGATCTGTATACAATACATTTCTATGTAACACTAGCTTCCACAGTTACTAGTAATTTTGCAGCAGTCATTTTATGATGCTGATAGCATCTAGCATGCAACTGAAAGAAAATTTTAAGAAAAATGTGAAAGATACTTTATATTCTGATCACTTTAAGTATTTGGTTAATGGCAATCTAAGAGTAGAGCAACATTGCCACACATCATATGTTCTCTTGAGCTCTCTGTGTGCATGTGTGTGTATGGGTGTGTGTGTGTGTGTGTGTGTGTCTGTGTGTGTGTCTGTGTGTGTTTGTGTGTAGTACGTAACTAAGAATAGCTTTGTGCATGTATGTATTTGGTTGCATTTGTGTGTGTATGTGTATAAGACAAAGGTCATTATCTAGTAGCTTCCTACATTGTGCTTTATTTTATTTTTGATACAGTGTTTTTACTAACTCCCAGAGTTAACAAACCACCTAGACAGACAAGCCCGTGAGCTCCAGAGTTGCCCCTGTCTAGTTGCCTGTTCTAGAGTTACTAATATAGGCCATTGTGCCCAGCTCTTTAGGTGTATGCTGAATTTCTGAGCCCTGGTCCTGTTACCTGCACATCAGATACTTTATCCACTGAGGAATCTCCTCAGTCCTCTCTAAACTCTTTAGACTACATCACTAGGTTACTAATAGGAAAGTAAACTTTCTCAGTGTTGAGAGATTCTTGCTGTCTAGTGTGAGAATAGATGGGAGCTCTACAGGCAAAGAAAAAATTAAAAATGGTTGTTGTTATGCATCTCATGGTATGAGTGGACCATCAGCACATGGATCCATCTACTCTAGACCATGAAGACTACAGTATTCTAGAGAAAAATGTGAAAGTCTCTCTTGAGAGCACACACTAAATATTCATACTGCTTTTACTTCCATCTCTTTCTGTAGAGAGAAATTATTCAAATATAAAATATAAAAGCCAGACTTGCTGGTGAATACCTGTAATCCAGATCTTGAGAGTCAGGAAACAAAACCAGACATGGAAGAGACTGGTTAACATAGTTCTCTCTTTCTCTCTCTCTCACTCTCTCTCTCTCTCTCTCTGTCTCTCTCTTTCTCTCTCTCTCTCTCTCTCATAGGTAGATGATAGATATATAGGATGAACAGATACATGTATGGATACATACATACATACATACATGCATAATATGTATACACATACATACACACATTGGTAAGTAATAAATAATCTCAGATTCTTCATACTGTGCCCTATGTGCCTTTTTACTCTTTTCTTTATTTTACATTGCTTTATCTTTTTTGGTCGTTATAATTTTTTGTTATTAGCTAACAAATGTTCCTTTTCATCTCTGTATATTATTTTGTTAAATTTATCTCATATTTTACCTTTTCATTTTAATTTCTCTTCTGAATTTTAAGTATTTGAAAATGATCATGGTTTTAATTTCTGTGTAGAAATGTGTGTCTTTCCATATCATTTAGACAGGTTTACATTCTCTTTTCGGTTATTTTACTTTTCTGCTTTTACAAATGATTTTAACGGCAATTCAGATATGATGTAAATTTGTAAAAATGCCAATTAGAAATGGTGGTTAGTGATAAGTTCCTCCAGAGAGAACCTACTGGAATTTAAGTACACTAGGATTACGAACCTTTGTCTTGTTATCTCAGTTACTCAGGAAGGTGTGGTAAATTCAATGCTAGCTTCCACCACAGATGATATTCAAGACCACCATCAGTAACTTACAGAGACTATCTCAAAATAAAGGTTAAAAAATAAATCATGATCTTTCTATTTACTGTTTTACATTCCAGTCATTACCCATCCCCCTTGCATAGTTCTTCATCCCATTCCTCCTCTCCCTTGCCTCTGAGAGGGTGCTCCTCCCATCAGACCTCCTTCTTCTGTGGAATCTCAAGTCTCTCTAGGATTAAGCGCATCTTCTCCCACTGAGGCCTCATCAGGCAGACCTCTGCTATATTTTTGCCAGGGGCCTTGGACCACCCGTGTATCCTCCTAGTTGGTGGCTCAGCCTCTGTGAGCTCCTCTACCCACCCCACCCCCAGAAAAAGAAATCATGACATTTATTTCAGGTCTAAAAGTGAGTACAAGTCTCAAACTTTATCACCAGTGCTGTAAAAAGAGAGGAAGACAAAGGAAATTGAAGGCGGGAGAAGAGAGGGAAGGAAGGAAGTAAGGAAGGAAAGAGAGAGAGAGAGAGAGAGAGAGAGAGAGAGAGAGAGAGAGAAGACAACTGAAGCTCATACAGCCTCTTCTTCATTAACACCCAGTTGGATGATGTCAGACTGAAGAGGGTGAGCATACCTTTAAACACCGTGTGTGTGTGTGTGTGTGTGTGTGTGTGTGTGTGTGTGTGTGTGTGTATGCCACATCTGCACTTTCGTAAAATCATGTTCATTCCATTCTAATTTGGCAACATATATTCAGAGTGACTGCCTACTCTAATCTCCTCTTGGGGGCCGAGTAAGGTACTATTTTGTCTCTTGGCAGTATGTGTTATAGAATATAAGTAAGCATGCAGAGAAAATTGCCTGCCCTCAATTACTCTGATTCCTCAAGCACACATTATTAATTACCCCAGTTTCTCCCCTTGCTCTGCAGACACAATGGGCTGCTTCTATTCCTATCTTTTCATACAGGTCATGTATTAAATAGCCTCACTCCTGGGTCATTCCTGAATCAATGAAAATTGCATGGTTTGCGACTCAGCTTAAGCTCATGTTTACAGATCAGTTTCTTTTTGTGCACTGCCATCAAGTCCGAAATAATTATTTTTCTCTCTAACTTTAGAGAGAGAAACTAATAGATGTGTCACAGTAGAAACTGAATTCATTAGCTCTTAATCAATGCAAATTACTCAAAACTACTGATAATTTTGCAAGTCTGATTGGAAGGTCTTCAGATTCCCCTTACTCATGTCTTTGTAATAAATGTAGTAGTTGTAAATCATCAATTATCAATCTGTAGATTTAAATTAAGAGTAAATTTTTATTAAAATTATACTGTATAATATAAGTAAATAAACCTGGGGTTTATGACCATGGCTACTTTTGTACATCATTAACTTTTCCATAATATCAAATACATTACCTCACAATTGTTATAAGAATAATTTTGACTATTAAGATATGGGTTGTTAGATTTTCTTTATCCCCTGAAACTTAGGTCTATATGGATCTAAATTATTTCAAGATGCACACACATTAAACAGTTTCTTAAATGTTAAGCAGAATTTTTCATTATTGTTTGCATTTAATTTCTATGGTGGTATATCTTTTATGTTCACAAATTTATAAGAATATTGTGTATGTAAATAGCATTGATAATTGTATTTCTTGAAATCTATTCCCAGAGAACATTTCTTTAAGGAAAATATTGAAATAAGTTAGCTTAATCATGGCCAACACTCTATGCATCCTTTGATATTCATGAAGATTCCTGACTACTATTTACTTTCCATCGTTATTCTCTCTCTCTCTCTCTCTCTCTCTCTCTCTCTCTCTCTCTCTCTCTCTCCTCAAACTTTGAAGGTGATAATACCAACAATTTCAGATAATGAATTTTAGCTTTCTCAGGACTCTGAATACTCATAGGCATTTATGGAGTTGTTAACTCTCAAGTTCTGCATGTTTTAGGTTATAAGTCCTACATAGTAATGTTTATTAACAATCCAGTCACTTTGTTATAAATCAATATAAATAGTAAGTGCAAATAACAACTTAGTTGAAAGCATATTTTCATATATTTTGTAGGTATGCATTTATGGTTTTATGTTCATATACTTTCCTTTAAAAAGTAAGATATATATATATATATATATATATATATATATATATATCTCCATATCCTACTACATAAACAAATGAAAACAAATGACCATTTCATTTTTAATAAATTAAAAACCATATACAAATTGGACAAAATATGTCACTGTCCTTTTAAATATTCATCACCGGGGCATTTCTTATAAACCAGGCAATTCTTGGAATAGTCTAAACTTCCACTTACCACAGATTTGCTTTCAAAGCCTTTAAAACAATGTTTACCAGAATTCCCTCCACAGTATCCTCAAAGTAGCTACTCACCACATTGATTCAATTATTTCTCACGTTTTCTCTCATGCCACAATTACTCAGTAACTAAAAAAATCCTTTGATTATATCTTAATGTACAAAGGTCCCATTTAATTTTTTAAAGTTATACATATGGTTACGTCTTCTATCAATACTATGAGACAGAGGAAAGGGAACTGTGAGTTAGACAGAGACACCAGCATTAATCACCATCCTCTTGACACTGAAATAATACATTAAACAAAAAATCTGAAGGGAGTGATGGGAAGAGAGGTACATGTAAACATGAATTTAAAAGGAAACAAGGGAAGCCAGAAACCATTGTTTTTAAATCTGGAAAGAAAATACATCCAGACACCAGGCACTAAGCAACAAAATAAGTAAAAGGACTCACTTGCCCAGTAGGACTTCTAAAACAGAGAAGAAAATACCTCAGCCAGCTCCAAATCACACAGGCTGGTACTCTGCAAAACAGTTTATGATAAGGGATCTGCCATCCTTGTAGCACATGGAAGTGATGGAGGTCAGGCTTCTGCCACCCTAGCTCGTTGCTACTGGTAACTTGAGAGGAACCATCTTCAACAACTATTTTACCATCAAACATTTTACCTTAAGGTCTGCGAAGTCTCTGCATTTTTATATTTCTAAGGCCCAAAGACCTCCACCCTTCAGCATCTAAGAGAATAACCACCTGATCAGCCATGTTGGACAGGCACCTGGTTCTAACTCGAACCCATAAACCCAGATCTAAGTGGTGGGAAGCAACAACTTCACTGAAATGGAAAATAAACAGTGAGTTTCATTTAAGAACATAACCTCTTGAAAGAAGAACAGCTGTGTGTGGATATGAACAGGAGACTGGGACAAAGACCAGAATGAGAAGACACATGTATGATGAGCACCTGCCTGCAGCTCACACTGTACAGATTGCTCTCAGAGCATTGGGATATCTTTGTGGAACAGCATTTGATCAGCTTTTTCCCTACTCATGCCTGCTGGCAGAGTGCCTCCAGCTCTTATAAAGATACACCCAAGCAGTTGATCCCATGGTACAGGCGCTGGGACACCTTGACAGAAGGTCCTATACTCACAAGGTTTCCAAATCTGGTTAAAGAAAAAAAAACTGAAGGAAATTCTACCCAGCAAAGGCCAAAGCAGCTTGTGAACTTCAAGGAAACACAACGCAGGGTTCAATCTACAAATGTGGCATTTTAGCTTCACCTTCTTAGATCTCAGGGAGAACACGCTCCACATTGTTATGTGTGTCAGATAAACTGGGAAATGAGAAGCCTAGAAGAGAATCAAACCATCTCCATCTTTCATATTCTCAGAAAAGAATAAATACTGTTCTACATTGTTATTAATCATAATAGCAGCTTTATTTTCCCTCTATTATCATGTTCTTTCTCAGCTTCTCCACATAGAGTTGTTTTTAATTACTTGATGACTTATAGTTTCAGATCCTGTTCATTTAAAATTTTTACTGCATCCTATGCATGATTTCACCCTTTATCTTCTGTCACAATTGGTATTGCAGTTGTTATTTTAGATGTTCTTTATGTAAATATCTGGTTTGCTTTTGAGTTGTTACTGGTATTTTCTTTCCCTCTTTCAAGTGGTCTCAGAGGTAGATAGCTAAAGAGAAAGAAGGGTGTTTATAATGAAAGTCCATCCCTTAAGAATGGAAGAGAGATCTACCCCCCAAACAATGCAAAAATCTCAATAGAAATACAAGAAGCACGAATAAGCAAAAATTGCCACTCTGTGAGAAGTTTATAGCTCATAAACAGTGAAATAAAATGAATTGAAAATTTTGAATCATCAAACAAAAAATTAAACAGCATAATTTTAAAAATGGTCAGTGACCTCAGAGAAGATTAAAATTGAGCCCTTGAGAAAAGGAAGAAGTTGGTTGAGGATGAGACAAGTTTGCATCCAAACAGAAATTCTGATGGTGGTTGCAGGGTGGGGTTCTAATAAAAAAGTTGAAAATGGAGAACTCTATACATGTAACTTTAATATTTCAGGGGAATCACCAGTATTCTAGAGCAGTATGTTGTTTTAACAGTAGTTGAAAACAAAGGTGACTTGGTAGTTTACATAAGAATGGCCCCCATAGGTTTATATATTTGAATGCTTAGTCATCAGGGCCCACCATTACTTGACAGGGATTCGAAGAGGTGGCCTTGTGGGAGTAGGTGTGGCCTTGTTGGGGGAAGTGTGTTACTAGACCCAAGCCAGGCCCAAGTTTCTTCTCTGTCTGTGGATTCATTTGTAAAACTCTTAGCTACTCTCCAGCACTATGTCTGCCTACATGCAACCATGCTTCCTGCCATGATGAAAATGGGCTCAACCTGTGTACCTGTAAGGCGCTCTCAATTAAATGCTTTGTTTTATATGTGTTGTCATGGTCTCTTCGGTCTCTTCACAGCAACAGAACACCAAGTGAAACAAATTGGGTAATTATTACATTAAGATGCCAACAAGAAAACCACAAAACATTATGGCCATAACTTTCATGAATGCTAGGGCATGGTTAATAGATTTTCAAAGTGGAGATACAAACTAACATCATATAAAACATATTCAATGGAATTCTAACAAAAGTTTCCAAAAGCCATAGAAAGAATGTACTTTCAAGTAATGGAAACTGAAATACAGATGCCCAGAGAGCAATCTCTCCATGTCACATTCTAGTTAAAAATGGTAAGAGACCGGAACTAAGAATAAAAAGAAAGTAATGAAAGTTTCAGGACAGAAGCATCATGTTCCTTTCAAGGGAAACTCAGAATTGCATAGCAATACACAGCAAAAACTAAAAGTCAAAGAGAAAAAAAGGGCACAGAGTTAAATATCTGAGTCATTGAAATTAAATATGACTCATGATTACTATACCTAGCAATAGCTATCTCTTACTGTGATGGAGAAATAAAGACTCAGAAGATAAGGACAAAGTAAATTACCTCATGACCATGAAGATGTCCTCACTGGAATAAAGAACTCTCTCTCTCTCTCTCTCTCTCTCTCTCTCTCTCTCTCTCTCTCTCACACACACACACACACACACACACACACACACACACAGACACACACACACACACACACACACACCAACAGACACATGTGAGTGAATATATCCTGGTTTTCTCTAATATATGGGGTTAGAGACTGGGAAGGGAAGAACAGGAAGTAAACAGGAGGCTAGTGGTGATGTGTAATGAAAAAGAGAGGAGAAAAAGAAGAATTAACAAGAAAGTGTGGATATGAGAGGATACAGTTACACACAGAAATAAGAGAAATAGGCAGTAGAAGGTAGATGATAGATAGATAGATAGATAGATAGATAGATAGATAGATATAGATAGATACATAGATACATAGATACATAGATACATAGATACATAGATA
>JANHMN010000010.1:43293997-43310853 GCA_030674055.1 Rhabdomys pumilio | reverse complement strand
CATAGATACATAGATACATAGATACATAGATACATAGATACATAGATGATAAATAGAGAGGTAGATGGTAGAAATAGATACAGAAATAGAAAGATTGATAGACAAATAATTTGAATACAGAGAGGGTTAAAATAATACTGTATACCTACCAGTCTCCTCTGTGTTTCAGTGACATCTAACATGTAATTGAGCAGCTATTCCAAAGCTCAAAAGGCAGAGAAGAAATTACAACTCTATTATTATACTGGCTCACTGAAACAAAGAACCACAGGCTTTATACGCAAATTGACTTCAGTGTAATTCAGGGGATATCATTGAAACTTATGACCCAATTATCTGTAAAATAACAATTAGCAATAGTCCCTTGTCTTCCTTTAAAAAAAATGGTTGCATTTATTTTTCCCATTTCTCTTCTCTTTGAATTGCTTCAAGGCAAAGATTGCCTTACAGTTATTACAACCCCGTCAGTATGTTCCCTCTCCCTCTCCCTCTCCCTCTCCCTCTCTCTCTCTCTCTCTCTCTCTCTCTCTCTCTCACACACACACACACACACATCACTTTATAGATAGACTGAATAAACAGATGGCAATGGGATTATTAATGCTTATGAGTATAAGAGGGAAGAATTAGTTCTTCTGACTTATACATTTTTTAAAAAATAAAATCCCCAAATTAAAGTTGAGCATGACACCACAAGGGCATATGGGACAGTTAAAAATGGAAGTGCTGCCAGTCATGTTAAGAGTTTCTGTGGTATCCATATACCTTTCAGTTAGTCACGGAACATGCCTTTGCATATAAAGTATGTATAGATACGTACATGTCTGAGAATTTTCCTGAATGTCTCACGTCTTTGCAGGGCTTCTGTTTATCAAGTCTAGTGAGAGGAAGTACTTTAAATTTCAGATCGTCTGCCTGTAATGTCAGAATTAAAAATAGTTGGAATTTAATTACATAAACGTTATCTCCTTATCCTCTCTTTTTGCCATGTCTCCCACTTCAAGTCAATTTGGAAAGAAAAAAAAAACAAAAAACACCAGTCCAGGAAAGAATGTTTTGTGGGTTATTGTGCCCTCTGGTGGTGATTTAAGGGAGATGAACAAATATTGTTAAATCTATCACTGTATAAAATTGGGCTGCAGCCTTGGAGACAATGTCCAATTTAATAAAATAAACAATTGTGTGGAACTAAGATCAGATCAGCTGTACCCACTCTTTCATCATCATTTATCTTTTAGAAACAACATATCCTCACTCTAGTTATTAAATGATCTGTTTTTAAAATGTGAATATTTCCCCATATAAATGGTTTTATAAAAGTGCTGCAAAGAGACCATGGGATCATTTATATTACAATACTCAATATAAGCTTAGAAAGTTATATTATTGCTTCATTTTCTAGGACAGTTTGAATATAATGTATTTAATCCCACTAAGCAGTGACATAACCAACAATGACAGAAATACAGTTGCTTTCAGTATGGTGTAAAAAACATATGCTAAAATTAAACAACTCTGTTTTCTATAAAAGAACATGTTTCTATTTACACTAAATTTTGGATGAATTTACATGATAGCTTTTTCTCCCCTTGCACATGTTGTAAAAGTACTCCAGCACTCATCTATGTCACACCTCAAGTTTATTTTACTTATCAATTATTGGATAATTAATACATGCATATGTTTTGATTATCTCCACCATGCATTTCATTCTATACAACTCATTCCCCCTCCCACCTTTCTTCTTCTTCCTCTTCTCCCTCTCCCTCTCCCTCTCCCTCTCCCTCTCCTTCTTCTTCTTCTTCTTCTTCTTCTTCCTCTTCCTCCTCCTCCTCCTCCTCCTCCTCTTCCACCTCCCCCTCCTCCTCTCTTTCTTTTTCCTTCTCCTTTTGCTTCTTCCTTTTCTTCCTTATATCTTGATAACTTATGGAGTCTAATTAGTGTTGCCCATGTGCACACGGGTATAGGGCCTTCCAATTAAACATGGGCCACCCAGAAGAGGCCACAACAACCTTTAATTGCCAATAGCTATAAGCTATCAGTTGGGAGTCTTGGGGGCTTCCTCCTAGTTAAAATCCTTGCTGGACTGTTTAATGGATTGATCTTGTTCAGATCATGTACAGATACAAGAGCTTCTCTGCTTTTGTGAGTACAATGGCCCGTTTCCAATTATAAGACAGAATTTGCTACAATTCTCCTCTCACCTGTGGCCTTTGGCAATGGGCAGTTCAGGAATGGAGTGCCACTCACCATCAAGAAAGACTGGACATATTTTCTCTCAGACATTGGCAGGCAGTGGTTACAGGCAATAAAATTAAGTGTCAAACAGACAATTTCCCTTTGCCTTATCCTCATCAAAGCATAGTGTGGTTATATCTGAGGACTGACAGGGTATAATTAGTTCAAATTAGTCTGTTATGATAGGCAGAGAGCTAGAATATTTTTAGAAAGTATTTTGCAAAAGAAATAAATAAATAAAATTTAAAAACTAATTTTGTAAGTTGGGCTTTCTTTTGCTTATTTACTAAGTTGGGTTCCAATTCAGAATATGGATTCAAGATGCAGAGGCTGACCTGAAGCTGAATACAACTTAACTTAATGCTGCTTTTCCTACATAAGAGACTTAGAAAGCAATAAACCAGGCATTCATCAGCTCAAACAGTGAAGAAGGATTTTATCCTTCATTTATAGAATTGCTATTTTAAAAATAACTGTATCAACAATGGCATCAAAGTACATGTTAACCTGGATTGTTGGAGGTGGATTTCAAAATGTCTCTCACCCTTAGACAAAGAACTAAAAGAAATTAATGACTGCTAGACAAAGAGACAGTAGCATCTCGAAGTATGAGCCCCCTTATGGGATGTATAATGAACAGTAGTCAGCCTTGAAATTACATATTCACAAACAACAAAACCAGACTCAGCAGGTTGTGTGCATGTCTGCACATAAACACACACACACATACACACACACACACACACACACACACACACACACACACATATGTTTTTTATGTGTATAACAATATTACTCGAAGAAGAAGAGGCTGTTAATTAGAGAGCAGGGGCACATGGGAGGGATTTGAAAAATGATAGTTGGGGTTGGTGGAAGAAAATTGAAGGAGGGAAAGTGAAATTAATATTTTTAGGAGGAATGAAAGTAAAAAATAAGTAGAAGTTATGTTATATTTTGAGAATTCCATACAATGTATTTTGATCATATTCACCTTTTCTCCCACTCCTCCAAGGTCCATCATCTCTTCCTTAAAGACCACCTAATTTTGTGTCCTCCTTTTAAAAAAAACTATTAAATATAGTTTGTGCCACCCATATGCTCTTGAATGTGTAACCTTCACTGGAGCATTGCTTATCAACCAGGGGCTACACCCTTCAAGAAAACCGACTTTCCCTCTTCTAGCAACTATCTATTGCCATTAGCCCAATATGTAGGAGTAGGAGTTTTTGCCCGCCTGCTGGAAATGGGTTTGCCTTGAGCTTGCACAGATCTGTATCCTGCCTGAAATGCTCTATACAGAAATACAACTCAACCTGTGTCCTTGGAGTCCCCTACCACCTCTATGTCTAAGACTCTTTTTAGCCCCTCTGCCACAATGCACAAGTAGAAGTCCTGTGACATATGTCACACAGGGCTGAGCCATCCACTGCTTCTTATCACCTGCACCTTTACCAGTTGTGTCTCCATATTAATCACCTTCTTTAGGAAAAATGTAGCTCCTCCCATGAGTATGTACACATGGTGAACCTTCAAAATAACTTTAAAAGCAAGCCAAGGCTTAGAGAATATGGCTGTAGTTCAGTGTCACAGTGCAGCTTGTGTGCCATTCCTGGTTCTTAGGGAAGGAGAGAAAAAAAGGAAAAAAAAAGAGGTAGAAAACTTCATTAAAAACAACTAACTGTAAAAAGGTAAAAGACTGGTAAGGAAAATAAAAACTACTTTTCTAGTAATACTGTGTCATGAGCAGATGGGATAAAACTGGCATTAAGTAGGAATAAAACTAATATATGAGTTGATTTAAATGGGATTTTCAGTTTATTTAAGGGTTGTAATGACTGCATACACTTTAAGATCTTCCATGCAATGAATTCTCTGTAAATAACACAGACAAAGCCTTTCAGGCTGCCCAGAGCACAAAATATAAAGCATATTCAATGCTCAGTGCTTTACAAAAGCCAAATACCTAAGCATTCATCACAGCTAAGATGTTATGTGCACTCCTGCATTAAAAAAAGAGGAGTTTGACTGATAGCATAAATAGTTTTAATGAGTATTTGAATCATAGACATGTTGTCATGGGAAGAATAAGTACATATTTCATTGTTAGTAAAACAGTAGTGTTTCTACTAATTTGAAATGTTGCATGATGCTTCTAAGCTAAGCTTTGATTCTAGCCTTCTTTATTTTTCTCTAAAATGTGCAGTTTTTACCTCATGGAATCTATAAAGAGTACTCGGAGAGTGACAAAAAGTAAAACGATGAAACTTACTCATTTCTGCAATGACTATCAGTAATTCTGCTTATGGCTTAAATTCTGATCCAGTTACAGTTATTTCTTTGTGTCACAGTGACCTGTATTTTAAGGCACAGAAAAGAAAATATTTTTCCTGTTCTGTCTTCTACTTAATTAGCAATGAGGTCATGCATTTATAGCATGGAAGTTTACCAGGGAATCAGAAAACTGGAAGGGTAGTATTTAAGAAGAACTTTTCCTATGTAAATCTTTTTTATTAATTTGTATTAAGAATTTTCTACAGGTGCAAACTGTTTTGATCAAATTCTCATCCACATTCTTCCATACACACTACTTTTCTCTCCCAAATTTGTGTACTCTTGTTTTTCAAACCTTCTGAAGTCCTCCTTGTGCTCCCTCTACATCCATGGTTGTAAGACCGTCTACTGGAAGATAGTCGGCCTCTCAAGGAGGCACTTCTGAAGAAAAATGACTCTACATCCCCAGCATACATTACTTGTCAATTCCTCCCAGGGAGGGCTTTGTGAACCCAACCTATGCTGTTTATGTTCCCTATCTATGCTGGGTCTATCTTCTGCTTGAGCTTGCAAAGGACTTGTGCATGCAGCTCCAGGCTCTGTCGTGACTAACAAAAAAAAATGCATTGCTGCAGGTGTTACTATCTCTACCTATTCCAGTCTTTCTCCTTCCTCTCCAGGATGATCCATGAGCCTTGCTGGGAGAGAGTGTGATATGATTTTTTACGGACAATTATTTTAAGAAAGGACATGTACCAAATTGTTCTTGTCATGCCCATAACCAAGTACAACTGTTTCTTACACACATCAGTTTATGATTTTTTAAAACAACATAAATTATTGAATAATTGAATATTGAATTATTGAATAATTCTGGAATTAAGACAGTTCATTCAGTTAAAAAAATAATCAATACCATTACTTCAATTTTATTTATGCCTTTCTTTAAAGTACATTTTCCATAAAATTGATATTGCTAACATCAAATAATGATCATCATAAGATTATTATAAAACCCAGGTTTGTACTCAGAAGTTAAGATGTTTGGAAATTGGACCCATTTATAATCTTTTCACACATTGTTCAAAAGTATCCATTCCATATGCAGTCACCAAAGGCAGACACTAATGTGGATGCCAGGAAGTGCATGCTGACAGGAGCCTGAAAGAGCTGTCTGCCAGAGCCTATACAGAGGTGGATACTCACAGCTAACCATTGCACTGATCGTGAGGTTCCCAATGGAGGAGTTGGAGAGAAGACTGAAGGATCTGAAGGGGTTTGAGGCCCCATGAGAAGATACCTACCAACCAACCAGAGCTCCCCAGGGTCTAAACCACCAGCCTGAGAGCACATCGGAAGGGACCCATGGCTCCAGCTGTATATGTAAGGGAGGATGACCTTGTCAGGCATAGGTGGGAGAGGAGGTCCTTGGTCCTGTGAAGGCTGGATGCCCCAGTGTGGGAGAATTGGAGGGTGGGGAGGTGGGAGTAGGTGGGTGGGTGGGGGCACACCCTCACAGAAGCAGGAGGAGGGGTGATAGGATGAGGAAAATAGGGAAAAGTGATAATATCTGAAATGTAAATAAATAAAATATCCAATAAAATTTTTAAAAAAGTTTATGTTACCAGAAAAATAAATATTATTCATTATTAGGAATAGAAAGGTTGCCAGGCAGTGGTGCCACACACCTTTAATCCCAGCATTAATACTTGGGAGGCAGAAGCAGGCGGATTTCTGAGTTCAAGGCCAGCCTGGTCTATAGAATGAGTTCCAGGACATCCAGGGCTACACAGAGAAACCATGTCTCAAAAAACAACAAACAAACAAACAAACAAACAAACAAAGGAATGGGAAGGTTAGTTATGACAATTGGAATGACTTATAACTTTTGCCAAATGTTTCTATTTTGGATCATTTGTGACATCTATGAACTTAAGGTTTTACTTTTTAATGTCAAATGGCTTATTCACCTTCAAAACAAATCCTGGAAAGCTAGGAGGTTCAGAGAAAGTTCTTGCTAACAAGAGTATCCTGTAATCCTTTAATCCATCTTACGACACGGCTGGGCAAGTGCTCAAGAGTCCACTAGGACGGAGCTACACCCTCAGCTCTAACAACTGAATATGGAATTTTCACTTGTGTGCCACTCAAACACTTAGAAATGTATTACAATCTGTTTAATGGCAAAAAAAAATGCTTTTTTGAATTAAATTCTGCAATTATTTGGATTAATTTTATACCAAGTATTTTTAGACACCATTTAAACACACATGAATTTTTTCTTGGTTTCATTCATATGTTGTTTAATATAATTAAGGTTTCAAACAAACTTACAGTAAAGCTTTCATAACAAGATTCTCTTCATTTGAATATTTTTTCTGATTTAGCTTAGCACAAAATTTGTCTATAGGTATAAATATATTTAGAAGTCAGTATTATGATGTTAGGTCATCATAGGTAAACAACTTTAGAAAATTCCTTTCTAACTCTCTAAACTTAAAGCTCATCCATGGAAATATACATATACATAGACATGTACATCATATACACATATATAATACATATATACACATGTAGACATACATACAATATATATTCATCCACTTACTCTTTTATTCACTTATCCATCCATTCTTCGATTGGACTCCAAAGTTAGTTTTGCAAGTTAGTTATTGTGATTAGTACTTGATAAATAAATCATACAGCAGACCTACTTATAGTTCTTCTAGAAATATCCATACTACTTTTAAGTGAACGAGCACTTGTAGTATCTTCAATGAGACCCACTGTCCTGATGCAAACTGCCTGTGGACAAGAGCCACCTCTAATACTTGAGAATCATTTGTAGAATAATGTGGAATTAATTCCTGGATTCTTGGAGAAAAGCTCATGCCTCAGGTAAAAACACATCTCAGACAACACCATGACTATAGCCAACCTTCCGTACAGAGCAACAACCTATTTCCTATGTCCTCTGGAACTTGATCTTTTCAACTTGACATTGGGCAGTTGAAGATAAAAAACAAGTGAGAGCATTCTAATTTTGCCTATGCTGTTCGTGATATAATGATAGAGATAGAGAAATAAAGAGATAGAGTGATAGAGATAGAGATGATAGAGATAGAGATAGAGATCACTATATCCTTATGAAAAATAAAACCATGAAATCCAGGAGAGTCCATCTTTTCTGACAGCAGCAGATGTTTTCCATCATGCGGCATAATGTCCTCCAATTCGAGTCTCTAGGTTCCCAACAGTTTAGAAGAGGAAATATAGAAGAAGCAATGTGAACTGACTTACAGGAAATGCTAAGTCCTTGGTTGGAGAGGGTCGTTTAGAGTCCTCTGGTATCTTAGTATCTATGAAACAGAAAGTATATTCTCTGGGATCAGAGAGCATGTGCTACTTGGTAAGAACATTAACACTACAATGAAAGAAGTAGTTTCTCAAGGTCTTGGGATGTTCTTAAAAGTTTAACTGGCAATGCTGCTTGGTCCATCACTAAAACCCTAGAGAATCATCAACCTGTGATTTCTGCTAAGAAACTGTCCATTTTATGAAAGCATAATGTTTTTATACACTGCGTAAAGCTTACCATTGTGTTATTCAGATGCTGATTTCTCTGCTCTCATATCTTGTTTTAATCTGGATATGGCATAGAAATGCTTATACCAAGAATCTCTTATCGAAATTTTTGTAAACAACTCTTAGCATTCAGTCTCTGCCATGCCGATAAACACTGATCACTCAATGGCTTAGCAGAATAGGGTGGACAACTGCCAACCAGAGGAAAGAGAGAGAAGAGAACAAGATCAGGTCAGCAAGGAAGATGGAGGTATTGGAACTACACCTGAAGTCCAAAGAGGCAGATCAATAATATGCAAGTATCATGAGATGGGGCTGGGAGGTAGCCAAATTGGCCTAAGGAGGCTAAACTAGATCATTTCACTGTTCAGCTATTAAGGGGCAGTTTTAAATGAATCTTTGTCAAGCCCTGTTCCCCATCCCTAAATTGTCTGACATCACAGCCAAGGACATTAAAAATGTAAACCGGGTAATTGTTGTGATCATTAAGCATAAATTGAACTCCTGATGCATGTTTTTGCACAGATTATTTACACAAGGTTTATAGTACAAAAAAGTTCACTGAGGATATTGATCAACTGGTAACTGCCTTTTGTACAAACATGAGAAACCCACTTTTGATTTGCTAGCATCTTAGGGGAAAAACGTAGTCAGCTTCAAGCACGCATGGCTGTAACCCAAGATGTATGAAAGAGGAGACAGAGATGCCTTGAACTTTTTGGCCAAGGCTCCATGTCCAGTGAGAGACCCTGAATTAAAAAAATATATATACTTGTTGGAGATCTTAGGCATTACCAAGGTACTCCCCAATAACACTTATGCACTGTTCACAAAACACCAATTTAACAACTAAGACACTTAAAATCTTTTTATATACCAATTGAAAGGATCATGGGACAAGTCTTTTGATATGAGATGCATACATTATAGCAAGGTAGTTAGCCAGGCATGAAAGGAGACAGTGTATAAAGATAAAATGATCAGAGAATTGAGTTTACACAAATCTCATTTGAGAGGTGACTGACACAAATGTCCTCAATATTAAACAAAATAGAAACATAAAGAACTTCGAAGTCTGGGGAGGAATCTAGAGTAGAAGCTGGAGAGTGAGTAACAGAAGAATCAGTTAGAAAATCTCTAGTACTGTTGTCCCCACTATAGCACCAACCTATGGGACCAGATGAGACAACAAGGAAGAAAACCATACTTTTGAATTTTCAGTAGCTTCACTAAGGTACACTCTATTTTGTGCTATGAAATGAGCCACAATAATCATGATATGTATCCAAAATTGAATTAAATACAAAATTAAAATGTGTAAGGAGTTTGGAAAATTTCCTAACAGGTAGAAATTGAGGGTCACAGTTTTAAATAAACCAAAAAAGACATTGTTTAAAGAAACATTTCAAAAAGCATCAAAAAAGAAAAACAAAATCAAATGTTTATTCCATACCACAGTGAATGTTTTATATAATAAACTAAACTCTACCTTAGGAAGCAATTAGTTTTTTAAAAAATCAAGTTAAATTAAAACTAAAGTAAGTGAAAACATTTTATGTTACAAATTATAATTGAAATAAAATTTAAACTTAACGTTAAGCTGTAAATGTTTACCATATACACAGGAGATAATCTGTTAATCTTGTTAATGTGTGAGTACCTCATAAAATATGCAAAGTTAACATGCAAAAAGGTAGATATTAATTTTCACATATAAAAATTCTTCAAAGATTAAAACTATATTGAGATAGGATTCCTTGGCTCTATGATTCTGTTTACTTATTTTTACCATGTAAGATGAGCAAAGAAGTCACAAAGATATCCAGATTCTAGATATGTCTGATGAATAACCATGTGAATGTGAATCTTAAGACAAAAAAAAATCTTAGCAATTTTACTGATGATTATTTAACTAGGATTAATTCAATATACATGTAATACATACCAAGTTCAGAATAGGCACAAGAATTCACATTTCACACTAACTTCTTTAACCAATCCAGTATAACAATACAGAAGATGGGATATGGAAAAATTCTTTAAGATGGGGATGAGGAAGGGAGGGTGTTGGCTAATGAAAACCTAGGATGAGTACAAAAGTGATTAGGAAACTTTCCAATTTGTAAGTTAGATAACTATGTATACATATTCCTTTTTTCCTCTAAAATAATATCTGTGCCTGCTAGTTTATAGAAACATTCTGCCTCTGGAGCTAAACCAAATTGTCCAAGGGGGGGAAAAAAAGCAATACAAATAGATGCAGGGGTAGAGTCTCACAGTTCCACTTTCCTATCTACCATTTTATATAGGGCTGTCAGTGTGGGACACTCTCTGCAGTTTGAAGACATAACTCGGAACATCACTCAGGAATAGACCATTTGTTTAAGAACTTCTAATGTCAAATGTAAAAAATAAATACCTCTTTGTGCTTAGACAACTAAATAAACTTATCAGAACAACACCTAAAGGGAGTTACTGAGACCTTGACCTTTACTGGGACTGTATTTGACAGCTTAAGTTCAAACACTGAAACAGAGGACGTCCTCAATTTTTCACTTTAATTCCAGGACTAATTTTGTTTCTCATGTTTACCCTCTCACATATACTTAAGTATTCAAAATCCTCTTCTCTCTAAAGCACACAAGAAAATGATTCCTCAGACCTTCAATATAGACTAATATACATATGTAAATATTTATAAACATTGGAATGATGAGCCATAAAGACATCAACTAACTTAATTTACAAAATATAGCTTCCTTAAAATGTATACATTCCAGTCAGGAGGGAAGCGGAATTGTGATGCTACCTGTAGAAGAATTTACAGACATGCATGTACAAATAGAAACACATCTATGTTTCTTTAATCTTACAGACTGGGCTGGGAAGATCACTCATAAAAACAACAGGTTAGGTAATCGAACTGTCCTACTTAGCTTTCTGTTGTTAGAATAAAGCAATGATATAAGGCAAGCTACGATTTTTTGTAAAGGGTTTATTTTGACTTACAGGTTACAGTCCATCATCAGGGGAAGCCAAGGCAAGAGTTCAAGGCAGGAAACTGGAGACAGAAAGTAAAGCAGAGACCATGAAGAAATATAGTTTATCAGCTTGCTCAGCTAATTTTCTTATAGAACTTAGAACCCCACCTCCCAGGCGTAGCACTACCCACAGTGTGCTGGGCCTTCCAAAAGCAGTCATGAATAAGAAAATGTTCACAGGCCAACCTGATGAAGGAAGCATCTCTATTGAGTTTCTCTCTTCATGGGCCTGTCTGAATTTGCATTAGCTTGCCCAAAACTAACCAATACATAGACGTGGGATCAACCCAAACTTGAAACTATATAAGAATTTTGTAGAAGTTTAGACAAGTTATCTGAAACTTAGCCATATCCAAATTTTTTTAATAAGAAACTGATAGTCACCCTCATCATTTTGTAAGAGATTTTGAGTGGAAGAAAAGAAAGACACTATCAAGATCTGTTCAATAAAAAGTGTTTTTTGTTGTTTTCTTTTCAAAGGAACTGGTGACCAAGAAGGGAGTCTAAAGGTAGAAGAAGATATAGGTGCTCAGTCTATAAAAGCAAACTTCTTTATTTTTCTTGTCTTTCTGGTTGCACAGTTCATACCACATCAACAGGAATGATTCTTTTTGGACTCACTCTGCTAAATTCTTCCAGAAAATAGCACCCACAAGCTAAAGCATATTATGACAACAGCAACCTGAGCATTCCTGGGTCCGATGAAGTTGACACATAAAATTAACCAGTACAGAATTGAAGCTGTAAGTCTTCATATCCGATTATACCTGATCCTCAATCATCACCTTGTCACGAACCATACTGAGGGTGATGGTGAATCACCTTGGTTTATCAACCAAAGCTAAGCACTGCCATGTCTTGTTAATATCAAGAGACCTTGTAAATTGGAAAAAAAAAAAAAAAGCAGCCTGAAAATGTCAGTATTTGTTCTGCCTGGGAACGCAGGAGAGAATTCCCTACTAATAAGATCACAGATATTACTGATAATTGTTAAGTTTCCTCAGTTAGGGCAGAAAAAAAACTGAAGAGGAACTTCACACAGGGCTACTTTCAGTATTTGCCGCCAAAATCTCAAAGAAAAGTAAATTCATAGGATTTAAGAAATTGATTGGCCAGTTTGTTGTTCTATATATCTTGGATGGACAAAAGTCTCACAATTATGGAGCTGAACCGGAAGCTTCATGTTCTGTGACTAAGAGTTGTCTGAGAGTTCCATTTCAGAATCAAATACACACCCAGCAAAGGTGCCCGCAAATATTCAAATATGAGGCTTGATGAGAAACAACAACAGCAACAAAATACTTAAAATAAAACTTTCCTGTGTCTCAGTTGTTTTCTAAACCTTCCACAGCAGAAATGAAGCAACAGTTGCAGAGAACTTTCTCCTGCCAAACCAAAGTCTAGATAGTTCCTTCAGGGTGTGAAGAAACCAGAAATGTGACACCAAGGCTGGGCTACCAGAGACCCTGAGCAGCCTGAAGAGTTTGATCTATCTGAACATGTCTGTCTAGCGCTGTGCCCTGAAGTCCTGAATCCATTCTAAGAATATACTTGTAAGACCTTCTGAATGCTCTTGGTTCTACAGATCGAGTTTTTGCACACAAGAGGTACTTACTCCATCCCTTTTGGAAAGTCCCTAGAAGCTAACCTTCACATCTGCTGTCCTCTGAAAGCCCGCCCAGGGTAGATGCAGATACATTATTTGTTTCACTAATTTTTTTCCATTTGGATTAATAATTTGGTAAAAGTTAGATCATGTGCCACTGATGTCATTCCATTTAATTTTTTAATGTTTTGGTTATTCATTTGTTGTCTGTTTATATAATTGTGTTTGAGATACTTTTCCCCATACCACTATTAAGCTTATCCACTGTTTCCACTCATTTAGATTTGATTTCTCATTTTATGTAGCTTATTTCTCATTACTAGAATTCCCACCAGGTCCTTATTCTATAATTTTCCTCTGAAAATTCCCTCTCTCTCTCTCTCTCTCTCTCTCTCTCTCTCTCTCTCTCTCTCTCTCTCTCTCTCTCTGTTCCCATTGTGATCCATTGCTTACATCACTGTTTAACACCTGTAACATCTGGTTCATCATCTGGTTCATCTTCAGATGTGTTTTCTTCACTGCCTTTGTCTTGGTTTTGTACATCACAGCCAGGGTACACTGCAGCATCTGCATGATACAATTCTGGTAGTTGTACCACTAACCTAAGCTTTGATATTAGCAGCTTTGTTTCTACTTTATTCTACAGTGGTTTTTCCTCATTTCTCCTCAGTTCTAAGATTGAGAAGGTTAAGCCAACTCAATGACAGGTATTGGTAGTTCAGGAAACAAGGCCTAAATCTCTGATTCCAAGAACTGGGCAAGTCCAGACCTCAGAAGCTGCTCTGCCACCTGGCCTGAGGCAAGAACAATGGGTCAACAGCAGTTTTCAAAATTCCTCAGCAAGTTTCCAGACCTCCCCAGCAACAGTTTCCAGGTCCCACACCCCTGTAAGGTCCTGAAATGTTGCTAGAGATGGAGCAAGATAAAGGTCACCTCTAACAGAATTCCCCTATAGGTTTTAAATCTAGCCTGAGATCTCATTTGATTATTTCTCTATGTTGGTAATGGGAGACTCCAGTATGCTAGACTTCTGCAGAATTAAACACTCTTTGCTTTTGCATATTATTTGAGTCTGGGGTATCATTCTAAGGTGAATCACAAACCCTTATATTATGTGTCACTAACTAGGCAGCACAGTCCTTATTTTTAACGTCATAGTCATGCTGGCTTTTCAACGTAATAGTTGAAACTCCCAATCTGACCACTTTTAAGTCTGCCAGCACTACATATCTTTCAGTAATTCTGCTTATCTCTTGACTCTACAACTGACCGTGGCTAATTGGAGGTTCAAGAAATTCATGCATAATCAAAGTTCTAGACAGAGTCTATGTAAGACTAGATCCCCAGCCTGGATAATCCTCAACACTTCTTAAGTGTCATAGACTTCCACTTATCCCCTGTGCAACCCTCTACCTCTCAAGTTTCCTGCCCATCAATCTGCCTAACACTGTCTCTTCCCTTGGAGTTGAGTTCTCTGCAAATCTCCAGTTGGATAACCTTGGTCAATGTGATCCTCCACCTAGTGGTCTTGTGTTATCAAGGATCATAAGCATGATACATGTTATCAAGTATGTTAATATAATTGTTTCTTATATTTTGCCTGCTGTAAGAACTTTCACGTTACATAGACAGGTACACTATTTATTGATTACAACTGCAAGTTAGAGTTCTCATTTCTCTTACACACATGAACTCTTAACTTCTTTACATATGACTAAATATATTTTCATTACAAGTTGTAGTAGGAGTAATAATTTTGAATAGCAATGTTATATTATTCACAGTAATAATGTCACAATAAATTATTAAATTCTAAAAATGCCAGGTGTCCTATATATCACACATTTGAATTTTTCATTATTAACCAGAATTTGAGGAATTTATAAGGCCAGTCGTCTCCCCATTTTAATTGTGAGAGAAATAAAATACAACAAATTGGTCGTCAAACTATCATCCACAGGTCTATATCCAGGAAAAAAGTCTTCCTCAATATCTTCACTGTACTGTCATCATGACTACTGAAATCACATCATAGTGATTAGCACCTAGAAAAGAGGCTTCAGGAAGAAATGTTTGTGAAAATCATAGAACAGAAGCAAAACATTAATTAATATTACAAGCAGAACAAAATGAGAAGAAAACAAGCGTTCCCAGGAATATTCACAGTTAAGCAGGTACCAGGAAGAAGAAATAAGCTTAGCAATTCATGCATAAAAGAAGAAAATTAATGACTATAAATAACTAAAAGTTGAAATGAATTTATTATTTGGTCTTTGAAGGAAGAAACATGGAACACAAATCCCTAAAATTGAATGCTAGTAAAGAACTGGTGTGAGATTTCCTGCTTATGAAATATTTGTAAAGCAGCAAGGGGCTGCACTACGGTTATTTAAAATTCTTAGGGGATTAACTACCACCCTAGGGATTAAGGCGGCTTTGGAAAAATCAGTCATTTCTGGCAGAATCTTTGGAGAAAAATGAGCCATAAATCATGGAGAGGCTCTGAGCCCTACAACCAAATGGCAAACTGACTGACGTGGGTCAGACCATTTCTCCTCTTGGGTCTTCTGTTCTTCCACAAGGCAAACAAGGACCCTGATTTAATACTATTTCAAATATTTTCTGACTCTGTGTGCTTACCTTGACTTTGGAAACTTTGAAATAAATTCAATGTAAATTAAATCAACCAGGTGAGTAAATTACATTGCATTATATCAAATTTTGTTATGACTTATTGTTTTAAATGTACCTCCTCAAATTCATATGTGAGTAGTATTTAAAGGTGGGACCTGGAGAAATCATTAAGTCATATGAAAACTATCTTTATGAATATCAAGATCTATCCATGAATTAATAGGTAAACAAACTAATAGTTTATTGATAGTGGCTTTGTTATACACAAGCTCCCAAATTTGCTCTGTGTGCCTTCATAGATTTCACCTCCATGTTTTTGGACTTCTTAGCCTCCAGAACACCCATTAAAGACACCTTTATTTTTTAATTGCAACATATAAAGATACAAATAAATTATTAACAATGAACTTCTTTGGGTCTTAAATAAATCACATACCTAATCCCTAATCTACAGAGAGCTGATGGGTTCACAATACCAATGGTACTCATTGAAAAATACCTTAAATTATACTTGATTGAAGTTTTGACTGTGGTCATTATTGCCAAAAGTAAGCCAAGTAGCAACAGGAAATAATCTTTATAGAAAAATACGGGGAATCCTAATCAATAGTAGGCCAAATACAGGATGGTGTAGAGGAATTTTAATCCAAAACATTGCTTCTCTGACAAGGGGTCATATCCAAAGACATTCTAGTCTATGTAATCAGGCTAGAATGCAGACACACCCTGGATTACAGTATGATCTGGCTGGAATTCTGCCATGTCCTTAGTATACACCTTAATCCCAAACAATGTCTGTAAGCTTAGTTTGTGGAAGGAACTAGCCATGTTTGAATGTGAGGTCTAATTGAGAGTCAGAAAAAGTAACAGAATCAGATACAGATTGGACAGAATGAGTCAGAGATAGGATATGTCCAGGTCTCAGGAGAAAAGCTGGTTAAAAGCAGCACGGAGAGAGAAAGGGGAGAGAAAGGGGAAAGTCAGTTCAGTCAGTTCAGTTGAATGGAGTTGAGTTGGGCGCATTCAGTTTGAAGTCAGTGCCGTGAGTGCACAGTCAGTTGGGAGTAGATACAGTGAGTGCAGTGGAGGTGAGTTTGATTCTGAGTTCATGCAGTTCCGTGCAGGGCGGCAGAGGCACTTGAATCCAGAGAATTAGAAGGAGCCAGAAGACTAGAACAAATTGCCAGAGTTAGTTTAACACCAACTCGAGCAATTCAGTGAGAAAGTGGGAGAAGCCGGATCGAATCAGTCAGTTTGGAGAGGAGTTTATGCCAGAACAGCTGAGTTAAACCAGCCAGCCAGAATTCAGAAAGAACTACAAAGGGTGAGCTTACTCAGAAGTTAGCCTCTACGGTGACAATTACAGCTAGCAAATAAAAAGATTGGATTTTCAGTTATCATCAGTTTGCTTTCTAAAAGGTATGTCTCTGTGTTTGTGTGTGTGTGTGTGTGTGTGTGTGTGTGTGTGTGTGTGTGTGTGT
>JANHMN010000010.1:43282720-43293987 GCA_030674055.1 Rhabdomys pumilio | reverse complement strand
TGTGTGTGTGTGTGTGTGTGTGTGTGTGTGTGTGTGTGTGTGTGTGTTGGTTTGAATATGCTTGGTCCATGAAGTGGCACTATTTGGAGATGTGGCAGTGTTGGAGTAGGTGTGGCCTTCTTGGAAGAAGTGTGTCACTGTGGGTCTGGGTTTTAAGGCTGTCCTCCTAGTTGCCTGAAAGTCAGTCTTCTCCTGTTTGTTTTTGGAACAAGAAGCAGGACTCTCATTTCCTCCCACATCATGCCTGTCTAGACTCTGCCGTGCTCCTGCCTCAATGATAATGGACTGAACCTCTGAACCTGCAGTCTAGCCCCAGCTAAATGTTGTCCTTTATAATCCTAACTAGGAGTGTGTGTGTGTGTGTGTGTGTGTGTGTGTGTGTGTGTTCTTTTCTTGTTCTTTTCATATTTGAGCCGCATTGCTTCAGTTGAATTAGTTTGTGGAGTTTCAGAAGCTGCATTTCACAGGTAGATTGTCATTGCTATTTAATATAGTGTAGATGATATGCCTGAAATGTTAAACATGCATTAACTGGGTACCTCTGCCTGCTTTTCTTTATTAGCATAAAAATATCAATATTACATTGTCTATACTTTTGTTTTCTTTTCAAATATCTTTGAGTCACAACAGAAATAAAAACTGGAGACATGAATGATAACAATATACTTAATTTAGATAATTATAAAATATTTATAAATTGTCAATGCATAAGTAGATATTTATATATGGAAACAAAATCTTATAGGAGCATAACAGATAGTAGCAGACTTGGCATAGATTTTTTCTTTTATTAAGATATATATGAAAATTTTTAATATTAAAACTTTCCTAAATAACCTACCAAATCATAGCCATTAAGACAAATTTGTCATTTGTGTGTGCACATGAACATGTGTGCATGGTAGACAATCTTGGCTGCTATGCCTTATATGCTGTCCACATTGTTTTATTTATTGTTTCCTTTTAAAATCAGTTGTTACATTTATTTATTTATTTATTTATTTATTTATTTATGTATTTATTTATTTATTTATGTGCATGTATGTCGGGGCAGGGTGAGTATGTGCCACAGCTAATCAGTCTCAGCACATGTACCATAGTGCACATGTCACAGCAAGTGTGTAAAAGTCAAAGAACAACTTTCAGGAAATCTGTTTTCTTTTTTCACAGTGTGGACTCCAGGGATCAAGATCAGGCTCTCTGTCTTGGCCTGAAGTACCTTCTCTAGGCATCTTGCTACACCTACACCTCCTTTTTATTAGTTACCAGGAAGTTACCAAGTAGGCCAGCATAGCCATTGAAGGTAAGAGGCTTCTTTTCTTGTTTCCCCATCCTGAGTGGTAGGATTACAAATTCATACTAGCATTCTTCTTTCTTTCTTTTTCTTTTTTGTAAATGTGATTTTCATGAATTGAACTCAGATATTCAATACTTAGAAAACAAACACTTTACTTACGGATTCAACTCTCTCAGTCCTATGTTTCTATTTATTTTGTTATAAAATTTAGAAGAAAGTAACGTTGTTCCTTTAGGTTTAATTCTTTCTTTTTTTATAACATGTCCATGCCTTGAAGGAACTTTTAATAGCAAAGTATGATCAGAACAGAGGAAAATAGCGTCCTCAGGGTGAGGAAATATCTATTGAGGTTGAGAAGTAGCATTCCAGAGCATTCATCTTTAATTGTATTTAAAAGAAAAACTAGGAGATGTCTAGTCCAGAGAAGCAGAAAGCTCAGTTCAGCTTGGAACCCAGTCCTGCACTAAGTGCTTAAAAATATCAAAGGAAATGCAGGGAGTCCTTTTTTTTTATCCTGAAGGAAATTACTTCAAGATTAAAGACTTAATAGTGCTTACTTCAGAAAGCCATGTGGAGTTGCTGACATGTTCCAATGTAATAGGAGATGTTAATTGAACTGTTTCAAAGGAAAGCAGCAGCAACACAACCACAAAAGCTCATTCGTTTTTACGGGGAAAGATTTGTAACATACCAGAAAGGATGGAGAGAGCTAAGGATACAAAAGGCACTGGTAAACGAAAGTTTTCACTGAGATGTAGTCTGAAATGGATGTGTTCTTTCTGTGTGAGTTCCTTTGGTTGGGCCTGGCAAGCTGTGCAGAGCCCCAGCCATAGTCTGCAGATTCCAGACAATCCTAAATGCTTGTCTCCATCCCCTCCCTTTCATTGCCTTAGTGGTTCCTTGAGCTGTGTTTTTGGTCTCACTTGTTTCTATTGCTTCCTCAGATCTCTGAATTCTTTTTCTCCTTTAAGTTCAGGCTAGTCCTCTACTATCTCCTGAATTCTACTTTCCAGGTCAAGAATTAGGTGTCCAAAGTTCTGTTGGTGATGTCAAACCCCACCAAAGTTGACCAAGTCAATTCCAGAAATATATTTATTATAAAATACACTCTTTTAGATATACACACAGACATCTCTGTCGGTACCAAGAATTTTGTGGAATGTGATCATTTTTCTCAAATATAATGATCTTGGAAAAGCTCTGACTTGCTATTCAAAATTTTCACAGCCTACTTTTCTCTGGGCTTCAAAACATCTATTGAATTTTGTATCTTTTTGTCTCTCCCTTTGAACATTAGTTAGAATATTTAATTTACTATTCTATATACCTCATTATATTAAACTTTTTTCCATATCTTCTTTCTAATCCCAAAGAAAGTTTAAGTCAATAGAGAAAAAAAACAGTTTTATTCAGTTTGGCACACATAAGAGATATTCAAGAAATGTGAATAAAGTGAAAGTCAGTCCTATAAGAAAGGATTTAGTGAGTCAAGTACTCACACTTTACCAGCTTGCTTTATTTATTTAATTTCTTTCTTTTTTAATATGAGTCTCACTATGCCATGCAGCTTGGCCTTAGATTTTATAATCCTTTTGACTCCACTCCCCCAGTACTGAGGGGATAGGCCTGTGTCACTGTACATTGCTGTAACATGTTAATGAAGAGTTTGTGTGGCTCATTCAGGAACCCACAAACAGGCAAATGCTAAGTTAAGTTAAGGAAATAATTATTTAGGCTAAATGAGCATTCCCGATGCATGCAGTGAGCAAGACTTTATCTTTGCATATGCTGGTCATCATTCTCCTGTAGGGAGCTCAGAATACAGGGTTGATACTTTCTTTAAGAGCATTCTCCTAATGACTTCACTTCCCTCTGCTAAGGCCCAGGTTGGTTTCTACCACCTCCCATGGCAAAAGTCCGACACAAGGGCCTTTGAAGTATACTTCTCCAAGAGCTGGTGAAGATCAGTTGTTACTTCCTGAGGAGCACTGGTAGCATCCAACTCACACAAGATTTGATTTCAGATAAAACTCTTCAGGAAAACCTTTAAAGATTCTTGGAAACAATATTTTTATGTTACTTGTTGTTAAATAGAAAACCCATAGACTGAAAATAAATTACAATGTAGATTTTGAATCTGATTCTTGCTGCTCTTATAGATATTCTCTTTAACTATTTTTATTTCCAGAATGATCTGTGAAAAGAAGAGCCACATGTGAAAATAGCATGAAAGACAATTTGTTAAGAGGTACTCCCCAAAATGATAATTACAAAAATAAATGAATAAAACATTTACTAAGTACCTTGTCTTAAGAGGATATGCAGGTAAACTTCAAAAACTGCCAGGAGGAAATTCTAAAGGCACTACATAATGTGCAGTATAATTTGAGATTATTATTTTTCCTTATTTAGAAGAAAAGCATTAGTGTGTTAAAGAAAGAAGAATGTTCTGGAATGTGGTGTCTCATTTCTAAAGTCCTTGGGTGATAGCTTGAATGACAAATACCCTTTTACCTTATAGGCTCACATATTTGACCATGTTCCCTGATAGTGGCTTTTTATGCAACTTTAGAAGGTGCATAACAGCTGTCTTGCTGGAAAAAGTACATCATTGTGTGTGTGCTTTGAAGGTTTGTGATTTTTTCCTAAGGCCATATCACCTTGACCATGCACAATTTTTCTGAGAGTTTAGTCTTGCCCCACTCTTAGTTCATACTCCCTCTGTGTAGTGTTTGTGGTTGAAGATGTGATCTCTTGGTCTCCTGTCCTGACCTCCTGCTGCCATGTCTTCCTTCCATTATGGACTTTCCTTATATAACCTTAAGCCAAATAAATATTTACTTCCATAAGTCAATTTTTGTCCTAGTGCTTTTTCTCAGCCACAAAAATGTAAGGCATCTATTTTGGATAGGCTGAAACAGGAGTTCAATGAGTTCAAGACAATTCTGGGCTACCTAGCATTTTTGAAACTAGACTTCACATAACAGTAAAATGTTCTCTCAAAAATAAAAGTGAAACAAAAAAATAAACAAAAGAAAGACAGAAGGATTAAAAGAAAGAGGGACTAGGGAGGAAGGGGCAGGGGAGGGAGGTGAAGAAGGAAGAAAGGAATGGGATAAGAAGAGGGAAAGAAAGAGAGAATGAATAGACTAAATACCAATTAAAAACTTGATAATGTTACTGATGTAGGCTTTGGATAGGTGTAGACTACACACTCACCACATTCAGAATTTAAAGACTTTCAAAACTACAACAAATTATTGTGTGTGATAGCATAGCATTCAAACCACTCCTAAAATGCAGTGCCCCAGCCATAGTTGTAAAATATAAAATTGAGATTAAATAACACATAGATATGAAAAGTAGCTTATACAAACTTAAGAAAGAAGCAGTTATGTGGTGGAGAATGGTAACCCAAGCCCGTGGGTAATGGAGACAGGAGACTGGGATTTTATAATAGCTTTAATTTCATAATGACTTTGAGGATGGCCCAGACTACATGAGACCTTGTTTAAATAAAAGACTGTTCTAGAAATTGAGATTACAACAAGGTCTATGAAAGCAAATAAATAATATCAAATATTATACCTGGAGCAAAAATCATAAGAAAGAAAGATTTTTAAAATAAAACTTTTGATAAAAAAAAATGGTCAAATGATATAAGTGACAGATCTAGGAAAGAAAAACAGTACATGAATAAATTATAGACCTGTAATATAAAGTAAGATGAATTAAATTAGGTGGCCATTATAAATAAAAAGTTAACATTTTCACAAACAAAAGATAACTAAAATTGAACACTCCAAATGTTCAGCAGATTTTCAAATAAGACTATTGGCCTTTGAAAATTAATAAAATAGATCAGAACATTTTATATTTTCAAAAAACAACAACAAAAAAAAGTTATGTGGGAAGAAAAAATCAAATTGACCTCAAGATTTCTAAGGACAACCTGCAAAAAATGGAAGTTAGTTATCCTGATAGAAAAATATTTGTAAATAAATTAAATATGCTCAACCACCTGATAGAAAAATATTCACAAAATCGGAACATCTGGCTAGGGGTATGACTTGGGACATAATACTTGTCCCAAAAGCTTAAAACTTAGAGTTCAAATCCCCAGCACTCATCAAAAGCTAAACAAGCAAACCAACCCACCGCCAATCCCAGTGATAAGGGTGGAGATACAGGGATCACTAAGATAACTGACTGGCTGGGCTAGTGGCATTGGTGCACTCTGGGTTCACAAGAGCCCCTGGTTCAGTAACAGTAGAGAATAACTTCAACTGACCACCCAATCTCAAGCCTTAGCCTCCATATGTGTGTACATATGTGCACAGCAACCTAAATATAAATATGATCATGTACACACGCACCTCTTGCACAAATAAACACATATGTAAAAAAAATAGAAAACTCAAGTTCACCTTTTAAAGAAGGTTTTGAATTGTACAGAAATGTAGGAAATAAGAAAAGAACCTCAGGAGCAGTGAAAGATGACATTGAAATTATTTCTTTCTGAACCCCTTCATTGTTAAAAATTCAAGTTTGTCTGCATACCCTTTTGGCAAAACTATAAGGAAGCAGATTTCTCTTTCATTGCCCCTAGGTTTGCCAAAGGCTGTGAGTTTAAAGGAAGGGGACTTGGCCACGTTTAGCAAGATTAGATATGCAATTCTCTAATCCAACAATGTTGCTGGCAGGATTAGATATCATAGAGACAGCTGCCATGTCTATGAGAAAGATGTATGTGCAAAGCTATTTACTCGAACACCATTTAAAATAGCAAAAGAGCTGTAGTCTTAATATTCAATATAAGATAGTACTGTATAGATATAAAATGGTGTTTGTAGAAACCCTCAATGTAAAAGAGCAAGTAGAAAGAGTATATTTAGGTACCTAATGATTTGCCAAGAAAATGGTCATTTCTGCAAACGTGGTAGCAAATAAGACTTTAACTTAGGATGTGAAATTGAAGAAGAAGAAGAAGAAGAAGGAAGAGGAGGAGGAGGAGGCAGAAGAGGAGGAGGGAGAGGAGGAGGAGGAGGAGGAGGAGGAGAAGGAGGAGGCATAGGAAGAGGAAGAGGAAGAGGAGGAGGAGAGGGAGGGGGAGGAGAAGGGGGAGAAGAAGGGGGAGAAGGAGGGGGAAAAGGAGGAGGAGGGGGAGGAGGAGAAAAATCTACTATGAAATTATCCAAGAATTCGTGTAAGATAGCTCAATGGATAAAGTGCTTGTTGCTCAAACCTGAAGATCTAAGTTCAAGTTCCATGTATCCATTGTACAAGCAAGCAAGGTGGTGATAACAGTAGTATTAGGGGTAGGAGACAGAGACATACAAATGCCAGGGGACTTGATGGTAAACCCATCTATCTAATGAATAAACTCAAATTTCAGAGAAAGAACTGGCCTCAAAAAACACAGTAGAGGACAACAGAGAAAGGAGACACTGAACATTGACTTTTAATCTGCACAAATCTGCATGGACACACACACACACACACACACACACACACACACACACCAGCAAATTCAGAGGAATGAATAAATTCTCATTTATATCAAATGAAAGAACTCTTAGAAAGCTCTGATATGGCTGACTTTAAAAAAAAAAAAAACAAAACTAACATCTGTCCTATTTTCAAGTTGAGTTGAATCTCAGAGCAACCAAGTAGTTTTTAAAAAGTGATTTTTCTTTGTAGACACGTTGCATATACGTTACAAATGAGTAGTGATGTGATTCTAATATTAATGTATTACAGCTTTTGCTCAATAATTGAAGGTAGTATTGAATGGTGTCTGGTCAGCATCTAGAATATCAGTTACCAAACACGACAGACGTTCATGTTGAAACACATCAGCCTTGAAGTAGTCAGGACACAAAACGTAGCCTCACCTTAACTGAAGGTCAGTGTGGAAGCTCAAATTGAAAAGAAATACAAAGAGAAGAGAATGCGATAAAGCACTCTATATAGGCACAATTATTATCTTAAAAGAAAATCTAATTAAATCAGGGAAGAAAACACTAGATAAAAATTGGAAACTTTGCAAACAGCTCTCCATGCTCACTACTGCTATCCTGTGGAAGACACCTGACCTGGTGCCATAGTGTGAATTAGAAATAAGAAAAAAAGCAAGGACCACACAAGGCCTTTTCTCTGCTCACTTCTCATTGGTTAGAATTAGTCACATGACTGTCCCTGCTCTACAGTGAAGCCTTTGATAATACAATGCCCGACGCAATAAAAAAGAAAACAGAGGTATCAGAAACCCTGAGGATCACTAGTGGTAATTCACCCTTCCCAGATAGTTTCAAATACACTTCCTCATGTAGTGTAGTTCTTGTATTTCCAAAGTATGAATTGTCCCCACTTAAACCTGAAGAAAAAAAGTGTGTTTCTTCACTCAATAGTGAAGCAAACAGTCAAAATTTCTGACCTAATATTTTGGTAAATGTTTCTGTAAGAACTAAGAATGTTTATAGATTAAGAATAACTCCAGATTCTACAAGACATGAAGAGAGTTGGTATTTCCTTCCTTTCTTCCTTTGTTCTTTCCTTCCTTCTTTCATTCCTTTCTTTGGATGATCGTTGGTACAACTAATGAGGGACTACACAAGGAGGCTCAAGAAGAATTTATTTTACATACAAGTATTATTAAAATAAGAATTTATTTTATATACCATTTATTTTACATACAAGTTTTAGAGCAGTAGCATGGTCATTTACAGAGGACAGCAAGGGGAATCCCCTGCATCACTTGGCAGGCAAGAAACAGAAGGCAGAGGGCCAGGAGTGAGAGTGTGGAGACCACAGGTTTTAAGAAAATCTGAGGACAGTGCAGGACACGGGAAGCTATGAAAGGTTAGCTGGTTTGAGCTCTGAGCTACAGATATTGTGCCAGTTGCCTGGTGCTTGCCCCAGGATGACGAAAGCTGAGGATTGCTATAGCTAAGGAGTATACTTACCACACAGAGCAGGCATGGCTCTGGTAGATCTGTACATCAGCACTGACACCAGTTGTACATTTTTACTTCTGTAAAAACCAGTTAAGCCCTGCTTCAAGTAGGAAAAGTCCATCGTGATGGTCCACAGACATAGGTGTTTACAATAGAAATACAAATCTAGAATCACAATGCACACTAATTTTAATGTGTACCAAATGTGTAGGTAGCTCTGTGCTTTGGAGAAATAAAGCAGTAAAGGCATGACTTAACTGCAGTTGTGGGCTAGCCTGTGCCTTTAGAATCACAGCTGGTAACTGATTCAAGATGCTAGTGCACTGGTTGAATTAGCATAAAATCAATGTGGCCAATAGCCACAAACCTAGTAATCTTCCATAGGTGTGAACCCACAGCCTTTTCCCTTAAATATAAAGGAGATTTCAGGTCCCCTTGGTACTTTGAAGAAGAGACTGTGGAGGATGCTTTCTAAAATCTATAAACACAAGGTGAACATAATTTGTTTAGATTACTTTTTAAAAGCTATTCTTACACAAATGAAACAAAAAGAAAAGGTACTCTACCACTGAAATACAGTCACTATAAATTTGTAAATTCTCTTTAGTCAATGAAGAGCTTGAAAATTTCAGTTTTCTTCAAAGCCACTCTAATATCTCTCTCTTCTCTGTCTCTGTCTCTGTCTCTGTCTCTGTCTCTGTCTCTGTCTCTCTCTCTCTCTCTCTCTCTCTCTCTCTCTCTCTTTCTCTCTACCAGGAGCTATCAAATTTTCCAGTTCTCAATTACTTGATTCTTCTCCCTGTATTGATATTCAGGAAGTTCAGTTTGTATCACTAATTTGATCAACTTATTAAACCCTTTCCCAGCTGCTTTAGTAGGGAAAATATTCTCATCTCCCTGGTCCTTAGTATTTTGAATCCAATTATTGTCAACTGGAAGTATTTGACTATGGATGGCTCTTGATGTAGCTGTGTTGGTACAAGTATGTTTATTGAGAAAGAGAATGGAAATTCTTTTTCTGTCTATACTCCATGCCACATTTGTGAGAAATACTGTGGACAAAAAGTCCCCATAGACTGAAGGGTGATAGTTTAAAGGTGAATTATAAAATGATTCATTACAGCTAATGGTGTAGCTCAGTCAGTAGAGTGCTTGCCTAGCAGGCAGGAAGCCCTGAGTTCATTTGCAGCGCCCCATATACTGGACATTGTGGCATATACCTGTAGCCCCAGCACTTGAGATGGAGGTGGAGTCAGGGCAATGGGAATTCCAAGTAATTTTCAATTAGCAACCTAGAGAGGTTGAAGGCAGCCTGGGACATAACAGACCTTATCTCCAATTAATTAATTTTTAAATTGGAAAGAAAAAAATTCCCAACTCTCTTAGAATTTAACTCAAAACCTCACTCTTTGAAAAATGAAAAGTTTTATGTATGGCTGACTAACTGAGCAATTTCTGTATGAACTAGCTTCCAAAAACTCAAAGGACTTACTGACATTCATTCTTATTGAAAAGAGAAAGAGAAAAACAGATTTTTTTTCTAAAAAGTGCTGATTTCACATTCCATCAAATATTCCACACTTTAGCACAAAAGTCCAACTGTTTAAAACTGTCTTCTGTTGCAGCATCTCTTAGCTGTGGAAAATTAAAACAGTCAGTTCTCTACTCAACAAAAAAGCATCCAACAGCCAGATTGAAAACGACCTGACTGATGGATGCTATTCAGCCAGTGGTGAGTGAGGGACATCCTCTGTGAGACTGTATACTACTTATTTAACAAGAGTTATTATTGGGGATGCCTGCCCCCTGCCTCATATATAGCATCTTCAGAGTGCTAAGTAAATTTTCATGTCAACATATCAAGGGTTTTCTGCAAATGGTTTAGCTCAGAAGGGCTTGGACTGTGGCTCACATTTTTTTCCCCAAATTGTCCCAGAAACAACAATAGTAAATGATTTCATTATTGCCATTGATCAGTAAGTATTCATTAATAAAATGATGAATTAAAGGCTAGGCACTGGGTGGAGACTGACTGTGAAGCATTATGTCTCATAAATTTATGTAAACAAAGTAGATGTGCCCCCTGACCCATAAGGAAAATCTTTTCATGAAAACCTGTTTAGGAAGTTTGAATACAAAATGTTATTTCTTTTAATTATTAGATTTGATTTAAAACATTTCTCTTGATAAACTATAGAAAGTATATACTATAGTATAATATACATATATAATAGCATATATGTATGGTGTTATTTATTTATTTTTTAACACAATAAAATACCTTGACAAAAACAGCTCTAGGGGAAAAGGGTTTTTGGTTTCCATTTGAAGGTTCCAGATCATCGTGATGCAAAGTCAAGACAGCTGGAACTTGAAGCAGCTGCTCCCATTGTGTTCCCATGGAAAAGAAGGAGTAATGTAAGTCTGTGCTCACCTAATTTCCTTTTTCATATGAAGTTCAAGACCGAAGCCCACAATTAAGATGGGTACTCCCATCAATATAGTCTCTCAAAATCGAGCCCAGCATCTAACCTAATCTAAACAATTTCTTGTGAGTAGAGGCTTGTCTCCCAGGTAAATCTAGATCCTGAGATTGATAGTCAACACCTACCATTCCACATACTGTACATGCTTTACAGCACAGCACATCTGAATAGAGCAGCACGAACAAAGGCATAGGAGTGATGCATTGTGTTAGGACAGTAAGAGAGTAGTCATTGACCTTGTCAATAGACAGCCTTGGCGGTTAGTACCAACTTAGATAAGGACAAGTGAATCATAGGCAGAGTCATAGTGATCTGACCCCTGAACCTTCACCCAGCTGATACCCTATACTGAAAGATATCTGTACTCCCCCTGAACACCTATGCTCCTGTGTCATCCCCTTCCCCACATCCTGCATTTTTCTGTTTATAACCCCTGTGTTAAAAAGTATAAATTATGATTTGATAATAAAAAAAAACTGCTGAGAGAGAGAGAGAGAGAGAGAGAGAGAGAGAGAGAGAGAGAGAGAG
>JANHMN010000010.1:43256448-43261184 GCA_030674055.1 Rhabdomys pumilio | reverse complement strand
ACTCTTAGAACCATGAAGTCTCTAAATGTCTCTTTCCCAAGAGTTGCCATTGCTTGTTTTAAATGAGTCCAAATATAGGCTCTAATTGATAAGTTACACTGAGTCATAGAGATTTAGGAAACATTTTAAGGTCTAAGTTCAAACTATGGTTCATAGAGTACAGTCATCATAATACATATTGCCATTTCTGCAATTGGGTTTTTTTCATCTTTCTGTCCACCAATAGTTTCATACATGTATATAATTTTATTCCTATAAAATTCCTATCTCATCTCTCTCCCTCTCCCATTGAAATCCTTCTTGATATAAATGTTACTCTGTCTATAATCTGATATTTTGCAAATGGTTTTGGATACCACTCAAATGTACCCCATAACAAGTTAAAACTTCATGGACCATAAGAATGTGAGGATGAAGTGTTAATGACAAGATTTCTTAGAAGCTTCCTTAAACTTTTGATCTTAATAAAATATTATTTTCTTCTGGTTTGCACATCTGAACCAGGACTAGCAAAGAGGGCATATCTTAAAGGAAAAATACCTTGAATGCTTGAGTTACTATTCTCATCCACAGGTTTCTGCCAGCCCTTGGTGACCAGGAAACATTGTAATCATAGTGCTACTTAGAGCACCAAAGTAGAGCCAAAAATCCTTGGTGACAGCCTCTCCCAATGTCTCCTCAGACTTCTAAACACTGTGGACAAACTATCAGATCACTCTCTAGAGACAGTTTCACATACAGCATACACATAGTTCGTTTCTCTACTTATCATGATGCATGTTTTTCAGACATTGCAGGGAAATGTCTCATTCTAATAAAAAGTACACAATGACATTTCTGATGCATGTAAGGAAGCTAAACACACATGATAGCAGTTGCTATTCAGAGCCCTGTCACATATCCACAGCCAAAATATCACCACAGTTCTTATAATCCACCAAATGCCACCTCCTATCTCTTGCCGCTCTAGCTAGGACATCTTATTAGTGATGGTGAGAGAGTGCTATTGTCTTACCCTCTTGCTGTGCTCTTATTTGGTATGTATCCAAATTACATTCAAGACAACACGTTTTGCTAGAAGCCAGCATTGCTCAGCATGGTCTGCAACTAGTAGCCCTGTGACCTAATTCTGACCAATAAAAAATTTAAATGGGGAAAGCTCAGGAAGAATTTATTATAAAGGACACAGTGTACATTTTGTTTTCTTGGTTTGGGGGTTTTGTTGTTGTTTTTGTTGTTATTGTTGTTGTTGTTGTTGTTAGAGGTAGTGGTGGTGTTTTTTTTTTCCCCATCCTTTTCTACTTCTTCTTTATGGCTTTGAAAAATGTAGATGCAACAGCTCTAGTGTCATTTAACTTGATCTCAGAAGACCAAGAAGCAACCTTGAACATGGAAACTCTTCTAATCAATGATAATGAACAAAATAGACAGAGGATCACTCTCACACTAAGGCACTGGCCCAGTATTCTCATTAGGTTTTTCCCACTAAATCCTCTAGGTATGACATAAGAAGAGAGGCTAAGATATGTGTACTATTTTTGTTGGTGTTCATTCTGCTACTGGAACCATGAAATGACTTTCTCCTAAACCAAGGTGTAATAGTCTGAATGAAAAATGTCTTTAATCTGAATGAAAATTGTCTTTGATATGTTTGAATACCTGGTTTCTGGGTCCATATTGTACCAGCTAAGTCCAACCCACGAAGGGAGAAAAATCAAAGGAATTGCTTAGTTCTATAACACAGTTACTTCAATACACAAAAGCTACCACTACTGTGTGTGATCCAAGCTACAAGGGTCTATCCAAAGCCAGCAGTGGAAGTAGGCAGTATCATTCATGGAATACTGGCCTTGGAAACATGAAATATCTGAGACTGAGGGGATCCTTGATTCTTTCTCCTAGGTTTCGGAAAGCTGTTGAGGCCAGGCAATATGTGGTAGTTCCCGAGTGACTGTGAGAGGAAAGCTCTGAAGTACCATTGTGTGAAGCTTTGAAAGTGAATGATGTATTTCACAGAAGAGAAGAGAAAACTGTAAGAAGAGAAGAAAATCTTTATATATATAATTGTAAAATAATTTTATTTTAAATAAAAACATAATTGAAGTAAATATTTATGATTTATTTGTTCAAAAGAGACCAATAAAACAAATACATACAGAATTTAGAGAAAAGTGGGGTGGTGATAGAATACAACATTAACTTCAGCACTTTGGAGGCAAAGGCAAGTAGTTCTCTGAGTTCAAGGACAGCCTGACTGACAAAGAGAGTTTAGAATGGCCAAGGCTACACAGAGAAATCTGTCTCAAGAGAGAGAGGGAAACAGAGAAGGAGAGGGAAAGAGAGAGGGAGGGCAAGAGAGGGAGAGAAAGAGAGGGAGACAGAAAGAGGGTGAGAGGGAGAGAGGGAGAGGAAGAGAAGTAGGAAAGGGAGAGAGAGAGAAAGAGGGGGAAGAGAGAAAGGGAGAGAGAAAACAATAGAACAACTAAGAATCTACTATGAAGACATGAAATGAATAGATACTTTTCAAATGAAAATGTATAAATGCACAAGTGCATTTACACATATCAATATTTTTACTCATCAAGTAAATGTACATCAAAAAGAATTAAGGATGAATGTTTACAGGTTGTTGTTATGAATTGTGCTGGTCCATGCAATTCGTGATTATAAGTCCTTCAATAACCACAATTTCACTAGCACTCAGCTGGGTTTTCAGTATCGATCATGGTTTCCCTTTCCCTATTTTTTTAGAGGATGTATCTTTGTGTGTGTGTGTGTGTGTGTGTGTGTGTGTGTGTGTGTGTATATGTGTGTATATATATATGTATATAATTCTCATTTTGTAGTTAACATAAAACATTTCCATGTCTACTGTAACTTTCAAAGTTTAATACAACCTCCATTAATTTTTAATTTTAAACTCCAAATTTTATTCCCCTCCTTGTCCACCCTCTGTTCCATATCCCATACCTCCTCTCCACCTCCCTGTCTCCATGAGGATGTCCCCACCCCCAACCCCACCAGAACTCTAAACTCCCTGGGTCTCTTGACATCCCTCTTGTTGAGAATTTAAGTCCATTTAAAGATCTATTGGTTACTGCTAAGGTATGCATGTCACTACTGTACCCTTGGGGCTATTGAGCCATGTTAGTTGTTGATGTGGTTCATGGGAATCACAGCTGGGTAGGGTGGTTGATTGCCTCCCTCCTTTAGAATCTTTCATGGTTCCCTCTGATATCACAAAAGCTCATCCTCAGGGAATGAGCATTCAGGTCTCTTCCAACTCAGGAGTCTGTGGGCTCCGTTTTGGAGATGCATAATGTCTTAAGTAATAGAGAGTTACCTTCTACTTCTCTTGGGATAAACAAGTGTAACAGCAAAAGGGTTTATGTTTTGGAGGCCTCATAGACAGCCCTTGCCAATAACTCAAAAGAGGGTACATCATGTCTAATACCAAGGGTTTTGTTAGGTACTATTTAGAGCTTGATAGAGCATCAACATCAGATGTGGGGAAAATTCATTAAGATTATAACAATCTATAAGCATTTGTTCTTATACTCACAAATAAGTATAGTCTTCATCCATCAACAAAGAAACTATTTTTTTCAATAGTAGACCACTACAGAAAACTGTAACTAATCAAAATTTAGAGGTGTGGAGCCTAGTCCCAGAGGACATCTTTAGAAAACTCTCATGCACCTAGGGCTCAGTATACATTGCAGAGGAGGGAAGGACAGAAAGATTGTAAGAGTCAGAAGATAAGGTACTTTGCTATAATATTTTGTCTCAAGTAACATCTCATACTATACCCCAAAATACTCACAGACATCACTGCCTGAATGTGAGCTGAAAAAGGATGATATAACAAATGTATAAAACTGGATGGGTGTAAGCCTACAAGGCCTCAACAATACACAAAGAACACAGACAATTGAGGAGAGGTGGAGATGGAAGAAGTGGTCTTTCCCTGACAAGAGCACACCATTCTATGTCCAGTGCCAAATGATCAGTTTTGAAGGCATACATACAAGTAAAATTATATAGACTGAACAGGTTATATTTAGGAACATATATGTACATATATATGCATACATTGTATTCATGTGTGCAATAAGAGTTAGTGAAAGAAAGAGGCCATGAATTTGAAGGATACTGGGGAAGGATAATGTAGCTGGGCTTGGTGGAAGAAAAGGGAAAAGATAAAGCTGTGATGTTATTATAAACTTAAAATCTTAACAGGAATGAAAAAACTTGCATTGAGATTTCATCTTAGCTTAACAAGAATTGTTATCATCAAGAAAATGCAAAATAATAGTAGCAAGAATTTCAGGAAAGGTCTGGTCTGCAAGACTTACTTGGAATATAAAACTCTCTCTTTCCTGTAGAAGTCAGTTCAGAAGTTTCTAAAATAATTAAAAAATAGAGCTCTTTACTCTATGATTTGATTATAATTTTTGTGGGCATCGACACAAGAGAATCCAAGCCAGTTAACTATACATATATCTGAGTCCTGTTACTCTTGCTATACTATTTGCAGTGGACAAGTTATAGGAGCAGCCTAGATGTTTGTCCATCAAAGGTTACATCAAAATGCTATGCACATCTACACACTTGGCTCTGTATTCAGCCATAGAAATGAATACGATTAGGTTGTTTTCAGGAAAATGAATGGAACTGGGCATTATCGTGCAGAGCAAACTAAACAAAGCCCAGGAATACATTCATGAGTCCTCTCA
>JANHMN010000010.1:43211448-43253948 GCA_030674055.1 Rhabdomys pumilio | reverse complement strand
TATCAGATTTTCCTCTTCCCTGTTAGCATATTTCTTAGTGCCCTCCTTCTTCAAGCTTGTTTAGGCAGCCTTTTAAGACTACATCTATCTGGGTCTGTAGTTCTTGGATCCTGGAGGAGAAACATTTTAGTAAAGGAATGTAATTCCTAACTACATGCTAAATATTTATCCTTATGTCCCCAGTTAAGCTCTCACCCCTCAACAAGGAAATCTTTCATTGTACTAGATGGAGATCATAGCAGAAAGCATAGCAGAAAACACAGATTATCAAAATCCACAGAATAAGAGATCACTAGATGACACCCCAACTGATCCATCTACAACATAAAGCCTGCATCTAGGGCTCAAAAAAAAAATCTCAGAATCAGAACTGGAGAAGAGGTAGAGGAACAGTATACCTGCTGTGAAATTGCATATCCTGGAAATGTCAAGGAAGCTACTCCCATGAAACTTGAAGTAACTTTTACTCTTTTGTTTTATTTTGTTTTCAAATGATGGTTGTTGTGACAAGGTCTTAGAAGAAAGTGGTACATCAGCAGCCGAGTTCTTTCTGTTTGCTGATAGTATGGACTAACGGTAACCGAAGATAGATGTGCTGCTATGGACTGAATGTCCCCTACCTGCTCAGTTCACATCTGAGAACATTGCTCAGTTCACATTTGAGAACATTGGAGAACACTCGCAGCAATTCAAGGTAGAAACTTTTGGAGTCCTGAAAGATTTGCTCTCTCCCTCTCTCATTTCTCCCCCTTTCCCTTCCATCTCTCCTCCCTTCATATACACAAAGCTGCACTGGGAAAGTGCCCATCTATATGTAACCCAGAAGACAGTCCTTTACAGACCTTGCCAGGCTGAAACCCTGGGGCTTGAGCTCAGAGACTTTTGAGTGGGAAAAAAGTAAAGTTTCTTTGGCTTATGCATTTATCCATGGTACTCTATCATAGGACCCTGAGTTAATTGAGCTGTGAGTTAACTACAGTCAACTATCCAAACCCATCAAAGCACATTATTTATGAGTCATCCAAAGAGGGAATCCCTGTGGGTCAGGAGTTGAGCATCCTGTAACATCGGTGATCAGATAAACATAACTGCTCTTTCTTCCCAAGAAAGAAAAGGAAGCAGTTGTCTTATAATTTTTCTTCTTTCTTCTTTCCTTCCTTCCTTCTTTCTTTCATCCCTTTTTGCTTCACTGTTTTACATATAATCATGCTAATTTCCACATAGAGAAGCAGATATTGGCAATTCACGAGAACATGGAAATTCTAAAAAAAAATTAAGTGACTCAAATGTAGGTAATTATAAAGTGCTGTACTCAATAAATAAAAAAAAATAGTGGATTCCTGAAAGACACTGTCTTGGGGTTTGTATTCCTGAACAAAACATCATGACCAAGAAGCAAGATGGAAAGGAAAGGATTTATTCAGTTTACACTTCCACATTGCTGTTCATCACCAAAGGAAGTCAGGACAGAACCTCAAGCACATCAGGAAGCAGGAGCTGATGCAGAGGGATGCTACTTACTGACTTGCTTCCCCTATCTAGCTCAGCTTGCTTTCTTTAGAATCCAAGAGTAGCAACCTAGGAATGGCACCACCCACAATGAGCTCTCTCCCCTTGATCACTAATTGAGAAAATGACCTAGAGCTGGATCTTATGGCATCATTTCCTCAAGGGAGGCTCCTTTTTCTGTGATAACTCTAGCTTATGTCAAGTTGACACACAAAACCAGCTTGTATAGATACTAAACAATAATGTAATTTGTCCAAATAACTGAACACAAATTGTTCTCTCTGAGAATCTTTTTATTTTATTTTGTTTTTCACTTATTCATTTTACATCCCACTCACTGCCCCCTTCTGATAATCCTCCCCTACAATCCTTCCCCATCCCCCTCTCTTCTTCTCTGATCAGGTAGAGCCCCTCAGGATATCCCCTGCCACTCCACTTCACACCACCCCCTACCCTGGCACTTCAAGTCTCTACTAGGCACTTCCTCTCCCACTGAGGCCAGACAAGGCAGCAAAGCTTAAAAAAAAACATATCCCACATATAAATACAACACCTTTTGAGTCCCCACTCCAGTTGTTCGGGACCTATATGAAGACCAAGCTGCACATCTGCCACATATGTACAGGGACTCTCAGAGAGTTTGACCTAGATTTTCCAACACTTCACCTCTGAGGAAAAGTCCTGTGTGACCAAATGAATCCTAATAAATCTGTTCTCTGTGTTATATAAGCTTGCTGCTTTATGGTATAAGGCAAAACTCTCCCCTATAACTCCAATACATTGAAAAGTAACTACCCAAAATTCCATGTCCTTCTTAAAATTTAAGCGTGAGATGTTGTTTGTTGCAGATACAATGAGGTAAGAAGAAATCCCGCTTTATTAAGACAGCCCCTTCATTCAATATGACTTATAGTGATTGGAAAAACCACAAAGGAGAGAGTGTCACACCATGGGAGAGGCAGAGCTCAGAATGATGTGTTTATGAATCAAAGAGGGCTGATGATATACGGTGTCCATCCCACTAGAAGCTGATCATCCTTGGAAGAACAAACTCTGCAAACAGACATACTAACTCCAGGATCACCCTACACACTGAAAGAGAATCTTGTTTTAAGCTACTTAGTTCATGGTTCTAATTCACCATATTCTTTCAAATACAACACAACAAAAACATAAGCAAAAAGCAGTTGCAACTACCCTATCAATCTGAAATATCCCATCATACAAAGTTAGCACACAGTAAAGAGACAAGCTACAAGCTTCAAGAAGCATGGAAAGCGTTAGTATTACTAAGAAAGGAACACTACTGTATGATTCCAAATAATGTGACATATTTGAAAAGGTTGACTCTGAGAATACACTACATTCAGCCCCAGCACTGACATAGGCAGAGTTCAATAAACCATCAGTATCAGTAGACATAGAAATCTGGTTCTTAGAGACATCTCTATAAAGCTACTAACCATCAGGAGACACAAGAGATAAGGTACTTAGAGAATGCTCTGTAAAGTTACCTGAATTAAATTTTCATATCCAGTCATCTGCAGAAGTTGTAACTAATAGATTGATGCTACATGAGTTATACACACATATGTTATGTGTACACAAATAGCTGAATTTATGTGGAACTCAGAGCTATATGCACTGTATGCCTTGGACTTGGTAGCAGACTAGGGGTGAAGATGGGCTCCAGGCTATAGCATATTCTTTAGAATCATAGAGTATGAAGAACTGAGTGATATATTCATTATTACAATCATATGAATAACACTTTGAAAGCTCCCTCTTCTTTGTCTTTCTTAACTCACCCAACGTCTTTCTTCATTCAACTCGTAGTACTTATCTGATGTTCACATAGCTGAACATTTAGTTAAGGACTTTAGCAATATAATTCTATTCTTCATGACTCTGGTATTTTCATGAGAAGCATGGCAAACATGATTTTTGTTTTTGTTTCCCAAATAGAACTTAACTTATATTCAAGAAAAACAAAAGGACTTAATATGTGATTGACAGGCTATTTTTAGTCTATCAGTTCTTATACCATTTCAAATATCTTCATTAATCTATTGGCTCAATTGCATTGAATATTTATAGAGAGCACATTTCTCTCAATTTCTTTATTGGTGATTGTGCATCTAGTTTTTAACTCTCAGATTTTTTATAATATGTTTTCTCATCTATTTTTGATAAACTGTTCTTTCATTTGCTCTTTATTTTTGGTTTCAGATAAAGTATTTTTAAGCTCAGATTAAAATAATAAAATAATTATCAAGAAAGTATCTTGGACTCCCTGGAGGAGTTATTAATTTTTCATTTCATAATTATAATTACAATCATGTTCATCAGGGTAATCTTCCAATACCTTCAGACAATATTTTGCATAAATACATTTGTGGTTGTTAATTTGCTATAGATTCCTGGGAAGCAAAGACTATTAATCTTGGACATTTGAGTGTGCTGCCAACTGGAGGAATTGGTTTCTGATACATTTAGACTGCAGTTAATAGTTCATTGATGTTTGGCTGAATAATAAACTGAAATTATCTTAGAATTATGAGGCACTGGGTAAATTGTAAAAAAAAGATGGAAGTCTCAATTTCTATAATGTTTATCTCTGTCTTCTTTTAAATGTTATTATTTCAAATATGTTAATATATAAATAATGATAGAAATTCAATTGCTGAATAACAACATTGGATTCCATTCTGAAGCCAGAAGGTAAAGAATGAACTGTGGAATATACTGTGATAAGTCACATAAACATGAACCCACAGTCCAAGTTACCCAACCCTTTGCCACTTACTTGAAATGCATGCATAAGGAAACAGGCAGTTTCCTCTTTCTTGACACTTCCTATTTTCTCCTTAAACTTTTTTTTTCTTCTAGAAACATTCATCATTTCCTTGTGGTAGAAACTTTCAGAAATTCTTCTTCTAGTCTTCAGAGTCTATTATGAAAGGTGAAGTCTAAGGGAAGATGTTTAGGTTATTCTCAGAGTTTTTATGCCATAATGGCCAAGGAATAGACAAATATAACCCCAGTCACAAACAGGTGGACAGAAGTTCATGAGTATCATAATGATACCTAGCTGTGGGTACATGCCTACTCTAGGGTTGCATTTAGAATATTCACATCAAATGGTCTATGTTTAGTCACAATACTGTGAGTCTGGGATACTTTGGAGAGTACTGACAACCTCAGAGAAACAACTGAGCATTCCATGACCTTCAAAACATGGGCCAATTATAAAGAAAAGAATACCCTCTCTACTTCTTAAAAAATCTCTCCACATATCAATTTTTACAGAGAATTTGATTTCACCTCAAATGTCCTTAAGTCATCTCATGCCTTCTCCAATGGAACTCTGAGCTTAGACAGATTGTCTCAGTTGTCATCTACTTTGTCCCACTGGATAGAAAAGGAGGACTTAGCAGCTGCTGCCTACATCAACCCAACTGTTCATCATTCCTTTGATATCTTGTCCTAAATCCTGATACTTAATATCTGGTCCTTCTATACTGTCTGAACTTAGAAATTGACTTCTGCTTTCTCTGTGACCTATTTTATCTAATCTATAAACAGAATAACAACCTTCTTTTGGAGAAAGACTATAAAAACCATGACAACCTGTACAGTTAGAATGAGAGTCTAACCATGAAATTTTAAGGGCTAATATCCCTTTAAAGTGCTAAATGAAATAGATTTATACTTAGTTTCTCAAAAGCAAATGGTCTCCACCCTGGGAAAGTCAGAGTCTGGACTATGAAATGTCCACAAAACAGCCCCATGTGTACTCGTCACAGAGAACATGCAAATTTTCCACTGGGGCAGAGACTGCCTTGTTCTTGCATGTCTCAATGAAATCCCTGAACTAAGGTTCAGCATTTGAATACTTGTTTTCTCTAAATCCTCAGTTTTGTATTTTAAACGGTTCTAGTTAGCTTAACAGACAACTTGACACAAGCTAGATTTAACTGAGAAGGGAGTCTCAACTAAGGAATTGCCAAGATCATATTGGCCCATGAGCAGGTATGTGAGAAATTTTCCTGATGATTATTTTAGAAAGGAGGCCATCCTACTGTGAGAGGCACCATTCTCCATGCAACTGGTTCTGGACTATATAAGAAACCTAGATAAACATGAGTCATCAACAAGATAGCATGCAACATTCTTCCATGATTTCCATGTCCAGTATCTTGCTTGAGTTTCTGCCTTGACTTCCCTGATGATGGACTGTAAAATGTAAGCCGAATGAATTATTTCCTTCTCCCAAGTTGATTTTGGCCATGGTATTTGTAACAGCAACAGAATAAAACTAGGACAACAATGCCATGTATTTTTTTTTTAAAAAAATCCATTTGGTAGATCATATCATCTGCTGCAGATATAGACATGCACATGCATATGTCTATGAATGTGGGTGTATGTATTTTATGTATATGGCATATATATATATATATATATATATATATATATATATATATATGTGTGTGTGTGTGTGTGTGTGTGTGTGTGTTGTACATGCAACTTTTGTGCTGATGTCTTTGCTTGTTCATGTGCAGATGCTAGAGGGTAACCTCTCTTTTCTTCTTTTATCATTTGTCAGGGCAACCCTGCTTATACACTGAAGGCCTAGAGTCAGCCATAGGCCAGACATAAATGCCTGCTAATACAAAGTCTTGGGCCCCTGTGGAAAAACACTGAAACAGGTATTGTAAACAAGCAGCTTTGGTGGAAAGTTGCCAAGCCTTAGCTGTCATAGACCTTGTAGACAGGTAACCTTACTGGATAGTAGCAACCTAGATAAGGACAAGTGAATCATAGGCAGAGTCATAGTGATCTGCCCCCTGAACCTTCACCCAGCTGACACTTTGTTCTGGAAGATATCTGCACTGTTCCTGAATACCTATACTCCTGAGTCATCCCCTTCCCTACACGTGCCTTTTTGTGTATATAAAAAGTAAAACTTACAGTTTGATCAGCTTATAGACAAGCCGTGATTCTTTGTGTTCACCTGTCCCTCATCTTCTCTTTCAGGTGCTCTCCCCAGACTCCTGTTTAATGCCCTGCTGGCCAGGACAATCATTCTGTCACATTTCTTTGAGGCAGGGTCTTTCCTTAAAATTGAACTGCATTTTGTAGATAAGTTGACAGGCAAAATAAAAACCTAGTGCTCCTCCCACCTCCGCCCTTACTTAAACTATTCTTTCTTACGGGAAAATCTATTCTCATTTGCATGCCCTTTTAGTTAATCATGGTGGTTAATCAACTTTAAGCCATAGTTATTGAAATAAAAAGAAAATTAGACATATGCATGTCCATGCCTGGTATTTCACATGAGTGTTGGGATCCAAATTCAGATCCTCATGCTTGGTCAGAAAGTACTCTTACCCACTCCATCTCTCCTGAAAAGATTCATGCTATGAATCTTTTCAGTGACAATAGTCTTTCTGGAAAAAAACACAACAACAACAACAGATGACTCTCATATGGCTTCCTGGGCTCTGAATTTTCATTTTCACACAATTCTCTATTTACAGCCACATTTTCTGCTGTTGAAGATTTGTGCACTTGCCTTATTAAATACAGAAATGAGGCCATCTACAGCCTCTCATATATCTCTGGTAGTTCTTTTATTTGAAGATTTAAACTATTCTTTCTTATGAGAAAATCTATTCTCATTTGCATGCCCTTTTAGTTAATCATGGTGGTTAATCAACTTTAAACCATAGTTATTGAAATAAAAAGAAAACATGAAGAGGAAGAACATTCATTTCAATAAATGTAACTCAGAGAAGATAAAATCACACTTTTTCAGCTACTTAGATCATCTTTATCAGACTTGATACAGGGGGATTTAATTTGAAAAGATAAAAGGCATTAGCTTATAATAGGTCTTTTTGCATTTCACAGAGAGCAGAGGTCAGCAGGAAAAGCTTATCTTTCATGGACATTTATTCTCAAGTGGAGAGATCTGCACTCCAAAGCCTTCTTTTCTTTATAAAATTACTGCTTACTTCTCAATGGTCAGTTAATTTAAGTTTAAAAAAATTGGTATCATTTAATATCATAATATATAGGAGTGACTACTTCACAAATTGAAACTTAATAAATTTTAATACAATTATAACCCACTCTAAAATCTTTTACTTATAAATTTCCCATTGTTTTTCTCTAAACAAATTTACAGTTAAAATCAGTAAGACCATAAGAATAGTTGAATTTTTTTCCTCTTTAGATTTTTAGCCATCCTTCAAGCTGTTCTGGGAACAAACATATGCCATATTTTAAAAAGTAAAAAAATAAATGTATTCTTTAAATTGTTGCAACAAGAATGAATGTATGTTGGTGATTGTGTGGTATACATGTATATGATATGTGGTGTATGTGTGCATATGTGTGTATATGGTATATCTTTGATGGTATGTGTATATTTGGTGTGCATGTGGTATGTCTGGTATACAAACACTTGGTATGTCATGTGTGTCATATGTGTATATGTGAGCACAGTGCATACTTGATGGCATTTGTGTTTTTGATGTGTATACAATGGGTGTTGTGTGTTTGTCAATGCATGTGCTTGGGTAGGTTGTATTCACTTTATGCCCTTCCTATCAGCAAAGAGTTTTGGGAGTGTTATGTTACAAAGCTCCCTCTTTGTCTAAGAAATAATGTTTAAAGCCAATGGTAGTAAACCTCATAAGGAGAAATAGTTTACAGTCTAAATTATGACTTTAACCCAGGCCCTAGTTTGGCCAGCTAAACTAAAGATTACTTGCACATCATAGGCTATGTATTCGGCAGCTTGTTCATGGGACATTTATGGTGCACAAGATATTAAAAATTTCTAACAGAAGATTTACTTATTCGCTGGTTCCTCTCCTCTCAGTATGCAGTGAATACCATGTGGGATAGAGATCATTATTAACAAGTAGGCCAGTATCTCTCCCCATGTCTTTAATGCTACAACCAATTGTCCACTCAAGGCCCAATGAAAGTTTTATCTGTCACACAGATAATAAATAATAGACACTTCCAGAGAACTCTGAATAACCTGTTTATACTCACTGCCCAGAGCACTTTTTTGGATTTTGCACCAGTGTTTTAGATGATATGTTTCTGGGGGAGTCCACTAAGTTTAATATTTCTAAAATTACTTAAATGTAAGCAATTAATACATTAGCTTGATGCCAACTATTGGAATGTATAGTGGGTTTTATGGATTTAATTGCATTAATGCTAAGTTTCAAAGCCTCTGGTCTTAGTAACATCAACTTCCTTTTACTTTTGGAAAAAGTAAATTGCACACTTTAGAATTCTAAGATCATTTCTATAGTTGTAGAGGCAGATCACAGGAGCCCATTAATGCATCACATCCGGAGAAAAGGTAAACACAAGAGAAGCAAGCAATATCTATGTGATACTAATATTGGAGATGTAAAGAAATCAAATATGCTGTTGGCATTTGATAAATATTGCTCAGAGCAAATCTTTTGTGTGAAGTTACATGCATACACACTGGACATAGACTCCTGTGAGAAAGGATTTTACAATGAGTCCGGTTGGTACTAAGGACAGAGACATGCCAAGAACTTGAGGGGTACTTAGCTTTTATACAGCTAGCAAGGTTTCTCTAGGGCAAGTTACTGCACACCTCACAGACCCAATGCTGTCTTCCGTGAGATGGAAATGATATTTGCTTTGTAAAGTTTCTATGAGGAAAAACAATGAGATAGCACATAGACAGACCACAGTGAGTATTCAAAAGTATTGGTATACCATAGTCTAGTTACAAAGGTATTTCTGCACACATGGAAATGATACTACCTAAAATCTCTTTTGCAATTAATCCACATACAATACAAACAATGGTATTTGCAGGATACAATAGCATGACGTGATATATGTGCACATTGTCTAATGATCAAGTCTGGGCAATTAGCCTTTCTCCATCCCCCAACAGCACTTCTATGTATTCTATGTAGTAGAACTTTTTGCCTATTCTTCCTTAGTTATTTTTCAAATACATAATAACATATTGATCAGTATAGTTACCCTACCATGCTGCAGAAGGTGATAACTAATTCCCCATTCAATTGTATTTTGCCTCTTGTCCCTTTCCTTATGAAAGTAGTATGCTCAAAATATTTTTTCAGACAGAATCTTTATAGTCATATGAATTAAGGTTTCATGATGCTTCTCTTGTGTCTTTAGCTATTGTTCCTTCTTTCTTCCTACATAGTGGGCTTAGAACTTTGTTTTGGTATTTATTCTTTCAGAGTACACACATACACACACACACACACACACACAAATCATCATCATCATCATCATCATCTTGTTTCCCCTTTCTTTTTCCAATGAATATCTTTTACTTCCAAACAATCTATCCCTTTCACTTCCTGGTCTTTGTTTTTTTTTCCATGTCTCATTTCATTTAATTAGTGTTACTCACATGAGAATGAGGATGGGGATTATTTATTCAAGTAAGGATAACTTACCAGTGACTATACCACTGACAAATAGGACTACCTGCAAGGTCCAACATGGCCACAGAAGAGATGGTGTGACACGGTTCCCACTCCTGGAACACAGCTGGCAGGGCATGGGTCCTCATGGGTCTTCATGTGTGCTGACAGTTGTTGTATGTGTATGGTTTGCTTATATAATAATGTATATATTTTACTTTATGGTCTCCCTTTTGGAAATGTTCTTCCTGCCAAGTTTAATGACTATGTCATAATCAGAAACAGTGCAATTCCAGGAAGTGAGAATGTGGATGGTATTCCTCAGCAAAATATAATGGTGTGACCTTCAGTACAACCTGAGGCTGTGGGAAAGAAAACTGAAAACATGAGTTCAAGAACATATAAATCAATATAAGAACTACTCTTTACAGGATTTCTCACCTATGCAAAAAAATAAGGATACAATATGACCTGAAAGAACAGAGGTAGCAGCACTCATGAGCTAGCTTTGTCAGAATAATATTAAGAAAGGAGATAGAGATTTAGGCTAAGATACCACCACCCAGCTAAGATTACTGTTTGCATTTGCAGTTGAACAAGGAATAGTTTGGATTTTTAATCTGGAATGGTTGAGAATCCAGAAATGGAGGGCACACTTGTGATTCAGAACTGGAGGCTGGAAGACATTGGCTTTTAATGAGGATCTGAAGGAACAGTGATCATAAAAAGTTTAGGCCCAGGCATGGAACTACACACCTTAAATCCCAGGAAACAAGGGAAAGCAGATTTCTAAATTTAAGGCCAGCCAGAGACAGAAAAAGTTCTAGGTGAAAAAAAGCTTTGGTCCAAGCATGGTGGTACATACCTTTAATCCCAGCATTCAGGAGACAGAGCCATGCACATTTCTGAGCTCTATGTCTGTCTACAGAACAAGTTCCAGAGCAGCCAAGCTTCAGCAGTAAAGGAGTTGGAAAACAAAAAGATGGTGATTTTAAAAATGGGCCATGTTCCAGCTCCAGCAAGCAGCAGAACACTGAAGATTCAGTCATGTGGCTCTGTCTTTAGAGTCAAGGGGCTAAGGTGATGCTGATTTGCGGGATAATCAAAAGGGAACCTGGGGTAAATGATAAAACTGATATGCAATTTCTAAAGAAGTAGGTTATTCAAATAAAAGACTGGGCTTTGGTCTGCAAGAGAAAACTATCTTGATATCAGAAAATGCCAGCAAGAAAGAGCTATCTCAAGTAAACTACAGAGAAGTGAGCTTGTATCCATCACTGACTCCAAGTGTTCTTCTGCCACTCCCAAACATCCTTTCCTCAGGATCCCCAACAAAGCTGAGGCTGGTCCTCAGCAACTACCTTCTCTCCACAGCCATTAACTGTCAGTAGATCTCAGGGAGAAATGGCCTCTAATCAGCTCCTCCTCCCTCTGTGACAGAATATTGAGGGCTAATTTTTTTTGTGGGTATCATGCAGGTAGCTACTGCTGTTCTGAGTTCATGGGTACAACAGCCACATCACATCTAGAAAACAGTATTTCACAGCAAAACAACTTTAAAACACTGAAAAATAAATGAGAAAAGACAGCAAATGTTGGAAAGTGCTCCCAAGTTCTTGTATTGGCAGAATCAATATTGTGAAAATAGCTGTACCTCCAAAAGCAATCTACACAATCTACAATATCAGTGAAATCCCTGTAAAGAGTTGACAAATGTTCTTCACATAAGTAGGGAATAAAAATCCTAAAAATTATATGGAAAAAAATGAGTACCGTGGAGAGTCAAAGAAATTCTATGCAGAAAGAACACAATGAAAGGAATCACATTCCCTGATCTCAAACCATAGAAAAGACAACATGATAATAACCGGACAAATAAGAAATGTAAATCAAGAGAACTTAATAGAAGATGCAGAGATAAATTCACACTGGCACTTACATTTTGACAAAAGTGTCAAAACCATGTGGTGTGCCTTGTTCTCAAGCCCCAAAAGTCCACCCAAGAGCTGACTTCAAAGTGAGTCTCAGACATTAGAGTCTCTTTATTACAAGCGTGGGCTTAGGCTCTCCTTCAACTTAACCCTAGCACAGCACGAGGAGAAGGTGGAGCAACAGGACAAGGTTTGATAGGAAACAAAGAAGCAAATGAGCCAGGGAGCAAGTGCAGGGGTGGTGTGGTCTGGCAAGTGTCTAATAATCTAATAGAATGACTGTTGTAAGCCAACTGGTGCGTGTTCTGAAGCAAGACAGTGAACAATCACAAACGGTCTGAACGTACACCTCAAACAATCAGTCCAGTAATTGATTAACTGTTGTTAGGAAGTAGCTAGGGAGTAACACTGGAGTATGGACCAAGGAAAAGGCATGGATTCTTCCTGGTACTTGGGTGCAGCTTAGGTTCAGCTGTAGGTCAACTCTTAGGCTTTTTTTTTAGATGGAGACGAGTCCTAATATAGAGTAGGTTTGGCCTCTCACATGCACTGAACATTTGTTTTTCAACAAATGTACTTATGATACTGGACATCTACCTGCAAAGAATCAAATCATATCTATGTCTCTCACCCTGTACAAAAATCAAATCAATTGAAACTAAATCAGAGACCTTAATTTAAAGCTGGAAACAATAAAACTACTAAAGGGAAAATACTTCCAGTCTCTTTAGTAAGAAACTTCAAGATAGAACCCCAACAAACAGGAAAAATACTGTAAGAAGTGACACATAAAATTTATCTCCGTCTTTCCAGGTAATTTTTCTAAAATCTTATATTCAGATAAAGAGGAGACAGAATCCAAGCCTCAAGGTTATCTACTAATACTCACAGGGGATCCAAGTTCTCTCTTTGCCTAAGATTTTACTAATATAAAAAGAATCCCAGACTTCTGCTAGGTAAACATGCATTCAATAATTTTTAATAAGGATAAGCAATTGCTATGTCTGTACACTTTGCTGTGCAGAGGAGTCATCTTTTCCTGACTTGTCCTTCTAGTGTGTAGAAGCAGGTAACGGTCTTAGCTTTGTTCTCCCATATTTTCTAAATACATTGAGTGAACTCAAAAAATCTGATTTTTACCTCCGTTATCCCCTACGTTTTCATTCTGAGGATCCACTATATGATTTTAGACTTTGCAAGAAACTTTTAGATGGAGGTTTATTTTGCATGCAAAGTTCGGACTCTTATCTACTGTCATCTACAAAGAAAGCAGTTGTTAACAATCCCTGAGCTCTCACTTTAGGCTGTCTCTACTGAAGTGGGAGAGGGAAGGACAAGAAGGAGGACAAAGCCAACTAGGGTTAGAAAGCCAGAGTGAGAGCACAGAGAGAGAAATGAGAGATATAACACAAGCAAGGAAGAACATGAGGAAGAAAATGGAATCAGAGGAAGGACAGGGAAGGAAAAACACAGGAGATAACGCAGGAGAAGAAAGGAAATTTAAAGTGTATGAAAGAACATATTCTGTTAAAATTCACAATTGGTCTCCCCATGGGGCTGCAAACCCTTTCAGCTCCTTCAGTCTTCACTCTAACTCCTACACTGTGAACCCCGTGATCAGTTCAATGGTTAACTGTGAGCATTTGCCTCTGAATATGCCAAGCTCTGGCAGACCTCTAAGGACACAACTATATCAGGCTCCTGTCAGTATGTACTTCTTGACATCCACATCAGCGTCTACCTTTGGTGACTGCACATGGGATGGATACCTAGGTGGAATGGTCTCCAGACAGCCCCTCCTTCAACTTCTGTCCCATACTTTGTCTCCATATTTGCTCCCTTGAGTATTTTGTTACTCCTTCTAAGAAGGACCGAGGCATCCACACTTGGTCTTCCTTCTTCATGAGCTTCATGTGGTCTGTGAGTTGAATCTTGGGTATTTCAAGTTTCTGGGCTAATATCCAATAATCAGTGAGTGAATATCATGTGTGTTCTTTTGTGGTTAGGTTATCTCACTCAGGATGATATTTTCTAGTTCCATCTATTTACCTAAGAATTTCATGAATTCATTGTTTTTAATAGCTGAGTAATACTCCATTGTGTAAATGTATCACATTTTCTGTATCCATTCCTCTGTTGAAGGACATCTGGGTTCTTTCCAGCTTCTGGCTATTATAAATAAGGCTGCTGTGAACATAGGAGGAGCATATGTCCTTGTTATATGTTGGAGCATCTTCTGGGTATATGCCCAGAAGTGGTATATCTTGGTCCTCGGGTAATGCTATGTCCAATTTTCTGAGGAACCACCAAACTGATTTCCAGAGTGGTTGTACCATCTTGCAATCCCACCAACAGTAAAGGAATGGTTCTCTGTCTCCACATCCTCACCAGCATCTACTATTACCTGAATTTTTGATCTTAGCCATTCAGAATGATGTGAGGTGGAATCTCAGAGCTCCCAGGGTCTAAACTACCAGCCTGAGAGCACTTAAGGAGAGACCCATGGTTCCAGCTGTATATGTAAGGGAGGATGGCCCTGTTGGGCATAGGTGGGAGAGGAGATCCTTGGTACTATGAAGGCTGGACACCGTGTGAGAATTCAAGGGTGGGTAGGTGGAAGTGGTGGAATAGGTGGGGGCTCATCCTCATTGAAACAAGAGGAAGGAAGATGAGATAGGGGGTTCTTGGGTGGGGTGAGAACAGGAAAAGGGGATAACATATGAATTGTAAATAAAATATCCAATAAAAAAGGAAAAAAGAGATGTTATCAAAAAAGTAAAACTGTACAAAAAAAAAAAAACAATTCACAGTTGGGCTCTTATCTTTGAATAGTTAATGCCTAAGATTTTAGAATACCAAATTCCCTCACATTTTGCAAAATCAAAATCTTCCCTCAATGAAACTTCACCTTCACTGACTAAATAGAAAGTGCATAAATCTTGTCGTTAAAAGTTTGATTTGTGATTTGAGGGCTTAACAGCACATCTATCATAAAAGGACTTCATACTGTCATTGTTTAAAACCCTCATATTAAACATGTCATTCCTAATGGCAAGATAAGTAAATTTGAAATTGATTTTGAATTGAGGAAAATTGGGAAGGAATTCAGTGGAATCATTATGTTGTCAAGAATTCTTCATATTTTCAATAATTTCAAAGCTAATTATTTTGTTCTAAGATTATGCCAACTGTATGTCTCTTTTTCCTGAGATTTTTTTCCCTTGACAGCTTCAGTGTTGTTTCTGAGAGATCAACATGGAACTGAAAAGGACACCTTCATCCTGACATGGTGGATATAACAAAAATGTCTACCAAACTTCATAAAACCTAAATACTTCTATATTTCCCACAATCAATCCAGACCACAATTATTTATGATTTAGCTATGTTTAATAAACTAACAGATAGAAACATCACTGTACCCAAATAAACACACACACAATTCAATAATATCTCTTAGTTAGCAACAAAGTCTCTTATACTTTTTCTTCGTGTATCATATTTTCTTGGACCACTAGGTTTTAGAACAATACATTTAAACAGGATCTTCCAAATGTTCATGTCAACCAAGAAACCATGGGTTTGACTTTATTTGGAAGGTAGATTATGTTTGTAATCAGTTGAGATGAGGTCTTTTATGATTCGTAAGCATTCTGAATACAGAGACAGTGGTGCTTGCCAGAAAGACACAACAAAGACACAGAGAGAAGGCTATCTGAAGAGAGAAGATAAATTTATAATCATGTTTCCTTAAACAATAGAAGATCAATGACAGTCAGCCACACCAGAAGCTAGGATAGATTCTTCCAACACTCCACAGGGCATAGCTTACTGATACCATAATTCTGAGTTTCCAGTCCCCTGGACTAGAAGAAAAATTGCCTTCTGTTTCAAATCAGCTGTGACATTTTATGACAGCAGTTCTGAGAAACAAATGCATACCCTACACCCTGTGTAGAGATGTTCCCTTGGATGAGAGGGACTTTGAGAACCTAATGGAACCAACTCGAAGCCTCCTGGGAAAGGTAAGATATCATGTAATAAGTTGAGGAACACAGAGAAGAGTGTGTTTTCTGAATGCCTGTCTGTCAGTATCTCACTGAGTATATATCTTTCCGTGCTCTAGCTGTTTCTTAATCCACTTATTTATTATGCCCTAAACATCAAGAGGCAGTGTAGAAGTGTAACTTACGGCCACTCCATCACCAATGGAGTGAGGTGCCAAGCACATAGAAATTGTCCATAAATATCTGTGAAGGAGGAAAGGAGGAAGAAGCCAAACTCCCCACAAATGAAGTTGAATCTTCCTGCTTCAAATTCATTTCCCCAAGCTCTGATGATGTCAGAAAAAAAGAAAAGAAAAAAGACACTTGCAATGCACGATTCTCTCTACAAATTTACTGAAGAGTAACTCAGTCTTATTGTAAAATATAATTTACCACATGTGTTAAGGAGGTCATTAAATTTTATGACATCTATTATGTTCAGCATTAGGGAAAGGAAATAATAATAGAGTCTTAGTGCTATTGGGGACTTTGGAATAATCTTTTCCATGCTACTTTTGTATACATTAGAAAAAGACAAGTCTGAAGAAAAGTGACAAAACCTGTGTGCTCCAACTCCTAGCTTGGTGTCTTGCATACTGTATTATATTTTATTTTAGGACATCAGACATGATGTCTTATAGGCTTTAAATGTACAAGATAAAAATGATGTCTATGTTTCTTTATGAATTGGTGTCATTTCCCATTATAAAATGTTAAACCTTAATAACATCTGTTTTCCCAAAGTTATCTCCGATGGATTCTAGTCTTCTTATTCAAATGTATTTTATTTTTTCTTTGAGAATTTCATACATGTATGCAATGTATTATGGTTATACCTACCCCTTCATTCCTCCTTTCAACTTTCCAAGGCTCCTCCCAACACATCTTCAAAATTCCATGTCTTTATTTTTTATTTCCTTTTGTGTATATGTGGGTGTTTTGTCTGATCCATGTCTGTGTGTCATGTGTATGCAACACCCTTGGAGGTTAGAAGAAGATAACTGATTCTTAAAGACTGGAGTTACAGTCTGTTATGAGCCATCAAGTGGCTGCTGAGATTTGAATCCAGGTAATCTAGAAAAGCAATCAATTCTCTTAACCACTGACACATTATCTCTGGAGTCCCTTCTTTTCTCTTTATTCTTAAAGTGTACCCCATTGTATCTAATCAGTGATAACTATATCTGACTGTCTTCCTTATGATATTGCTGATCTCACATTGAATAATGTTGAATGTTTTGGGAAATGTACATCAATTTATTCTACCCAATATTTGGGGTGATCAGAAAATACTTTCTTGTTCTTAAGTCTGTCTAACCACATAGTTCTTTCAGTTTGCAGCATAAATTCCTTCCTCTGGAATTCCCTAAGCACAGATCTGTCCAATGTCTTCATTCATCTCTGTTGGGGAAAACCAAGGTACTATCCAATTAATTGTCATGTAAAACAGATCCCAACCCTTTTGCTTTTATTTCTAACTTAGGAAGAAAAAAATAAATGTTAGTTCATTATGGTAGAAACCCATATTTTTTTTATTTTTAACAATATTGAAGAAACCTCTCCATAATTTACCAAAGATTTTTTTGGCATAGACTATTTGACTTCAACATAAAGATAATCAAACTTGACTCGTTGAAAGAAAAAAAAAAAGCAATCAAATTTGCCCCTCCAAGTTAAGTGACAAATTTAAACCTCATATGCATTAAAATATCTCCAGACTTTATCAAGGAACCAAGCTGTTTTAACCAGCCTCCTTTTTAGTACACTCCAATACCTGGCCCATAAATTCCCTCTGTTTACTGATAAATGGCCATAATTTAAGTAACATTGGGATCCATTTCCCAGGCTTTTTATTAGCTTCTCTGAATTGATTAATGTTTCATAAACTCTGCTTGAGGGAGAAAAAAGATAGCAATTGTGGTTTTGGTGAACACTTTTTAAAATGTGAATTTCACTTTACACAATGACAACATAGCGCCATCTGTTGGATAAAATGAACTTTCTTCAGTAGGAGCCAAGTCTAAATCATTTCCTCCCTTAGCCTTAAGAGAAGACACCAACATAGTTTATTAGCAGGAATGACAAATGGTGAAAGGGATATCCAATTTAAGCACAGGATTAAGCTCTAAAACCAGCAAGAAGTGACAGGGTAGCAGGAAATGAATATAAATGCAAGTGTTCAAGCAAAGTTTTGACCATTCTTACTTAACTCATGCCATTGGTGACCTAAGGAGATAGCTCAGTGGATAAAGTTTTTGCTATATAAATATAAAGACCCTTATGAGTTCAGGTCCCAAGGACTCTTGTAAAATTCAAAAGCATCATCTGTAATCCCAGCATTCTTAAGGTGAAATGGGAGATGGAGACAGAATCCCTAGAAGCTTGCAGTCCAGCTAACCTAGCAAAAAAAGAGACTGTGTGTTGTGCCTGTCTCTCTCTCTCACACACACACACATACTTCTTTTTTTTTTTTATGCCTATAGTGCAGCACTATAATGGAGCCAATCATTGCAGATCAGGGCTGGATAATATTTAATATCACTCTCAGATACTTGAAATCTTAATTCAAATTTTAGAGCTATAGAGTTAATACTGAGAACACTCAATGTATGATTTTAATCTTAAGTATAACCAGCTCATTCGTCTTATTTGTATGGATTTTGAATATTTGCACTGTGATTAGAGTATGTAACAAAAAGATCTTCACTGGAGGGTGCTGCTGCAGGAGAGATATTCACCTATGTAACTTATGCAGGCAAAAACCATGGAGGAATTGATTTACAAACATCAGTGACTCCACAAGCAATCCTTTTCATAAGTCAGACTTTACATTTTTTTCCTCCCAGGGCCTAGGATGACTTGGTCCAAAATGCAGAAGCATCCAATAAAACAAGATCTCTTAAAGGTAATGATTTCAAAAGGTCCCACAGACTTCCAGTATACAGGTGGTGTAAAGTGAGCAATGCCAAGCTTCCTAACAGGCAGACATCTCAGTACCACATCAGAGCTGTAGAACACTGGCATAGAGGAGTGCAGTGTGTTGACAGACTCTCTTAAAGTCCTCCACCACTCAAATTTTATCAAAGAAAATATTCTTTCAGGAGGGATCACTGAGAACAAAACTAGATCTTATTTTTAAAAATCCTAAGACAGCATAATTAATCTGCACATTATATGGAAGAAATTTCCTACACACAAGATTTTTATAGACTAGTCTTTATTTCAAAATTACTGTTATTAACTATCAGTGGAGGAACAATTTATACTATATTATATTATATATTCTGATATTTGTACATATGTAACAGTGTATTAGACCCATTTATACTCCCCAACTCCCCTCTATTCTTTGCTCCATCTCAGCATATCTCTCCATTCCAATGTCATATCCTCTGTCTGTCTCTGTGAATATAGATATAGATATAGATATAGATATAGATATAGATATAGATATAGATATAGATATAGATATAGATATAGATATAGATATAGATATAGATATAGATTAGATATAGATAGATATAGATATAGGCGACATAGACATAGACATAGACATAGACATAGACATAGACATAGACATAGACATAGACATAGACATAGACATAGACATAGACACTGAGTAAGTGCTTCTCCCTATGCATGTGTGTATGGAGTCATCCACTGTGGAATGTGGAATGAAAAAATGCTTCTCTTTCCCCCAATACTCATCAGCCATCAGCCATCAACTGCCAATGTTCCTCTAACAGATGAAAGGTCCTGGCAGCTCCTTCCCACTTCATGCTGTAACTATAACAGGCTTGATCTCTTGCAAGTAATCACAAGGGCTATGAGTTCATATGAGCAAGAGTCATGTCATGTCCAAAGGATAATGTTTCACAATAATACTCTTTCCTACTCTTTGGCTATTACATTATTCTACCCTCCCTGAGCCTCGAAGTTGGAAGTGATATAGATACCCTCTCTATTGCTGAACACTCACAGTCACTAGTTTCTATCACTCTGGGGAGTCTATGCATTGACCACTAACCACTGCAATAAGAGGTTTCTCTACCCAAGATAAGAGAAGTACACATCTGTGAGTATAAACATACTTATTTAGAAGGCAGCTTGACTACATGTCCATATAGAAACAGCCCATCAATAGATTCTCCCCTTGGGCCAATATTTTCCCAGCCTTCTGGTCTGGCCACTATTTTAGATCTAGGAATGAACAATCTCCTATGCATGCTAAAAATTCCAACTCCTCGCAGGCCGGTGGTGGCGCACGCCCTTAATCCCAGCACTTGGGAGGCAGAGGCAGGCAGATTTCTGAGTTCCAGGCCAGCCTGGTCTATAGAGTGAGTTCCAGGACAGCCAAGGCTACATAGAGAAACCCTGTCTTGAAAAACCAAAAAAAAAAAAAAAATTCCAACTCCTAATTTAGAGTAATTGTAACCAATGTTTTTATGTGATTATATAGAACAATACTAAATGTTGACCTTAAAGAATTAGTTGACTACTGTCAATTATTTGCATCATATGGAACTGAAGTACTACACCTTTTCCTTTGGAAAGGGAAATATGGAAAGGATAAACATGGGTGGAAATTATTTCTTCATCTAGGAGATGGTCATTGATAGTGCAGAAGCTATTTTTCTATGTTGTATGAAAGGTAAATGCTACATATATAATATTTACCAAAAATTGTGAAAATAAATATGTGATGAGAAAATGCAGGCTAGTTCCAAGCATATTGTGGCTTCTCCATTTTTATCATTCATCTATTTAAATAAATTCAAGGGCAGTATGATAAATGTTGAAGCCTCTGGCCATTAAAATGTTTCTGTATATTTTATTCTTCTTCCTGAAAAAGACAAATAGTATGTTTGAGACAAATAATATGAGTACACTGAACCTATGTTAATTATAATATACAACATATTTATTATTACAAAAGAGAAGTATATGTTTTTTTTAATCTAGTTGACCCTCGCTTTCTTCCTACTCAACTTTGTGTAACAACTGTAACTGTAACAAATCTATCTACAAATTATTTAAATAATACTTTAATAATGATAGTTCTAATTTTATCATCCTTAACTTATCTCTACGGCATTGTGGAGAGTCACAAACTCAATAAAAGACACCATAGAGCTGAGGAGATGGTTCTGTCAGCAAAGTGCATACAGTACAGGCATGGTATCTGAGTGTCATTGCCAGAACCTCTACAAAATTGCTGTTCATGATGAAGAATGTTTATATTCCTAGAACTGAGGCAGAGACAGGAGGATCATTGGGGCTCACTTTTTACCTAATTGAGTCTAACTAGTGTGTTTCAAGTCCATGGGAAACTCTGTTTCAAAGAAGGTGGATGATACTTTCTGAGGAAGATATCTGAGCTTGTCCTCTAACTTCCACACTCACGTGTACCAAAAGGTATGCTCATGCATGCACACACACATATATATGCATGCCCGCACACATACACTTATAAAAGAGAAAATTCATTATAGTATGTCTACCACACTTGTCATCATTAATGCTTGCATGAAACTCTTAATCACAAGTGTTCTCCATCTGATGTTTCATGTACTGAGTAATTCTGCCACTATATTTGATTAGCATTTTTTTTGTGAAAAAGTGAATGAAAAGTCTGATATCTCGATCCAAATGGAAGGCTTGTGTTCATACTGGCAATCTAAAAAAGACCCCTCTCTCCTATAATATTTTAGTTTCTACTTCTGCATGAATTGTTTGAAAAATGATTACAGAGCAGAAGCAATTATATCTAAAGAAAAAAATGAGTAGTCATTGTTTATTTGTGTTTATATTTTCCTCTTGAAAATTTATGCATGCTCATTATTTGAGAAATTAATGAGTTAAAGATAAAATTAATGAACCCATAATTCTACTTTATGGGTCAGTAGCCATTCCTTGTGACTTCAGCCTTGTAAACATCCTTGAGACTGCCGTCCCACACATGTCTCCACCTCCTGGTATTTGACTATAAACCACCTTAATCACATTTACTAACAGAGGCATGAGTGTAGACAAGGATGTGTCAAACTTCCTGAGGTACAAAGCTAGCATTTGTTCATAGCATTCTGGGCATGGGTAAGGTTTTAAGTACATTGAGAGAACTAGATCTTTTGATAATAAAGTGAAGTAATTAATTCGATTATTTTCTTTTTATAAGAGTTAAAATTTAAACAGCTTGCCTTAGTGTTAGAATCAAACTGAATCCATGAACGTCTGTACTCGAAACCTTGGCTTCTTCCATAAAATCAGAGGAAAGAATGCTGACTGATAGGAGAGGTGGCAGCTATTTTAAAGGGAGAAGAAAAGGAAATGAAGACGGATGACTGATCATTGCTTTTTGAAGAACAAGTCGATTTTCAAAACCAAAAGGAATTACTTGGATGCATACTAAATATAGATTCATTGGGTCGTAGTGGCCTCTCCTGGTGAAGATGAGAATATCAGAAATAATTGTTAAAATTGTAAATGTTTAATATGATATAGATTTAGAAATTACTTTTCTTTATAAATACTAATTTGAAAAATAAACCCCCAGTGACATGATGTTAGACGCTCAGGGCTGGTGTTCTTATGGGTCGCCAAAGTATCGTCAGGACAGAGTGTCAGTTTGAACAAACACAGAAGTGAGTCTTCCCAGTGATTTCATCCTTGGCAAATGTTTTATCCATTACAGACCTCAGTCTGAACAAAAGGAAAAGAAAAAAGTGAAAGGTATACCAACCATGCTTCTACTTAATGATCTGTTGCAATTTATAACTAAATATCCACTAAATAACACTCTTACAAGGACTCTATGAAATCATGGTAGATCTCACAAGTTACACATTAGAACAATAAGGATCAAACTCCGTTGTTTTCCGTAATGAACAGAATGAGGCACTCTACATGCCATCTGTCCTTGTACATGTAGACTCATCTTAAACTTATGTTAATTATCCCTACAGTAATTTTGTTTTATAATTTAATTTTATTTTTTACTTATTCAGTTTACATCATCCCAGCCACACCCTCCCCAAATCCTTCCTCCACCCCTCCTTCCCTTCTCCTCTGACCAATTGGTGGCCTCCTGGGTATCCCTCAACCCTGAAACTTCAAGTCTCTGCAAGAATAAACACTTCCTCTCCCACTGAAGCCAGACAAGGCAGCCTAACAAGAACATATCCCGTGTACAGGCAACAGCTTTTGGGGTAGCCCTTTCTCTAATGTTTGGGACCCACATCGAAACCAAGCTACACATCTGCTACATATGAGCAGGAGGCCTAGGTCCAGCCCAAGTATGTTCTTTGGTTGGTGGCTCAGATCCTAAGAGGCCCAAGGGTCCAAGTTAGTTGGTTTTATTGGTCTTCCTTTGGAGTTCCTATCTGCTTTGGGGCCCACAATTCTTCCTATTTTTCCATAAGAGTCCCCAAGCTCCATCCACTATTTGGCTGTGGGTTTCTGTATCTGTCTGAGTCAGCTTCTTGGTGGAACCTCTCAGAAAACAACATGCACCTTTGTGCAAGCATAACACAGTATCATTAATAGTGTCAAAGATTGGTGCTTGCCCATGGGATGGGTCTCAAGTTGGGGCAGTTATTGGTTGGCCATTCCCTCAGTCTCTGTTCAATCCCCTGTGCTTACATTTCTTGTGGACAGAATAAATTTGGGGTTGAAAGTTTTTTGGGTGGATTAGTGTCTCTATCTCTCCATTGTGGTTCCTGCCTGGCTACAGGTGGTGGCCTCTTCATGTTTCATGTCCCGAATATTATGAGTCACAGCTAAGATGAACCCCCACCCCCATTCTTGGGCTTTTCCCTTATCCCAGGTCACTCTCTCTGTGTCAAGTTCTGGAGATGCTCTCAACTGACCTCCTTACCCATGTTAATTGCAGATTTCTGTGAGGAGTGGGTGTGGCACGGCCAGCTAAAATGGCACCTGGGCCAAATCTTATGAATGGCACCTGTCAAATCTTATGAATGGCGCTGCTTCTTGGCGGTTTGCATGACACGTGTATTTCCCTAACTGAGCCACAACCGCAGAACTACTGCGCAGACTCACTGCCGTGAGAATCAGGCTGTTTGAGATGCACCAATGAAGCATGCCCACAAAGAAGGTGCTGATTGGGACAGGCAGGGGTATAAAAGAACAGCCGGTCGTTAAGGGGCTGAGGAGAGAAGGACTTCCAGACAGGAGATTGTAAAGGATCCTGAATAAACTGCGTTGAGAAGAACTCTGACTTGCATCGTTCCTGTCTGCTGGTCAGATAGAGAAGCGACAGATTTCCATTCATTTTCACTGCCATCTGGTCATCTCTCCTGTTCTTCCTCACACCTGATCCTGAACCCCCCATGTCTCACCCAACTTCCTCCTTGACAGTTCCCTCTCTCCACCTGCCTTTTATGACTGCTTTAGTCTTCCTTCAAAGTAAGATTCAAGCATCCTCGCTTGTGCCTTCTTTCTTGCTTAGCTTCTTTGAGTCTGTGGAGTGTAGCACAGTACCTGTATTTTACGGCTAATATCCATTTATAAGTCAGTACATACCAAGCATGTCCGTTCGAGACTGGATTACCTCATTCAGGATGTTATTCTCAAGTTCTATGTGTAAGCCTGCAAAATTCATGATATCTTTGTTTTTAATAGCTGTATAGTATTATATTGTGTAGATGATGTACTATATTTCTTTACCCATTCTTCAGTTGAGGGACATTTAGGTTATTTTCAGTTCCTGGCTATCATGTATAATGTTGCTATGAATATAGTTGGGGAAGTGTCTTTGTGGGATGTTAGATCCTCTTTTGGGTATGTGCCCAGGAGTCATATAGTTGAGGTAGAATAATTCCCAGTTTTCTGAGAAACCACCAAATTGATTTCCAAAGTGGTTATAAAAGTTTGTACTCTACCAGCAATAAAAAAGTGTTGCTCTTGTTCCACATACTCGCCTGTTTGTATTATCTCTTCAGTTTTTTATCTTAGCCATTCTAATGGGTGTAAGATGGAACTTCAAAGTTATTTTGATTTGCATATCCGTGATGATTAAGGACCTTGAACATTTCTTTAAGTGCTTCTCAGCTGTTCGAAATTCCTCTGTTGAGAATTCTCTCTTCAGCTCTGCACATCATTTTTCAATTGTGTTATTTGAGTTGTTGGTATCTAACTTCTTGAGTTCTTTGAAATTTTGGATATTAGCCCTCTGACAGACGTAGGATTGGTGAAGATCCTTTCTTAATCTGTAGGCTGCCATTTTGTCTTTTGACAGTGCCCTTTGCCTTACAGAAACTTTTTGGTTTCATGGGGTCCCATTTATTAATTGTTGATCTTAGAGCATGAGCCATTGGTGTTCTGTTCAGAAAATTGTCTCCTGTACCAACTCGTTCAATTTCTTACTTTCTCTCCTATGAGCTTTAGCGTATCTGGTTGTATATTAAAATTCATCATTCACTTGGATTTGAGTTTTGTGCAGGGTGATAAATATGAATCTATTTTCATTCTTCTACATGTAGACATACAGTAGAAAAACACCATTTGTTGAAGATGATTTCTTTTTAACATTGTATAGTTTTGACTTCTTTTTCAAACATCAAGTGTCCATAGTTTTGTGGTTTTACTTCTGTGTATTCAATTAGATTCCATTGACCAACATGTCTGTTTATATACCAACACCATGCAGTTTTTATCATTATTACTCTATAGTACAGCTTGAGGTCAAGAATGGTAATTTTTCTATAAGTTATCTTATTGTTCAAGGTTGTTTTAGGTTTGTTTGTTTGTTTGTTTGTTTGTTTTTCCATATGAAGTTCAGAATTGGTCTTTCAAGATCTATAAAAACTTGTAATGGAATTTTTATGGGGATTGCATTGAATCTGTAGATAACTTTTGGTAAGATAGCCATTTTCAGTATGTTAATCCTACCTATCCATAAGCATGGGAAATCTTTTCATTTTCTGATATCTTCTTCAATTTCTTTCTTCAGAGATTGAAGTTCCTGTCATACAGAGTGTTTGCTTGCTTAGTTAGGGCTACACCAAGATATTTTATATTATTCGTGGATATTGTAAAGGGTGTTGTTTCCCTCACTTCTTTCTCAGCCCATTTATCATTTGTATAGAGGAGGGCTACTGAATTCTTTGAATTAATTTTGTATCCAGCCACTTTGTTGAAAGTAATTTATAAGCTGTAAGAGTTCTCTGGCAGAATTTTTGGGGTCACTTATGAATGTTATCATATCATCTGCAAAAAGAGATACTTTGTCTTCTTTCTTTCCAATTTGTATCTTCTTAATTTCCTCTAGTCGTCTTCTTGCTCTAGCTAGCATGTTGAATACTATATTGAATAGGTAGGGAGAGAGTGGGCAGCCCTGTCTTGTTCCTGATATTAGTGTAATTGCTTCAAGTTTTTCTTCAATTAGGTAGATGTTAGCTATTGGCTTGCTGTATATTGCTTTCCTTATGTTTAGGCATGTGTCCTGTATCCCTGATGTCTCTAATACCTTTCACATGAAGGGTTGTTGAATTTTATCAAATGTTTTTTTCAGTGTCTAATGAGATAATCATGTCATTCTTTTTCTTTCAGTTGGTTTATATGGTGGATTACATTGGTGGATTTTTGTATATTGAACCATCTCTGCATCCCTGGGATAAAGCCTACTTGACCTGGATGGATGATGTCTTTGATGTGTTCCTGGATTCAGTTTGCCAATGTTTTATTGAGTATTTTTGCATCAATATTCACAAGAGAAATTGGTCTGAAGTTCTTTTTCTGTTGAGTTTTTGTGAGGTTTATGTATCAGGCTGACTGTTGCCTCATAGAATGAATTGGCAGTGTTGCTTCTGTTTCTATTTTGTGGAATAGTTTGAATGTTGTGCCCAGATCACAAGGTCCCCACAGACTACCAAACACCATCAGGAGTCCAATTCATATGTAAAAGTAAAGAGTCTTTAAGCTTGAGCTCAGACCTTCCAACCTCTCCAACACAGAGGACAGTGTGGAAGGTGATGCCTTTATTGTGGTAGCAGGGCAATGGACTTTCCAACTTGTCAGTTATATGGTTGGTTGACATTTTTTTGGTGCACTTCTATTGGCTAGTAACAATTTAAACTTAGTATAAAATAGTTGCTAACTTAATCTACTTTAGACATTAGGTACTTTTCCCTTAAGAACTGATTTGTTGTTGCTAGGAGTGGAATGGCTATTTGCCCAGGGGAACTGTGATTGTTGCCAGGGTGTCATAGCTTCCAGAAGAAGGGGGTTTTCCAGTACCTGAGTTCATTCAGAGGACAAGTTAATCCTAAAATGGAGTCTGAAAGCAAAATGGAGTTTGTAATGTTAAGGTGGGTGCTTCATGAGGAGCATTAGCTCTTCTTTGAAAGCCTGATAGAATTCTGCACTAAAACCATTTGGCCCTGGGCTTTGTTGGTTGAAAGAATTTTAATGATTGCTTCTATTTCTTTAGGGACTATAGGGCTGTTTAAATAGTTTATCTGACCTTGATTTAACTTTGCTAAGTGGTGTTTGTCTAGAAAATTGTCCATTTTATTACGATTTTCCAATTTTGTGGAATGTAGGCTTTTGAAGTAAGAACTAATGATAGTTTTAATTTCTTCACTGTCTCACTTTTCATTTCTGATTTTGTTTATTTAGATACTGTCTGTCTTTTGGTTAATTTGGCTAAGGGTGTATCTATCTTGTTCATTTTCTCAAAGAGTCAGGTCTCGGTTTTGTTGATTCTTTGTATTGTTTACTTTGTTTCTAACTGATTGACTTCATCCCAGATTTTGATTATTTCCTGTTATTACTCATCTTTGGTGTGCTTGCCTCTTTTCTTCCTAGAGTGTTCAGGTATACTTTTAAATTGCTGGTATGAGAACTTTCTAAGTTCTTTATGGAGGCACTTAGTGCTATGTTCTTAGCGCTTTCCTTCACCTTTTTGCTGGTATGGAATTAGTTATTTCCAGTGTTTTCTTGGATGTAGTGATCCTCTTTGAGTTGGAGTTTTACTTCTAGTATTATCTGTAAAGCTGGATTTGTGGATAGATATTGTTGAAATTTGGATTTGTCTTGAAATATCTTGTTTGTTCCATCTATGCTGATTGAGAGTTTTGCTGGGTATAGTAGTCTAGGATAGCACCTGTGGTTTTTTTAGAGGTTGCAAGATATCTGACCACTCTAGCTTTGAGAGTCTCTGTTGAGAAGTTGGGTGGAATTCTGATAGGTCTGCCTTTGTGTGTTACATGGCTGTTTTCCCTTGCTGCTTTTAATAGTCTGTTGTTGTTGTTGTTGTTGTTGTTGTTGTTGTTGCTGTTGTTGTTGTTGTTTAGATTCTGTGTTTTGATTATTATGTGCCAGGAAGATTTTCTTTTCTGATTCAATCTAATGATATTCTATAAGCTTCTTTTATGTTTATAGGCTTCTCTTCCTGTAAATTGGGAACATTTTCCTATATGATTTTGCTGAGAATATTTCCTGGTCCTTGAAGTTGGAACTCTTCACCTTTTTCTAATACTTTTATTCTTCTCATGGTATCCTATATTTCCTAGATGCTTTCTGTCAGGAATTTTTTTTATATTTATCATTTTCTTTGACTGATGTATAAATTTCTTCTGTTGTATCTTCTGTGCCTAAGATTCTCTTTCATGCCTGTATTCTGTTAGTGATGCTGGCATCTGTTGTTCCCGTTCTCTTCCCTAGGTCCTTCATCTCCAGGATTTCCTCAGTTTATGTTTTCTTTATTGCTTCTATTTCTAGTTTCAGGTCTTGTACAGTTTTATTTCCTTCACATGCTTAATTGTATTTCCCTGTATGTCTCTAAGGAAAGTATTTGTTTCCTCTTTAAAAACCTCTATCTGTTTCACTGTATTTTCCTGTATTTCTTTAAGGGATTTATTCATTTCCTCTGTAAAGGCCTGTATCAGTTTTATAAGATTGGATTTAAGGACATTTTCTTGTGTTTCAGTTGTGTTAGGATAGCCAGGACTTGCTGTAGTGGGGTAATTGTGCTTTGGAAATGTCATTTTGCTCTTGCTTTTGTTGATTGTGTTCTTTCCAGGGCTTTCAGACATCTGGGTGTTTTTGTCCCTTGATGTTCTTATCGTAGTAGGTACTAGAAGGAGGATGAACCCTGATGGCCCTTGTGTGGCAAGTCTCTGATGGGTATCTTTGGGCTGTATGGTTCCGGATCTACAGGTTTATATGGTTCTGAAGCAGCAGGTCTGATGAAGATGGATGGAGAGATGACAGAAGAATGGAGGTGCCCCAGGATGGCAGCAGGATTCTCAGGGTTGCTTGTCTTGGCCTAGAAAACTCAGCTAGCAGAGAAGATGGTGGTAGGAGGGAAGCTAACCTGTATTGTTCAGGAGTTTCAGGTATGATGAAAGTTGAAGGACAGATAGCAGGAGAATGGAGGTCTCCCTAAGATAACAGGCTGCTCAGGGGAACTTGGTTTGGCCCAGAGGGCTCAGAGAGCAGGGAAGATGAGAGGGTGAAGGGAAGCTTATCTATATGGTTCAGGATCTGTAGGTCTGATGAAGATGGGAGGAGAGGTGGCTAGAGAATGGAGGTCCCCCTGAAAAAGTAGGCTGATCAGAGCAGCTTGGCTTGGCCCAAAGGACTCGGAACAGTGAAGATGGGTCGCGAAAAAGGAAGCTAACCTATATAGTTCAGAAGTTTCAGGTTTCATGAAGATGGGAGGATTGGTCCAAGAGAATGAATCATTTTTGAACAAACAAAATTATGAAAGGAAAGCCATTGTTTACTCAGCTTGCTTTCTACAGCTATACAGGGAGACAAAAGACTCAGCAAATGTCCATTTTCCTTCTTATGCTAACCAAGCATAGTGATGGTGTAGGGAGGAAGTATGTACAGCATGGTAATTTTAGAAAATAATTGTTTAACTTTCAAAACCACTGTCTGATTTGCATAGAAAATCACAAGAGTAGAAAAATAACCTACAGAATAGGAAAAAACATCTTTGTCAGCTATATATTAAACAAGGAATAGATTTACAGGCTCTATAAAGGACTGCAAAGTTAAACACACCCCCTCAAAACCTTGAGTCCCAGAGAAAGAAAATGGTATGACCTGAGACTCCTGTCTGTTATGGGATGATGAATCCCAGACTGGAGTCAAGTAGTCCAAATGATCTCTGAACTCCATGCTACACGACACTTCTAATCACACAGAGGATATGGTGATAGCCTTTGATTTCTGTGTGCCTACTCAGTATGTAGGTAGTATCTGGATGTACCAAGGGATTATTATATTAAATGTAGAGCCAGTATGTCTTTCTCTGAATATGATGAAAAACCACTAAGGTAGTTCATGCTTTGTATTTGTAGTGACTGGAAGTGATGCTCTGTAGGGGCCAGTGATGCTCTGCAGGGGCAGTAGTGCTCTGCATGGTCCAGGTATTGCTCTGTAGGGGTCAGTGATGCTCTGTAAGGAAGCCAGTAAGAAGATTTCATCTCTGGCTCATGGGCATCCTTGCTTTAATGTAGGTGTAGAACTTCAAAGCCCTTCAAACAAAACTGCATCATGCTTAGGTAATGTTTTACACATGTTTTTATGTTTTTAATATAATTTATTTTGATTCAATGTAACTATGTTTTGAATGTGTGTGTATGTTCATACATGTGTGTTTATGTATTTGTGAGTTTGGAATCCACAGATCCTACTCAGTCACTGTCTACCTCATGTTTTTGAGACAAAGGCTCTCACTGAACCTGGAATTTACTTATTTGGCTATATTGTGAGCACCAGAGAATCCCGACTCCACCCCTAAGCCCTGGAGTTACACATACATATTGCTGAGCAATACCAGCAAAAAGGTTCTCATGTTTGCATGGTAAGTGCATTGCCAGCTAAGCCATCCCCATAACCTGCCACCCCATGATTTCTTAAATGGAACCTACAGCTACTTGAGAATTTCAAATTTAGTCTTTTGTTTTTCTCTCACCCATTAAACATTTTCCAGCTATCTCCACAGACTTGCTAAAGAGACAGCTCACTTGGTCAGGCTCTGAAGGCAAGTGCTGTGCTTTCCTTGAGCCATGTAGCTGCTGAATGCTACAGTCATTAGAAAAATTCAAAATATGCTCTTAATCTAACTCTCTAAACCAGAAATAATTCACTTAAAAAAAAACTCATTCAAAACCAACCTAAGTTTATATTCTAGTTACATGGGACACAACATGCATTTTCCTGACTTAAAGTACACAGAGCAAGTCAGAAGTCTATAAAGTTAGAAACCCCATGGCTCTGGGATGCAATAGGCTCTCAATTATTGTACTTTGCTGATAAGTAAAAATTGTGGTTTTGTAATTATCCACTTTCTCCTCTATTTCCTTTTCCCAGGCTGCAGGAGGGTCTGCCATCTATCATCAGACAATTTACTTAAGGTACCTCTGTTGAGGAATGTTCCTACTTCTGCACAGTAATGAAAAGCTTATTCCACCATTGCATCGATTTAAATATTTCTAACCATATGTTCCTTTCTGAGGTGTGCATCCTGACATATCTTTCATCTGAGAGCTTATGAGGCACCTCAATATGGACAGCTTTCTTGACATCCATATTGGACTTCTGGTCCCAAGGTATTTGCATAGGAACTGACAACAGCCTTTACAAAACTTCATATTAAGTTGAATTGTAGTTTCCTGTGAATCTGCCATCCTCTCACCAAATTAGACAGTGCTGAGCAAAGGGCAACCCACTCCATGCTGCTTTCATACAGACCGTGTGCAAAGAGAGGCCCTTGAAACTATTACAAAAGATGCAAACTTGAGTGGAGATGTAAACCCTGACACCAACTTGGCATTGTTTTGCACACAGTCAGCTCCTTTATGCAAGCTGGGACTCAGTGAATCCTCTTGTTGTTCGTGGAGCTCTGTGATATAAACTAGAGCCAACAGCTATAGCCATGTGCCATTTCCAGATGACATGAAGAATGTCAAAAGCAGAGACCTCACCAAGACAACATATCTGTTGGTCGCTGTGTGGGCCTCTGGTAACCTAATTAGACTTGGTAATATAACCTCACACCTGGATTTCCATTCCCTCACTGCCCCAGCAAGGGCAGGATGGACCTCTCCAGTCCACATAACTCAACACTTACCTTTGAGTCTAGGCTGTTTGGGACAAATACCAAACCTCAAGTTTATCTGAACCACTCACCATTGTCTTGATATTCAAAAGATTTTTGGAGTTTAGTTTGCCATATCTTGATATCTGTGTGAAGCTGTTTCATTAGAATTCTAAGAACAACAGTTTCTTTTTTGATGATGCTCACTCTCTTTTAGTGTAAATTTGTTTCCTGTATAACCTTCATGAAACAGTAATTTAAAACAACCAAACTGAATCTACTTAGTGCTGCTGTGAATCCACGGGTGTAGGGCCATGCACTTGAGCATGGATAGTCTTCTAGGGTGCCACGTCCCTGAAGAAAATGACTTCCCCTCCCCCAGCAGCCTTCAGCTTACCAACAGTGCCTCAGGTATGGATGGGATGCCCACAAACCTCCCCCTCCTCCCTGCTGGGATTTAGGCTGCCATATAGTATGTGACACTTAAATCAGAGGGGCCTGGTAACGCAAAATTGTTTTTCAGAGGAACCCTTACTAAGCAGGAAGGAACAAAATCCTGCTAAAAATAAATCAGTATTCTTGACTATGATTCTTGAAAAAAAAATGTATTCAAAATACACTCTCTGATCATGCCCTCTAGGGAGGCAGGAACTGGGTTATCAGTGCCTCTGCAATGGCATCCACTGAGAGTGAGGGAAGGTGTTCATTTTAGTAATGAAAATGCAGCAGGGATCCTGTGATGCCTCTTATCTCAGTCAAGGCCATGGTTGGCTGAACTCTGCTTCACTCTGCTTCAACTCAGCTGAATTCAAAGTAAAACCAAATGGAAAGTCATAAAGCCAACCTGCAGATAACTTTTTTTTTTGGATCCTCCTTCCTTTTATCCTTCAAATCTGTCAAATAGTCTCACTGTAGGAGTTTGCATACTGAAGAAAGAGCAGCAGATCTCAATAAGCAAGCCTGTACGTGAAGAGTAGAAAGAGTCTCAGGATAGGAACATGAGCTCATTTCTAAATGGGAAGACGGGACTACCATTGAGGTGCGATGATTTGCTGGCAAATCTACTGCCTGACAGATTAAGCAGCTAGCCTGGAAACATCTAGACAAAAGTAGAGGGAAATGATAAAAACCTTGCTGTGAGAAATTCAGGAAAAGTCCCTAACTATAATTGTCAATAATCATTAAAACAATTGAAAGCTTGCTGCTGAGAGTTAACAAAGCCAAAGGTAACAGAATCTTATGTGTCCAACTATCAATTCATATTATAATGAAGCCAGAAAATCTTTTCTCGTTCAGTTCAACAATCATGGCTCATGTAGAAAAGTTTTGAACAAAAACTCTGCTCATGTGCTCATATTTACATTCGATAGCCAATACAGAAATTCACTGACAGATTTGTAGTCAGGGAGATTGACATTTGAGTATTAGACTGTGGAAGTTACAAACATTTGGTAGAGTGTTCTAACAAATACAAATGTGACTTCAATCTTGGCATGTGAAAGCTAACATGCTTAGTTTTTCCCTCCTATGCGTCGGTGTGTATTCCAAGGTTTGAAAGGAGGCATTGTTCATATATAACACAAAAGGAACACCAACAAAGATAATGATTACAATTTTATCATTTACTATATGGCCAGATTAAACTATGTAGTAATGCTATGGTAGTTCAACTCTGATAGGCTGGTCAACTGGAATGTTCTTTCCACTCAGTGTTTCTAGCAAGGCAGTGTGACTCCTATGACAGTCATGGCTCCAGCAGGGCATGTGCCAATGGAAGCAATAAAGCCTCCTAAAATGTAAGCTTAGAAAGCAGACAGCATACCTTCTGACACATTCTAAGTAGCACAGAGTCATAGCAGATTCCTTGGGAGAGCAAGACTCTGATTCTTGCTGGGAGAGGAGGAAAAATCATATTGCAAAACAAAATGTAAATAGGGCAGGACTCTCAAGTCGTCTTTGAAAATGTCCTCCAACTAGCCTGGTCTCTCAGGACTTAATCTGTTACTTGTTCCAGTTACAGCTACTTGCATCCTATCTGTTTATAAAGAATAGAGAATATTATGAATTCGCCTGATTAAGAAAACTCAAGAGAGGAGTACCCTGGTCTGGTAAAGCCCATCTACATGACAACAGACAGGAGCCCAGCACATGGTAAGACAAAGGAAGTGTTCCAGCTCAGGCTTTTTCTTCTTCAAAAGTCATTGATGCCATCCTGAGAGCTCCAATTTCATGACCTCATTTTCTCTTCAGTTTCTCCTCTGGGTTTCATTAATAGGTGAATCTGGGTAACAGGCTCCCAACTCACTTCTAAGGGAACATAGTCAAGCCATAGCACACAGCACTAGTGATCATCAGAGGACACTCAGTTTTTTACTGGATATTTTATTTACAATTCAAGTGTGATCCCCTTTCCCCATTCCCCCACCCACCCAGGAACCCCCTATCCCATCCCCCTCCTCCTGCTTCTATGAAGGTGTGCTTGCACCCACCCACCCACTCCCACCTCCCCACCTTTGAATTCCCCCACACTGGGGCATACAGCCTTCACTGGACCAAGGACCTCCTCAACTACATAAATAGCTGGAGCCATGGGTCCCTCCCTATGTGCTCCCAGGCTGGTAGTTTAGACCCTGGGAGCTCTGGTTGGTTGGTATTGTTCTCCCCGTGGAGTCTGCAAACCCTTTCAACTCCTTCAGTCTTCTCTCTAATTCTTCCATTGTGAACCCCATAATCAGTTCAATGGCTACCTGTGAGCATCTGCCTCTGTATATGTCAGAGTCTGGCAGACCTCTAAGGAGACAGCTATATCAGGCTCCTGTCAGCATGCACTTCCTGACATTCACATCAGTGTCTAACGTTGGTGACAGCACATGGGATGGGTACACAGGTGGAACAGTCTCCAGACAACCCCTCCTTCAGTTTCTGTCCCACACTTTGTCTCTATATTTGCTTCCATGAGTATTTTGTTACTCTTTCTAAGAAGGGCTGAAGCACTTACACTTTGGTCTTCCTTCTTCATGAGCTTCATGTGGTCTGTGAGTTATATCTTGGATATTGCAAGCTTTTGGACTAATATCCAATTATCAGTGAGTGTATACCGTTGACTCTTTTTCCTGCACTTGGGAACCTTTTCTTCCTACCAGGTTGCCTAGTCCAGTCTTGACCTGAGGATCTGAGCCTAATCTTGTAACTTGTTATGCCATGTTTGGTTGATATTCCTGGTAGGCCTGTTCTGTTTGTTTGTTTGTTTGTTTGTTTGTGTTTGACTAGTTTTTGTTGTTAGTATTGTTTTTGTTTGTTTGTTTGTTTCAGTGAAACAAAGGAGACGTGGATTTGGGGGAGGAACTGGGAAAAGTGAGGAGGGGAAATGAATAAATAAAACAGATTTGGGAGTTTTATAGAGACTTTGGATTTTAAAAGAGATATTATGAGACAACTGTTGAAGTGTTTGAATTTGTAAGGCTGTGGGATCATTTAAGTTTTAAAACATTTCATCTTGTGATGTCTATTTTTTTAAATGTGTGCTCTTGAGGATGAGCAAGAAAGATTGTGGTTTACTAGTGATATGTTTGTGGATCAACTTGACAACCTTTGCCAACTAGTTTTTTTGTTTTGTTTTGCTTTTTTGTTTTGTTTTCTTTTTTCTTTTTTATTAATTAATTAATTATTAATTAATTTTAAACTCCAAATTTTATTCCCTTCCTGGTCCACCCTCTGACTGTTCCACATCCCATACCTCCTCCCCATCCATAGTCATTTGAGAGGATGGAGTCTCAGCAGAGAAAATACCTCCATATCCAGCTTTAAGATATTTTTCTTAATTAGTGTTTGATGGAAATGAACCCCACCCCTTCTAAGTGGGACCACTCCTGGGATGGTGATTCTGAGTTCTACACAAAGCAGGCTGAGCAAGCATGAGAATCCAACCAGCACTCCTCCATGACATCTGCTTCAGCTTCTCTCTCCAGGTTCTGATCTGTGTGAGTTTCTATTCTGATTTTTTTTTATGATGAACAGTGATGTAGAAATATAAGCCAAATAAACCCTTTCCTCCCCTAGTTGCTTTCAGTTATGGTGTTTCATCATAGCTAGGCAAATCCTGACTAATACACTGACTAATTGATTATTTTGTTCCCTCCTTCTTAATGTGGTTACATTAAGGGTATGTAGAAGAAAGAATTCAGAAAATAATGCTGATTTCTAAGGTACATGGACAATATTAATATGTTTACAATACTGTACAGGTTTAACTTCTAGTAATAAGTCTTTTAAGATTTAATCATTGTTCATAGTTATTTCTGTATGTATATCTGACTCTGTCACAATGAATCTTAATTCTCAGGGAAGTTATATCCAAATATTGACTCTTTTGAGTTTATATAGAGGTTACACTATTTTTTGCAATTTACAAATTTCCATATCATTTTCTGACAATATAAGTATATTTTCCAGAATCATAAAAGTCAAACTATATTCCAGACCCTATTGCCAGTCTAAGTTCAGAAGCATCAAATTGTACTCTAGCATAGTAACTATTGTCTGTTTTGTGGGTAAAGTTTTATCATCATGTACTTATTTCTGCTCATTTACATATTGACTATGGATACTTTGTATTACAACAGACACTTCACAAGCTCAAAGCCCAACATCTCTACCTTTTTCTAACACCAAATATCTTTCTATTTCTAGTTTCCAGAATTCTCTGACTCTAGGAAATTGCCCCATAAAGTTGGGAGCTATGGAAGGTTTTCGGGTAGAGTGGAGGTGTTATACATCCCATAAAATTACCATCCTCATGGTATTTTAAGATGGTCAGAGACTAGTGGTGAGGGTAGCAAGAATATTACTGCAAATTCCATGTGGTGATTAATTTTTTAATTAACTAATAAACGCAATTATTCTATTAATAGGATGAGTTACTTTATTCAACAATTTTGTTTCATATCAACATTATTTACAGATTTGATTGAAAGAACATGCCTGCCACCATTAGTGTATCCCCTGGTGATGAGCAAAGACAGCAGGGAACAGCTATCAAGGCAAGAAAAAATATACATGAATGTAGAAGGGTAGAAAGAGATAAATCTTTGAAACAAATAAGGCATAAAGGGGATGCTGTTAGACATTCCTCTTTGTCCTTTACATTTTCCTTGTAATCTGTAATGATTACCAGCAATAACTAATTGTTAATGCCAAGGGCATCTGCCGGTATCTCCCTGGTGCATTGTAATCAGGTCACCAAAAGGAAACTCAGCAGCTAAAAGCTATCTATTCGCTTTACAATGGTTGTATAACATTACTTTATCAGCTCATGGAAGAGGAGAAATGTTCTGCCATGCAGTCTCATGGATGCCTACTGCCAGAGCCTTTAACACTTGAGGAACTTTTGTATACTCCATTATCTCTTACTCTTAAGGTCCAGTACTTTTTCTGTGTCTGTGGCTTCTGGATAGCCAGAGGAAAGACTTCCAGAAAGTACTTATTATCTAAACCATAAATCACAGGAAGAGTCAATTTTATTGAGTGTCCATTATAGTTCAGACTTGTGTTCAGCACTCAGCTGTACAAAGTCCAGATACATCCAAAAGCCTACCATATGGTGTAAGTGCCATAGTAGGGAGCCCCTTGAGATTGTAAGTCCATAGAGCAGAATTTTGCGTTGAACCATGCCATTATCCGACTTCAGAAATTGAGCCAATGAACATATAAAAAAAAATGTGCATCTTCCCTAACCATCAGAGAAGCAAAAATCAAAACTATATTGAGATTCTCTCTTACACGCATCAAAACAGCAGTTATTAACTGAGAATTGCAAAAACAAATTTTTAAACTTAAACTGAAAGAATGATAATCAGTAACTTAAAAATATAATATAAAAGCACATTGGTAAAATAAGTAGGTACCTGGTCCCCAACATATAGTTTGACATAATTTTCTGTTTTACAATGGTGCAGAAGTGATTTTCTGTACAAATCTTGGTATTTTAAGTTTTGATTATATCTCAAACTAGTGGCCCACAGTACAATATTCTCTAACGATACAATGCACAGCAGTAAGTGAGTTCAAAGAAACGATCCCAATGATCCCAAGAGGGACCAGCCAGGATGCCACAGTGTAGTCTTGTGTCTGGTGTTTTATGTGTTTGAAGTTCTGCATCCCATCATGTCCACTCAGTGGTACCATCTGTGTTTCCTGTTCTCAAACAATTCCATTAGCCACTTATGGTATTCAGCAAGCTAAAAGAAGCTGAGTACTCTATTATAAAATATTTTAAAAATTAAATTATTGCACTCACATGTAAGTTAGCATAAGTGTTCTGAGCATACTTAAAATAAAATAGGGTAAAGTATTCTATATTACAAGTTAAGTATATTACATGCTTTTCTATATTTAAAAGAATAAAACAAATGCTGGTGACGATGTGGACAGAAAAAGGAGCTCTTTAACCTATAGGTTGGAATGTATACTAATCCAGCTGTCATGAAAGTCAGCACTGAAGCCCCTCAATAGAAATGAAAATAGAACCACCGTACAACCTAGCTATACTACCACACGGAGCTCCAAATTAGCATGTCACAGAAACGTTTGCAGACCAATCTTTAGATCCACCTAAGCTTTCAATAACAGGGATGGGCAAAGAATATGTAAATATAGTGAGTAGAATTGCACTCAGCCATAAAATAAAAATGAAGTCATGTAGTTTGCAGGACTATGGACATAACCAAAGACAATCCCATTAAATAAATTAATCCAACCTTGGAAAGGCAAATATCACCTGTTTTCTCTTGTCTGTGGCTCCCAGCTTTTATGTGATTAAGACATGTATGTGTATAGAATATGAAAGTAGATGTGAAATTGTCTAGAAAAGAAAATATGTGGGGGGTGGGTTAGATAGGGCTACTATAGCTATGATGGAACACTATGACCAAAAATGACTTGAGGAGGAAAAAGTTTATTTCATCTTACAATTCTCGGGCCACATTCCTGAAGGAAGTCAATAGAGCAGGAACCTGGAGGCAGGAGCTGACATAGAGGCCATAGAATCTGCTTTCTTACAGATTCTAGGACCACTAGCCTAGAAGTGGCACTTCCCACACAATCAATAATAAAAGAATACTCCTCATGGTTGCCTACAGGACAATCTGGTGGGAACAATTTATCAAGAAAGGGAAATTCCATCTCTTCAAATGATTCTGGCTTATGTGGAGTTTATATAAAACTTTTCAACAAGGAAGCCATGTATGATGTCATAAAAGAAAGGAGAAGTGGGCGTGGGCAAGGAGTAGACTCAATGTCTATGCGAAGGCTTTTAAAACCTAAACTTAAGTTACAATATTTTAAGTGAAACGTGCTTTTTTCTTCTCTCTCTCTCTCTCTCTCTCTCTCTCTCTCTCTCTGTCTCTCTCTCTCTCTCTCTCTCTCTCTCTCTCTCTCTCTCTCCTCTCTCTCTCTCTCTCTCTTTCTCTTGAATTCCTGAACCCAGTTTTCTTTGTATGCATAACAGAGTTACAAATTCTTACTTCACAGTATTTATATCATTTGTAACAAGAAGATTTTTGAAACAAGCAGCTGTGGTATGCTAAGAGGTGCCTGCTAGCACACTTACACATCAATTAATATATAAAGTGTGACATGTGATGGGTGTGCACCAGACTACACAAGTGCTCAAGCAGGTGAGTTTTGAAATTTCATACACTCATGTAGCCTTGAAGGAAACACTCTTCATATTTTTTTCTAGCATGTTTAAAATTCCCTTGGAGCCTTTTCTAGACAATTCTAGTTTCTTTCTTCCAAAGAGAAGGAACTACTTTGGGGGATTGGATTTAAAATAAGTGGATTTTGCATTGCATCTGTGGGTGTGGCTGATTTCTTTGCATGCATACAAATTTTGAGAGCCATCCATGAGCTGAGTACAGTTTTCTCTGTGTTATTATTCAGTTCATGAATTTACCAAAACTTGTTCATTATAGTGTCAATGGATGTTGGGTAGATTCCAATTTGGAGAAGTGGTAAAATATTTTCATAACCTCCTTAGGTAAATCATTTCGCACACCTACTTTTATTTTTCCTGAGAAACTATGGAGAAGAAAATGCTAGGAGTGGGTGTATGTATGGCTTGAGTAGAAATGCCAAATGTTCTTCATGTGCCTGACTGAGCCACAATTCCAGTGGGACTGCAGGAGCGTCACACTGTTGCATGTTTGAGTGCATTTTGTAATGTTTGTGCTGCCATCAAATAATAGCTGTGGAATGAAACCATCCCCTTCCACCCACAACTGGGGTCAATTGTCAAGACTGATGACATCAGTCTCACACAAAAAGAGTGTCAGAAAGATTTACCACTCACATCATGACCTTTTCTCGGAAGAGAGCCAGTTTGTTCCCCCAACTACATCCAAAAATGGCTCAAGAGGACAGTAAGTGGTGCCTGGTGGGGTTTCATGACTTCTGTGGGTCAAGTTGGCATATAATGGGTGAGGGGAGACTTCTGTGCAGGCCAGGTTGAGTGCCTTGCAAACTTTTAACTAGTGCCAATAATGAAAGCAGCAACTTGCCAAGATGTAAGCCAGAAGTCAAGGAGGAAAACAAGTTCTCTACCAGCCAGACTTCAAAAACTAAGTCAGATAGTCTTTTACACACAGACTTCATAACATAACTCTTTTGTGTAAGTTGGAATGCCACGTTCTAAATTTAATTTTATCTTTGAACATTTTTCAAAGTTAAATGACCTGTTAATCAGTCATATACTGTAATTGCTAAAATAGCAACTCAAAGCTCAGGCATATCTGTTGAAAGTTTTATATGGTTTGGCTAAGAGCTATGTGTAGATATGTATGTATGTATGTATGTATGTATGCATACATATATGTTTGGATGGATATGAACATAAGCACATATGATCCAAAATGGTTTTTGTTTTGTTTTGTTTTGTTTTGTTTTGTTTTGTTTTTTCGAGACAGGGTTTCTCTGTGTAGCCCTGGCTGTCCTGGAACTCACTTTGTAGACCAGTCTGGCCTCAAACTCAGAAATCCGCCTGCCTCTGCCTCCCAAGTGCTGGGATTAAAGGCGTGCGCCACCACCGCCTGGCTCTGAAATGCTTTTCATATAGTACGACTTATAGTGAAGCCAGGCTATATTTAGCATTTGGGGGGGGGTCTTAAATTATTGCTACATTATATTTTTATGGATGATGCTTTTGCCAGTTAAATCTAATAGTGTAAGTTTTTTGCTCACTCAGCCTTTTAAACATTCATTGTCTCAGTTCACACTTCACATGATAATTAGCTAATATTCTCATTGTTGCTGTCTTGTAAACTATATTTTCCTGCCCCAGAATCCTCTAAAAATTTTCAATATCTTTCATTGATGTTCTAATACGACTCCATTTATCTTGGGCATGGTTTTCCTCATGTTATTTTGCTGAACTTAATAGCTCTGGGAACTTTGAGTTGGGATCATTTAATTTGGAAATGTCTAAGGACTGTGGGGAGCCGACAGAAGGCAGCTATCATCCTTGCAGCCAGCTTGAGCCATATACCCTGATAAAAAACTTGATTACAACAGCCTACATCAGCTGAGCACACTCTGATAACATCTTGCTTTAGATACCTAGGATCTTCCCTTGGGTGTGTGAGACTTAAAGGTGTGATTTAGAGCTGAGACTTAAGGGCGTGACTTAGAGATTAGATTTAGAGACAAGGCCTAAGGGTGTGACTTAAGGGCGTGACTTAGAGGCGTGGCTTAGAAGTGATACATATAAAAGGCAAGAGACAGACAGAAGAGAGAAGAGAATCAGACAACAGATTACTTGAGGTCAGTACAACTTGGAGTAGGAATTAGGCGTTAGAGAAAGAGTACAATTTGGAACAGAGAGTTAGGTACTTGGCACTTGGAGGAAGAACGTGGAGTTAGGCATTAGGCACTTAGCACTTAGAGAAAGAACTTGGAACTGGAAACTTGGAACTTGGAGGCACTAGGGACTAGGAACTAGGGACTAGGAACTCAAGACTTGGGGCCTGGAGACAAGAAGAGAGACTGAAGAATAAATGGGATTGAATCATACTGTCTGGTCTCCATTCTTTGTGTCCTCACTCTCTCTCTTGCTGAATCCTGACCCGCAGACTGGAGCAGTTTGGGGCAGTGCAGGCTCTAACAACTTAGCCCCCAAGGCTTTAGGCAGTGCAGGTTCCAACACTGACAGAGAGGTCCTCGACATTTTGGCCCTCAAACGTGGGGTAGTGCAGTTCTCAACAAAGGACGACACTTTCAGATATAATCATGTGATCTATAAACTACACCTTTAGTCTCCATCTTGGATTCCAAACCATTTCTTTTACTAATTTAGTATTTATGAATGATTAGTATTTCAAATGACAGATTTTTACCTTGCTACACCTTTCTGTTTTGTATCCTTTCTGGATTTTAGCTCAAAAAATAGCATGAGCTCACACACACACACACACACACACACACA
>JANHMN010000010.1:43192710-43206448 GCA_030674055.1 Rhabdomys pumilio | reverse complement strand
GTGTGTGTGTGTGTGTGTGTGTGTGTGTGTGTGTGTGTTCACTAAGTTACAGCAGCATTAGCATGAAGTTTTTATCTGCTCATCTTCTGCAATAAGGCTTGTAGTGGGAGGGAGGGATAGAGGAGAGAGGAAGAGAGGGAAGAAAGGGAAGAAGAGGAGGCACTGGGAGATCTGGGAGTTTGCTTCAGGGGCCAGCATGTGTTCTTGTGTTCCATGCATATGTGTGACCCTGTTCACAGTCATCCCTATCACCTCCACTTTATAGCCAAAGAAGCCTTTTCAACTTCTTACAGCACAATGGCACCTCTGTATTTGATAGTTTATCCAGTCAGTGCATAAGCCCAGTCTTCCTTCCAGATCCAGCCATGCTGAGCCACAATTAGTAACGGACATTGGTAGCATATGAAGGCATCTGAGTCAGTAAATGATAGCCTACTGCCCAACAAGCAGAGGAGATGGGAGTATCTTCCTCATCTGAAGAGAAACCCTGTTCCATTCTGCATCGCTCCCCACCTTCTCCAGAAGAGCCAAGACTCCAGACTGTAGCAGGAGGGCACTGTGTTATGTTCCTGAGAAGGGTGATGCAAAGCCCCTACTGATTCCCTGCCATCACTCACTGTAGTCCCATCACTATAATTCTGGAATAATAAGTGAGTCAAAGCCACACAGATGCCACATAACCAAATGTCTAAATGATTGAGTAAAAGGCCCTACCACTGATAAAATTGAGATGTCGTTAGAGGATATCCTAAAAATATATATTTGTGCTTCATACCCTTAATTTTAAACTACCAATGTGACTGTTTCAGGTCATTTGCTAAGTAATTCTTTACTCAAGAGTCTATTCTCCACTTGGTTAGTTTGCTGCCCCCTGGTCAGTATTCAGCCCCCAAATCTCCAAAGGCAATCTCTTTTGAACTCTTGAAGCAGGAGTGAGAAATTGCTTTCAAATACAGAGTAATCCATTTTAGAGACTATTTCATCTGAACCCTGAAAATGCACAAGATTGCATCCATCAATCCGGGAATATAAAGCAGAGACACAGCATTTTGCCAGTTTTCTGGAAATCCATGCAATATTGCTTATTGTATTTATGTACATTCTCATCTTTGAAAGACATGGTAAAATTCTTCATAGGTTCAGAAGTGATAAAATCCTAGCAGAACTAACAAATGTATTCTGAAAAGCCAAGCTCTTATCACAAGGCACAACTCATAAGCTTACCAGGCATTCAACACTGGGGTGTGCAGTGCCTTGGTGAACATTTTCTGGGTGGAGAAATAATGACCCTTTTCTTTGTATTGTCGGGATCAGCCAGGGTGTTCTGCAGAGGAGAAAGATGCAGCTCAGCAACCCTGCTTTTTGAGACAGTGGCTTGTACTGACTAAGTAAAGGGAAACCCATGGGAGCCTAAAAGCTCTCCATGAGATGAGAAGAGAACCCTGTAATCCCTGCACACACCCATCGGCCTTCCAATCCTCTGGAACTTTTTACATTCCTCCTGGTCCAGTACAAACAGCAACTCTAGGCTGTGAAAGAGTTTGCACAATAATCAATGGCCGTTGTGTGACAGTCAGTGAGTCCTATCTAGAATTTTGGAGTCACGAAACAAGCACAGAAACCAGCACCTTGGACCAACAGCCTGGCCCAGTCTGCCTCCCCAAAGAGCTGCTCACCACCTGGGAATAGGACTGGAAACCAACGGAACCAGGATTTTAACAGAAAATTCTAGAGTTTTCCCAAGCTACCAACTCACACAATATACTTGGAATATCTGATGCTGATTTAAGAAATCCAAATGTTCTCCATGAAAAAAAATATTTATTTTTTTTAAAAGTACAGGGATGTGATGATAGCTTACACAGATGAACTATTAAATGAGTTTAATATTTCTAAACTTTATCTCTTTTCACATACTATTTAAAATTATGAATTTTTTTTATTGCCAACAAATTCTAAAATGACAAAGGAATTTCTACCTAATCCTCAGAGTTGGCTTTTTAGAAATTCTGAATCTAATCAATGCCGTTAATTCTTGGGGATCTATTCTAAAACTGGCAGGCCCTTATGCTCTTGAAGCATCTAAATCACCTGTACCATACTCTGTACCTCGACCCTTAACTGACAACAGGTTTCTTTTATCTGATGCATTACATTTGTTACTCAGAAACCAGACTAGCCGGCATTATCCAACCAGAGTGCACAACTAGAGTTCAGTCCATTTGGCTTATTGTGGACAAAGACAGCGGGTTCCCAGTCCAGCAGTACTGAACTATCTCCCAGCTAGGAACTTAGAGCAAAGAGACTGAGTGTTCAGGTGCTGATGTCAGCATGGGTGTGACAAACATGCTTCCCAGTTGAAGATTCCAGAGGTTTTGAGTTAAATTTAAGAGGCTCAGATTCTTGTAAAAGTAGGGTTTTTTTGCTTGCAAAAAATGTAATTCTGTGTGAGTGTGTGTGTGTTTGCACATGCACATACATGCACACGCATGTTGCAGAGGTAGGTGTAATCTTTTGTCTCTTTCCTCTGTTTCTTTGAGGCAGAGTTGCTTGTTAAACATGAAACTTGTGCTTTCCCACTAGGCTGGCAGCCAGCAAGTCCCACGGATCTTCCTTTGTGTCCTTAGAGCTGGAGCAACAGGCCAGTTCTGCACACCCTGATGCTTGCAGAACAAACGTACACAGAGAGCCATCTTCCAATCCCGCAATTTAGTTTCTGTTCTAATGAACTGCATGGACTCTACCGCACAAAATGTCCAGGGTCTCAGCCCACTCCAGTTGGCATTAAGTTCTGACCTTTCGTCACAGTTAAGGTTGTTCTGACAGAGCCCTCAAGGCAGTTGTAGCACAAATACACAAATACCGTCAGCCAGATTCATGCGGGACAGCCACTGTTCAAGAGTGTCCACGCAGTTTGTGCCCTGATTCCTTCTACCTCAACGGACATCTCTTCACTTTTGATCACCAAAAATTTTACTTCTTCATTCTCTTCTAATTTTTCCACTATGCCTAATGTCCTTTGACCCAGATAATGTGCTCTCCTCTATCATCTACTCTCTGCCACGTCCCCCAAGGTCCCACCCTAACCACTTCCACCCCTGCCCCCCCCTCCACTCCCCACTACAGCTACACACAGAGTGAAAAGCCATGGTTCTCTTTCCCTTCCGCACAAAGTCACTAACACAAGCTACTTCCTAAAGCAGCAGCTTTTGCTAGTGTGAATTAAAATAACAAACAATACTTTAGTGAGTACACTGTATCAACCAGTCAGGAAACATCTCAGTGTATAATTTGACTGTATTGCGAACGTTATTTTTGAATGTAAATGTCTCTTGTAAACCCTGCCTTTCTGCCTCCTGGAAAAGAAGAATAGTCTCTTTCTTTATCTTTTCCTTGAATACATCTTTAATGTCACCCATGAATATCTCAGATTCCATGCAATTATCAGGCAAGACTTTCTCTAAGGGGCATTTTATTTCTCCAAGAACCGGTGTCCTTGAAGTTGCAGGAAAATTGCAAAAGGAACCACGAGGGGGCGCCAGAGCCACACTACAATGCAGTCTAGAGACTGCCTCCCAGAAAAGGGGTGTGCTTGCCTGCAAGCACATGGATTTGTGGTTCATATAGAATCTAGATTCTGTTCACCTAAGCTCGCCTTGACGGAGGTCTGGACTTACCTATGCCAGTTTCACCACACCTGCTCGATGGAAAGCTGAGTCCCACAGAATGAAACAAAGTTGTTTCTCGAGTCAAAATAATAATAATCATAACCATCATAATAAACGGGTTTATGAATATGGCTTGGCTCTGTTTTCTTGACTTGAAATCTAATATTTCTCTACTGGAAGGGGATTGAGAATTCCTCTACTTATCATTATCCATCCTCTTCCCACAGTATAAAACGTAGAGATACTGAGTTTGGAGAGGAAAGATGGCCTGGTAGTGATAGTCGGGGCAGTTAGCAGCAGCAGTGGTGCTAACAGCAAGGCACTGTGGTTCTAAAACCTTCGTTCTGTGGGTTTTTCCAAAGCAGTTTGAGTGTGCAGTCCCCACTCTGTCCTTTGGTGTTCAGAGAAGTAAAATGCCTTCACAGGCTCTCCAGGGAGGTATGATGCTTTTATGAATAAGTTATCTTTATTCTCTTAGTCTAATCAAAGGCTAATTATTTGATCAAAAAAAAAAGTCAAGATTTTCTGTTTGAAGGACCATTCATTCTAAATTTTAAATCCAAAATGAATTTTATTTTAGAATGTCAGTTTTGTGTGCGTGTGTGTGTGTGTGTGTGTGTGTGTGTGTGTGTGTGTGTGTTACTGATTATAATTAAAGAAGAGTAAGTCATGACTTTGAAGACATGAGAGGTGTTGAAGGGTAAGAATGAATTCAAATGATGCAAATACACTACTCATGTGCACATTTTTTTTAAAAAAAAGATTAAACTAAAAAAGCAAGGAGTCGGGGCTTTCAATAATGGAGTAATACTCACTAGAAAATCTCCTGTGCCCATCTCAGATGTGGGTTGCTGTGAGTCAAATGTGTCAGGAAAACGCTCTCTCAGCACTCAACTATTTTTTTAATGATGAGCTAAAACACAGGCTCTGTGAAGTCTTACTCAGACGAGGTGAGGCTGTGTGCAGCGCTCTCTGTGGCAGACAAGCGGCCAGCACACCCAACCTCACACCTTCACACACATATGCTAATGAAAAGGACAAGTCAGAAAAGTGGGGACTGACACAACACAGATGGAATGAAGCAGGGGAGACGAACAGGACTAGGGAGGAAGGAACCCACTGACATAAAGGACATGTGTGTGCAGGAAAGGCAATCCAGATAAGAGCATTCACTGCTCTCAGGTCAGACATGACTGCAGTGTGCCCCCCACTGGTTCCCGTGTTGCTGTTATGAGGTATTAGGACCATGAACACTTAGCCTAGCATGGTTACAGGGGGAGTCCTTTTTGCTCTGTCAGAGGAGAGGATTCATTAATGCATTGTGCTGTCTTATAAGAAAAAAAGGAGACTGACCAGAGGACACAGAGCATGAGCTCCAGGCTTTTTGTCAGACTCCAGATGGTAAGTAGGCCATCACTAGATACAGGCCCTCAACTTTTCATATACACAATTGTGAGCCTAAACACATTTTTTTTAAAAAAAGTATGAGTTACCTAATTTTATTTAATGTTGTTTATTATAGTCACAGGAATCCATATAATACAAAATCCAAAGTATCATATATACATACATACATACATATACACACACACACACGTGTGTGTGTATATGTATATGTATATATATGATGTATGTAAGCAGGTAAAGGCAGGTGAAAGGTAAGATAAAGCTAGAGCCTGGGCAGTGGAAAAAGAAAGCTTGCTGAGAACTTTACACAGGAGTATAAAGAGACAGAGACAGAGGAGGAGAGGGAGGGGAGGAGACAAGATGGAACTTATAGAAGAGGAAGAGGAGCCAGAACCACACAGCCCTGGGTGCCATAAGTATTGGGGATTTATTTGATAGATAATTTAATAAGTAGAATGTGTTTGTCCCATCTAGGCGTGTAGCTTGTGTTTATATCAATTGAGTTTTGAGTTCATTGTGTGAGCGTTTTATAGGTTGAGAATTTACTAATATAAATTTGACTGATAAATTACAAGTGTCTAGAGTTTTGATCTTACTGGATTATTGGGGATTTGTGACAGCTAACCACAGGGGGCAGATGGCTGGGAAAGTGAGCAAGATCCACCACAAGAGAATGGCAGAATTAGTAGTCACTAACATAGGTGCCTTTTTGATATATTTCGAATTTCTGAAAACAAAACAAACAAACAAATGAACAAAAAACAAGAAAGAGCCAGAAAGGAACAGAACACATCCTTTTAAGATAATGACTGAGGATGAGGAGGAGGAAGAGGAAGAGGATGATATAATGATATTTAGGGCTGGGGAGATGGATTGATAGATAAAGTGTTTGCAGTAAAAGTGTAAGAATCTTAGTTCAAATTCTCAAAGCCTGTTTATAAAGACAACATGAAAAAACTTAATAGCAGGGCTCTTACAGGAAGAGGGAAGACAGAGACAGGAGGATCTCAGAAATCTGTGTGGCAGCTATTTTGTCATGCACGGAACCAAACAAGAAGCCAAGTGTCAAAGAAGGTGAAAGGTGAGAGTTCTGACCTCTATGGGAACATGTACACACCCGAATTCACACACATGAGCATTATATATATATATATGTGTGTGTGTGTGTGTGTGTGTGTGTGTGTGTGTGTGTGTGTATACACGTATATATATGCATATATATATGCATATATATATGTATATCTATATATATAGATATATATATAGATATATATATATATCCAGAATACGCACGCAGAAAGAGTTAAATAGAATTCATATTGGTTATTTTTCTGTGCTTATGTGATAAAATACCATGATCAAAGATAGCTTAGGGAAGAATATGTATTTTAGCTTACAGTCAGAAAGGAGATCAAATCCTTCAGGTCAGGGACTGAGTGTCATCAGGACACAGGTCTGACAGTCAAGATACAGAAGGAGCAAATTTCATCCTCACATACAAGAAGGAGGAAGAGAGAACAGACAGTGGCACTAAATTATAAACCCTTAAAGTCTGTCCCAGTGTCACACTTCCTCCATAAGGGCTCTATCTTATAAAGAGTCCATAGCCATCCCAAACAGCACCACTAGCTGGAAAGTGAATGTTCACTCACATGATCCTGTCGAGGCCATTTCTCATTCAAACCATCACTGGTTCATTCATTCATTCATTCATTCATTCATTCATTCATTCCATAGCCAAGTAAGCGAAATTTTGTATGTAGGCATTGTACACTAAATCTCATGAACTGATTCATTGTTTTTATTTATTTTTTTAACCATTTATCTATTTTTCTTCATGTATGTCTGTCTGAGGATACCAAGTCCCCTGAAACTGGAGCCTTAAACAAATGTGAGCTGCCATATAGGTGCTGAGAACCGAGGCTACTAGGGTTCTCTAGGAAGAACTGTCAGTGCTAGCAACTGCTAAACCATTGCTCCAGCCCCTCACAGTTTTCCCGATGCTACTACACAGAGTAAATAAGATATGCGGATGCCTGCTTGAACCCAGGGACTTGGTAGAAGGAAGAATGTCCTGTGAAAACTGCTAAGGATTGATTAATATTTGAGTGATTTCCATCCCAGAATGGAAATTCCATCTTCTGTAAGAGCTGTCAACTGGAATTGATCACCTAAACCCAGCTAATCATAACAAGTGAAAATGCCCACACACCTATAATTAATTACGACCTGAATGAGACCCCTAAACACCCTAGCCCATTCAGCTCGCAATTGTCTCCTCTGATTCATGATTATCTCCTACTGGCTTCTCACAGAACCCACTATATCTAATATCGTTTCCTTCTTTGGCCAGTTTTAAAGCAATGGATTTTGCAAGCTGTATGCAAGGAAAGAAAATGATGCTTGCTAGACAAGTGAGGGCAAATCTACTCGTGTTGAGAATGGACGTGCAGATGAGTTTGGAGTTGATTGTCTCCTTTCCACACTGCACTTCCCTCATCTCACACTAGGCTCCACACATCGGATGTTCTCATTGTTATTATTACCGTGCATATTTATTGTGTGAGACCACAGTTAAAATAGATAACAAGGCTCTCTGCCCCCTTCATACTCAGCAAACTGCCTATTGCAATTTGTTTGGTGTCTCTGTGTCTTTTCTGGTTTCATTCATTATTTTAAGCCTGGTAATGAACTCTGCACCACTCACATGGGAGAATAAACATCCATTGGACTGAATGAAGTTGCCTGGATGGTCCAATGTCCTCTTTTCAGTTTATACTCTCCTTTTCATTAGATTTTCCCCTTACAGCTCATTGAGATGGCCTTCTTTTGGCAGCATGTGAAAGAAGGGGTTCTATGCAATACATTTTTTCTCTCCTGGTGTTTTCTGTGTTTGTGTAGCGGCCATATGATTACTCTTTATCCAGAACTTCTAACTCTAGCCATTGTGGCTTCAATTTTACTAAATAGGAACTTTCTTGAGAATCATCTATAACCTTAGGCAATCTATCAGAAAAGACTAAATTAAGAAAAATAAAACCTCCAAAACCCTAGGTAAAACTAGTGTGTCACAAGCCTAGAAGAAGTCATGGTAAGAAAAAGTCAGACACTGGCAGCGAAGAAGAAGCAGGAAAGGATCACTTCACCTACATGGAATTCTGTGGCTAATGTGAGCAGTATGTAAGCACGGGAAGGTGTATACCCATGAGTAATAATGAAAGATCAGAACAGGGAGCTCAGAATCGGTTTTGTTCACCCTTAAAGGAGGGTGGGCTCAAGGAGGTCTTGAGAGAATAAAGAGCACTTGGGATACATTTGACAGTGAAGGAAGGCCTTTAGTATACAGAAGTGACACCCAGAGACCCGTGGGATGGGTGAAGTGTAGACGAATTAAAGGTACAGTACAGAATAACCAAGACTATGGCACAGTGATGGTCAAGTTGGCAGGATCAACCAGGGCTCCTCATGCATTTTTCTATGAACAATCTCATTTTGCTCATTGTTTTTCAATAACCCTGAAGTTATGAATAGGTAAGGTAAGACAGGTAGCCAAATTAAATATTACCTGATAAAAATCCATAAGAAATTTATTTTAAAGTTATTCTTCATAAACACAAAAATTGACACAAAAATTTATGAAAGACAAAAGCATTCTTCACACTAATGAAATGTATGTGATTGGTTATTTCAACACAAGGAATAAATCTTGGCTGAATATTTGATGTTGTAGGACTCAGAGCATCTTCAATATCTTTCAAGGTTTATTAATAGTTTGGTTTTTAAGATCAACAAGGTTGATCATAAATATGAACAACAACATGGCAGAAGTATTTGCAAGGCCTTGTTGAAAGTTCTGTCTTAATTTAAAGCCAAAATGTATTTGATATTTTCTTATGCAACTCAAGTGAGCAAATCAAATTGCAACTTTTAAAATAGTCTAACACTCACACACAATACAATAAAAAGATATATGATGTATACTTATATGATATGTAATGTTGCTAGCAATATGCTAGCTCAGCATTCCATAACTAACTCATTGTATTTCCTTAAGAAATACAATACAACCTTTTATAGACATTAAAATCACTAGATTTCAAAACATCCAATCATCTCTGATTTTAACCAAGTTGCTTCAGGCATGAAACACTAGTCCTGTGTGGTATGACAACATGTGCTGTGCGAAGAGCATGTGCTTTGTGGAGTGACTTCGCCCAGTGAAACACAGAGGATCACTGTCACAGCCTCCTCAAAGTATGCATTTGATTTGGAATTCCTTTCGCTTATTACGTATACAGAAATATTTTGCTGATGTCCAACTTTTGTGACGTCCCCTATTCCCACACACACATCCATTTATGTGACCTATTATGAGGTTTTGATCCAATTTAAGAAACAATGGCCTAGAAGACAAGAATGGACTGAGATTAAACAGTAAGGAAGAGAAAATGTCACAATAGTCAAAGAGATAAATGTCTCTTGCTACATTATATGGCTATAGTTCTCCTCCTTGATGAACCTGTTTGGATTTTTTTGTTTGTTTGTTTGGGATTGTTTTTGTTTTGATTTGTTATTTTCCCATCTGTTTTTAACACTTTTGACAAAGGTGATACCTGGGATCATCAATGGGTATCCTAGGATGATAAACACAAAATCCATCAGGAGTCAACAGAGCAGAAGTGTAGTGGGATATCCCCCCACCCCACCCCTGCAACATTTACCATAAACTCAGTAATTTAGGAGTTAATGTGGGAAGAGTAAGGGGAGGAAGAGGAGGAGCTAGGAGGCAAGATGTAGGAGCCATGGAGAACCACGAGTCTAGGACCTCCTGAGAAACAACTTATGTCAAGGTTAGATATTGGGACACACCTCTAATTGTGTGGGCATCTTGTTAATTGAGCATTATCAAACATATAAAGCCTTTAAATAAATTTTAAACATCACAGTCTCAATTCTACCTGGTACCCTGTGGATGGCGGGATTGCCTGGGCTCAGACAAGCATTGTGGAGAAAGCTTGCGAGATTGGCAGAGCCATTTTCCATGCTGAAGTCTCATGGTGTTTCTGGCTGGCTGTTTCTAGCAGTGGCACACACCTGACCTCTGGCCATTTCTAGCTGTTGTGTGCATGCTCTCTGAACATGGAACATGGTGACAGAGCTAAGCAGAGCCACCGCTGCTGCTGCTTAGTCAGTTCAAGAAAATGCCATTTTAAGTATTAACAGTAACACAGGAGGGGGGAGGGCCTGTTCTGGAGAGATTTGCGGAACCATCATAGCTTTCACACTACATTAAAAATCATCTTCTCAAAGTTGTTCTCCACATTTGCATGATGGAAAATGTTTACCTTTGTCCTCAACAACCAATTGTCTTAGTGTCCAGTCATCTTCACTCAGTAAAGAAAGATTGGATTTCTGTCCTTTTTAGATAAAAGGTTTGCCTGGGGCCACAGTGAAAATTCTACAACTTAAATAACCTAAAACATCTCTGCATTTATTCACAAAAACGGGATCAAAATAAAATTACTAGTTTTCTTTAAGAACTGCATCTTGAAGAATCAACATTGATTTCTGTGTCCCTAAGAAGCAATACATTTCAGGAAATTTTTATTCAACCACAGAACTGGATCACATAGACAACACTGAATTGTTGACTGGAAAGCTGTCATGTTAGTACAGGTCCCTGGTAGAAAAACTGCTGGTAGGAAGCAAAGTTGATGGAATGGCACATTTAGTTGGACAGATTTTTTTTTTTAAATGTTGTCCCTTTTATATTTCATGTTTTTGTCAGAAATCAAAAGAATGGATTTTTGAATTGAACTCAAATAGATAAGTATGGTGGGTTTTATGTGAAAACATAAGCAGTTCTATGCATACTCAAGCATAAAATAATTTAGGCAGATACTGGATTTATTAATGTCAGCTGGTTTCTGTCACTGGATACCATGAGTCTCAAGTCCTATATATGCCACAGCCTCCTACCATGGGACATGACTTTTAATCCTATGGTAAGTTTTGCTAAGTCGCCATGTTGAAATCTTAGAAATTCATTAGGCCACCAAACATTCAACCTTCAGCACCTGAAGGTAAAAAAGCAAAAACAAACAAACAAACAAAAAAATCCAACCAACCAACCAAACAAACAAAAAAAACATAAACAAAACAAAAATAACCCAATCATATACTAGCACTACAGCTTCAATGCATTCACTGTCTACAGTCTCTCCTGCTCAAAGATCAGGGTTTTGTTATCATCTGTCCCAAATTTACATTAGTTTCTCTGAGGACAATGGTGCCCCTCTCATAACTTTCTGGTACAGTGAAATAAAAATTCTGATGATCAGTGCAAGAAAATAAAAGCAAAATGAGCTAGTATGTACCACTGACCAATATATAATACGTGTGGATGAAATCTCTCTGTCAACATGAGGCAGAAAAAAATTTCTATTTCACAGTTCATATACAATTATTGGCCATATTTTCCCAAGCAAAGATGGTGACTTTGGTCTATTCCCTGGAAGAATGTTCTTCTGGTCTTGGCACTTGGGCTTACATTTCTTTAACAGGTTGTGGTAATGTACCTTTCGCTTGACTAAGTTCATTCATTTATTCATTCAAAAGATACGAGAACCCAAAATGATATTTGAGAAGTAGCAAGATAGCAAACCCACCACATATTCACAGGGACCAAGCACCACTGGCTGCATCTGCCTGTCAACAGCATACCAGATTGGTCCAGCAAATGACCAGTTAATCCTGATGATTCATTCTCAAGTTATAACATTTCCAAGATGCTGAAATTCACCCATTAGGACACATTTGCGGATGGTAGCCATTGTTCCAATGGTTACACCCTTTGAACTCCTAAACAAATTATGTATAAATGTTCCTAAACATCACTGTGGAAAGTCCTTCCAGTAATGAACGTGACTCATGATCTGAATTTCCAAGCAGCTATTGAATAACACGAGCAGAATGTTTTGTTCATGGCCTTGACCTGACCATTTCCACTTTAAAGATGTTTTGGCTTGGGCATGAATTCTAGAGCTGAGGTGGGTGAGAGGTGACGATTGTACTCACTTCCTCTTTCTACCCGTTCCTCGTGTACTCATTTTCCAAGTAACATTACTAAAATAAAATTTGTAAGACACTAATCCAACCACGTCATTTCTCTTCTTATAAGCCATCAGTCACCAATTCATAGCCACCACCAAACACCCATCTCCCTTCCAACTCAAACTCTCTGCTTTGAAGTACCCCCAGTGACAGAGCATATTCACAGACCATACTCTGGGCTTTTCACTTGCCCTAGCTCTCCATAGAATAGTCCTAAAGTATCAGTCTTCTCTCAAATCAAGCAGTCCTCAAGACCCAAGATGTCAAAGGTGACCATCTAAAAGAGCATTCACTGACAACTGTAAACACAGGTGCATATAGCCTTCCTCAGGCAGTTACCCATCACCTTGACTGGAATTTCTTGCTAGTAAGTATGCATTTTGTTAACAAGACAATGTTTTTCTTACTAGTAATTGAGAGTATCCCCATGCCTTACTAGAATTACATAGACCAATGTATTGGTAGTGGTTGCAAAGAGTGAGTTTTAGATTTCTTCTCCAATATTGTATGCTCATCTCAGAACTGTGCAGCCTAGTGGACTCCCTTGGTAAACCTCTGCTTCCAAAATATTTGCATTACAATTCATAGATTCGTAGGACCAGCTAAATTACACTTATGAAGTAGCAATGAAAATGGTTGTGGGGCACTGCAACATGAGGAAAACATTTCACAGCATGAGGAAAGTTAAGAACCACTGTTATAGGCCATGAAAGGAAATAGAGAAACTTGCCATATGGGCAAGAACTATTCATAACCAATTCACACATTCATTCTTCACTAACATGTTTAAGTCCTGGGGAACTGATTCTTATGAGAATGCCATGTCATATAATGTATTTCATAGCAAGAGTCATTGGTTTGCTTTCAGTTAGTCTAAGGGAGGACAGAGTGGCACAAGTCTTTGATTATATAGATCACATAGATTTTTCACCTATGGAGTCTCAATTTGTTAAAAGCCTGTTCAATATGAAATGGATTCGGAGTGTGTATACAATGACTATGTATAAAATGTGTTCATAAGTTGTTTGCATTTGAATAGCAATTAATATGTGATGAGAACAGCTTTTGCTTGTTAATATGAACACTCACCGAGCACTTGCACAATATTTAAAGACTCACAAAGATGGCGGTCATCTTGCTGATATTACAGAAAGCCAGATTCATGTAGAGATGAGGCAGCTAACATTCATCAAGGTCAGGTAACTGGCCACTTACCAAAACCTTGTTGGCTAGACTCTGCTGAAGGTTCTTGGACCACTGCCACAGGCATTGTGCATATTCTTGTGCTGTTCCTTGGCACATTAAAGGAGATTCTCCTAAGTTTCTAAAATTGTCTTCAAGGATGACAATGTGAAAGCACAACACGAGGGAGTAAGCCTCTGGCTTCTACCACGTAACATGGAAGAGACCAGGAGATAAGCTTCCCTGAGTGGAAGAAGTCACTGACCAAGGAAGTTTCTCAGGAAAACCAGTTAAGGTCCTGGTCCCAGGGAATATCTGGATTCCCCAACACACACACACACACACACACACACACACACACACACACA
>JANHMN010000010.1:43172355-43192700 GCA_030674055.1 Rhabdomys pumilio | reverse complement strand
GTGTGTGTGTGTGTGTCCTTAAGAATCCCTCAGATTGTATTAGTTGGTTTCAGTCCTCTCCTAGCTACTTTAGATTGGAAGCCGATGGGATGATTAATGTTAACTGATTTTCAATCTTTAATTAGAAAAAAAAAGAAGTTATTCTTTTCTCTTGAAACCAGCTTTGGAGCACCCTCTAGCCTTTCCCTCATCACCAAACTCAGGTCAGACCCCTCAGCTCCAGCTCCCTCATCCCCAGTATTTTCCATCTTAAGAGGAAGGTCTTAACAGGTTCACAGAAAAATAAAGGGTTGCGTCAGGCTAATGAATTTGCTACACTTTTTTGATAGTAATGCTTTCGGTTGTTAATCTTTTGGCAAACGTGATAAAGTAGTCCCTTAGTCTCCAATCATGTTTCTCTTATTTTTGAAGTCATTTCTAAACACCAGTCCTGGTTTCTTCAGCATCTGCCAATACATAGGACTAGCAAGCCAGCTCGGCTTTAGTAAACAGTACAATTCAGAGGCAAACCTAAGGATCTGCATGCACTTCCTGGATATCTTTTCCAGTAACATCAAAGTGACAACTTAAGAATAAAATAAAGACAGAAAAGATGATAAGCCCAAAGCGGGGAGGGGGTGGAACTTTGGTTAGAGGAACACAAAAATGCCTAAACTATAATAGGGCAATCGCAGACAAGTAATAGGAGGCAGGGATGTTAGTGGGGTTTAAAGTGAGGTGTAGCATGTGTTTTCAGCTGCTAAAGCTTTAAGAAACTTGAAGAAGTAGGAAAGTGAGTGTGGAATCTGATCTACCTGCCAACAGAGCTTACCTCAAAACTCAGTTCATCGATGATCAGAGAAGACGGACAAAATGGAGTAGACGGAAAAAACCATCAACCACTTTGAGTTTGGTTTTCATAGACCCCCATCTGCAAAGACAGACAGACTTTCTTCGGTAATTATCATGTCTGCTGAGACCAAGGACATTTTCTTTTGCATTTTCCAAAGACATTATATAATGCTTTGATGGCCATCATCCCCTCAGTTTTAGTGTGTGTGTGTGTGTATGTGTGTGTGTGTGTATGTGTGTGTGTGTGTGTGTGTAGGAGGATGGGGGTATTTATGTGTGGAAGGCAGCTTTGACTTTTTCAGACAATACAAATGTAGAATGCAAAGATTTGTTCAGATCTGATTAATCATCCATAATTCCTGACTTGTGATGGTAAAGTGACTGGCTGTGACCGTGAGCTAGTCTGTTAGGATGAGGGTAGATTCACTGATGTATGAGAAGATGGAATTGACTCCAGGGCTCTAATGCATTCAGACTTTCATATCATAAACTGGGTAGCTTACAGATAATAGACCTTTATTTGTTATCAGATTCAGTATCTGGTATAGTACCAATTTCTTCTAAATGGAGAAGTCTCAGTATCATCATACAGAATGGGAGAGTTTATCGAGCTCTCTGGGTCACTTTTATATGTTATCTAGTAACATTAAAACATTTTACACCTAGCTTCCAAATATGTTCCTGACAAAGTCCAGATCCAGTCTTCTAAATGTAGACTGTTATTTCCCATATTGGATTGATTTCTAGACCAGTACATGATTGAGTCCTAATAGCTGGGCACCTTTAGGGAGAATACAAGAGACATAGTTTCTCTTTTCGATTCTCTATCCCACAAGCTCTAAAACCTTGAAGTAAGGCAGTTTGTCCCTTCTGGGATATAGTCGAGCAAAGGTGGGTTAGGAACATATGTCCAATACAGCTTCACAGTCACATTTGTCAGGGCATTCAGCAAGCTCACAGGTCAGCATCATTTTTGTCTCAGCAACAATATGTCTCACCAATCTTTTTAAAGTTCCATGAGCCTCTTTCGCAATATCTTGTTCTTGAGAATTCTACAAAATTCCCATAACAAATTGTTGATAAAAAGTCTCGACTTCTCAACTACAACTGACAGACCCATTATTTGTTTGCTTTTAATTGAATATTTATTTACCTTTTATTTATTTACCTTTCAATGTTATCTCCTCTGTCATTCCCCCCCCCCAAAACCCCTCACTCCATCACCCCTCCTCCTATTACTATGAGGGTGTGCTTCCACCATCCTCCCATTCCCGCCTCCCTGCTCTCAAATTTCCCAACACTAGGGAATCCAAACTTTCAGGCACCAAGGCCATCCACTTCCACTGATGCCAGGCAAGGCCACCCTCAACTACCTATACAGGTGGAGGATAAGTCCCTCCCTTTGTGTTCTTGGGCTGGAGATTTTAGAATGGCTACTCCAGCTTGTTTCTTAGGACCATTTGCTTGAAAAAAATTTTTCCAGCCTTTTACTCTAAGCTAGACTCTGTCTTTGTCATTGAGGTAGATTTCCTGTATTCAGCAAAATGCTGGATCCTGTTTATGTATCCAGTCCGTTAGCCTATGTCTTTTAATTGAGGGATTGAGTCCATTGATGTTAAGAGAGATTAAGGAACAGTGATTGTTGCTTCCTGATATTTTTGTTATTAGAGGTGGAATTATCTTTGTGTGGCTATTTTCTTTTGGATTTGTTGGAAGGGGATTACTTTCTTTCTCTTTATAGAATTAATTTTCCTCCTTGTATTGGAGCTTTTCCCCTTTGTAGTGCTGGGTTTGTGGAAAGATATTGTGTAAATTTGGTTTTGTTGTGGAATATCTTGGTTTTCCCATCTATGGTAATTGAGAGTTTTGCTGGGTTTAGTAGTCTGGGCTGGCATTTGTGTTCTCTGAGGGTCTGTATGACATCTGTCCAGCATCTTCTAGCTTTTATAGTATCTGGTGAGAAGTCTGGTGTAATTCTGATAGGTCTGCCTTTATATGTTACTTGGCCTTTTTCCACTACTGCATTTAATATTCTTTCTTTGTTTTGTGCATTTGGTGTTTTGATTATTATGTTACAGAAGGTTTTTCTTTTCTGGTCTAGTCTATTTGGTGTTCTGTAAGCTTTTGTATGTTTATGGGCATCTCATTCTTTAGGTTAGGGAAGTTTTCTTCTATAATTTTGTTGAAGATATTTATTGGCCCTTTAAGTTGGGAATCTTCACTCTCTTCTATACATGTTATCCTTAGGTGTGGTCTCCTCATTGTGTCTTGGATTTCCTGGATGTTTTGTGTTAAGAACTTTTTGCATTTTGTGTTTTCTTTGACAGTTGTGTCAATATTTTCTATGGTATCTTCTGCACATGAGATTCTCTCTTCTCTTGTATTTTGTTTGTGATGCTTGCGTCTATAACTCCTGATTTCTTTCCTAGGTTTTCTATCTCCAGGGTAGTCTACCTTTTTGGTTTCTTTATTGTTTCTACTTCCATTTTTATGTCCTGGATGGTTTTGTTCAATTCCTTCACCTGTTTGGTTGTGTTCTCTTGTAATTCTTTAAGGAATTTTTGTGTTTCCTCTTTAAGGGCTTCTACCTGTTTACCTGTGTTCTCAAATTCTTTGAGAGTGTCATTTATGTCCTTCTTGAAGTCCTCTGGCATCATCATTAGGCTTAGCATTGTTTCTGATGAACTTCAGGATAGCCACTTACAGTGTAACTCTGCATGGGCTACTTAGACTGTCAGTTTCCCTAGATGCACAGTAGATCCTATCATCTAGTTGTTGAGTATTACCCAAAGGTCAATGCTTTGTGACATGGGCCCAGACTTTGACCCTACTGAGAGATAGTAGAACTTTGAGGACTATGGCCCCTTCTTCCCATACTATCTGTTTTCTTCAGAGAAGTTCTTGTGCTTCCAACACCATATGTGTGGTGTCATGAGACTGTTGTGGGTTTGGTTTAATGCTTGTATTATGTTTCTTTGGGTTTCCAAATTGACCGAGAATTCCACATGGAAGACCCTGAGGGTCCCTGCCTCCAGTTGGTTTCAATTGGTAAATAAAGTTGTCTGTGGCTAATGGCTGGTCAAGGAGACAGAGGCAGGACTTTAGATTCCTGGGCAAGGGAACAGAGAGAAGAAGGAGTTAGAATTACATTTTGAGAAAAGATATAAGATGCAGGCTTGAGAGCTGCAGAAGGGAGAGCACATCAACCATGTAAGGACTGGGGAAGAGCTGCCCCAGGGGGCCCATGATTGGGTCTAGGGTAGCAAAGATGGAATATAGATTTTAGTAAGTAATAACTCAGGAGTACCAGGGGGGAGGCATTAGCAACATGGAAGTTTAGGAGTGGCCTAGCCATTGAGTTGATTAAAGCATATTAAATATAGGAGTGTGTGTGTGTGTGTGTGTGTGTGTGTGTGTGTGTGTGTGTCCTTCATTCAAGAATCTAGAGCATTGGGGCAGGTAGAGAGAAACTCACACTACTGCCTCAGGGAAATCTTCTGTAGCGTTTATCATCTAACACTATGTGAAACTTGTACACAGTAGCACCAGAGCAACCCCAACAAGGATCTTGTCATAATACATGAAAATTGACTCTTACAATAAGTGAAAGTGATTCTCCATGATAACATCATGCTAAGAGTAAAGGAAATCAGGAAAATAATCTAGTATAGCAAAATGAAAGTGATATTTACTCAGTAGTGGAATTTTATGTTTTTCAGTTTTAGTCTATTTTGACTATAAACGAGAAGAAATGTGATTTTCATGTTTCCAAAGAAAATGATGTCATTTAACTGTTGGAGAATTACCTTAAAAATTCTATTTCAAAATAAAATAGAGAAAACGTTCACCTCTTATTAAGAAAGGAAAAAACCTCCGGAATAGCAGAATAACATAAATAAACCAATATATTATGACTGTTTTTAAAAGAAGATACGATGGCACTGTTTCCTTAATTTTACATACACACAAGCACACATCAACATGCATGTGTGCACTCACATATGCACACAGGTTATCCTTTGGGTCTACGGAACTGCAATTAATGAAATATAGCCTCTGTAAAGCCTCAAAAATATCATAGTGTTATATGATACCATTTCTAAGGATAGGTAAGTAAACCAATGGAGAAGCAACAGCAGACCAAAGTAAGGATACCACCTTAACCCAATAGAAGATAAGAGAATAATGTAACGTATTCTCTTCTGTGATTCTGTGAGTGATATTACTTTGGCTTAAAGTAAAAATAACAATGAAAACTTCAGAAAAATGAGAGCTTTTTACAAACATGATCTCTATTGTTTAAAGTAATGATTCTCAATCTGTGGGCTATAACCCCTTTGGGGGTCAAAGAATATTTTCACAAGGGTTGCCTAAGACCATCAGGAAAAAATATTTCCATTATGATTCATAACACTAACAGAACAATAGTCACAAGGTAGCAATAAAAATAATTTTATGATTGGGGGTCACCACAACATAAGGAACTGCATTAAAGGATCACAGCATTAAAAACAGTGAGAATCACTAGTTTAGACAGTATTTGATATATAAATCCTACTTTGTGTATGTTTTCAATTTTTTTCTCAACAGAATTCTAAGTTTCAGTTATAATAAAGTGAAAAAAAGAGGAGATAGATTAAAAAGAATAGGGGAAACACGAAGAAGTCATGGGCTAAAAATTTGGGAGCATTTGGTATTTTTCTTGCTGTGTGCCAAGACTCACATGGATCTTTATGCTTTGTTGTCACTGGCGTGGAAGGGAAGGCAATGCACTGATTCCACTTTCCTATGAGGTATGTTCCCATAGGTGTTACTAGAGACTGTGGCTAAGTTACCAAGGATGACAGAACTTCGAGAGTTCCTTTTCCAACCTGTAGCACAGCATAGCAGTCATCTTTAATCATAATCCATTGCATTCTTCTGACTTTCCAAGAGTAGACTTAAGATACTTCACCACCAAACATTTGATATAAAAGAGAAATCAGGTTAATTGGTTGGTAATATATTGCAGTTATTATGCAATGTATATATTTCAAAACATCATGTTACACACTATAAATACAGAGAAATAAAATCACAAATGTTCATATATAAAGGGTTTTATTTGCTGACAAAAACAAATTTTGAAAGTTTTATATATAAAATTTTATTTATTAAAATTTATGTAATGAATTATCTGTGTGCATGTAATTCTTCATTCTGATATGTTACTTTTTATAAAGAATTATCTAAATAAACACTCTGTCAACTATTGAATTCATGAACTACTTGTCTTTCTTTTCCAATACTAATTTTAGTCTAGAAGCTTGTAACTAGAAGGGCAATTTTGATAATTTTCATAATATTAACTTTCCTCAGGCAATATGAAAATTATCTTTTGGGTTTTACTTAGTAACTAGACAAGACTGAAACCAAATATATTTGAGTACAGTATCTAATGCATTTCTTCACATAAGTACACGTGTATTTTTCATATAAATAAATATTTTATTTTGTTAACTTTCAATATGCATTGAATTTTCCAGGAATCCCATTGTGTATTTTCAGAAGCACACATTTAACTTGCTTTGGGTACTTCCTCATCTGAAAACCATATGTGGACTCCATACTGCTGACTTAGTAACTTATTTACTTAATTAGTAACTTAAACTACTATTTTATACGTATGCATGAACTCGACTTTGAACCAATGTAGCACAGATGTGCTAACCTATGTGCATATACATATATGCATGTATACATGCAGAGCAACATGTAAGAAATATTCATTTGAAAGATGATTAAATGAGTTCCTGCTGTATCTTATGCATTATCTGGATGAGACATCTTCAATGGAGCTTTCATGTATAAACCTAGTCTCAAAAACAAAAGTTAGAAGTAACTGAGGAAGATGCTGACATCAACCTCTGTCCATCATGTGCATACACACAGATGTACATGTGTACCTACACATGAGGATAAATATATATACACACATGCACACACGTACTCACACCCTGCACACATGTACCAAAGGTAACTAAGATATTGGTTAGGAAATGTGGGTTGTGTTTTTCTGCCAGTAGAGACAGGGTATCTATGTATTGGCTTTTATAAGTTATCATTTAGAATATATATATATATATATATATATATATATATATATGCAAAACAACTCATGAAAAGAAAAGAGGTCATGAACTTGAAAGAGAACAAGGAAAAATGAGGTATATGTAGAGAGACAGAAAGAAAAAGAAAATTATGTAATTACATTGTAACTTCAAAAGTAAAATATCATATTTAAAGGAACAGAAAGTTATCTTTTCTGGAAGTCTGCAAACCAGCCCTCTGAATACAGCCCCTGTCAGTGCTCTGCATGTTGTTTGTAAATGAACTGAGATTAGAGAGTATGGAATAGTAACACAACATCACAAAGTTAGAAATGACTCATAACTCAGAATTCACAATTTTCTATCCAATCTCCTCCCTCGCCCCTGCCAACTACACCTCCTCTTTTCTTTCAGAGAGACAATGTCCTTCAAAGAGTCATATGCTAGTTTTCAGCCGCTCATATAGCCAGAACCTGGCTTGCATTGACTGTTAATGATATTCTTGGCTCTTTCTTAGGGGCTACAATTTTGGGGGAGGGAGGTCTTGTGGTTCTTGTTCATTTTCCTCTACCACACGTTCTCTCTTCTTACTTCTCTAAGCCAATGAGACACTCGGCCACTTGGAACTTTCTACAAATGAGTATTGCATCCATGTGTGCAGAGCAAACCCTGCTTCTAATATGCATATGCATTGGCAACCTCTCCTGCTCCTTTCAGGAAGTGAAAAACAGATGTTTCAGTTGAATCACTGTGCTTCTGTATTTGTGCTAAAGATCCAAAGAACTTCCATCCAGTGAGTTGGAGATAAGAAAGCACACAAAGTGTGCCTAACAATGAGGACCAATGGCCTTTGATAAAATAAGAATCACTTTGTCATGGAAGACAACTACTTACTTACTTACTAAAGGTGTATATAATATGATGTACATGGACCGAGAACTGAAATTCTACATTGCCTGATGACTGAGGTAGATCCATCATGCTCTATTCTTCCAAGATGGCTACACACTAAATCTCCCACAAGGATTGTCACTTAGAATCTGTTATGGTTTGGATCTCAGATTTTTCCCTAAAGGTTCCTCATGGTGTGTGTGTGTGTGTGTGTGTGTGTGTGTGTGTGTGTGTGTTCCTCAGTGAGTGATATCATTCTGAGAGGTAGTGAATCCTTAAGCAATGGGTACTTGCTGGCAGAAGTCACTAAGGACAGGCAAGAGGCCAGCTCCTGCTTTCTACTCTGCATGTGAAAATCTCCCACATACTGCTGACATCATGAACTGAGCTTTTTTCCATCAAGCCATCCCACTGTGATGGACTGAACCCTCCGAAGGCAACAATACATTTTTGTGTTGTTTCTGTCATGAGCTATGATCAAATTAATGCTGATGTAATCAGTACAGAGCATTAAGGCCAGTGTAACAGTAACAGTAGCTGGGAACTTCAGGTGGTAATGTTTACACTATGAAGGGGGCCCCCAGGAATGAGGTTACTGCCTTAGAAGATGAAGCCATGAAGCAGTTATCTCTCCTTCCATACCCAAGACACCAGAAGCAGGGAACTCAAACAGATGCCAGAAACATTTAGCCTTGACCTTGAACTCTGCTCTCCAGACCAGTGGTTCTCAAGCTGTGGGTTACATCCCCTTTGGAGGTTGAACAACCCTTTCATAAATGTCACATATCTGGTATCCTGTATATCAGATATTTTCATTATGATTCATAACAGTAGCAAAATTACAATTATGAAGTAGCAAAAAAAAATAATTTTATGATTGAGATCACCATAAGAGGAACTATATCAAAGGGTCACAGCATTAGGAAGCTTGAGAATAACTACCCAAACCATAAGAAAAAAAATTCCATCATTATAGTCATTTATCCTATGGCATTTGTTTAGAAAAAAATCCAATTTAATACCAGGATATAGTGACATTTCACCTTATATTGCTTGCTAAGTAATTACTTGTAGCTAGTGTCTGCATGGGGAGGTAACCGCCTTCTAAGAAAACAACGAGCTTAATTTATACTCTATTATTGACAGAGATAACTTGGAATCATGTTTACATTACATGTGCAGTAAAACCTTTCTGTCTCTCTGTGGACGTACATTATCAACTGTATCAGAAATTCTCAGGAAGTTAACTTAAGCAAACATAAGGTACTGTGTGCATGGAGCTCCTATGCCGTGGCAAACAAGTGCACAGACTTAACCAGCAACAAAGGATGTGTTCACTGTGAACACCATCACTGCTGTGCATAGAGCTTCTGACAGTCTCCCACTCTCAGTCCAGTGAGAGGGTAGCCCAGCAGATGGAGAAGCAAGGACAGCTAGTGAGATTTACACGGCATTCTAGTTGGTGTACCCACTGGAAGATAAGTGTTCTAAATTTTACTATTTTTGCTAACCTTCTTTATCACAATTTGATAATGAAGGGGAGATCTAGAGGCTGGAAGGGCAATGGGTTTCTTGGGGGGAGACAGCTGGATCTGAAGGTTGCACTACAGAAACTTATTCGAAGTTGGTATTATGTACTATTCTGACTGTGAGAGGGAGATCTGTGAAAAATAAGCTCTATTACCCACACCCAATGAGGAAAACAACACACCCACTCTTCCCTGGGGCCTCCTCGCAGTCTTTCTGCTTATTAGGTTTGTTTTTAAATTTATTTTTAAACAAGTTTGAATGTAGCACGGCTTCATCCCTTAAAGACTACTGCACACCACAGAAACTGGTGTTCATTTTTCATGTGACCCCTTATTGACTATGCTGTTCCCACGTAGCCCGGACATTTTGCACATGTTCTCTAGACTCTGAATCTTAATTGATCGAAAATGAACTAATTGAATTAGTTTAGCTCACTGTGCTGGGGCAGTGTGGGCCGAACCTTCCTTTAGACTTTTGGACTTATGTAAATGTAATTCTTGGTGGTGGTAGGGTTCTTCACCCCTTTGCTCTCAAATAACGACAGGGTGTTTCTACTTGTGCTCTAGCCCGTGTTGGCTCCTGAACAAATTACATGGAAACCTAATAAATGTATTAACAGGCAGCAGACACTGTGGTGGGGAGATACACATCTATTCTAACCCTCTATGGCTGCCTACTTCTGAACCACATGGTCCTTAACCTGCAATCTGAGTCTTGCCCTGGCTTGTCCTGGTTCATGTGTGTCCTCATGGCTACTCTTTGAATGCAACCTCATCACAGGCAAGTCTCCCTTGTCTTTCTTCTCTTTCTGCTCTTTCTCTCTGTGACCTTCCTCATTGGGGTGGGGAGTCCTACCTTATTCCCTTCTGCCCAGCCATACTCCGAATCAGCTCTTTATTAACCAATCAGATAGAAAGCAATCTTTACACAACACTGATACAGAAGATGTTTCAAATATCATGACAATACTAACATCTGGACTGCAAACAGTTCTCTGGACATAGCAATCAGCATCTGAACACACAGGGCACAAAGCCGACTCCCACCAGACTTATTGCTGGTCTCAGTGACTCTAACTTACACTGGCCCTCTCTGCCTTTGGTGCAGAAGTGATAACTTTCATTTACTCACTAACATACAGTTTTCTAGTTAGTATTTCTACTTTTATCATATAATAAGGTAGACATTTTAGTAAAACAACTTGCGGAGCCTGAGTCTTGGGTCAGGAAGAGAAAAAATGAATGTTACAAAGTAATGTGCTAAAGAAGTGGGCAGACTCCTAATTAGGGCCATGGAAGGGAGCCAGAAAATGGGCCTAGTGAAATCTGACTGTTGGGTCTGATGGGCAGTCTGGGGAAGATGGTTTTTCAAATCAAAGGGAATGGGATATTAAAATATTTTAAAACCATGAAGTATTTTAAATGTTTTAAATAAAATATAAAAACAATATTTTTAAAGTTCTCATTGTATGTAGCCACTGCCACAGTAAAAGGTACAGTGGATGAGAAGTAATAACGTGTAATAAGCCAAACGAGCAGAGATGAGGAACTGAGGAGGAGATGGAGGAGCAGAGTCGGCATGTGGCTTATCCGAAGCCCGATGGATCTTATCATAGACACATGTGCCTGTACATGCCCTTAGCCACCTAAAGTCCCCCACAGGATGCAAATGGAGTGATGTATAATTACTGGGGGAGGTAAATGATAGTATAAACTATGAGGAGCTTTTTAAAGCCATTCTTTGCCTCAAATATTTTGAAGCCATTTTCATAGGCCAAGATGTACCATTTGTACATTCTCATATGAGGAAGCCAACAAGGCAGGGCTTTGTAAATTCTTCACATGCAATTAAATCAGTTGCTTTCATGTCATTAGTAGGAATAAATGCAATTTTTGTTTTAATGGTGTGCTGAAAAGTACTCTGTGATAAGCTAGAAAAATTTAAAGACTTTTGGCTGCGTGTGCAGGCTCATTAAATTTTGGCAAGTTGGGTGTTTATTTCAAAAATTGGTATTCTGAGAAGTCTTGAAGAAAGTATTATTTGAAAACAAAGTACTCTGTTTGCAAATGCCTGCTGACTGGGTTGGCTGGCAGCGTGGCATTTCCTGAAGTGTCGTGTGGCCAGTGCATTGGGTCTGTGGGAAGTAGCCTGAGATTAAACACTGACTGGTGGGCACACTGGCGTCATCAGTTTGCAGCATTTACATATTTATATGTCTACGTGAACTTTTAAAAAATGCTCATATTTTCACAGAGGGCAACACTACAACATCTGGAAGTCCCACTGGAAACTTATGCAGGGTAACGAATTTGAACCATGAACTTCTCTTACGTCCACTCCATATCAGTGATGCAAACTCCCCATGAATGGGAGAAATGTGAATGAACATTAGGAATAATTACAATAATTGTGAGATAAACACTGTATTTTTATGAAGAATGAATGAAGCAAAGTATACAACAAAGCGATTGTTATGCAAACCTTGGTGTAGGGAGAAATAATGACTATTTTAAAGATGACAGCTGTTAGAGACAGAGTATGACAACCAATGGATTCACACGACTCATGTAAAGCATTCAGCACAACTTGCTGTAAGTAAATGAATGCGAAGTCTACTGCTTACGTCTAGCAGGCTCATAGAAGTTAATTTGTTCATTAATTAATAGGCAAATTGGAGTAAGAAAAAATACCCAATATAACTTAATTAGGACTTAAACAACACATGCGGTTTTCCTAAATGTGGTCTTATTTAAATTTTGCATAAGACTACGATTTTTACAATTTTCATTTTTATCTTACCTTAGAGATGAGGGGAGAAAAGAGACTCAGAGTGTTAAAGGACTCATTCCAGTTAGTGAGAACTAACTTGTATTCTTGTATGCATTTAATAATGATAGCTGCTATAACAGGACAGATGATAATTTCCCTCTTCTTGGTACTATATGGTTGTCATAGGATTTAGAGTTTTCTGGATTATATCTCTTCCGCCTAAGTCTGGCCATCCTTGTTTCTACATATGGAAGGAGGAAAGGGCATATCACCCCTTTGGTGTGACAGTCTGTAAACTGTCACATGATCTTAACCATGAGGCACCCACTTCCCAGAAACCACATTGTACAATGGAAGAAACTCCCAATATTTTAATTGCAAAGTCAGTCATATCTGTCAAGAGTTTCTGCACAATGTCCAGATTTTATCTTTCTTATACTCAGCTCAATGTGATGCAAATGCTTCATTTGTAGCATAAACAGTTGAATGGTCATTCTACTATCAGGGAAAACATTGTATGTCATCTGCCTGCCAAAAGTTTTTAATACGACATAGTCTTTATATAGGTTTTCTATAACATATGGTATAAATTGAAAAGAAGCAATAGAAATTCAAGACACACATATCAAGAAACAACTATGTAAAAGACATAACGTCTCATATATCTGTGCCTTTATGCCGCACCGCTGTGCATGAAATGACTGCAGACACAAAACAACGCTTGCATTCGGTATTACACATCTAAATTCCATTGGCACAGATGCCTTTGGGCACATGACTTTCCAATATAGTAAACAAGTCTTAATAACGTTCTGAACAAAAGAATTTATAACCCTCCCTAAATATAAACCAGAAATGCACTCATATACTGCTTACCCAAACTCATGGAAACATTATTTGGTTTTGAAAATATCTGCCAAAATAATTATAAGTGGTTGTTATTAGTTTCTGAGTATACGGCTGTGTGAGGCTGGGAGCTTTGCAGATTTCTAAGGGCTACTGATTGTTGGTGTTGGTTGTTCCACATTAGAGGCCATCTGGGGCCCTACTTGGTCATTGCTTACTAAGTTCAAGTCACTGTAACAACAAATGTGCCCTCCAAAATTGATAAACTGCCCCTCCTCTTACGCTCCTCCCTTCTTCTCCTCCATTTTCTTTCTATCCCATTTCCCCTCTTCTCCTTCCTTACTTGTTGATGTAAGATAGTCTAGGCTCATGTGTATGGTCAGACCCATTCTTAGAATCTGTCATTTCCGGAATGAACTCTGTTCTTACTGTTAGTGATTCGTATAATAAATGATCTTCTGGATGGTATTCTGCTACTACAAGAATTCAATACCTTAGTTGAGAGTCCAAGAACATTGTGTGTGTGTGTGTGTGTGTGTGTGTGTGTGTGTGTGTGTGTAGGAGGGGGATGCTATGGTATCTAGAGCATATAGTATGTAATGTTTATGGTGTAACTGCTATGTGGTGTGAGCTAGGTGGTGTATGACTCTCTGTGTGTGTGTGTGTGTGTGTGATGGGATCTATAAATTTGTGTGTGTGGTGTTGGCTGTGGGGGTCTGGTGTGTGTTTGTAGTGTGGGCTGTAAATATGTGGTATGTATGTGATGTCTTGTAAGGTGTATTCAATGTATATGTGGTATGATAGGCATAACACTATAACTCAAGTGTGAGATTGTGTGTGGTGTATGGAAGGTATAGGGTGTGTGTATGTATGTATGTATGTATGTATGTATGTGTATATGTGTGTAGTGTTGGCTGTGTGGGTCCTATGTTTGTGGGGGTGATGTGTGCATGTTATGTATGGTGTATTTGTGTACATGTGTTAACATTATTCATGTATACATATCGTCCTTTCTTAGTGTTATTGTCTATGTACTTCTGACCACAAGCTCTTCTTGATGTTGGCCACACTAGTGTAGTCCAGTGCGAGGCACCTTCACATTCTTCTCTGGTTCATCTATAAGCTGTCACTCAAGCAGTGAGAAGCTGGCTTCCTTCCTCTATTCCCCAGCTCTTTGCTTAACAGACACGACTAGCTGAACTACACAGCTTCTATCCAGTTCATTTTGTTTCACTCTCACGGGTTCTGCCCATTGCCACAACTTTCTCGCCCTCATCTATATTCAGACTCTGGTCTACCGCACTCAATGTTCCTTTCCTGGATTCCTCACTCTTTCAAATCTGTATGTTTTCATGAGCCACACATTGAGCTTAGTGAATAAAGTTTTACGAATTTGACAAATACATGGTGTTATTTTTCTATTGTGAGCATATCTTACAGATACCTTCATTAAATAAAATAAACAAATAAAAACAAAACAAGACAAACAAACAAACAAAAAAACACCTCCTGTGCCTTGCCTGACAACACTAGGAAACCATTGGTGTTTTTACTGCAGCTACAGTCTTACATTTCCAGAAAGGTACAGAAATTGAAGCCCCCCTCTATGTAGTCTCTTCAGATTATCCTCTGGATTTAACATGTATTTAAGATTCACTCAGGTCTTCACAGTCCCCAGTAATGCATTCCTTTATGTGACCCAATAATATGCTGCATAAATTTATCACTACCTGTATGCCCATTTTTCTGTGAGGGACAACTTTGTTGCTTCCAGATCTTTATTATCATCAGTAAAGATAATGTAAATACCCATGAGTGGAATTTTTGCCAATGTAAACTTTCTGATTGCCTAAATGGATAGCTAAGACTGCATTTGTTCTAGTGTGTGGTCAATGATTTTAACTTTAGTGAACGGAGGATGAAGCCTCCTCAAGAGAGGATGTACCACTCTGCATTTTCATTGGCAATGAATGAGTTGTAAAATCAAAGCAGTATTACATGCTCTGTATTGTTTTTCCAACCATTCATATACTTGACTGAAGAAATTCATTGAATCTTGGGATATTCTTGAACATCACAAGAGGATTCTTGGGCTTCTGCTACTAAAAGCCAGTAGAATCTTCAGTTTTCGTTATAATAGGTAGTCACCCACAGTTATAGTCATAAATCCCAAAGCACACGGGGAGTGTAAAACTCCATGTTGAAAACTCGTCTATAGGGCTTAAACTGCATCTCAGTTGGAGTTATTGCCTAGAGTACTCAAGACCCTGGGTTCAGTCACTAGAACTTTATAAATGGTGCTACATGTGTGAGATCTCAGCACTTCAAAGTAGAAGCAAGGGTGAGAGGTTCAAGCTTATCTTTAGCTTCACAGGGAGTTGGAGATTAGCCTAGCCTATTTCTAATTCATTAGTGAAGTAATTATCTAATTAAAATAACAATGGAAAGTTGTCTCATGAAAGCATTAAGAAGTATGCAGAACATGTTAAAGTTCATAAAGCAATGTTTCAAAATGCTAATGCTAACTTGGACTCTGAATGAAATTATTTCTTTTTGGAAAAAAATTATTGTATTATCATAAAATGATACCAGGCAAGTTACAGTACTAGGTGGTTGTGATATCTTTCTCCTTGAGAGGGGTGTTCATGCATTTTTTAAAGGATATTGTCACTTCTTCTCTCACAGACTCAGAGCCTGTGTTCCTTTCATAGAAAGTGGTGACAAGAAAAACATAAGAGGCAGCAAAAATGACAGAAAACACCAGAAGGCCTTCTCTTGCCCAGGTCTTGTGTGTGTGTGTGTGTGTGTGTGTGTGTGTGTGTGTGTGTGTGTGTGTGTGTGTATTCATATTTCCAAATGGAATTTTCTAGAATAACAAAACACCCCAGCAGAAAGCCCTTCTCCTTCTCTGCTTAAGAGCATCTCATTTCATTTACAGTATCAGTGCTTCTTATTTTAAGACAGACGTTTTTTTCACATTGTCTTTGAGAGAGAGGTAGAAGAATAAGGCTAATGATAAAATGCATCAAGAGAGGAGAAGGCTCTTTAAAACTATTTTAACTTCGCATAAGAAAGGTAATTTTAGCAGAAGACATTTGCCTGGCAACTGTTACTAGTGGATTTTGAATGTTAAAAGAGAATTCAGAGAATATCAAGTCCTGGCCATTTCTCATTAAACGATGAGAACTAGTTGGACATATTCACAAGGGCAAAATTGTGTCTATATGGACTACTAGGAACATTTTCAGACAGGATTTGGAAAAGAATGTTCTTTTGTGAGAGACAGATCTGGGTTGAGTCCTTCTCTGGTTCTTTTTTAACTCTATACCCTCAGACCAGTGATTGCCTCTGGTCTGGGTTCGTTTTGCTTTTCGATTGGTTAGTAAGTTGGGTTGGTTTGGTTTTTGGTTTTGTTTTGTTGATTTTTTAATCTTAAAATGGGAACTCTGACTGTGCATTAAAAACAATGTAATGCACAGACACCTGACATCCTTATACACTAAGGTAATATCATTTAGAAATTTCCAGAAACTGAGATAGGAAGCTGAGATTTGTTTCGGTCAGTTTAAAGCCAGTTTATTGATTTTCTAAAAACTATTCTGTTTTTAGGAATTGACTATTGTCTAATCTTGGATGATATGTCACACAGTCACAGATATCTGTCATCTGTTGTTTTATAATTCAGCTGGAAGATTAGTGGCTTCTAGCAATAAGTTGGTTATTTCTCATAATTATTCTGGCTAGATGACCAGTTTGCTATTATTTGGTTTGTTGTTGTTTGCTTCGTTGGTTTTGTTTTGTTTTGAGGCAGGCTCTCATGTATCTTAGGCTAACCTTGAGCTTGCTATGTAGGCAAGGATGACCTTAAAGTTCGTGATTCCTCTTTCTTCACCTCCCATGTAGTGTGATTACAGGAATGAATGACCCAATTATACATAGGTGGGGAATAAATCTATGGCTTTCTTTATGCTAGCCAAGCCCTCTACCAATTAAGCTGCTTATTTATCCCATTCCCTTGCTTAACAACGTTGTCTACAGTGAGGCAATCACTCAGCTGCAGCAGAATTAACTATAGTGGGTTGAACATGGTGTTTCAATCACATGCAATCTCAACACTTAAAAGGCTGAGATTCTGATTACCATAAGTCCAAGACTAGCCTGAGATAGAGAATGAGACTCAGCCTCAAAATAAAATAAAATAAAATAAAATAAATAATAAATAATAAATTAAATAAATAAATAAATAAATAAATAATAAAATGAAACAGATACTCAAAATATTCTGATTTTCAGACTTGGTCCTTGGTTCTTTCCTGAAGACTTTAAGCTTTCAATTGACCAGACTGAGCATGGTCAAGTTACAGAAAAGGCACTTCAAGATAGAACTGAAACAGCTAGGAGGAATTCACAGTGTCATCTTTGCATGTTCTCTGTGAATCACAAGGAATCCCAGTTCAAGAAATAAGAAAGCCCATGTCCTGTCTTTAAGAATTTTTTTAATTCTATCATGCTTTAGGATTCAGGATAATTTGTTATCTCTAATGTTTTGTGAAATAGGCATCATTTATTCATATTAGTTAAATACATGGTAGCAAATTTAGAAAGAAGTAATATGTAATAATTTAATGTAAACTATTTCCTTGATGCAAATTCTAGTTATGTCCATTTTTATCCCTAGGTTAATTTATTGATCTTGAGTGAGTCCCTTGCCTTATGAGTTTCTATATATTGACCTACCATAAGGAAAACACACACACACACACACACACACACAATTGTCTCTTTTTGTGGTGGCCTCAAGTTCAACATCAGCTTTAAAAGATAGACTTATAGTCTCTATAGGACCATGCTCTTCCAGAAGACACTGCAGAAAAATCACTTTCCTTTCCTATCTTTTATGAGTGTCATGTTGCTGACCTCAGCTCTCAGTATCTCATAGAATCTTAACTCTAGTCTTCCTGTCTCCCTTTCCTAAGGACATTTGTGTTAGATTTGAGCTTCCTAGATAATCTAATCTCCCCCATTCAAACTGTTTAATGTCGTCATATCACTGAAGCCTCTTTATGGCTACTCAAGGTGACATACTCACAGTCTTTAAGAATCAGAATGGGGGGGCTAAAAAAGAATCAGGATATGAATATGTTTGGGAATATAATTCAGCTGTATCAATGGGGTGAAGACAAACGTCAGACTTTTCATTAGCTTATCTAGTAATGGGAATTTTAATAGCTGTATTGTATCTGTGTCATGAGGACCCTAGAGGTTAATTGACAATGCTATGTACCTCAACTTGCCTGAGCAAGTACTCTGTGAGTATTGACTTCTGCACCTCTCTCTCTCTCTCTCTCTCTCTCTCTCTCTCCCTCCCTCCTTCTCCTTTCTTCCCTCCCTCTCTTTTTCTTTCTATATCATCTCTCCTTTCTTCCCTCCCTCTCTCTCTCTTTTTATTTCTATATCATCATCATCATCATCATCATCATCATCATCATCATCTTTATAATGTTATGCAGTTTCATGAATGGAGAGAGAACATTCAGACTCAGTCTGCCGGCACACATGAATTCTGAACAAATCTTTTAACTTTGAAAGTTATGCTTTTCATACATCTGACTCATGAATTCATTTATTCATGGAAAAACCCAAAGAATTATTCAGAAGTACTGGGTTAAGAGTGTCGGTTGTGATTGTCCAAATGAAGAGCAGGAGCAAATAAAAAAAAAAGAGCATATTCAAGCATACTTTATGAAACAAAACAATCTTCAGTGGATTGAACTCCCTCCAAAGGGCTAGCTCGTGGTCACTGTGTTGTGTGCTTTTCCATATGTGGTGGCCCGGCATATGGTTCCAATGTCCTTCGTCACAGTGACTTGCCCATTGAGCTCCTCGTTATTGTTTTCATCTTTCAAACGAGAAAAACAGTCTCCGCCTGCTTTGGGATCCCGAGTTCTGAAGCCATTCAAGTCAATCCAACTAGGAAAATCCTGATCGTATCCACTCTAATTTGGCTTCAATCCGGGGAGTTTTATTAAACGGCTTTTGGTGCGTGTTGGAGCTTACATCTTTTAGTAAAATTTTTGCTTCCCAGTTTTTAGTAAAACGTTACTAGGCTTTCTTTTCTTGCCCTTTCCAAACACATTAGAGGAAGTGTACTCACGGAGCAGTGGAGATGGAGATCTTATAAGTACAACCCTTTTGCAATCCAACCTGGAGGCAGCCAGACAAGGCTTTCCCATAAAAGCTCTGAAAACAGTTAGGCAAGTTTCAAAGTTAAACAAGGCTCTCAGTCCAATCCGGTTAACTGCATCTCAGAGAAGCAAGTATAAAGAAAGGGTTTATGTGTGGGCACTGAGGGTGGGTGGATGGAAACAGATACTCTCCCTAGAGAAGGCCATCCCAGCTTGGGTGGTCTTTGCAAGCACAGGCATTGGACCCATCAGACCAGGGTGGGGGACAAATGCTGTTGTTTACAGAGCCCTCTGGTGTCTGAAGGTGAAGGACAAAAATAAAGAGTAAATCCAGAAGATGCTGGGAAGTTGCCTGGGAAAGATAGTCTCCCAGAACAACATTTCATACATTCATTATTTACTTGCACAATGCTTTTGAAACTAATGAGATAATAATTCAAGAAAAAAGCAGCAGACAATTAAATAACATATTTTCTTCAACTTCTCCAATGAGGCTAAGCTAAATATTCTCCCCATTTTCCAGATGTGTCTCTGGGAGGATAAGTAACCATAGTAACATCTCAGAACTAGTTTGCAGCTGTAGTGGAAACTGAGGAGAGGGATTCTGTCCCATATAAATCACAATTCCAAAAGCATCAGATATGTTCACTTCTAAAATGTTCACGTGCCTTTCAAACCATTGTGATATCTACAGGCTTCATTGAAAGGAACAAGCCAAGGTGTTTACTGGATGGCTTCATTATAGATGTGTATGAGTAGAGTTTAAAAAAAGCCATGGGATGTACATACATATATCAAACAAATTATATACTATGCATATATGCATACACATGTTTAGCAAAGATGCATACATGCAGAATTTAGTTCAGTCATGTTTTAATATTTATATTCTCATGTATATCTATTTGTGTTTGTGTGTGTGTGTGTGTGTGTGTGTGTGTGTGTGTATGAGTCTTCATAACAAAATCAACAGACATGTGATTTTTTAACCCATTAATGTTATAATAATAGCAATTTTATCTTAGGGGACCACAATTATTTTAAAGGTGTACATAATTTTATATAAATTATTTAGGTACAGGCATTTTATGTTACTATAAAACAGATATAATGACAAACTTAAAAGAAAAAGATGAAGAAGAAGAAGAAGAAGAAGAAGAAGAAGAAGAAGAAGAAGAAGAAGAAGAAGAAGAAGAAGAAGAAG
>JANHMN010000010.1:43144679-43172345 GCA_030674055.1 Rhabdomys pumilio | reverse complement strand
AGAAGAAGAAGAAGAAGAAGAAGAAGAAGAAGAAGAAGAAGAAGAAGCATAGCCATGGGCAAAACTTCTATCATAACTCTGTGACCTGACATTAACTGGAGGCTTTTACTAGGCCTGAAAAAAGTGGCCCATGAAATGCTGGAGTGCTGGAGTTACAGAGAAAGGGATACCTGGCAGGTTATATGAATGCAAGAGGAGATAGAGCAAGTTTCCAGCCATTGCCCCAAATGCTGGGGAAGTATCAGTCCAGCTTCAAATCTTCTCCAGCCTCAAGATTTCTGATCCACTGAGGTCAGAAGTCAGAGCAATTGGTACTGGGGATGCTGGTCCTCTGGAGTAGATTAAAAAGAAGCAACTGTTCTCTGAGAAGGCAAGAAAAAATTTTCAACTCTTAATCACCGTTGAAAATTTCAGCAGCCCAATCTGAGCACAGGTCAATGTCCATTTTGCTGACTCTGACCATCCATCATATTCTCCCTGTGAGATCAGCATTGAATTTGAATCGGAGATATTTTTGAATGAGCCTTTGTCCCAAAATGTGTGAAGACCATTTTGACAAGCGATAAGCTAACAGTGAATCCATGCTGAGCAAGTATTCTGGAAGTAGCTTGGGGAATGTCTCAGAGGTATGATGGTAATTACTTTAGAATTGGGAAGACATGACTACTATCTTCCTGTGGAAGATAACAAGATTAGAAGTCAAAACAGAATGTGTCCCAAATGTGTCCAGAGGACTTTTCATATAGGTCTTACTGCTGGAGGGCAAGTGGACAGTTGTCCCAAATATGACTTGACAATTGGTATCCATACATTAGGGCCTGCAGAGAAAAAATCTAGAAGGAAACAATCTCAAAGGCAGAAATAGGAGTTAGAGGGGTGGCTCAGTGGTTAAGAGAGTTACTGCTTTTGCCAGAAGCTAAGGTTTAGTCTCACTACCCCATTAGGTAGTTTGAAACTACCTGTAATTCCAGTTTCAGGGAGTTCAACACCCTCTGGCCTCCGTGATTCCTGGATGCATATGCACTCACATGTAAATCAATAAATCTATTTTTAAGAATGAAGAAACAGGATGAAAAAGACTAACTAAGGAATAGCATGGGAATTTAGTGGGAAGTGATGGTTCATAAATACATTGCAGGGATTGGGGAGCAATAGAGATATGTCGTTTTATTGGAAATTTCAGAAAGTATCTGGGTTTCCCAAGCTGTCCTTCAGTACTAAGATTATGTGACCCTCCATATGTGAACCTTTCCAAATATACACGTGCTTTACAACCCAGAACCTCCCATGCATTCTGTCATATTTATTTAAATTTCTCCAGGTTATTACAATTAACCCCCAGTTAGCTTTGTCCTTTTCATTTCAATCCAAGGAATCAATAGCCATTGCGAACCTTCTCAGACCAGGGTCCAGCTAATGACAGACAAGACTTATTTACAGCCCACGCATTGTTGGCTGTGAGAAGATTCTTTACACATCTAGATTCTTGTATCAGCTGTAAATTTTTGGTTGTGCGCTTTTAAGGTCTGTCAGGAAAGTACCTGAGTAGTACCCTTCAACCCAAATGAGACACTATGAGGTCTATTCCATACAAAATACCTAGAAGTCTTGTATTATTTTATACGTCTTCATGCATGGGAATGCAGCTGGGAAGTACTCGAGACCCTCATTATTTCCTTAAGGTTCTCTGTATTTTCCTTGCATCTGTTTGTTTCTTAAATTTATTTTTGATGCAGTGGGAAACCCATCTTATTCTATTTCAAAGGAAGCTGGGAAGGTCTTATAAAATAATCTTTAAACATTAATATCTTAGAAATATACAAATTGTAAATAGACAAAAATACAAATTTTTATAATATTTTCCAGGTTTGGTACAGAGAGCTTTTGCCATTTTTTTCTAATACAAGGACATTCTGTACTTTGAGCATATTCCCTGCGTAGACCACTCACTACTCTCCTCTGCCTCCCAGTCTCTTCCACTTCCAGGTAGTCTTTTTTCTTGTACTAGAGTTTTCTGTTTGCATACAATCAATGCAAAATGAGGACATAAAACATTTCAGAAAATTTGAAAAATATAATTACCTTTCTTTTAATAAGTATAGCCTAGATTTTGGCTTTATAATAATAATACCAGACTCTCCAGTGATTTCCAGAAAGTGTATTTGTCCAAGTATTTTTCTCTGCTCTATGATGGTAACTTGTCAGCTTAGTGAATATCTACTTACAGGAATACGTAGCCAGATATTTAAATTTATTTGGAGTTCAGCCCAACTTATTAATCCAATCAGCACAACTAAGCATTTAGGGTGACATGAACCATATCTGATGGATCTAGACATAGAGTGGAGGATGGTTAGTCACGTGATAACGATCTAAAAAGAGACAAGCATGGGAGAAGGCAAAGCTGTTGCTGGCAGCAAGCATCAGATTTTAGTTTTCTGCAAATGAACATAGTCTAGGGGAGCTATTGAGTGTAGTAGTGACTACCTGTGAAAGTGGTGAGCTTCCACAGGAGAAAATCAAACAATATCAAGATACAACTTTTTTCTACCACTTACACAATTTTTGTTTTGTAGATGAGAACTGAGATGCGTGAAAAAAAATGCCAATCACTGCTAGTGTTCTTCCTTGCTGCACTCCAATTATATAACAAAACTCTGGCATTTTAACAAGCAGAGGGCTTTTCAAAAAAAAAATCTCTGAGAACAGAGGAACTCAATTCAACTGTACTCAGAGTGGGAAGGAAGCAGACAGGATGACCTCATTGTTGTGTTTCTAGGAAAGATGAGTCATGCAGTCTGCTCAGATTCAGGGTAGCTGGAGGGAAGCTGGATATCCATGATGCTTTCTTCCTCTTTAATAGGGACCAGAGTCTCATGTTTCTTTTCAAACAAAAGGAAAGAAAGCCCTTAGAAACTGGCCCGAATCAAGACAACATCGCTCGAATGTTCTGGAAAATATAAATAAATCTGTTTCAACTTGAGATTAATCGAGTTGAGTGTGGAGGGTAGGGTAGGAAATGAGGGTCATATAAACCACCCAAAATCCCAGGCTCTCCTATTTCTCCCTCCTGCCAGCAAGCATCCTCGAGTTCAATTCCAAGTTCCTTTTGATTTCCTTGCAAGGACAAAGGCCTAGTTCAGAGCAATGCAGCAGTGTAAGAAGGGACAAGGAACAGCCAGAGGCATCTGCAGCTGCATCAGACCCCATGAAGAGGGGTCTGAAGGGGCCATTAATGCTTCTCTCCAGGACAAACGTCTGTTGCTAGTGAAGAACAGTAGGCATAGCTGGGAAAGCTTTTTCTTCTAAATCACCCCAAACTTTATACTGTGGTTTTATGACCCTATAACACAGCGTTAACTGAAAAGTCTACTATAGAACAGGTGCTGTGGAGATTTATGGATGCAAAATTGCCATGCTGCCTAAAGGGCATCCAATTTCCATGTCCTGAGAGACTGCTTCTGATGATCACTGTAGCTTTACCTATTCTGGAGAGTTGAGTCACTTTATCAGTCTCTAAGAAGAAAAATAGAGGTCATGGTGACCTTTGAGCGGGAGAAATGTAAAAAGTACATTTTCCTTGATGCTCCATTTCATCAGATTCATCATAGCAAGAAAACAGCTTGGAATCCTACCGCAGATTTGTTTGCTTTAGGAGCAGGCTGGTGGTGAAGTCTTAAAATTAGAGCTTGAATTCTAACAATATCCAAATACAGCATCTCTATAGCTTGTCTCTGAAGTTGTAACAGCGATTAACTGGATTAATAAAATCTTAAGGAGTTAAAATGTTTTATTTCAGAGAATTTCATAGACATAAGCAATGAAATATGAGCATATCTGGGCTCTCTTTCCTCCTCTAGCTTCCATCTCTGCAAAACAGAAAGCAATAAACTTTATCTTTCCATATGTAATCACTAAAGTCAATTAATACTGCCTAGACAAGCATGGTGAAAGGGGGCTTTTAAGTGATTTAAAAATATTTATTTGTATTATTTTTATTTAAGTCTTTGGCTTTGCCTATGTAAGCATCTGACATATGTGTGTAGCTACCCACAGAGGCCAGAAGAGGATGTCAGATACCCTGGAGCTATAGGTACAGGTGGCTATAAGCTACTTGCCTGACTCCTGGGAGAGAAACTCATGTCTTCTACAAAAACTGGATGTGTTCCTAACCACTGAGCTATTCCTCCAGCCTCATCTTAGTGTTCTTTAAAAGGATTTCACCCTGGGTAAATTTTCCCTTTCTTCTCTTTCTTTTATTGTTGTTTTGCAGTGTAGGGGGTCCAACTAGAGATTTTCACATTTGATGGTTGGCAAACCCAGGGACTTGTGCATGCTAAGTATGCATGGTACCAGCTGAGCTTCAACCTCAGCCCATCCCCTCAACCCCCAGTTTCTTGAACTAGGAACCTCAAACACAGCAGACAGTAACTTATCCAAAGTCCCAGAGTTAGAGAAGGTAGAAAGCTGAAGTCTAGCAGTACTATATGCAAGCTATCTTGATTACATTCATGTCATGTGACAACTGTTTCAAATAGACTTGGCATATCCTCTTCCTGCCATAGCTAACCATGTGACATCAGATTTTGGTGAATATACTGAATTAGTTTTATTTTTATAAAATTTATCTCAAGGGATAGAAAAATTGTTCAGCAGTTATGAGTGATTGCTGTTCTTCCAGAGGTCAGGCGTTCAATTCCCAGCACAAACAAAGGATGATGGCTCACAAACTCTAGTTTCAAAGAATCAGATAGTCTCTTCTGGTTTCTGGTAAGTTCCTGTACTCCCTTGTACATACATACAGTTAGACAATTACTTACACATAATTAAGAGATAAAATAGATTTTAAAAAATTATATTACATTACCTGTGAAATTATAAAGCAGTTCCATTAAAGTGAATATTAAAAATCCTTTTCAGTTCACAGGAATACATAGCCAGTTTTAATTTCATTTGTTTCTTTTTTAAAAATGATTTATTTGTGTATATTTTATGTGTGACAATGTGCTGCATGCATGCATGTCTGGGCACAATGTACATGTAACGCATGCCTGGAGAACTGAAGACAGAATCAGATCCCCTGAAACTGGAATTACAATGGTTGTTAGCTGATATGTGGGTGCTGAGAATCAACCCCTGTTCCTCTGGAAGAGCTGCCAGTGTTCTTAGCCACTGAACCAATTCTCCAATCCCAGCTGATTCTCTTTTGCATCTGCTTTTATAGCTCCTGAATGTGATAATTATGCATACGTTTCAGTTTTCAGCTCTGATACTCATATTTTTTCAGTTCTACTAGAGGGTCCTCCCTAAGGTGGCACATCTGATGGAATAAGTGGCTTTACTCTTCACAGTTAGTTGATAATTTGCTTGCGTATACATTCTACAATGAAAAAGAACTTGAGAAACTTTCCCTTACATTCTATACTTTAACAGCCAATATAATTGATGAGAAATTCTGATTCTTGTACATTTAAAAACTCATTATCGTCACTCACATCATTATCATCGATGGATACTCACAAAACAGTCATCCATGGATGCTCAACTTCTTCATCATAGAGTCTGCAGGCTGATATAATGTACACAACAAAGACCCTTGACTCTACCTCAGCATTGTAGATGGTGAGCCTTACATCTTGACATCCTCTACCATTCTAAACTGTCTACTCGGCACAAGTCTCATTGCTTTATGTTTGCATAGAATGAATCTCTGTGCTCTGGGATGAGGGTAACTGAAATCCAGGTAATGTGATGGGTACTGCAGGTTGGAATGCTTTCTAAGCACAGAAATGAGGACTTAGTGTTTAGATCTGTTTTTGCTACCTGATTTTCATACATCTGATAGGAACAAGGTGGAAAGATTTATGTGGCTCATATTTTTAGAGGGTTCATTTTATAGTTGCTTGACCCAATTTGGGCAAAATATTATGGTGGCAAAGACCTATATTAGGAAAGCTTTCCCCCATGCAGATGGGAAACAGAGAATGAGGGAACAGAGACCAGGTAGAGCTGCCAAAGATGTTTCCTGCATCAAACCACACATCTTAAAGTTCCCATAACCTTCAAACATACCACCATTCCATGGCACCAGGTGCTGAAAACATAAGCTTATGCCAGCATTTCAGGGTCAAAGGATTCTCACCTTATGAGACAACCTCGGAGTCAATGATTCTGAATCTCCTGACCAGTCTGGTACAGATTTGAGAGCTACTGGGCCTCTGGGTTTCCTTAATTGCTATACTAGTTTTATAACCTTCCGAATTGCTTTTTATGACCCACTCACCTTCTTACTGTTACCATTCTTTTTGGGGTGGCTTTTGAGACAGCACGTAGCTCAATCTGACCTTGAACTAATGATCCTCCTACCTCTGCCTCCCACATGCCCTTCCAACACATTCCTTTACTATTGCCTATCCAGTTTTTCTAGGTGGTTTAGGAAGTTAAGAATGTAATCAGTTAACTCAGTCTATGTCTTTGGTTAGTCATCTACCTCTTCCATGACAAAGAACCTGAGACTTTTAAGCAATAAAAAGGTTATTTTCTTATATTATGTTAATTCAAAATCAAGCTATCAGAAGGTTATTTTGTTTATTTGTAGGCTTTTTGTTATTGTTGTTGTTGTTTGGGGTTCTGTTTTGGTGTTTACTTTGTGGGTTTATTGATGCTGTTGTCTTGGCCTTGTTTGGCAAAACATCTCACCTGGCCTTCCCAGGGCATTTCTTCTCTGGTATATCTTACCTATTTCTATGAAGAATCCAGACCTTCTAGATACATGCTCATTCACCACACCCTACTTTATTTAATTATCTCCTTGAATGTGTCATTTCAAAATGTAGCCATTTTCTGAGGAATTAGCGATAACAAATTAAGTGTATGAGGATTTTCTTAGTTTCATTTCTTTATTATTGATATACATATCATCTATCTATCTGTCCACCTATCATCTATCATCTATTGGGAGGAGCACAATTCAACCTGTGTCATAAGTACTTCATCACAGTATGGTATTATTTACTCTATTATAAGAACTGCTTATGGTTCTCAGCCCCATATGTCCTCAACAGTTTAACTTTTCTCATTGTAAGCTGTTGTCTGTTAGAAATAGGACATTTCTTACTTCAAGAGATTTAAACCCCCCCATCAACATTTTTTTTGAAAATTTAAAATTTAATTAAAAATACAACCAAGAAACATATTTAATGAAGGAAGAAATCTGCTAAATTTATGTACCAAAGTCTATAATATTTTGGGGAGGTTAACATAAGGATAGCAGCCCACCTTCCTGGTACACCTGGTTGCAGGAAAAGCAATATGGGCAGTGATCTTGAGTTAGGAACTGTGGCTGTCTGTTTTTAGTCAACAGAAATTTCCTTGATTGTGGTCTTTGTTCTGTCCCTCTCACAAGAGAGTGGATGGAACAGCCTCTTGAGTCATTTCTGCTGAATACATTTAAAGACATAGACTAGTTAAGACCTTGTGGGCCAGGGGTACTTTGCAGCAGTAAACAAAGAAAAGCATGAAGACCTCAGGAGAAGTGTCTAAGGAAGGTAATAGATGAGATTAAAAACAGTTTTGCATTTAATGAAGAGTTGTCTTAGTCGGTTTAGGGTGAGAGAATAGTGTACCACAAACTGTGTGGCTTATGTAATATAAAAGTATTTCCCAGAGTAATTGTAGCTAGAAAATACAAGAGCAAGACAGAGGCAGTATGTAGGAAGAATATCCTTTGCAATAGATGTAGCCTAATTTGGTGAAGGAAAGAAAGTGCTTGTATTATGTGAGGGCTGTGAATCCATTCTTGAAGACTCCACTCTGATGACCCACCCTCCTGACGGTTCTCTAAGTCCCTCACATGGGAGAGTAAAGCTTTCCACACAGCATGCAAGGCTATAGCAGGAATCAAAAGGCCCACAGGGGTGCTCATGCTTACTACATACATGCTCAGAGAAGACCTGAGAAAATGCTAAGATGCCATGGCTGATTCACTTTGGGGCACTGTCACACAGGAAGGTAAGGCTGAGGTAGAATTGTAGGTAGACTAGATAGTAATGGAATACACTTCCAAAACTGTGGAAATCTGAGAATCTCCCTTCTCCAAGGAGATGTTACTCTGTTATTGGCTGTAGCTGTAGATTCGTTTAATGATTTCTGCTTCACAGCTTTTGTGGTGAGCCCTGTTCTCTTGAGTGTGGCCTCTCTCATGGGCAAGATGTCATTTAATAGAGATTTTTGAAATATGGGGTCTACAAAATGAGAAAAGAAGGGACAAGGAAGGGGTGGAGAGAGATCAAATGAAGAGAGGGGAAGAGGAGAGGACAACGGAGAGAAGAAAAGATACTAAAAGATATGTTCTGGTCATTGTAGTGCCACAGCTAACCTCCACGTGTCTCTCCTGGCAGCCTTGGGGCTGCCCTGGCTAAGCTCCCTACAGAACAGCTCATACTACAATGAGCAAGTACCACTTTCTGGTCTTCAACAAGTGACAGAACTCCCACTGAAATTTGCTCCTATCTCTGGATATCCCCTTACAATGCTTAACTTTTTATTTGAATGTCCTTTAATTTAGAAAAGATAGGCCATCTTTCTCCACTTTGTATTCCTTAAGTTCTTAGCCAAAAATTAAGACTGCAGGCTAGGATGTGTGATGGTGGTGATAACAGTGATGGGGGTGGAGGAGGAACACAGGAATGGGAGTGGTAGGAGTGATAATGGTAGTGGTAATACTGGTGAGGTGGTGGTAATGGTGATGGTGATGGGGGTGAGGTGGGGGTAATGAGGTTAGTGAGGGTAATATTAGAAGCCAGCAGCCTATATTTGTGGTATTTTTCTGAGTCTATAAACTATGGGGAAAAGAAACAAGGTCTTTAGGTGACTTGTCTTTTTCCCAGGAAATTAGAAGCTCTTGAAAAGATAAAAATTGTAATTATGTCTTGGCTGAAGTTGAAAGTCAAGGATAGCATCAGAATAAAAGGTCCCTGATTTGGTCAGGATGACATTTAGCCCTTCCATTTGAAATTCAATCATCCACTCCAATGCTAATGATCAAGCATCTTGTCTTCCTAATGAGCAAGACTTGATTTCATCCTCCAGCTACAGAAGTTACCAGTTAGGTGACCTAGAAAATGCATTTAGTCACTGAGTTTCTGTCTCAGAATTATAAAATATAGACTACAATGATTTCATAGTTTTATCATGATCAAAGACAAATCATAAAAATTATTCTACAGTTTGTACAAGAAGCAAAAGGGATAACAGTATGTGGAGTTGTGGCTGAAATGAAGGCTTGTTAACACATTTATTTTCTGACCTCCAGAATTTATTAATCATTACTCATTGCTGCCAATCAAAAACTAGTACAGAGATATGCACAAAATTTACCACCCTCGAGGGAAGGCAAGGGAAAGTATGTAAATCATGGTGTTGTTTGATAGTTTAACCTGAAGTCATAGGTAACCAGTCAGCCTGAAGTCTCCACAGGAAGTCTGGCATGAAGAGAAAGGCAAAGTACACATGTTCACAGGGCACCAGCAAGGATGCAGCGAGAGATGCGCACCATGCCTGGAATCCATCTGAGGGCTCCAAGCAAAATGTAGTGGAGTCTACAAAATGTAGTGCTTCAGTCCTGCTCTCTACTCTTTGGCCCTTATGGAAGAGATGAGGGACTATTTTCAAAAGCACAGCTCCCATAGTCTAAACATACAAGAGAAAATAGGCTCCTCTCTGAGACAGGTATAAGTAATCACCCAGAAACTTCATTCCATTTTTTTTTCTGCATAGCAGAAGCCTTCCATTGGGAAGAAACACCACGAATACTGCTGTTTTAAAGCACTGGGAAGATCTTTTACAGCTAGTGACAGAAACAGATAAATCACTCTGATGCCTGGCAGGGCAGAAACACACAATGGCTACAGGCTTATTATTGGCAGCTCACGGCAGATGTTCTATGCTAGAGTATTGAGATGTCTACAGTCTGAGACCAAGAGATACAATTCTTGCTCAAGATCAATCAGAACAGAAAGTATAACAATGAATCGAGCTCTGAGCATAGGTAAAGACAGAGCATTTCCACAAGGACTGGAGAGACACCCCAGCTTACAGATACTTTCCCAGAAGAAAAAGGAGAGAATACTGAAAGGTAAGAGTGAAGTGCACATTGAGAAAAAAAACCAAACGAATAAAAATCAAAACAGTATAAAATTAAGTTCTGTTCTAAAACCCTGAACACATGGTATTATAACAGACATGATATCTATGAGACACTTATGCAAAATCAAAACTAAAATTAACCCATGTCCGAGTCTTGCATATGTACAGGGAAGGCACATCTGAAGAAAATGCCCACTTCAAGACCAAAAGAGTTTATTCCACTCTCTTCAATTCAATATTCCTGGCTCTCAGGGGGGAAAAGCTGCACGCCACAAAATAAAAGGAAGAAAAATAAGACAGCAGTGGTAAGGCCCAGAATAGACAATAGAAACAGGACATGAGGTGTCAGAGCCCTCAGACAGGGAACGGAAGAGCAAGACTGGCTAATATATTTCAGGCTGCCGTGGAAGCAGTACATCTGTAAAACCTAAATGGGGGACTTCAGCCCAGAGAGAGAATGGGTAAGGAAACAATGAGATCAAAATTCTATAAGGAACTTGAAGTTGGAAGACTAAAAATGACCCAATCTGAATCCAAATAGCATAAGTTAAAGATAAAAGAAAGTATAAAGAAACGGGGGTGAGTTGGGGAGAACTGAATATCCAAATCTTAAGGAACCTTTCAAATGACCGAAAACGCAAGTAACTTTAATTCCAAAGGGCAACACAGAGAAAATTCTAGAAGTACTTGAAGAAAAATCAGTCTGCAGCTTTGAAAAAACAGTGACAAATATCAATAAGGAAGATGGTGACAAAGTAGGATGCCCAACCCCCTCCTCTGGCACATAGATGCACACACACATGGACAGACATGCACCTTACACAAAAATGCACACAAACATGCATGCATGTGATTGTATGAAAGCACACACACACACACACACACACACACACACACACACACACACACACTATCGATTCTGAGAACATAAGGAATCTCCAATCCTTGAGTCTCTGACCACAGAGATTGGCACCTATTCCCCTGTAACTCCTAAGATGCAGTGTACCACCAGAGCACTCCTGGTCCTAACATGCTTCATTTCTTTTGCACGTAGACACTTTAATAATTGCCTTATATTCTTTAGTCATTATTCAACCCCGAGCAATGTTTTATGAAACAAAAGAATCAATTTGGAGAATGCTCTTAATATTTGTTCCTCTTTGCAGTCTTTACTAGCCAAGTCAGCAGGAAATGGTGGTGAAGTTTTAGGTAATTTTATGAAGAGTGAACCCGACAGCTGAGGAGAGTGAGAGAGAATATCAAAAACCACATGGCAGTTTTTTTTTTGTGTGAGAAGCAGAATAATTTTTTTCTGAACAAGATAACGGGGAAGTGTCCAGAATAATCACTCAAGGAAGAAGTATGTCAGCGAAGCATTGAGAAGGCAGCTGACGATCCGAGGAAACCCAAAGTATTCAAAATGTGGTTTAATAAGAAGTGAGCAAATTGTTCTCAATTTTTTTTTCAAATAAAATTGAAAACATTTCCATGGCTACAAGTAAGAACGGATTTTATAAACAAGGACTGAAAGGCATTTACTGTAGGGAAAAGGAAATTTAATTAATTGCTTTAGCAAAAGAATTCTGTTTATTTAGAGATCTCATTAAGAAAACCAAATGTCAAACCCCAAATTAGAAATAACCCGTGCTTTATCTCCATCTGACTTCACTTCTAGATACTTTATGTTCTTTTGTAAATACCAGTTTTTTCCCTTACTGTCTGTTGGTCTTGATATTAACTTCTTCTGGATATTTTGTATTAAGCAACTCTGATGAACTCGTATTGATTCTTAGAATTGATCCTTGGGATCATTGATTTTTTTATGCTACAACTATATCATAAAAACTTGGCTTAATCCTTAAGAAAATATTTTTGATTTTGCTGTTTTCTCGCTTTCCACTAAGGGTTATTGACCTCCAGAACCAAGTAAAGGAGGATGTTCTGTTAGTTTGTCCCCATCACGTACATTGTTGGGAGGACCTCCATTGCTAATCCCTCTCGAGGTTAAGGTCATTCTCGCCTATGCTTAGTTCTGCTATATATTTGTTCTTTCAAAAAGAACTAGTGTGCTGGAGATGTAGCTCAGTCTGGCATGCACAAAGATCTGCGTTCAATATCTGGAGTCACATAAATTTGGTATACAGCTCCGTTCCTATAATCCTAGCACTTGCCATCTAGAGGGAGACAGATCAGAAATTCAAGATCATCTTTAATAACTTGGCTATGGAAGGATTTTGAAGCCAACCTGGGCCACATGAGTTCTCATCCAAGAAAATAACATTGCTACTGAAATCATGTAACTTTCTCTTTTACTCTGTCATTGCCATATCTAAATGGTTTTGAATACTTGATGAAGTTTGCATAATAATAGAGATGATCCCACCATGGGTCTGATGAATATTCTTTGCATTTTCTCTGTGTTTGTACTTACTTGCTCATTCCTTACTATTCTACAATGTTATAAAATTACTAGTAGCTTTTGAGGGGGAAAGTATATGTTGTTATTTTATATTTGAACATATAACAAAACTCTAGTTTTCTCCCTCACTTCCACTTGATATCTCCCGTGTTTTACTGAGTACCAAGTAACTACCATATTGCGCATCCCTCTTTGTAGCTAGATGTAGTCACATGATCATATTCTAATGAACAGGATGTAAGTAGAAGAGTTGTAAGAGAACAAGCGATATCCAAAGTGTCAGCTACTAACAATGTAGTCTAGTGGTTGTCTGCCAACAAGACTATTCGATATCATCTATATTTGGAGAACAAAGATTATCTCCACTGGAGTCAGAAATGGCTGAAATTTAAGTGACAATTAGTCAGCTCAAATACATATAAAAAGTAAATTAAAATGGAAGCTTACAGAAACGTTGCAATTTGGTATTGAACTTGGGCAGAACTAGACTGCAGAGACCTTGTGTTCAGTTCTCTTTGCATTTCGTCTTACACTCTTGGACTACACTTCAGAAAGTCTTTCTTCATGTGTCAGAGAACTTGTGAACATTTGGTAATTATGATTCTGGAATTGAGACCCTTCTTTACTAGAAAATTAAATCCATTGAATATAATAATAACATTCAGGTTAGTGAGGAGGCCATTTCTGGGCTGGAATTCTTTGTCCTTAGAGGAATGTGGCTTATTCAAATCATATGTGGCTTTCACAAGAAAAATAATTCCCCCAAAGGAAGGGTACTCATGAGTTCCCCCAAAAGTGAAAATTTAAGTGTTTAGTGCAAACTTTCTGGGCAGAGGTAATATGGCGGTTCAAGTGAAGAGACCTGCAGCTGAGAACAGACTCTAATCCCTGTGCTGATTCATCCCAAACAGACCTGTGTAGGAGTCAGTCTGACTAGAGACCACACCAGTACCCGGAACTTTTTTCACCTAAAAAAAGGACTACTGATACACATCACAAAACCCCCTTTAGACACAGGCCTGAGATTCTACCTTCAATAATTTCTTTGCGAAGGGCAGTAGAAAAGTAGCACTATCAAATCCCCCCAAAAAAGGAGCTCCTCCCCCCTCTCTCTCTCTTCAAATTTGAACATCTACTCATAGGGACATCTCTCAGATACCTACACTATATCTTTCCATCCTGAAGTAACCATAATATTCTTACTTTTATCTTTCTTAGTAAGCTGTGCTTTCTTTGATGGTATTTTAAATATTTCTTTTTATGAGTCTTTAGGATTTAACTCAGACTTAAGTGCATACCTGAATCCCTGGGGCAACTATAAATATAAAGAGTAGACAAACAATACATTTATCTTCCAGCAGCTCATCAGAGTCTTGGGGGGGGGGAATCACTCTTTTTCCATTTTCTCATGACATCATTGATAAAGTTCTCCCATTCCAGAATGTTTGTCACATAGGATTCATTCAGTGCATAGGAACTGATTAAAAACACTTTTAAAAGATGGGAAATGGAATAGCTTTAGTTATAGCTTATTGTTGTAATCCCGGGACCCTTAAAATTAAAGCAGAAAGATCATAAATTAGAAATCAGGGTGGGTCAAACAGTGAAGCTAGCCTTTGCTATAATTACTCTGTTTTAGAAAGAAAGAAAGAAAGAAAGAAAGAAAGAAAGAAAGAAAGAGAAGGATGGGAGGAAGAATAGAGGGAAGGAAGGAGGGAAGGAAGACAGAAGGGAAGGAAAGAAAAGAACTGTAAACATGTGAATTGTGTTGGAGCTCAATGTCAGGTTACATGGTTAAAATGCACAAGGGCTTAAACATCAGCAGATTAAAAACAAAACCAAATAAAGAATTCTCTTTCTACCTTTCTGTGGTTGTTCTTGTCTCAGAGGCCCATGAATCAGTCCTACTGATAGCAAGATGTCTTCAAGAAATGCCAAAATTGGGCATTCTGAATCTAACTTATTTGTAAGGTACAGCTGTGATCAGATCCTTAACTCTAAGCTATCAGGCTCAGTGAGAATGTTCTTTATTCGCCTTCTCGGCTCTCTTTTGAGTGTTCATGGAGATCATTGCTTTCAGTGACAGAGCAAGAGGAGTTAAGAAACTCAGTGTTCCAATGATTGGAGCTTCTGTGGATTCTCACTTCTGTCGTCTGGTGTAGATCAATATAGCCAAGAAACAAGGGGCCCTTGGACAATCCTTTGGTATCAGATCCCAAGTGTATCATTATTCAGGATTATAGAGTTTTGAATGTGGGCAAAGGTCTCCATTTCGGGGGTTGCTTTTTCATTGTGGCAGTAAAGATATTCTTCCCCAGACAGCTAAAAATGATCTTCCTGTTGGCTAATTTGTACATGAGATCCTGAGATTAGTTCAAGCCTTTCAACTCCCTGACACACATGATGAAGTGTGCCAAGCTAGCTGGAACTCAGCAGTTATAACATCAAGCCCAATGTCAAGAAGAGCATAGAATATTTTTTTCTAAACAGAAGTGAGCACTGGCTATTTTTGTGCCAGACTGCACTGGGCAGCCCAGACAGTAAAAGAACATCCTGTGTACTTTATGCTTAAATACAAAATGTGATGTGATTCAATATACATCTTCCCTTCAGGGTGGTGATGAGGTTCCCCCTTTCTTGTACTAGTAAAAATAGACTCAGATGTTTTGTGGACCAATCACCTGATTTATCAGTAGCAGAGCATAAGATTAATATTCTTTTGTAGTACAAATTCAACTTGGACCAAGAAAAAAAAAGAAACAAATCCAAATAAAGATACAAACAAGGAAAGCAACAAATCATGCCTTCTAAGATACCAGTACAGACATTAAGACTGATTTAGTCCCCAAATGCAATTGCATAGCTTTCATTTGGCCTAACTTTTCTTTCAACCACATATCAAACGCCCCAGGCTGAACACTGACAATCCAGGCATCAGAGAAGGCCAGGTTCCAGACCTGTGGCCATTTTCTTCATACTTCCAGGCACAGCTATCATTCCGAGACTGTTTGAAAATTTATGACCTTAATATTTGAATCTCTGGAGAAGAGCCATATAGAAAAATATAAAATATAAGATATATATTTCCAGACCCTGCAGTTTAGACATATGCTTTTAATTGTAAGAAAGCCATTTGGTAGAGAGTTTCCAAGGGCCTAAATACTATTGTAGATTGTGTGGAAATGTTAAATTGCTTCCACATAAGAAGTAAGACCAATGACCTGAACACAAAGTCCTCCATCCTCACGTGCACCTCTTGAATGTCACGGTAACATCCTGGTACATTTCAGCTCAGGAATACAAAGCATAGTTTCCTGGTATTGGAAACAAGTCCCTTTTTGCTTGTCTAAGCAAAAGAAGAATTTAACATTCTTGAGAATTCCATTTTTTTTTTGAGAGCCTGAGGCAAAGTTAACATTGCAATGAAATCAGAGCAAAGATGCCAAAAGATGTATGCTCTTGGGATGAAAAATGTCCTTGTCCGATATTTTATAGGAAGGAGTCAAAGCAAAGTGAAGAGTGCACACAAGAAGATGGGGTCACATACATGTCTTCTTTAGTAATTCTGTGTATAACTAGATCAGAGGTCCATATACTCTTGAACTGATAGCTGTATTTAATGTACTTGCTTATTTGTGGTTCCTAAGCACTGAGTTCTTTGGTAGGCAAAGATCTCAGACAAATGAGTTTGAATATTGCTTGGACTAGAAAATCATTGGTACGTGCTGATTTGTCTTGTATCTGTTCTGGAGAAGTGCAATTGTTGCCAATTGCTTGCCCAGTCACAGGATTAGAGTAGGGAGGATTAAAGAAGAGATTAAATGTTTAAGTTAGGCCCTAGGCAGCATGAGCTGCCATATCTGCTACTTCTGTGGACTCCCATAAGAAGGACAGGGGCCATGGTAAATTGACAAATTTTAGAACACACTGTGTTTACCTAACTTGCATTTTTTGAGACAGGGTCTTAGTACCTATTAAGTACATGAACCCAGGCTGCTCTTGAATTAATAACACATATACCCACTTCATCCTTCCAAGTGTTGAGATTGTATGTACACACCACTTTAATACTTATGTTATTTTAATTAATACAACAATCATTGGTGTCATTTAACCAAATCACTGTACAAAGAACACTTATTTCTGAAAGGTGCACAACATCTTATTTATAGTCCCCGCAGCTGGTGTTTTTCAGCTCACCAATTTAAGTCTATACACTCAATATTCTCTCCCTTCAACGTTCATTCATTTACCACTGACAAAGCAGCCCGTGTATTTTGCTATCTTAGCTTGGCTACTCATTTATATTGTTCCAAAAAAAATAGAGATGTGAGCAGTGTACTCTAAGCTATTGCCACCAGTAAAGAAGGACCATTATAGAGTAGGTCAAATTTTTCACTATTAAAGAAAAAAGACAGAGAGATTAAGTAAAACAAGTCCCCATTTCTAAAGCTGTGGGTTGATGGTTCAGAAGAACCCATGGCTTCTATGGTCCGTTATTTACAATAGTATTCTAAACTCCTGGGCTTCTATCTTCTGCTATATCTGCCCACATATGCTGATTCTCCTTATTTAACTGTGCTTCTCAGGGAATCTATACCTATTTGCTTACTGAATTAGTGAATAAAACTCTGAAGGAATGGAACCTCCCTTCTCAGGAAGATTTGGTTTGTCGATGGTGTCAGTGTGTCGGGGATGAAGAGTACCTGAAAGCCAGAAGACGGGTTAATAGAACTGTATAGAGATTAAAGGATTCAGAAGAAAGACAGGATGGTGGAAAACTGGTTTTGAGCAACAGCGTTGCAAAGCAAAGCTTGGATATACCCTTAGATGATATCTCTGCTAGAGGTACCTTGAAAGAAAAGGGAAATGGAAAGAAGAGATATGTACTTGCGGTCAACCCTTAATATTTTATCTCAATTGATAGCTGTCACAATACTTAAGTGCAAGTAGCTTACCATTGTGGAGTAGTAAGAGCTTAGGCTAAAAGGTACAAATAATTTGATGCACTGCAGTGTATTGAGGCACTAATATCTGAATAAAAAGCTAATGGGTACCAAATTTAAGTTCTCCCTACCAGTTTACATCACCTCTCACCTCTCTCAAGATGGAGGAGAGAAGGAAGAGCTAAGTTCTGGAAATGGAAAAGGTTACAGTATACATTGGAGGATTTTGAAGCCACCAATCGTGTGAGGTCATAGGTGAAAAGAAGAGGACCACAAATGATCACGCCATACTGGAGCTCTTGTCTTTATGTGCTTCAGGACCTGTGTCCAGGAAATGGTACCACCCACATTTAGGAATGAGTCTTCCCATCTCAATTTACATCATCAAGATAATCACGCATGGAATGCTTAGGATCATGTCTTATTGTTCCTGTCAAGCTGACAGTAGTAACTATCAATGGCAGTTACTAGACCATTGTTGGTTCTACTTCAATGATATTTACTATTGTAGAAAAAAAATGCCAGAGGAGCAGTCATTTCATCCCCTAACTTGGGCAAACTGGCTTAAGTGTGAGTAAGAAGTGTCTGTGTGATTCAGCTATCTCCCAGGCTTAAGCAGTCCCATCTGTCCCTTCAGCACACTTGGCGCTGCTTCATGTGGTAAAGGTCCAGGCTTCACACCCAAGACCTCAGTCACTGTGTTTGCATTCAGTGTTGTGGCTACAATGCTGCAGCTGGGAATTCCTTCTCCATCGTAACTTCTGTATTCGTGCAGGACAAACATCTATATCATCTGGAATTTTACAGTTCGCAGATGCTTAGCTTGCATCTCTACCACATAAGATTTAGATAAGTCAATGACATCCGGCCTAAAGATGGCCAGAGATCCATGGGATGCAGTCATTGACTGGGGTCTTCCAACTGTTACCAATATAGCCCAGATGACACCAAGCATGGAGTGATAACAAAAAACATTCTCAAATGACTCAAACTGCCTCTGCTTGGTTGAATTTAATAGTACTATAAAGGAAGTGTGCTGGGTTCCACATGTTTGTAATCTAGGGATACATTCTGAAGTGATCCTTTCTTTCAAAAATTATTTTTAAAATATTCCTTCTAGCCCTTTAGGAGAATAAAAAATGTCTGGAAGAGAACAAGAAAGAGAGAGGAGAGGGAGTGAAGTAAACAGAGACAGAGAGACAGAGTCATACACAGAGAGAGACAGGAAGACACACAGACAGATGGAAAGACACATAGAAACAGAGAGACAGACAACTTCCTCGTGGATCTAGTAAGCAATGCAAAGAACAAGCCTCACATAAATATCAGCAGTTAAGTAGTGATTTAAGACAACGCTGTGAACCAATGATAATACCAAAGACGCAGTGAAATTCATGACTTCAGAACCCCCATGCTTAATCTTGATCAGCCCACATAAGACAAGAATGAGCCCTGTCTTGATCCCTATGTGGGCTTAACTGTACCAACCCATTTTATTACCACAAATTTACCATCTTTTAACAAAAAAATTAATCCCCAAACAAAATGAAGCAAAAATAAAGTGTCAATAGATCCATGGCTGATATTAAATATACTCAGACTACATGTCTCAGCACTGGCCAGCAGGAAGCCTGTCTTTGAAGAACATGGAAAGAGTGTAATCTACAAATGTAGTTCTGCAAGTGCTGTAGACAAAGCACTCTCCCTCCTTGGCTATTGGAGTCTGTTCCTGATGTAGAGTCTGGGTTTATATAAAGTCTGGGCAAAGCACGAGTTGGCTGCTATAGAACTATCAGATCTCTAATTAGGTAAATCACTCAGAAGCACACAACTCCCTGGGAGCTGTTAAATGGTTTTGGAAAGTGTGATCTGCCTGGCACAGGAGCAATGCATGACTTGCTGTGGTATGTTTTGCATTAGAATTATTATATTCAAGTTTCAACTTCCTTTTCACTCTTTAGAAATATTCTCTAGCCTACAGTAACATATGAAGCCCTACCTTATAAGCTTCCATTCAGCTCACCGAATCATACTTCAAATGCTTGCTTATTATTTTATACTCATGTTTATTCATTATTTTTCATATTTATTTTTCAACTGTTTCTACCCAGCAAGGATACCCCCTAGCCCAATCTTCATGTCTAGTAAAAATGGAAAACATCACTAAGTAGAAAATATTGATTTTGAGGCACATGTGTTAATCAGGACTATTTCTACATAAGACATTAAAAATCTTTATAGTAAGGTCAGAATCTGCCAGGCACTTTTCCATCTTTCCACATCTCCTAGATTAAAAACAAAACAGCACAGCGGGGTCACAGTAACAGCGATTCTTCTAGTGGTCACCACAAATTCATCACAGACCCACTGGACTCAGCCTGCTCTGGAAGATAAAGGCAGCAGCAGCTCTCACACAGAGTACATCCAGCATGAGGCACAGTGGTGGGTGTTCATATAAAAGAATGAATAGATTGTAAGGATGAAAAGAAGAATAATACAGGAGATGCTATGACTGCTGAAACCCAAATGCTCCCCCTAAAACTTAATTTCATTTAAGAAAATTAACTGTCTCAACTCTCACAACTAGAAGTCTTGACGTAGTGAATAATCCACACACTTTCCATGGACATTTTAGCTTCAATCTTAACAACATCAATTTCAGCCTCTCAAGACCTCATTGGCTCAAGACAATTTGAGCTCTTAAACTAAGGCAGGTCTAGGGTCTGATCAGAGTTCAGCTTCAGTGCTGATTACCTTTCAAGGTCATGCCTGAGAATGAAGGTGTTAACACTTGATTTGGAAAATGAGTGTCAAGGACCAAAAGACTATTTCAGGTAAGGCAGCAGAAGATAATTTAAAAGGGAAAATAAGACTCAAGATTTTGATCTAAAGTGAGGTTGGTTAAAAGAAAAAATAGAGATAAGAAAAGAGAGCAGGAAGAAAAGAAATATGTAGAGAGGAGAAGATAAAAAGGAGAGAAACTTACTTCCTCAATGTCTAACTGAGCCCTGCACCTGCAAGAAAAGCACTCTGTCCTCTCAAAGGGAGAGTCCCATGTCTGGTTTCCAACCATCATGATTTGTTTTTAAATAACTGTAAAATACTCACACCAGATGGACATGTTCACTTCTACTCATGGGTAGTTCCTGAGACTCAAGACAGTGTGCTCTGTAAACAGTCCATGGGATGGCAGAAAACCCGCCTTTTACCCCATTATCTTGGACAAAGAAGAGATGACAGCTCCTCATTGATTTGTTTGCTACCCAAGGAAATCCTCTTGAGAGATGGAGTCTGCCTGGCTCATGGTTTCAGTGATTTCCAAAGGGAAGTCAGTGTAATAAGACTTTCAATTATAACCTGACTCCCCCACCTGCAATCTTTTAATGTCTATTATTTTGCTTCTACTTTTTTAAATGTCTGTCTTACTCATATTAACAATCACTAAAATTGTAATTTTTTTCTGTTAAGAAAAATTTCCCAACTTTCCCAGGGCCTGGGGAGATCTCTCTAAGAGTGACAATAAAAAGATACTACCAGCCTACTTGATCCTCTGGAGCAGAACACGGGCACCCTGGTGATCTAAAAACACAAAACTGTAATGAGTGACCTTGGCATCACTGCCCTGCCAGTAGGGAAACTCTGAGACTGTGATCACCATCTCTGTCAGTGGTGGGCTTTACAATCTAATAGAACTGATAATAAATATGTAAAAAAAAAATCCATCCAAATAAAACTATGTCTAACTACAAATTTCTAGTTCTGGGTCTTTTCTCAGTGTATAGACCCTACGTGATCCAGGTCCTTACGGCTCCTCAAAGTTAGATAGAAAATATTTAATTCTTTCATGGTCCAGATGTTAAGAGTTTAATCCTTGGATTAAAATAGCCTCAGGACAAGCTACCCATTTCCTTCAGGGAGTATTACAAGATTGCTGGATCTCAACTTGTTCTAGTCATCTTCTGGTTGCCTGTTCTGAATTTTCCTTTCCGGGGATTTATGAATTATACAGTAGCAATACATTGCAGCCTCCTCACTTTGCCTTTGGGCTTCAGAAATCAAGGTTATGGCTCTTTTTAGTCTCTGGAGAGATATTAGCCTCTAACTAAATGTATGAGTGAAAATCATCCAGTGGAAGAGGAAAAGACCTTCACGTTGAATTTAATCCTCCAGCACAGCCCAAGCTCCAAGGTTCACATGAAATCAAAATGGCCTCTTATGGCAACATTTTCTTTGATCCTGAAACTAATCTCCTGAAGAATTTTTAAATCCACATTTTATACATGAGAGAATTCTCCACAGCTATTGAGGTAGAGAGGGTTAAAGCATATATCCAGGGCCTCAGTGATCTGATGTAAAGTTGTTCACTGCTGTCATCAGCTATCAGGTTAATGTGAAATTGCCTGTGAACTATTCTGTGGTTGTTAATTGTTTCGCCAGCTACCCAAGAGATTCTGAAAGGCACAATACAGACCTGTACCTCTCCAGCTTCAGCACAGAGTCTCAGAAAATGATTGCCTATATAAATGATGCTAGGAAAGTAATTTTCGCTTATATTGAATTGAGTCTTGTCAGAAGAATTAAATCTATATTCTCCATTGGTGAGGATATGAATGACTTCACTTTGTGCAAATCCAGTTGGCATATTACACTAAAACCACATGATTGCTGGTCTTGAAGAATCACCAAGAATGGCCACTATACCTTGGACCTCTGAAGTGACTGACAATCCCCCCCTTCTCACATTTTTTTTTTTTTTTTTTGAGAACATACAAGAAAGTAGAGCAACCATGGCTCTTTAGTCTGAGAGGCTTAGATAAAAAGTTTTACTCTACTACACAGAACCATCCAAAGGCAGGCAAATTGCATAACATCTTTTCTGCATTTTTCTTTGAGTCATAATAATACCACTTACCTCAAGATAGTTGGGTAATTTAAATGGGAACCCTTAAGTTTAACCTAGTGTACAGTACTTTATCTCTCAACTTATGCTTCCATTCTGTTCCGCCTGTAAAGTGGTCTCAGTGCTCATCTAAGTAGAGGATCAAACAAAGCTTTAACCTGTTGGATTTCTTCTAATTTTTTCTCTCTAATCTTGTGTAGTCACATTTACTGGATACAATATAGTGTTTAAAGTAAAAAAAAAAATCCTTGGGTATGGGAATGTATGCCTGCAGTCATAACACTTAGAAGAAGGAGATAGGAGAATCACTGCAAGTTTGAGTCTTACATGGACTGTATACTGAGTCCCTGGCCAGTGAGAGATGCATATTAAGAACCTCTTTGAAAATCCAAACAAAATGCCAAAGTGTTTGGAGCATACAGCTTACAAATACAGCGAGTCTGCTCAGGTAGAATTCAAAGTTAGTGTAAGTATTCTTAATTCCCTCATGCCTCTGTACATATTTCTGGGGGTTTTTTTGTAACACATAATTCATACGTTATTTCAAGACTCAAGTGCTGAGTTATAGAAAGAGGAAAAGCATACCTACTCTCTACATAGTAGGACACAGATTCAGTCCCAAGACACAAAACTGAATGATAAAAAAATGAGTAAAATAGAAAGAAAATGGAAGATGAAGAACAGAAAGCATAGAAGAAAAGGGGAGAAGAGAGAAAGAAAGGAGGAGAAGAGGAAAGAGCAGAAAGGTAGGAAGAAAAGTAGGAGGGAGCAGGGATAGCATGAGTTACATGCTGCCTGCCCTCTTATTAGGAAAATGCCAAAGCTAATGTAAAAGTATTCATCTCACATTCAAACTGGAAAACTGGGCCTGGTGGCTCAAATTTGTCATCTTAACACACAGGAGACTGAAACAGGAGGATTCCTGTAAGTCTGAGACCCGCCTGTTCTCCATAGAGAGCTTCAGCCCAGACTGAGCCACAGTATGAGTTTTATTTAAAAATAAAATCAAATTTGTAGGTCGTGTTCAGATATAAAAGGAAACCAAATTAATGAAAATTAAAGATTAAAAATGAGGAAATACTGATGCTCCCATCTTCCTGACATGTGAATCTGCACAGAAGAATCATTAAATTACTATAAGGAATCATTGACTCACACGGATTTTATGGATTGAAATTTAATAACAAAGGATAGTGTCTCGGTGTGAGATATAGCTCAATGCCAGACAACATGATGAATCTGCTGAAGCCCTAGTTTCTAATTCAAGACTGAGGGGGAGAAAACTGGCAGAACAAAAGGAGAGAGAGGAGAAGTTGGGGGAGACTCAGGAGGAGACAATGGGAAGAGGGAAAAGAAAGAAGGTAGGCATGGAAAACTAAAAATAAGCAGTTCCCTATTTCAGCTTCAAAACTGGGCAATAAAATTGTAAAATAGACTCACTTACAAGGATATTTCAACTACCTATCATTGACCCTTGGACTCAACACAATTCCAAACAAATTACCTAAAGAAATTTCGTGAAAAAGAATGAGCTAACTCCAATATTATAAGGACATGTAAATGACCAAGAACACAAAATATTGATTAGCAAAAAGGTCAAAAAGATCAACATAGATGCATTATCAGATGCTGATAGTTTACACAGCTGCTGTAATTAATCAGTGAAGCACGTGTATTAAGAGTTGACTGAGAAAACAGTGGACCAGAAAAGAGAGCTCCAACGTAAGCTAACACATTTTCAGTAATTAGTTTATGACTGAAGAACCTTGGATTCTGATACCAGAAAAGGCTCACTTTTTAATAAGGAATTGGTTAATTGCATATAGCCACATTAAATAAAACCTGTCTTTAGGCTTCACCCTCCACACAGAAACAAATGCCAGGTTATACACAAAATGTAAGAGGACAAATAGAATGCTTAAGTCGTTATGGGGTATAATAAATAAATAACTGCATTTACTCTCGGAGTTTTGCAAAGACAGCATGATTATATATAGATATTGATATAGATATAACCATAAACAACAATAAAGATAATAAATTAGTTGTCAGTAAAACCAAGAGTCACTTGGTTTTATATATATATAATTACAAAGGCAATCAAGCAAGGATAATATATTCATATAATATATAGAAAAGAGAGGACTCAGTCTGCATATCTAAATGATGCCAGAAAAGCAATTAAAAGCATTATATGAATGCTCAAATTGATAAGACAATATAATGATGTTTGTTATAGTAAAGAGCAGTACAACCATGATGAAAACTATTTGGGTGTACCTACTCAACCTTTGAATAGCCAGTATCTTGCTAGTTGGTTAGTTAGTTAGTTGATTGATTAGTTAGTTTGTTATGATCCTAAAAAACAAAAAAGTCCTTGTTTACTTATAACAAAAGACAATCCTAGAATGCATTAGATGTTATCTCCAGGCACCCCAAAATAGAAACAGCACAAAATTCAGTGTAATACACAAGGTGCAAACAGAGAGGGGTTACTATGACCATATGCTTAAGAATGATCTCTGATCATGCAATGCCAATAAATGGTATTATAAACAACACAGTGACAGGAAAGAACTTATTTATATTTATAAAAAGTTTAAGAAAAGTGCAACTAACTTGCAACTCTAAAGGTCAGAAAGGGCTCTGTGATTTTTGTGGGGGCAATGTTTCAGAGCAGAAAAAGAAGGTGATTTGGGGATTTCACATAATATTTTATACTTGTTGGAGGATGGCTAAATGTCAATGTTTGTCACAGAATGAAATGTGACAATGTAAAGTTGCATAATGCTTTTTGTACATTGAATGGACCATCAGACTGTCTCTGCATATATGGGTCAGTATATGACTATATATGAGTCTGAAGATTTTCATTTGCTTATAAGTAATTCAAGAGCAACATTGGTACAGCTGGAGTCTCACCAGGTCTCTTGTCTTTAGAGTTGCTGCCATGCACGTATAGCTCCAAAATGTAAATGTATGTGATTGCATATCTAATTACAACAGCAGTATTTATACAGGACAATTGTAGTTTGTGTGTCCCACCCTTTCCTCTGAAAATTCCCCACTGTTGATAAGCTAACAGTTTACCAAACTGTTTAGTGTGGGAGGGCAGCTATACCTGGAAGGCTAGTTCCAATATCTTGTTTAGTCCCACACTTTGAAAGTTGTCATACTTAGCAGGTATGGAGCAGATCTACATAGTTCGACTATTTAACTTAAACAATAAACTTACAGCTAAAGCACAAACTTAAGACACTGTGGATGGTGTCAAGGGAAAAAATGAATCTGAATAAGAGTTTCATTGACTCTTAGAATCTACCTGTGCCCCATAATTGTATATCAGTTGTGCAGTTCTGTGTGACCCACATGGCCAGATTGCTGTCATCACTATTTGCTTGGACTCACTGATGACTGGAGGCTAATAACTAGCCACATATGTAAGAGTAGAATGTGAAGAAACTATAGGCAATGAATTTCATCAGAGGAGAATAGATTACATAGATACATCATATTAAGTCACTCTAATGTATAGCTGAGGAAATCAAATAGCAATGCCAAGTTCACAGAATGAACAATAAACTAGAGTACCGAAAATAAGTGAGGGGTCAGAGTGCTAAAAGCAAACATGATTGCAGTGGATGGGGTGGGAGAAAAGATCGAAAAAAAATTGGAAAGATTTCACAAGCAATGTTGTTCCCATTACAAAGAGAAAGGTCATCCTGGCTCTAAAGAATAAGGCCAGGACCAGCAATAACCCGACTGCTTCTGCTTGATTGTGTAACCACCAAATCCCTGTGTCCGTGTGTCTGTCTCTGTCTGTCTCTGGATAACTCTTTGGTGTAGAAAGTTACCTTGTCATCAGGAACAGGCAGTTACTCTGGGCTCTAAATACCAGCAACAATACTTTCACCTATAGTGATAGTCTCCAAACCCTTTGCAAATGCCTTGTGGTTACAGAGGCAAAATCACAGCTGACTGAATAGAAAGAAATTAGAAGCTATTAGCAGAATTCCTCTTACCAGAGCCGTGGGTATTATATATAATTACAATTAAAGAAAATATCTAAGAATCTTCAGATACGTTGTTACATAAAATGTTTGTCTCCCAAAATTCAGTTAAATAATTTCTCAGAGTTAGCTAATAGTTACCCAGAATTTTACTTGACTGAGCCTTTTTGATCATATAAAATTTTCATACAAAATTTGAATGGCTGGAGAGAATTACTCAATTGCCTTAGTAAGTGGTATCTTAGCCCAGCTCATGTTAACTCTAGAAGGTATTCATTACAAGCTAATATTTTGTCAGAGAATGCGAGAAGAGTCATTGGTTGAATGTGTGATGCAGTCATTTATATCTTATTTTCCTGCATTCACCAGGTGTGTACTGAATACCTATATGTTAAGTTATATATATTCCCTGCTAAAGAAACTATGGTTCAAAAGGATATGTGTGATTTCTTCCCTTGTAGAGGTCAAATTCAGAGCTGGGGCAGGGAATGCAAGTTCAGGGACAGGAGACAGGCTTGGGCATGACACAGAGCACTTAAAAAGTTTCCACTAAGATGGTTCTTGATTTGCTGGTACTGAAAGAAGTGGTGACATAGGTCACTTAAGAAATGTTGTTATGAATTCCTGCCATGCTCCACAGCATTCCTCCTGAGTCCCTTATAAGAGAGGACAGTAGGTGCTTGTACATAGGCACTTACAAGAACATTGCTTTGAGGACAGAGGGTTATGCCTCTGACAACTGAAGAGATTCTAAAAGCCTCTCCTATCCAGTGATTGGGGGAGCTGCCATGTAGAATGACTACAAATAGTTCTGATGCTCATGTCTGCCCTTGCATGCCCTAGAATTCCCTCCAATTTTGCATGTCTGTCCATTCACCTACTCATGAGTGGAAAAATATTTGTTTGTTTTCAAACTATCAGCAAATATGAAAGATTGTGACTTCTGACATTTTGTACTTATTTTTTCCAGATAAAAAATACTTTCTAATTTCAATTTCTAATTTCAAACAGCATGTTACATTTTCCCTTTCTGATTGTTGCCTATGACTTTTCACTGGAGATATAGATGAGTAACGAAAGGAGAAATTGACTATGGGAGGGCAATATTTTTTCTTTCTATTAAATTTTGCAATTTGGCTGCTTTTGTGATCTCTCTGTCTGTGTGTGTATCTGTGTATCTCTCTGCCGGCTTATATAACTATATCTATATCTATATCTATATCTATATCTATATCTATATCTATA
>JANHMN010000010.1:43131176-43144669 GCA_030674055.1 Rhabdomys pumilio | reverse complement strand
CTATATCTATATCTATATCTATATCTATATCTATATCTATATCTATATCTATATCTATATCTATATCTATATCTATATACACATACACATACACATACACATACACAAACACATACATATATATATATATATATATATCCAGGTTCTCAAAGCCCAGACGAATGTAAAATCTGCTGTACTCTCTCTATCCCTCCAGGTTCACAATGCCAGATATATGAAATTGGCTATGTAGTCCAAGTTGACCTGGAACTCCTGATTTTTCAGCCTCAGTCTGGTTTAAAAACTTATACTATCAAACCTCACTCTGTTGCTAACTTCTTTATGTACTTCTTTTTTAAGATTTAGTTTTATTTTTAGTTATATGTATATATGTATATCTATTGGTATGTGCCCAGGAATGACTTTGCCCATGGAGGGCAAAAGAACATATCAGATCTTCTGGAGCTGTCAGATATAGTCGCTAGGAACCAAACACAGACCCTCACCTGGACAACCACTGTGCATTCTTTTTTCTTTTCTTTTCTTTTTTCTTTTTTTTATTGGATATTTTATTTACATTTCAGATGTCATCCCCTTTCCCCATTTCCCCTCCCTAGAAAACCCCAATCCCATCCCACTCCTCCATTTTGCTTTTATACAATTTTTTAATATTAATCAAGGGCTTTATAAGTTTGGTAATGCTCAATAACAAGATGCCCATACAATCAGAAGTGTAACCCAATACCCAACCTAGATATATCAACTATCTTTGACTGGCGGAGACACGCAAACATCCGCCTCCACGTTCCTATCTATCTATCTATCTATCTATCTATCTATCTATCTATCATCTCCTAGCTCCTCCTCTCCTTCTCTCCTTACTCCTCCTCTTTCTCTCCATACTCCTCCCACATTAGCTCCTCCTACATATCACCCTTCCATTAATATAAAACTTTTCTCTCAAAATACAATTAAAGCATAACTATACCAATATGTGTCAGTAAGGTACAAGGTAGACCTAATACCTAGTTCATCATTTTGTTGACTAACCAGAACCTCTGTCATCTCTCCTAATTAAAAGACTTAGTTCTGAACCTGGCTTTTTTCTTGGCTTTAGAATGAATGTGAGCTGAAAACCATCCTCTCAGATCTTTTCTCTCAAAGTAAATAGCCAGGATTGGCTATGAGACTATAAGTCTCCAACCCCGTCAGAAATCCAGAATGACTGAGTTAACTGAAATTATGGGAAGCACAAAGCATAGCTTCTAAAACTTAGCAATTTACAGAAAGCACTGAACACCTGGACAGTCCCTATACTACAAAATGTTGGAGCATCTGATCTTCAGCCTTCTGGCCCAGGATCATCTGATAAACTTAGTGATGCAGAATTATTAGGACTGATTACTTTGTCTTGGCAGATATAATTAGTTGACTATTCCGCAAGTGTGTTCTTTTCTGAAGAGTGATTTGTCTGTAGATGACAAGAGGCAATTCTTGCCTAGTGGCTGTCTCACCACAACTGGAGTAACTCCAAAGATTCTCAATTTCTTCTTAGAATCCAAGATAGGAAGCTGTCAGGAGCAGACGGGTCTCTAATAAAAATGAACATTAATACAGAAATGTTTGTAACTTCAATTCTGTGGATTTCTGACGTTTTGAACACCAACTATCCATGTAAGGCAATCTGGACTGTTGTTTGTTAACTCCACTCAGCTAAATAAAATATAGAAAACACTCTAACAATAAACTCAGAGCCATGAATTTGCTATAGGCCCTTAACTCACAGGCTAACCATCTCAAATCACTTTAAAAAGTTAAAAAAGGACTGGGTCTAAGCCTTGTATTTCCAAATGTGTTACATAGGCACAATGCCTATGAGAGTAACAATATTAATCTCACTTTTATATCAATAAGAAGCTCGTACCAATGAAAACCTTAAATTTGAAATCAAAGTTAATTTTGTACCATTTAAGAAATTATAACTTCATCTTAACAACAATTATACTTATTTCTATCAATAGGTTATGGCTATGCAATAAAGCTTAATAAAAGCTAATCGTCCCTGTTCCAACAAAACTACTACTTTTCTCTAGAAAGCCCAATATTAACCACCTCATCCCCCAAGCCCAGGGAATAGGGGCACCGACTCTTTATTAACTTCTTCAAGCTAATTACAAGCATTGAGATATTAGAAGAGGGGCAGGGGGAAGAGTAAATTGATAAGTCTCTGATGCTGTGTCTTCACTGCATCCAGCTGGAAGTCCAGGACATCCGAGATTCGAGCATGTCTGCTCAGCTCGCTTGAGGAGTAGATACAGCAAGGCTGTGTATTCTGCAATATACAATTCTCAAAACAAATTTTAGTATCAAGATAATTTTTTGTTTGAATTCTGTAATCTAGTCTTCTGGCAGCCTGCCTCTGTCATGTCTAGTCCATATAATTCTGGAAGTTTCTATGAATGTGTGCTCCCATCATCCTCCCATTCCCACCTCCCTGCTCTCAAAATTCCCCAACACTAGGAAATCCAAACTTTCAGGCACCAAAGACATCCACTTCCACTGATGCCAGGCAAGGCCACCCTCAACTACCTATACAGGTGGAGCCATGAGTCCCTCCCTTTGTGTTCTCAAGCTGGAGACTTTAGAATGTCTACTCAAGCTTGTTTCTTAGGACCATTTGCTTGAAAAATTGTTTTCCAGCCTTTTACTGTAAGGTCTGTCTTTGTCACTGAGGTGGATTTCCTGTATGCAACAAAATGCTGGAACCTGTTTATGTATCCAGTCTGTTAGCCTATGTCTTTTAATTAGGGAATTGAGTCCATTGATGTTAAGAGATATTAAGAAACAGTGATTGTTGCTTCCTGTTATTTTTGTTATTAGAGGTGGAATTGTCTTTGTGTGCCTATCTTCTTTTGGACTTGTTGGAAGAGGATTAATTTCTTTCTCTTTCTAGGGTATAATTTCCCTCTTTGTATTGGACCTTCCCTGCTATTATCCTTTGTAATGCTGGGTTTGTGGAAAGATACTGGGTTAATTTGGTTTTGTCATGGAATATCTTGGTTTTTGCATCTATGGTAATTGAGAGTTTTGCTGGGTATCGTATCCTGGGCTGGCATTTGTGTTCTCTTTAGGTCTGTATAATATCTGTCCAGCATCTTCTAGCTTTTATAGTTCTGGTGAGAAGTCTGGTGTAATTCTGATAGGTCTGCCTTTATATGTTACTTTGCCTTTTTCCATCACTTAATATTCTTTCTTTGCTTTGTGCATTTAGTATTTTGATTATTATGTGATGGGTGGTATTTCTTTTCTGGTCTAGTCTACTTTGCATTCTATAGGCTTCTTTTATGTTTATGGGAATCTCTTTCTTTAGGTTAGGGAAGTTTTCTTCTATAATTTTGTTGAAGATATTTATTGGCCCTTTAAGTTGGGAATCCTCACTCTTCTATATGTGTTATCCTTAGGTTTGGTCTTCTCATTGTGTCCTGGATTTTCTGGATGTTTTGTGTTAAGAACTTTTTGCATTTTGTGTTGTCTTTGACAGTTGTGTCAATATTTTCTATGGTATCTTCTGAACCTGAGATTTTCTCTTCTATGTTTTATATTCTGTTGGTGATGCTCATCTATGACTCATGATTTCTTTCCTAGGTTTTTTATCTCCAGGTAGTCTCCTTTTGTGATTTCGTTATTGTTTCTACTTTCATTTTTATGTCCTGGATGGTTTTGTTTAATTCCTTCACCTGTTTGGATGTGTTCTCTGATAATTCTTTAAGGGATTTTTGTGTTTCCTCTTTAAGGGCTTCTACCTCTTTACCTGTGTTCTCCTCAAATTCTTTGAGACTGTTATTTATGTTCTTCTTAAAGTACTCTATCATCATCATTAGAAATGATTTTAAATCTGAATCTTGCTTTCCTAGTGATATGGGGAATTCAGGACTTTCTTGTGTGGGATAACTAGTTTCTAATGATGCCAAGTACCCTAGGTTGTTGATGCTTATATTCTTGCACTTACCTTTTGCCATCTGGATCTCCTTAGTGCTACCTGCCCTGTCTCTGACTGGAACCTGTCTTTCCTATCATCTTGGTTGTATCAGAACTGTGTGGGGTGAGTGTTACTACTGGGGTTAGAGCTGGAGCCCAAGATCTGCTCAGTGCTCAGGTACAGACAGGAAGGAACCAGTGCTCCAGGCCAGGAGACTTTCTGGGTCTTAGTGGGTCCCAATTACTCCCCTGTTTGAGGCAGGTGTTGATGTCTTTTTATCTAAGATACTGCCCGGGTTAGAGCTCCTGGGAGACCTGCTTTCTCTGGGTTCTGTGAGATTGGGGGCAGAGCTGGTGCCCAGGATCTGCTCAGTGTTTGGGCACAGACTAGAAAGCCCACTATGCATTCTTAATGTCTGAGCCATCATCTCTCCAGCTCCTCTTTTGTGTTCCCTACATCAACTATCTCACCTAGAAATGACTTCCTTTGCAACAATGTATAAAATTGGACAATGATAGAAATCTGTAGAAATGTTTGACTTTTATAAAATGATAAAGACAAGGACAATATATGTGACAGGATAAGTTGTTACATTACCAGGACACATTCTGTCATTTCCATTCTTTATGAATTTTGTTATGTACTGTTATCCTATGTGTAAAAGCAAGGAAGAATGCATGTAGAAAATAAGCTTAGTTTACTTAATCTTCTCACTTTATGTTTTTTTTAAAAAAAAAAATTTAGACTGTATTTCACTGTTATCCCTGACTCATCTGGAACTTGCTGAGCCGAACAGGATGGCCTCAAACTCTCAAAGATACATCTGCCCCTGCCTCTTGAGTATGAGGATTAAAGACAAATACCACATGTCTGGAAAACTATTGCATCTGCTCACTTGTTATGTGGTGGAATGGGGAGCATTGGGGATTAGAGAACAACTTTCAAAAGTCTCTCCTTTCACCCCATGGATCCTGGGAATCAAACTCAAATGATGAAATTTGCTGCCAAACACCTTTAAGCCCTGAGCTATCTTATAACCAAAGGACAATTGTGAACTCTAGATCCTTCTGCCTCTATTTCTCAAATGCTTGGATTATAGTCATGTTCCATCATACCTTTTTGACAGTTTCTAATTAAAATACTATGTTTAGGAACTATACATGTGGTAAATTCACAGCTAAGAGAGTCATGTCTGTTAGCCAAGCTATGTTTATATCACAAACAAGAAAAATAGCTTAAAGGACAAATGATTGCATAGAATTCTCAGTTCCCTAGTGGAGAGTGATTTACAGTCTGACTTTAATTTGGCATTATCACTGATTCATAATGCAATGAGTCGCTGAAGCCTTCCATTGATCTCTAGTCCCAAATATATACATGGAAAACTCTCAGCCTTGGTGCTAGATACTGTTTCTCCATCTGAATGTTAACAGCTAGCATTACTTCTTTGCTACCTTAGAGAGACTTGAACACTTGAATTTCAGTCTTGAGTTTCTTTTTGACTCACTCTCGCATTAGTATGTTTGCCAATCAGAATATACAGCTTCTTTCTTTGGACATTATTTTGTGTATAAGATAGAAAATATATCAATATTAATCTCACTAGGTCATTACAGGAATCACCCATACTGACCCATAAGCATTGTTTGAGAAAGTCTAAGATGTGCAATTATGCTAGTTACCTTGATGATTAAAACTCTGGGGCAATGATAATGGAAGCATTGCTTCACCCTGGCAAGGGTGAATATTTTAGCTTCTGTGAGCAAAATGAAAACGTTGCAGCAAAATGCCCAGGAAGCAAAAACAAAATGAGGTATGCGTACTCACATCCACAATAATATGCAAAGTAAGAAGGTATGTGCACCAAACAGGAACAAAAGAACATGATACAGGGAATTGTCTCAGAAGGACCAGAGGATGTTCTGAGGTGTCATGGGAAGGAAACTTGGATTTGAGGACAGTGAATAATACAGGAACCAAGAATAAGTTCACTGTCATAGCAATGGAAGCTATCAGCTCTGGGTGGCAGGGGAAAGAGAAACCATTACAGGGGATTCAGGACCCTGGTCCAGCCCTGGGTTTGAAACTCAGACCCAGAAAAGCAAAAAAAGAATTACCCCCAAATCCAGAGAATTCAGAAGTTTAAATAGTACTGTTACTTTCTAATATTCTTAAAATAAGGAAAGATAAAATTTAGAGACATCATTAATCAGTGTCTCAAATAATCATCAAAAATAGTGTGAAAAAACATGTACTTAGAATAACATAAAATTCAGAAAGAGGCCATCAGTGAAAATCAGTAGCAATGAGAATCAGCAGAATTATTCAAACATAGATGATGAACACTTAATAAATTTTAAAAATAAAATGTGAAAAATGATAAATGAGAAACATTTAACACTAAATAAAATATTTGAAAAGCTTAGTATGTATTATTCCACAATTAAAGAAATAGATTGTGAGACTGTCTATAAAGATCTATCGCTATGAACATTGTGGCTTGTGAAAATACAGGCATAGAAGAATATATGGCAAGAATACAAATACTGCTGGAATAGTAAACCATTTATATATAAGTTGGAAAATAACAATCAAAACTTGAGTGAAATACTGTAAGTGTGGTTACGTATTTCAAAACACAGAAAGCAAAAGCAAACAAAAGCAAAAAATAGTGTCACTTTGAACTGATGAGAGCAGAACCCTACTGATTTCAAAAACAGGCATCATTTTCAAGTAAACATGAGAGCTCTACATTAAGAAGTCATTTTCAAAGACCATAAAATAACATCTTAACATTTGAAGGCAGCAGAGTTCTGTTTATGATGATCTTGGATCAGACCGCATTTGGGAACTCAATGGCATAAAATGTTTATTAAGGAAACACTCAGAATCTACTGCTCAATGGTTGAGGAATCTGACCTGGTGAGAGTAACCGGAGATTAGATGAGATGTGACAGACCCCAGCCAGGAACTTGAGCAGCCCCTTCTGCCAGATCAGTAAGGGATGTGAAAGATTTCATAGGTGGAGCTAGAAGTGTGCTTATTCGTATAGAGTAGAAAGAAGAGATGTTAAATTACTCCAGAATACAAACTAAAAACCAAGATTCTAACGGGTTAAGACTTAATATCTCAGTGGAAAAACTTTAAAACTTGGCACTGGAGAGAGATGGAGCACTGGCTAATAATGCATGATGCCCTTACAGAGGACAAGACCACGCACATCTGACCAAGAGCCCCCTTCTGGCATCTTTAGCACTCACACACATATGTGCATAAATGCATGTCCACATAAACAAATAAGAATTTTAAAGCAATAAAACTTCATTGATAACATTTGGTAAGAGGCACTGAGTCACAAGATAGGTACTCCTTAAGAAGAAGATAAAATATTTAAAACAATAAAGAATGGAGTACTGTGTGTTGCTCTCAACATCCTATGTACCATGTTGTATATTAAATGTCTAACACTGGGAAAAGGGAAAGAATATACTGATTAAATTTACTTAAAATTAAGAACTATGCATAAAATCTCCTATATATGCATGGATGAATACACACAAATGCACATATGCACACACATAAACACATGTACACATTTGCTTACACACACACACAAGAATACACCTGTACACACAAACACACAAACACAGACACACTGCTTTGTCAACAAGATGAGTAAAAAGATAACTCAGAGTGTAAGCAATTGTATTTTTTTAGCCCTGTGCTAAATGCAGAAACTAAAACAGAACACACTTACAAAAATTATTAGTTAAGAAAGGAAAATGAGAAAAAAAATGGAAGAAAAAAAAGGGAGAAAATAAGGAATTCTCTTCTACGGCTCATTTTCAATGGGTAGTTCATTTGCCTGGTAGACAAGACAGCCCTTCATGAAGCCACTGACACTTTCTCTAATGGTTTCTTCGGAAACTAGGCAAGAATTGCAGAGTCTTACCTAGGGCACTGGGACAATGCTGTTTATCCCTCTAACAGTGACTATAGCACAATGAACACTACAGAAAGGAGCACAGGGGGTGGTGGCCAACAAGCTCATACCAGCCTCTTATTCTATGACCTCATTTTTGACTCTCATTGGCTCTCAGGTTTGTGTCTATAAACCTTGGGTAACACTTAGCATTTAACTTCATTATGAAAATTAAGTGAGTTTCACATCACATTCCTATTGCATTCAAGTCAGTGACTGGTACACACTCACTCCCTTCTTAATGCTTTGCTTCATCTCTAAGGGACTGAGACTCCAGGATCAGATACAACCACATACATCCTGGGAGGTACATCTCACCAGGGCAGATGAAGCTGCTGTGCTCACATGGGGCCTCAGTGTATCTCCCATCTTGCTGCTCTCTTAAATGAATACTTCAGTGGGTATAAGTCAGACACTGGCCTTTTCAATAGACCTTTCTTCAAACTCAAATGCAACGTGACTACACTGCATAGTGAGTAACTCTCTGACAAGGCTGAAACAGGAACCTTTATACAACTCCCTGAGAACTCAATGAAATGTTTTCCCTGGCTCTGGACTGTAGCAGACCTGGCCTAACAGAAGAGGTATTAGCTAAACACTGACTACAGCTTTTTATTTTCTTTCCTGTGGAATGTGGCTTAGTCCTCAGGCCAATAGTAGGCTTTTCTTCTTACATAACCATTTTTTAAAATTTTTTTCTTAAGACATCATTTAGATATTAATAGAAAAGTTTCGCATTTTAGTCCCACAGCCTGGACCAACTATCTAAGGGAGTTTCAAGAGTTGTGAAGGCAGGAGGCAGGATAGAGGGTCCCAGGAAAATATCACACACACACACACACACACACACACACACACACACACACACACAAGGAACAATGTGCTGTTTGACAATCAGCTCTCATTCAGGCTCATGTTTGGAAAGGAAACACACACACACAGAGACACACACACACACATGCACACCTGTACAAAGACAAAAGAGAAATTGAAAAGAAAGTTGTAGCATCTGTGGCTTCTTACTAATCTTTATCTTTATTTTTTGCTGAGCTGACATGTTGGTTTCCCTGGCAACATAGAGTGGACTGGATAACACGTGAAGTTAATTTCAGAGAGGTCTGCAAAGTCAGGCAGAATACTTTCAATGAAAATTCCTTCTTTTCTCCCAGGAACTACAGGCCCTGGGATCCAGCAAGCTTTCGTGCATATGAAATCAGTAGCAAAGATATTCTTTTCAGCAGGGAAAGTAAAAGAGTTCCTACTGCTTTTAGTTTTGAGATTCTAAAATTAGCAATAGGAGAAAAAACTTCCCATCCAGTCTTGCAATGAACTAGTATGAAAACTATCCTGAAAGGAAATACCATGTATCCTCTACAACAAAGAATGAATAGGCTTATGAGATCTCATCAAAGTGAAAGACAAGAAAGGAAAAACTGCGAAAGGAGGGAAGGGTATACAGAGATGAAAGCAAGGGCACAATGAAAATTTAAATAGGCTTTAGAGCACATGAGAGCACAGATGTATTAGATTGTTCTATGATTCTTGTTCAATAGGAGCTGTGACTTCACCTATGCCTAGCTGTCAGAAAAACGTGTGTCTTTTTAAACACATAATCAGAGCACGGGGGCATCCTTGGAAGGGAAAATAGTGACTGCATAAGGAAACAGGCAAATATCATTAGCTTGCTCTCCCTGTATTTAGGAGAAGAGAGTCTAGAGAGTACTTCTTGAAAGAGATGATATCAGAAGTGAGTCTTAAAGATGAGGCAGGTGTTAGGCTAACATGGAAAGCTGAAGTGAAAGAGTAAAGAGACTGAGTGGAGAAATCCAGGAAGGTGAAGCAGGATGCATCCTGAATGATGCAGCTGATGAATGAAGCTGGCAGGTGGTGTCTGAAGTGAAATGGATCAGACAGAAAGGAGAGGACCAGGATATCTTCAGACGTTGAGTCCTTGGACATGAGGAAATGTTAAAAGTCATGTATGTCAGAACAGGAACAGATGAGTGTGTCAGACCACATGGTAGTGCCTGTATGAAATGACTGGACAAGCCTAAAGACAGTAGGCATGCTTAATAATATGACATAGAAGACATTTATTTTCCTCTAGTATTAGCCTATCAGCTCCACGGATGGTGGGTGACTGCTGATTCTATGGGGCTTTGAACCTAGCACACAGTAGACTCTACACACGTATTGAAAGAATGATAGCCCTTGGGTTGTTAGAGACATTGTTTCAAGTATCCCTGGGGTGTCTTAAACTTTCTATGTAGCTGAAAATATTATTGAATTTCTGATCCTCCTACCTCTACTACCTTCATAGCTCTGGGACCATAGCACAGGGTAGCTATACCTAATGTGTGTGGTACTGGGGAAGGAAACCTGGACTTCAGGTGTACTAAATAAAAACTCTGCAAACAGAGCTAAACCTGCAACCCCAAAGAGTGCTAGTTACTACAGAATTCTACAAAAGCCCATGACTAGTGCCTCTGTTGCTATCTCTGTGGATTTCAAAGGGCTTTTAAATAAGTAACTAAGGTCAACTATTTCTGTAGGCTTTAAAGATCTATTTTAGTGACAATAGTCCTTAAATCCTGAGACATTTCTCTAGATAATTACAGAAGACAACATCATGGGAATGAACCATGGTCCTGATCTCTCAGACAAATGGATTCCTAGCAGAGGCCTCCAAACAGTCTCGAAACCTAAAAGCTGTCCCTGAAAAGCATTCCATAAGAAAAAGGGTCCTGAGTCCAATGGCAATCTGAATCCTGACACATGTGAATGAGTTTGGGCAGTTTCAACATAGGATCCTGGTGAATGCAGGGCTTACCTTCCTGTGGAATCTTAAACAGAAACACTAGCCCAGCCCGCCTGGTGTTCTTTCTCACACATATAACTGTGATTGTTGCTTGGATACTGCAAATATGGTCCAAATAAGTTGCAATACAGCAAGAAAACCAGCAAGTTTGACAAAATAAGCAAGTTACAAAATTGTACACATGCAATGAGCTTCTTTTTATTTATATATTCATGTATTTAGGGATCCACAGAAGAAAACAAGCTAAAACACAGGCACAAACATGTTCAGAGTGGGCTTTTAGGTTGGTGCATTGAGTTAATATGAAGAAGGTGTCACCAGGAGCCACACAGGAGATCTGATAATTCCTTGTCTTTTATAGCCGAAATGGCATGGCATAATCTTTTGTTGCTTTTTTGAAGATTTATTTTTGCATGTGTGTATGTGAGTTTGATGAAGTGTGGGTATGGACACATGAGTGCAGATGCCCATTAAGGACAGAAGAGGGCATCAGATTCCCTGAACCAGAAGAGTATAGGTTGTCTGCAAGAGCAGCAAACACTTAACTGAAGAGCCATTTCTTCAGTAGTAAACTCAGTTATTCTTCAGGAACAATTTGCATCCCACCCAGTCATTAGAATGAATCTTTCAGTGTTGCCTGTTCACAAGAGGTGAGCTTATGACTTTGATGTTTGGTGAAAATTAAAGTTCAAACCCTAGCCTTATTCTTGTGTTTCAAAATGGGATGATTTAGGTTTAGTTGTTTCAAATCAAAAATCTGTGTGATGATCCTCACAAGTTACAGTCATTGGAAAGACAGTAAACTCCCAACAAATGGTACAATTATCAGTCAACCCACACATAACCCATGGGGCATGCAGACTGGATTTTAGGTCTTACATTTATCAATGTTGAGTTCCCAGAATAATTTTCTATCTGGTTTTACTTACAGCCTTTCTATAATCATGTTTTAATATTGCCTGGTGCTTGGCACAATTCCTGATACCTATCAAGTATTTGGTAATAATTCCAGTTCAATGAATGCATTAAACAATTGATGAAATGCAAAGGCTGACAGCTGAGACAATGCAGATTGCAGTCACAGTATGCTGCCACGAGATGTCAGTGTAAATAGGAGAGCAAAGCATTTCAAGAATATTCTGGATCATCTTCAGAGGCTCTAGGGAAAACACATCTGTAAGACTCTGAAGCTGGAAAACAAAGTGTTAGAAGTAAATTCACCTCCCTGTACATAAATATATTCAAAACAACTCCTGGTTTATAAAGAAGTATATCCTTCCTGAGCTTGTGACTCCACATATAAACCTTTGGAATTTCACTTTGGGATAATTCTGTAAGTATAGTTTTGTTTCTCATTTCTGCCATAAATCTGCATCTCTAGGGCTGAGTGGGGAGGCAACAAGAATAAGGAGAGACCACTGAGTCTAATCCAGATTCCATCCTTTGTTATTTCTGCATGTGGACAAAGCACTGGACTTTCTGAGCTTCGTTTTATTATATGACGAAGGCAGAAAAGTGATAGGCAGAGCATTCTCCAAAGACTAGTTCTTGGTGTGTGCTGAGATCATGAAGAAGGGCTTTTGCTGCAATTCTGGAAGGATTTGGATAATGAGCCCACAGTGACTTGACTTGGAAAACGTTTTCTCTACTGAGTCCACAAGCTCTGTGAAAGAGTCTATGTGGTCCTCAATGGTAAATTCCCCTTTCCAAAGCACACTCTGGTTGAGCACAAAGATTGATCACCACCAGACTCTAAAAAAAGGTTATGAGTGTGATTGTCTCTCTGACTTCCTGTGGTCTCCATAAAACCTCCAAGCTCAGTATTCTAGGCTCATAAAAATGTCCTCAACCCGTTTCTCATTTGCTTTAATGATGTTTCCTAACAGTTGACATTGGCATCTCTTCTCTAGGGAAAGAGTTGTGAGACTTTCTTTCCCCTTCCCCAGAATAGCTGCTGAGAACAACTCAGGAACTGGAATGCAGAATGCAGAAGTTATAATGTCTGTCTTCCCATGAAAGGATACATCCTTGGATATATGAGAACTCTACCTCCCCCGCTGTAGCACCAGGCAGGGGACCCATGGATCAGCAAACATCTCCATCCCAGAGGAGCTGGTACTGTCTGGTCTCCAGTGCTGTGCTCTTCTGGGGAAGGAAAACAGAGTAGATGGCAGTGGAAGCAACATTTCTCAGCATCTACTGCAAGGGCAAGAAGCTTTAAGAGCTGTGCGTTACAGATGAGAAAAATCTTAGTTTAGAAAGAACCATTCTATTTTGTTTAAAATAAGGACTCACTTCACATGGCCACACCACTTCAAGGAAGAGGAGACAAAAACATACCTGAGTAAAAATAGCTCTGGGAATGGATGCTGTCATCACATAGGATATTGTGAGCATACAAGGCGGGGATGGGAAAGTGCTAAAAAACATCCTAAGACTTTAAGGAGCCAGTTCTGATGAGCGACTGCTTAGATCCTGGCTTGGCAGAGGCCAGACCACCTCTTTGTCATCATGTATTCTAGGTTTGCTCTGTTTTGTACATTGAATCCTTATAAGTTAACATCCTACAGACTGGCCAAACAGGAGCTCCAAGCAGAATTAAGCTTTCCTAAATTGATACAAAGATGAGAAAATTTTATTGTCGTTCTTCCAGAGGATCACAGCAAAAGGAAAATAAAAATGGACAAGCAGACAGACAGACAGACAGACAGACAGACAGACAGACAGACAGACAG
>JANHMN010000010.1:43092327-43131166 GCA_030674055.1 Rhabdomys pumilio | reverse complement strand
CAGACAGACAGACAGACAGACAGACAGACAGACAGACAGACAGACAGACAGACTGGATTTAAGAGAAGCAAAGGACAGGTTGTTACAGTGGCCTGATAGTTCATGCGCCTTTCATGCAGAGATCCTTTGCCTAACAGAACTTTCTGCTAACTTAGTTTCCCAAAACAACTATTGCTGCTCCCTTGAAGTGTTATTTTGGTTTTACATAGCAGAAGTATTTTCCTGATGATGCTCCTATTCTCTAGGGTACAGCAGAGACCTCAGGTTAAATCCTTGATCCTCCTCCTACAGTTTCAGATTCTGGACTCTGAGACATAACTAGGCCAGTGCATCAGAGAATATGTTGCTGTTATTATTGTTTTTTTGTTAATTTGCTGTCATTTTTAAGTAGGCTTTAAAAGATGATATTTGCAGCTTCCATCCCAGCAGCCCCCCTTTCTCTCTCTGTCTCTGTCTCTGTCTCTGTCTCTGTCTCTGTCTCTGTCTCTCTCTCTCTCTGTCTCTCTCTGTGTGTGTGTCTCTCTCTGTCTCTCTCTTTCTCTCTCTTCCTCTGACTTTCTCTCCTTCACTCCCTCCCCCTCTTTCCCTCCTCCCTTCCTCTCCCTCCTCCCTCTTCCTCTCCTTCCTCTCTCTTCCTCTCCCTCCCTCTTTCGCTCCCTGACCCCTTCTACTTCCTCTCCCTCCTTCTTTCCCTCTGTTTCTCTAGTTCCTTCTCCCTCCTTTCTTCCCTCCCTCCCTCCTCCCTCCCATCCCCTCCCATCCATCTTCTTCCCTTTCTCCCTCCCCACTGTGGAAAATAAAGCAGCCATGCACATGTGCGGTTATGTGAAGAAAACAGCTGATAACACTAACCCCCACTGTTCACTGTCTTTTAGATAACATTACATTTTTCTTCTCTCATGGCAATCACAGCTGTTGATTTTACTGCCGCTGTTGCTTTCTCTGCTAGGATGGATGCCTATTTATCTTGTCTGTCCTTGAGCCCTTTTCGTCCATCCCCCAGGAAATGACCCTCCAGAACTATGATATGAGGAAATAGATGCCTGTGAAAAATCTCAACCTGTGTGTGGGAAGATGAAGAGCTTGTTACTCTTCAGTATGCTTGTTTTGTTTTGTTTTTGGATTATTCTTTCAGATACTACCCCCCCAAAAAAATTATATCGCATCTGGGTGTCTAAATCCTGCACACAGCTGTGCCAATGTCTTCTCCACTCCTTCCATCTGCCTGTTTGTTTTTCTTGGTGTTAGTTTGCAGTCTGCTATTTTGTATAAGCAAAATTATCCTTTCATGTCTTACCCATTTCGACGGCTTCTTCTGGATGTTGTAAACGGTAGCATCTGTGGTGCTTGTCTCTTAATTATATTTCCAGTCTCTTAATGGGAAAGGTGAGCCGGCAGATTGAACAGCAATACGGAGCCTCTGCACCTCTGACCCTGAGGTGGGACTCCTCCCAAGATCACCAAAGCTTGCATCATCAAGACTGACTCATTAAGATCATATATTCATTTCTGCTCTGTATAGAATGATTAAGAGAGATTTACACAAAGCTCCCATAGAGTTACACTTTACTATACTATACAAATGAATCATTACAACTGTAAAAGTCTGGCTCTATAAGTAGATGTCTGTCTCCAGTCTCTGGGTTCTTCTCATGTTCAAACTGTTGCTTATTTCTAGATTAATTGGGCAGCATAGGCAGAATAGGAGCAACTGGATAGAACTGAGTAGCAGGAAACCTGGGTTAGAATGTCCTGTGTGGATGCTAGCATACGGGGTGGGACGCTAGTGAAGTGGGGTGCTAGCATGGTAGGGTGGGACGCTAGCATGCAGGGATTGAAATGAGTCACTCAAAATCCTTTGGCCTTCATTGACAAATTAATTGAATTAGCAGTTGGACTAGACGGTTTGTGAAGTGAACAGTACAGATGCAATCGATCTATTGATCATTATACCAATGATCTACTTTTGTGGGAAAAAATAAGGCAAATTGAGTATGTCTGTGTCCTAAATAGCTCATACTGTAGTCAGCGAAGCCAGAGATGGTACAAATGGATCTCTAGATAGCAGACACTGGAGGCACAAAAGCAACAGCTATCTCTGCTTTGCTTACATGGCTCTCTCTTCTAGGGGTTGATACTCCTATTTTTGCATAGCACATTTATGGCTTTTTAGATCTAGTGCTCATAGTATTGAGGATCTTCATTTTAAAATTTATTCTGAAATTCTGCAGTGGAATTTCACAGAGGAAATCATTCAATATGAAGGGCAAAGAGTCTACTCAACTATAGAATTTGTTTCTACTAATCACCAAAATATTTTACATTATCATTTCTAATTTAACTTTTCCTATCCTGTCTGTGCTGATTAATGTGTAATAATAATGATTAAATTGTAAGGGAAGAGAATCGATGAGCTCTAAGTCTCCATTTTCAATGGGGATAATCCAGGCATGTGGTTATAGAGCCACACGCAGGCATCCTACTCTAGAAATTGATTCTACAAGTTGTATTTACATAATTTTAGAGCATCCACCCCTATGTAATTTTTTTTTTAAAAAAAAGAAGCTCAAATGTTCTTCATTACTAAAACTAAGTGAATGTCATGCCAAGGTTTATGTTGTTCTCAAAGACAAAATATTCGTTCTTACTAAGTGAGATTGAGGAACTTTCTTCAATTTGCCACACTTACTATCATGTGATGACATAGTCCATCTAACATTAGTACAACTTCTTTATTGTTTTTTTTTTAAATTTGTCTTGTGTGTCTATGTTCATATAGGTCTGGAATCTATAACATGTGTGCACATATATATGCATATGTGTGCATGTGTATATGTGTGTACACTTGTGTGTGTGTACATATATGCATATGTGTGTGTGTGTGTTCATGTGTATCTGAATGTGACTATATATGCATTGGGAGAACTGAGGTCCAGATCAAGTGTTGTTCATCTGATGTCTTTTGTTTTTTTAAGAGTCTCTCACTAGCCTTGAGGTTGCCAATTAGAGTGCTGGCCTTGAACTCTTATGTGCCTATCTCTGCCTCTCCGGCACTAACAATACAACATGGGCTCCCACTCCCAAGTTTATTTGTGTTTGTTTGTTTGTTTGTTTGTTTGTTTGTTTTTAACATTGATTTTATAGATCAATTATGTTCTTATGTTGCACAATAAGCTATTGACCTACTGATCCATCTGCACAGTCAACATGGCCTTTATCATTAATTTTACATCATTTCTCCATCTCAAGACTCACATATCCATGGCAACAGACTCAGAGCCTTATGTATTGTGGTAGGCAAGTCACTAGGTAGAATGATGCTTCCAGCTTTCACCATGTTACCCATCTGTCCCTCTTCCCATCCTGGTCTGCAAATGGAGCCCTTTTTGTCTTTTTGCCTGTCTCTTTGTGGGCTCCAGACTATATGAAATCATCCAGCACTTCTTGTAATATTCCTCAGGGGAAGCTGTTTTCCCTCTATGTCTTTCTCAAATTACTGGGAAAAAAATCTTCAGGAATTGCCCTAAAAGTTTGCTCATGAGAAATAAAGAATGGATCTCTTTCTGATTTGTTAATGATGGTGAAATTACTTTTTGGCCCGTGTGTCATTTATAATGCTTTTTGTGACCAATGGCATTAAAGATCCTTAATTATATCATATCAGGAAAACTGGAGGTGGGCAGCACTCTGCTTGGGCAGTATTTAAACAATGTTATCAGTGACCCAGGTTCAACTTGACCATCCACACTGTGTTGGCTAGTCACTACCCATTCCAAACATAATAGCTTCAAGCCACTGGGCTAGAGGAAGGAAAGGGGGTGCAGGAGGAAATGATACCTCACACCAGAGCTTTATCTTATCAAGTAAACAAAAGACTTTCTCAGAACCCCTTAAAGACTTCTTGCTTAGAAGTATAATAAAATCCTACCTATTGAGTAATGCATGGCCAAGGCAATATTGTATCATGACTCATTTAAACTAATAATTCCCCAACCAAGAATAGAAGAAGGAGTTTTCATATTGTATTCTTCCTTAGTGAATGACTCAAAAATCTTGGTATCAGGAAAAGGGCTTGTGAGCTCAATGGAGAGGCATGAGCCTACCATGAGCATGGTCCTAGGTTCCATTTCCATTATCAATAATAAAAAAATAAATAAAACCAATAGTTATAGTTACCCCAAACACAGGCTCTTGGTAAGAAACTAAACATTTCCATAAGAGACCATTACACTCTTCTGTGTTGAAAAATCTTCACCTTTGGGATATGAACTTTGTAGTGCATGCTTCAGCATCTTGTTTTTCTAATAAATAAACATGCTACCTTTTTATTCTCACTCTCTCTCTCTCTCTCTCTCTCTCTCTCTCTCTCTCTCTCTCTCTCCATTCTCCATCCCTATCCTGCTTTCCCTCCATTACCCTAATAGGAAAGTTCATATTAGCCATATGAATAGTTAAGGGTCATAGAGCTGGCTAGTTGCTAAGCCAAGATTAGTCCCTCTGCCTTACAGAGGACGCTGCTCACAGCTTTGACTCCTCACCTGTCTTACTTCCTGCTCCACTTGCCATAATCCATCATCTTTGTTGCAGTTCAGTCAAGGAGACACAGTCGAGTAGGATTATGTTTTAATGTCACTTTCACTTTTTACCCCAGTGTTTTCTTGGCTGTTCCAACATACCACAGCACAAGTCAATCATCTCTGAATAATAATTTGATAGAAAGATTAGAACTTGTGTGCTTCTATTCGAATGAGGGAATATGTATATTTAACATGAGATGTGACCAAACTCAATCTTGCTGTTATAATACAGCCTTGCTGTTATAATACAGCCTCTGGCAGTATTTTGTCTTACATTAGAGACTTGCTATTTTGTTACCAAAAAAATATATATATATTTTTCTTCTACTTTTAATAATTTACTTATTGTGTAAAGATTTTTTCATCTTTTTCATATTTTCCTCTTCTCTGTTTTTACAGTATTAGGCAATAGAATTAGCTTCTTTTTTTCATAAGCTGCATTGCCTCTTTCTTCAGAGTACCACTCAGCCTTGTCTTTGAGGTCCTCAGGAGATCCTTAAATACTTAGTCTGTGATTCACTAAAACCAGTCTTCTTAACATCTCACAAGGCACCTGATCCACAGGCAAACTCCTAACAGATGCCCACTAGATTTTGTCTAATATGTAATATAAACCACAAAATATGTTGAAAGGAACTGCAAGCTGCCAACATTTTTTTCAGGAATCATCCAGTGTAGGCCATAGGAAGGAGAAGAGATCAAACCTCCCACTTTTCCCACATCCATCAAGCTATACCATGTTGAGTACAGATTTCAAGAGGCTTTGAAAATATCCATGTTTTTGTCTTTAACAACCAAATATGATTGGGCCTGGACAGGATACAAATTGTTCTCAGGCAGTTTAGGAAACAGCTAAAAGATCTCCAGGCTTCTGGAGATGATGTGTTTCATCTTTGCATTCTGAGCCATTGAGAAACAGCATCAGCATGATAAATGTCACAATTATCAGGAACAAAGAAATAAAGGGAATGGATGACCTTTCAATTTTTCCAGTACTATTCTGAAGACAGAATTCCCCCCCGCCAAGCTTATTCATCTTGGGGTCTTGAGTCTTCAAGAGTTCTCATGTCCCAACACACCCTAAAGTCATTAAAAGAAACAGTTAGCACCAGGCTATTATAGGACTTCACCTTGAGTTGTCATAGGGGTTTGTTACTCAGTCCCAATAGGAAGAACAGAGCTATGGTGAAGGACCTGTGGTCTCCATGCCAGCCTGAGATGATGATGGGGAGCCCATGTGAGTATTTTATAGCAGGAAGCCTGACAAAACTAGGAAAAATACTTAATTAGATTGGCACATTTTGTAACATGAAGCATCTAGACAATTCTAATTTAGCAGTTAAATGTTAAGGGAGAAATGCATGGGAAACAAGCACATAACTTGACATGGTTGGTTATTGGAAATAGTGAACCATAGTTTTTCAGTGTATGCTTCTTGAAAGACAGGTAAGCAATGCTTGGTGAGCTGGCAGGGTTTTTCAGTATAAGAGAAAAACCATTTGGTGTAGGTATATAACCAAACAAGACATGCTCAACCAACAAAAGGCCCCATCAGTACTAGGTGAGTCATAGAGACTAGAAGGAAAGGAGATGGACACAGAAATAGCTGCCTAACTGGTCATATGGAGCTACTATAATTAACTAGGCTCTTTTTCTTAAATTGTTGGTCATGATCTCCTATAGGGTCACATATTTGAATGTAGGAAGTCACAGAACAGTTGGCAACAGTAGACATTTTCTGAACACAGAATCATCAAAACTTGATTCAAAATCAGTACTTGTTCTTCCTGCAAAGGACCAAGGATCAGTTTCCAGCACTCACATTTGGCAGCTCATAACTGCCTATAATTTCATTTACAGGGAATCAGATGCCCACTTGTGACATCCAGTGCACATATATAGAAACAAGAACACACAAATACACATAAAGTAAAACAAAATAATGAATGGCTCAAAATCAAATGTGCAATGAATTCATGCTGTTCTGGTAGTGTTTGCCAATGTATATGACTTGGTTCAACCTTGGTTCTGAACACACAGGTATACACTTTGAATGCATATGCTATTGCACCAACCCACCAATTAATTATTTGTGAAACACTTTGGCACAGATTAGACTCATGTATATAATGAGCTGCAAAGGTTTCCTTTCTTTCCTTTAAAAAAAGTACTGTGCTCTCAGAGGAACATAATGGCTTAATTGCGGAAAATAAAGGCTTAATATTTTCCTACTACAATTCCTCAGTATATATCAAATTAGTTCATCATTTGACTTGCTGACTTGAGCTTTTATAAAATCTTGTTAAATAAACTTTGCCTTTGGATTAGGACAGACGTTCCAATAATTCCTAAAATATCCTTAAGCATACATCTGCAATTGTTAGTACATATTGATGAAAAGTGGCCTCTCAAGATTGATACAAAGTATGGAAAAGGCAGAAAAGTGTTGAAAACACTGGGTCCTGCACCCAAGATCTAAGTCTTTATGTAAAAACACATAAGCACCTTCAACTCATTCGCATGCCAGCTTCCTTTTGTCCTTAGTAAATAATAGAATCATATGCATGCTGATGAATTGTATTAAAATACACTTCTCTATTATTTATATCTAGGCATATTTATTTGTGTGCTTATTTGATTTGACTGTATACCATGAGTAACATAAAATTTGAGAAGGGGAAAGTAAGAAGAGATCAAGAGTCAGGCAACACTACAAAGCTCTGATCTAGGCCAGTCATTTCTGAAGTTTGATTTGTTATACCTCACTTTGGATGGATGGTCTGACTCTATTTGACTCAGGTAGAGCCTGAGAGAGTTTGTGTTCCTCAGGCTTCAAAATTGTAGGTCCTTCTGGTCCAGGTACAGTAGCCTCTAGATAGCTATTTATTATAGCGGGAGGGACCCAGGTCCTACTACTGACCTTTTACACAAGGATCCACATGTTTAGAAGAGTCCATGTCATTCCTTCCCCAGGAACACCTCAGAAGAGTTGGTCTATGGAGATAGCTTTAAGATTGCTTCATTTATAACATTGTAGAACTTGTTTAAAACATTCATCTGGGCCACAGACATTGTCATGAATGAATCAATCTGAGGAGTTGCCAGAGCAGGGGCTTTGAAAGCTGTAGGCAGTGCTGGACAACCATTGACCCCAGAGATAAAACAAATTAGAAGGGAGGAGAGTGGATTAACAACACACAGCCCACAAAGCTTAGAGGCAGGGTGTTAGACAACCTAAGTGCTTCCCTAGACCACTGTCCCATGTTGGCAGTCTATTCCTGAGCATGTGATGCTCTAAAACCCAAGATGTCCATATACAATGGCACTGAGACTGAGCTTGATATTCTGTCCTCATTGGACTAAGTGAAATGTCCTCTTTCTCTCAGGTGACATGTCTAAGAACTCCTTAAGAAAATGAACTTCCTACTACGTGTTACATAGCAGAGCTTTTGTGGGCTCTCTGAGTCTAAAATAGCTTTGCCATTCATGAGCAGTCTCCCATGAAATGACTTCCAAGCTGGCTTGAAGGATGCTGTTGAACTCTGGAACATCAAGACAAGGCATTGAGGAATCTTTCACAATTTCTCTGGAAGACATCACACACACACACACACACAGCTGGATCTCTTGGCTAACACCTGACCCATGAAAAAGTACTGTAACTATAGTAGCAAAAATGACAAACATTATGCTTTAAACCTGACAGCTTATAAAAGCATTTTAATCACATAGACACTGTTAGGGAAAACTGTTTTTTATTATTAATTTTCATGGAACTATCAAAGAAGCTTTATAAGTTTTATGAACACTGTGTTTTATGATCTCCTTTATTAATAAAAAGCTAATACTGTAATTGTTTCTGTGGTAACAGAATGATTACATAAATGAATATATTTAAGATAACTGCATACTCATTTCCCCCTTTCTTCATACGAAGTACGTACGTTTTCTTTAGAATCCAAATTTGTGCTTTTGGAAAGGCAGCCGAATAGCCAACGTTGTAATTTTATGAAACCACAAAAGGCTCTCTTATAAAGGGCTCTGACTTGAATGCACACTAAAAGGAAATTAATAGTCTCAGTTCAAACATCCTCCTTAATCCATCTCCTTTTGCCTCTTCTAGGCAAGAGAAGAATGCAGTTGTCACACTGGCTTAGGAAAGGGGCAAGTGTTGAGCAGCAGGCTGCTGGCATGAAACCATGGATGCTGGTCCTGGGGTATCTCAGCAGCCTTGAGGGAGCTGCCAGGCCAGAGATGTGTAGTGTGTCATTATCAATTTGCACTCTGATTTCCTAACAGTTCAAGAGGCCTTTTGACAAAAGCCTGCATGCAGATCTAATAATAACTCTGGATTTTTGCTGAATGTCTCACAACCTGGGAACAGGCCCAATTGCTGAACATACTTACACTGCATGAGTTTGTTTTACTGAGCCTAAAAGGGATAGTCAAAATGATTAGAAAATGTGCTCTTGGGGAATGGTCCCCCTTTTAAATGCCTCTTTTCCGGTTGTTTCTAAGTCTGCATCCCAACTGAGTAACTATTGCAATTAGAGATTATAGATCTGTATTCTAAGTCTAATGTAGATTCACATTGCCCTTATTTCTAACTATATCATACTATTAGAATATCTAATGACCAAGACTGACCTACTTCTTGTTATTTCAACACAGAACATCTAGCCCTATTACAAGTCCCAATATGCATTTATACCCCACAGCTGCCCAAGAGGCATACTCCTTATCAGTCTGGTTTCCCATTAGAATGTCCGTTGGTAATTTGTATTCATTTTTCTCTGTGGGAGTATATGGAAATGTCTCCACTCCCACCTCCTAACATTCTTGAATTTGTTCAAAGAATGTAGTATTTTCTGACCATTTCTATCATCCAATGGAATGTTCATCAAGGCAAATGGATCCTCCCACATTGTGGCCATAGATGCCAAGTTCTCATATTATCAAATGAAAGCACTCTAGTACATACTTAGTATGAAGACAGAGAGTGATAAGGAGAGGGTATGCTGGCATGAGAAGGAAATGGGCACAGAGCTCATTCCCAAGACCAGGAATTATGCCATGTCTTGTTCAAATGAGAAACACCTGTTTCTGTGTTATTGGTGCCTTCTGTGCCTTCCATTCCCAAATTCTCTGACCTTCGCATCTCTACCCCCTGATTATTGTAATTTGTGATGTGAAATATCCTCCAAAGGCTGGTGTGCGAAAGCTATGCTCCCCATGGACATATTGGAGGTGGTAGCACATTCAGAGTTAGAATCTTTATGGAGGTAGTTAAGTCACAGAAGAATGTCTTGAAAGACATAGATAATAGAACCCTGGCCCCTTCCTCTAACTATTTCCTTTTAGATTATGAAGAGGCTAGTAGGCTTCTGCTATCATCCCTCACTGTTGGTACTATGGTACCCTAGACTGATAGCAATGAAGCCAAGCAGCTATGGATTGGAACCTTTGAAATCATGAGCCAACTAAATCATTTCTCATTATAAGTTGTGTGTCTTGGGTGTTCTGTCAAGGTGATATATAAAGATAACTAATGTTCTTATGTAGTATATGCTCATTATATAGCATATGTATGTTCTCACAACTGAGATCTCTTGTATTATTTGCTCTCCTCAAATGTTCAATATGAGACAGGGAAAAAGCCCAAAAAAGGAAGAAAATTTTTTCTGAGACCTTCTGGAGACTGCCGTAACTGGGGATCCAGCCCATGTGAGGTCATCTTATGTAGGCATGGTTGTAAATGCCAGGAAGTACATGCTGATCGGAGCCTGATATGCCTGTCTCCTGAGAGGCTCTGCCAGAGATAGATGCTCACAGATAACCATTGAACTGATCATGGGATCCCCAATGGAGGAATTAGAAGACTGAAGGGGCTGAAGGGGCTTGCAGTCCCATTGGAAGAGTGACAATACCAACCAACCAGAACTCCAGGGTCTAAAGTGCCAGCCTGGGAACATGCTTGGAGGGACCCATGGCTCCAGTTGTATGTAGTGTATAGAGTGAAGAATGGCCTTGTCAGGCATTGATAGGAGAGAAGGTCCTCGGTCCCATGAAGGCAGGATGCCCCAGTGTAGGGGAATTCGAGGGTGGGGAAGGGGGTATGAGTGAATGGGTAGAGGCACATCCTCATAGAAGTAGCAGGAGGGGGAATAGGATAAGGGGTTTCTGAGGGGGAAATGAGGAAAGAGGATAACATCTGAAATGTAAATAAATAAAATATCCAATAAAAAATCTTTTGAAAAAAATTAAGAAAAAACTAAAGCTAAAAACTGTTATCAAACTAATGTTCTGGTAGTTTTAATAATTCTTGAAAAGTATTGTTAGCAGAGAAAGTTGACATTGTATCACTATATGCTAGATTCAATACACCAGATACAAGCATGAAATGACTTTATAGCATATAGAGTTGGATCCTTCAGCTGACACAAGTGTGATCATCAAAACATTACCTAGAACTGAAATCCAACTTCTCCTTTTAGATATCTTCAGAAATAAAATAGTCTATCCATTGTCTATTAGTTAACTAATCACACTGCTGTTAAGTCCAGAACTATTAAAACGAATTCTCCCTTATATTGAGTTCATTTGGCATTCTATGAATGTTCTCTTGTCTTTGAAATCACTTCTGGCCCCTGGGAGCTCAGGAATGAAAAAATATCAATATCCTTGTCTGTGGGACCTTTTGAAGCCACTCCAAGTTTGTCATCACATTTTTGTTAGACTGGAGCTTTTGAAATGTTCTGTGTGTAAACCTCTGTAAGTCCTCTTCTCATGGCCAAAAGCCCTCCAGCCATTCACCTCCTGATGTTAATAAAACTGGGACATAAAGTTCATCTTGGGGAGGAAGAAGGGTTTTAGGTCAGGTTCTTTTGCTGAAAGTTTGTCAATATATTAAAAAATGCCCTAAAATAGTCATAATGCAGTTAGAGCTCCATCTTTTGTGGGAGTTAGTCCTAAGAAAATCACTAGAAACATAGCAAAAGCTTTTTACTTCTAAGTCATCAACTTAGGAATGTCCAAAATAACAAATGTTTGAAAGCACTGCATATGACCAAACTGCAGGATATTATGAAATAGCCCACAAGTCATGACAATAATGGAAAACTGGGTAGCTTTTTAAATGCTTCCATTAAATTAAGCATATTGGCATTTAAAGGACGCAGGGAGAGAGAGAACATACTGGGAGCACAACTAGAGCATTGGAAAATAAATAGAAAAGATACATGCCAAATGCTTTTGTTAGTAAGGCTTGAGTGTCAACACACAACATAATTTATCTCTTCTAGAAACTTCAAAAAGATATACTAAGAGCTGGAGATATACAACAGCAGTGAAAAGCACTGGCCAGTCTTGCAGAGAACATAACTTCAGCTCGTAACCACCTGTAACTCAAGTTCCAAGGAATCCTACTGCCTTCTCCCCGTAGCTCTGTGGGAGCCTGCATGCACAGGGTTCATATATACTCAGATGCATACAATTACACATACATAAGTAAATCTTCCAAGAAACACCTTGTGTGTTGTGAAGACATATGTTTTCATTTAAAAATGACAGCAAAGTATAACCTAAAAGGAAAACATGAAGTGCCCAAGTGTACCCACTTATCATGTTACGACTATCTAAGAAGTTTATTTTTTTAAATAATTCTTATAATGACTATAATCAGGTTTCTATGAGTGCAAAACAACTTAAGCTCCACTATATATCCAAACATAAAAAATGAGGTGATTATGGAATTATATAAAGTTTGGTATTTATTTATCACTGTTCTGTCAAGCCTTATGCACTTAGCAGATTACATCTGCAATGGCAGTAGCTGTCTTAATCCTAACCTAATGATCTATCTATTTAATAGTTCACAAAACCATGACCACACAAGAAAAGCTTTTTTTCTGTGAATACCAAACAACTGTCCTTTGATAAAAGTTTTGTAGTCAAGGTCCTATGGCATTCCGTGTTCTATAGATAAGACACCATGTCTCCCATGGCAAAGACGTGACTGAGGATAATGAGTGCAGAGTTCTGCTAGTACAAATAAAATAATACCACAGACTTGTTTTTAATCTTGACAATTAGTGTCAAAATAACCAAGATTGTTTTCTTTTAAATCAATGTTATTTTTATAAATTAAAGTGAAATAAAAACTTATTTATTCAAAGGTAATGTACTAGCCGGGATATAAGTTCTTTTCTGTTTCCAATATCTGAAAGCAAATATTCTTTTTTTTTTTTTTTTAGGTTAGATATTTTAGAGAAGACTATGCTTATATTATCATGGGACAGTCATGAATTGGAGTTCTGGAAGTATTGTCAAAACTATAGCACTGTACAAAGGAATGTAAAGCAGCTGTACAGAGCTCACTTAGAGTGCACAATATCCTGAGTTTTAGCCCCAGGCTGATGATGATAGTGATGATGATGATGATGGTGATGGTGGTGGTGATGGTGGTGATGATGGTGGTGGTGGTGGTGATGATGATGATGATGATATGGAGTAGGAGCGGGAGAAATATGAAGACAATGATCATGATAGCTTATTGTTTTACAGGCTATTGTCTCAAGAGTTAGAAGTGGGTTAGTTATCCTTAATCTTTTAGGCAAAAACATCACTTGCATGACAATATAGTTGTACACTGGAAGGGATAAATGTGTATAGTCAATAGAATACTAGAGGTTAAGAGGCAACAGGGTCATTGCACCCTCTTTGACCTGGAATATTAGATAACAGATATTGAGATTATGAAGATGTTAACTCTATTGTTGCAGGATTGGCCACTGTGTATATTGTTTTATTCTCACAGTAACTAGACATGGTTGTCACTGTTGAGAAGAAACTGAAGCTCACTAACTCCTTCCTACTCTCCTCAGGTACATAAGACCTTTCAAATGTTCTCTTCCACCTTTTTCTTTTAACATTTCTCGTCCCCTTTAAGGAAGACCAAGTTCCTGCAAGATAGCAACCACATCTTCCTCGCTCATGTCCTGTTGGAATCTAGTGTCATGCCTCCCATGTAGCAGATATACTCCAGCGTCTACAAGACCCAATGGAAGAGCACATTAAGAGGGAATTAATGCTGGAGAAGTGAGTCACCTGCTCAGCCTGTTAGAAGGAACACAAAAGAACCAGATCTCTCCATCTCAGCCCAGTTCTTCCTCCCATTCACTGTCCTATCAAGCCATAACTAATGACACCAGCCACATGTTCTTAATGCCTCTGTTTTCTATTAATCACTTCTACTGGATATTTTCTGTCCAGGCCAGTTGGACAATCAAGTGGGACCCTTAGACACTGTGGAGAGGACTGAGATGTGGGAGAAAATAAGGAGGCACAGCAAGTCAAGAAGTCTGATCAAGCTGGCAAAATGTTTATTGTTCACACAGGTTACATACTCTAAAAACAGGATATGGGGAGGGGTGAGAAAGGAAAGAGGGCTTTGCAGGTGGAGGAAGCTAGCTGCAGCTGCAGGATCTAACTAACTTATTCTCACAAAGCCTTTCAGTTACCAGGGGTTCTAAAAACATCTATCTCTAGCAGGATGTTGGCTAAATCTAGAGATCAGGAGGAAGGGTTACTAAGGTGGGTTGCTATGAGGCCTTGTTTGAAGTTCTGAGAACTGACAAGTGAATCATGGAAGGTAAGCAGAAAGAAGAATAGTAGATATGAAAGCCAAGGGTGAGTGTTTGCCAAGAGTAAGGCCTTGCCATGGCTTCCCACAATTTTCCACTTGTCATTATGTACATGTTATAATACATATGTCTATAAACATAGATTTGAGTTCTTAAAATAGAGATTTTCACTTTGTCTCCTTTTACCTTCATTCATTCTTCACATGGTACATTCAAAAGCATAGTACTGGTCAAGTAAATGAATCCAGTGTCCCCTCAATGAAGAGGTTCCATGATTAAGAAGATAAAAATAGTCTGCTGCCTATAAAAATAATGTGTATAAAGAATTTATGACGATAAGAGGATACACAAACAAACCACCAGAGCCCAGATATCCTTTCTGTTTGTCTTGTGTCAGTCAGTATCATAAAAACTCATAATATATGTACATACCTATTGATGTTTACCCATTCTATTACACAGTCAAGCTTAGCTCAAAATGTATTTTGTTTTAGCTTTTCTGTGCAAATATATCTGAAAGGCTGTTAGCAAAAATCCCTTCAATGTGTAAATCTCTGAAACTGTGGCTGTGACAAATTTTTTTACAGGCTATTCTTGCCCTTGTTCAGTTTATTTGCAGTTGTAATGGAGAGACAGTTTTTAATCTGTGTGTACAGCTACGTCCTTCTGTGTTTTGTGAACAATTTTCATGATCACTTAATATAACTTAAAATTTAAGCATAGGTTGATAATAATTCCCATGATTATTAAGTTTGTAAAATTACTGCCATTTGCTAAATATCCTGAAGAAAAAAAGGGGGGTGGTTTATAAAAATGGACTCAAATCTAAGCCTTTCCAAGTTAAAATTTAATGTTTACCTTCCACCCATTAAAAGAAACATCTTTATCTGTCCAGTATTTTCTTTGAGTGTTTCTTAAGTTTCACAAATGAGTACGCTGTGTGCAATGTCCTGGATATTTTTCTGGCATCAGTGCCCTGCACTGTCAATTTACACCATGGTTTAACAAGCTTACACTCTCCCCACCAGCAATGCATTCTGTTTTATAATTTCCTACTATTCAGGATATCATGTTTCATCACTGTTAGTCTATGTAAAAAAAAATATGGTCTCAGTGCTAGTTTTATTTGCACTAAAGTTTGAATTCTGGATTTTCCCTCAATCAAAATGACCCTTCCCACACCTTGTCTTGTTCCAGAAGAGCAAGGCATCTTACAGAACCATGTGCAGCTGGCTATATACACCTCAGGCTTATTGTTATTTGATTTCATGTCTTTTCTGATAAGCTCTCAGATAGAACATGCTGGGATTTTTTTCCTGCAGTGATCTTCATTACATCTTCTATCTGGCTTATGTTCAGAACATATCTTTGTTAGGGGTATTCTACTTCAGGCTCTAGAATATGCAGTCATGCGGTATCCATGTAGCCTAATTCTTTCTGGGGCGTCTAATGAAGCTACCTCCAGAAGGTCATAAGAATGTTCTATTTGCAAATACATATATATATATATATATATATATATATATATATATATATATGTTAATTTAAAAAGCGGTTGGTTAAAAATCAAACAACGTTCTTTAACACACATAATTTTACTTCATATAGCAGATATTCCTGAGAGAGGGGTCCCATTTATGAAACTCCAGGACAGAAGTACAGAGAGTGTTGAGTACCTCCTAGCAGGGAAGCATTCTGGTAATCCTCAGTGCCCTCCCAATTCACTCGCCTTTAAAAATAAATGTGGTTTCAGACCATAGACAGTAAATGAGGAATATAAATAGGCTATTTGGCCTTGTTTGCAAGGCAGGATTTGAACATAAGCCCCCATTAGTAAAGAGATCATTCCTCAAAGGCATTCTTAAGTGATCTAGATCATGTCAAATTTCAGTAATTCCTTTTATTCATCCCTAATATTTAACATCATTAATCATGGAATGTATAAACTGCATGACAACCTTTCAGGATACATTTATTATCCCTCTAGTTGTGAGTACCTTAAAAAATGATAAAAATAAAATAAACTTAAATAGCTAAACCAGTTTACACAGTCAGTGGCCAGCAGAGTGTAACTGTAAACTTAAGATGCTTCTCTGCCCTCTGCCTAACAAAAGCAGTCAGGTGGCTGCCCTCCTCAGGAGCATGTTCTCTGAAGACTTGTTGGCTCAGCATAAATCTTTCTACTCTCTCATGTCAGAACTAAATAGCAGCATGACATTTAAAATTCAAAACCAAAAACCCTGGAGAAAAAGAAGACCTTAAACAAGTTCATTTCTTCTCCCAGGGGAAACTCATTCATCATGGGAAAGAAAATGTTAAAGAAATTTGAAAACAGTTGAATTCTCAGATGTGTTAGGACAGAGTTGGGAGAAGGGTAGGCATTGGAGGACAGCATGGAGGATTTCTGTGTGTCCTAGAGGAATTCACTTCTCCCTTTTCCTCCCTGAAGTTCAGTTTCCCCATTCATAAAGCACTGGGCTTCAAGAGATATTAAGATTACATATCTTAATATGCAAACAGTCACATAAATCAAAATAAATATAAATTGTTGATAAATAGGCAAAGAAATAAGAACATAAATATATGGATGAATGTATAGATAAAAGATGATATGCATATATAATATATGATTGATAGATAAATAGATAGATAGACAGATAGATAGATAGATAGATAGAGCATTAGACAGATAGATAACATGTAGGTAGATGGATCTCTCTCTCTCTCTCTCTAAAGATAGACAGATTATAGGTAGGTAGATAGATTGATAGATGATAGAGAGACAGATGATTGATAGATGGATAGAGGTAGGTATATAGATGGTATCTCTGCCTCTCTCTAAAGATAGATGATGGATAGATGGATGGATAGATAGATAGATAGATAGATAGATAGATAGATAGATAGATCCATTTAATAAAAAGGAAAAAATATATCAGATAAATTCCTTCTCCCGTCCAACCTGACCTGACCTGATTGCAGGGCCGTTTGAATAGTATGTATCTTTTATAAATCATCCATGACATCCATGCCTCAGGCTACTTCTTCAGTATTCTGTTTTGCATCTCACTGAATTTTACTCATCTCAAATTCTCCCCAGGTTTTGCTATAAGACTGAAGACAAAATCTCTCAAGTACATCATTTCTATCAGCTGCCTTCTTTACTTGTAAGCATAGAATTGGGTAATTGGTGGTAATTTTGTCACCAACCTAAGTAGCATCTGTGTATTTTTTTTCTTCTGACAGCTTTATACTTAAACTGTATTTTCCTATTGTATTAAAGCAGCACATAAAATCATTTCATCCTACCTGAATATTGCTGACTCTAAGCTGGCATGGAGGCACACGCCTGTAACTCTAGCACTTGAGAAACATAGGCAGGAACCTCTTTGAAATTTTGAGGCTCCCCTGGTCTACATAGTGCCTTTCCATTCATCCATGAGTATATACTGAAACTTTGATTCAAGAAAGAGGGAAAACAAAACAACAAATAAAAAGAATTGAATTCAAATTCTAACAAGATAGTGAGTGGCAAAAATGTAAAAAGAAGGGGGAGGGGCAGGAGGAGGAGCATAAGTAGTTTCTGAAGAAGCAACCAGAGGAGGGGTATAATAGAAGGAGAAGCGTGGGGACAGGGAGAAGGAGAAGGAGGAGGAGAAGCAGGAAGAGGAGGATCAACAGGAAGAAGAGAAGTAGGAGAAGATGAAAAAGGAACAGAAAAAAATGAAAAAAATAGAAAGAGGAGGAACAGAAGAAGACTCAAGAGAGGAATGAACAGGAGCAGGAGCAGGAACAGGCTCTTCACTGAAACCAGAAATTAAACTATCTAGACACAGGATGCAGATGACCTTGAGCTGAACTCAAAGCAATTGGCTATTGAATGGCACCAAGCATAAGAAGCCTGGAGATAAATTCTTGGACCCAAATGAGCCAAGAGATGTGACAGGGGCCCTACTAGTTCTCCCAACACATCTCCCAGTTAGCAGTATGTTGGAAAATAAAGTCTTTTCCATGGAATTGAGTCACTGAGTCTTCCTAGGGTTTCTCATTGACTCAGAGGAAAAAGAAAAAGATGCCTTCATAAACACGAGTCACAATTAACTATTATAAAATGCATGAAGAAAGAATTTCCTGAACATAGGAGAATGAATACAAACAGGAGGATTGCACTGAAGTCTACGGAAATTAGTCACTAAAGCAGGTAACTGAGGCAAACAGCTAACCATGAAACTAGACAATCAACCAACCAAGAAAAAGTTGACACTTTTTTTAAAAAAAGTGTGTTGGCAGCAGGGAATGAGGTTAGACTGACAGAGAAGAACAGAATATCTAGAAAGAAAAAGTATCCTTGAAATAAAAATCTCTCTGGGCAGATGAAAAGACTCATCCTGCCATCCTGCTAGGAAAAGAATGAAATATGAGACTAGACAGAGAACCAAACAGTTGATTATTTTTGGTTTTTTTTGTTGTTTTTTTAAAAAATGCTTGCTGCTCATGCAGAGGACCTAAGTTCCTGTTTCATCACACACTTTAGGTGGCTCACAATCACTTGTGATTCCAGCTCCACCCTCTTCTGGCTACCATAGGCATCTCTAATCATGTGTACAAATCCACATACATAGACAGGTAATTAAAAATAAAATATATCTTTAAAAAATCAAAACAGAAAGAATGTTAGAAAACGTACCCCAAAATGGTACCCTCTGATGACTCTTTAGAAGAAAATCAAACAGTGCATTCTGGGATGCAAACAGCCCTCAGAGAAATGGACATACTCACTCATTCCATATTTTGACACAGCACACAGATATTCCAAAGCACTGAAACCAAAAGGTCCTGATTGAATGAAGTAATGAGTCTGAAAAACTGAGGATATCCCAGCACATAGGAAAAGTAGAATAGCCAGTTTTTATTGTCCTGACCTTATTTCTCCATATTAATGCAATTTTATACTTAGTAAATTAAAAAATGCTTATAACATGGTAAAATCTGTGGTTGAGATTTTTCATATAATGTTTAATGACAGAAGCACATTATATCTTATGCAAATAATGCACAGTGTATATGAGGACCTGGAGCAAGGGAGAACTGAGGGTTAGAGTAGTTCTTTGGTTCTGAAAAAAGCACTACTGACTTTCAGCACTCTTTACCTCTTCACGGACATTGAGGTGGAGTTCCTTTGGGGCAGGGATAAGCCCAGCTGCATAGTGACCATTTCTTGTGGTGGAGTTGTTTCAACCTGGGAGCCAGCAAGCCTTCTACTTTCTACAAGGTATGAGCTCAGGGTGACTGTGTCTGTGAGTACCTGTCCCTTTATTTTCTGTGTTTGAATTAGTTTATGAATTTTAAAAAGAGATGTGATTTCTTGTTCATAGTCTAAGGAAATAAAATCCCTTTTGCTCAAAATCACCTCAATCCCTGTGCTAACACTATCCCATCACCTCACCACTCCATTTTCCATTTTCTAATCATCATCCAACACTCTAGGGACCTTTCTCTCTCTCTCTCTCTATCTCTCTCTCTCTCTCTCTCTCTCTCTCTCTCTCTCTCTCTCTCTCTCTACCTATGGCTACCTCAGAAGACAAGGCAGGAAAGACAGTTTTCAACTTTTGCCAAAAGTACAGCTTAATCAGACACTTCAGGCCTAGAAATCACTCCTTACAACCAAGGAGGTTTACAGTTTGTTATGACTTGTTTTTATCTGAGGAGAGTTTAGAAACAATAAAATGTAAATGAATTACCAATAAGATCACTTATCCCACTGGTAGGATAATGCTTTGAGCTACGTAAGGGTTCCAAAAATTCAAAAGGTCACGAGAGCCATCAACAATTGTCTGGCTATCCATATTTAGTTGTGCTATAAAGCAAATATCGTTGTGTTTATTTTGTGTTTCCTAAAGGGAGATAATGTGGATGAAAAAATGGATTCTGTTCCAAGCACATTGATTTATGTGTGAAAATCCAAGTACTAACTCTCCCTGTGCTGTCTGAAATATAAACACTACCTACCAGGAAGGGAAAACATTTTCTTGATAAGAGAAAGAGGAGAGACAAAGACAGAGATGAGACAACAACAGGGTTTGATTTTTTTTTTTTTTTTGTAACTTATTCTAAAAGAAGCAAATGTTGCAAATCAAATATTTGGGGAAAGGCTCAGATCTAGAACAAAAGAAGAGTTATTGGCTGGGTATAGCAGTAATGTGCCTTTAATCTCAGCATTAGGAAGGCAGAGACAAGAGGATCTCTGAGTTTAAGACCAGCCCTCACCACATAGTAAGGTCCAGGCCAGTTGGACCAACACCATGAGACTGCATATTAAAGTAAAATAAACAAATAAAATTTTTAAAAGAACTCTTAAGTTACAGTAGTAAAAAAAATAAAATCCACTCATAAACAAAAACCATGAGTAAGTAATTATCAGATGACATAGAAAAATGAATAAAATAAAAACAAATACATACATATCATGAGCCAGCTTAAAAGTTCAAATTAAGAATCACAGCATGTGACTATATAGTGACCAAAATAGCTAAATGCCCAGTGCAGAGACACTGAGCAGAGTTCTGATGGGAATCTGAAACCCTGGACATACCCTGGAAATTAAAGAATGATATTGTACAAAACACCACTGAGACTTCTGAATATTTGTCCAAAACCAATGAAACCTGTACTCATGGAAAATTCACACACACATCAAAACTCTTTACACTATTTCTCTAGCAACAGTTAGATAGGAAAGAAAATTGACTTTGGAGTAATACAAGGAAAGACAAGTCACCTTTGATGCAATTCTCATGCCTGTTTTTCAATGAGAGAAGAAATCAAGCTGAAATTCCCAAAGTGGAAGGCTTTGGGCATAGAGGTGATCATTTTATTCATTGACTTAAAGTTTTAATGATTTGTTTTTAATTACGTACATTCATGTCTGTTTGTGTGGGAATCTGTGAGCACAGTTCCCTATAGAGGCCAGATGATAAGAGCATTGGATATCTTGAGCTGGAGTTACAGGTGGTTGTGGGTGCTGAGAGCTGTACTGAAAATTTCCAGCAAATTCATCAGCATCTCTCCAGCTCCTGATTTGGACTCTTATATATGTAGAAAGAGAGAGCAAACAGATGAATGAATATTAGAAGGGAGGTACAGGGGGAAGTGTTGGTTTGATCGTAGTATGTATATAAAGATGTAGCAGGAGAAAAATTTTTGAGGTATCCTTCAGAGATATATACATGCAATAAAAGGATACAAGAGATCCATATTCCCAACCATGCGTGTGTGCATATTAGCTCATACAAAATGGACAAGATCTGATATAAGTTGATGAGACAGTCTCCCAACTTTGTGGTTGTTACACTGTTCTGCAGTTATTCAGGCTACTGCCAGTAGAAGAAATTCAACAGAGCGTATTTTCCAAGGCACATTATTGATTTTTCAGTTTCCTATCACTCTGTTACCATTTCAAAACAAAAATTTACAAAAACAAAAAACAAAAACAAAACAACAACAACAACAAAACAAAACAGAAAATGGAGAAAGGCAGGCATGAGAGGGAGGGTAGGAGTGCCATGCTACTAGCTTTGAGGTAGTGTCTTTCATCCAGGCTCTATTTTCTATGAAACATAGGTAATGTTTTACCTAGTTTAAATGGAGGGAAAAGGGGGGATTTATTTGACTTACTACTTCATCATTAGAGAGGAGGTATGGAGACAGGTGCTTAAGATGACTTATTCCATTATATTGACAGAGTCTACAAAAATGAACATACCCATGCTGCCTGCGTCCTTTCATTTTACTTCCTTGTTGTGGCCTGAGCTGCCCCACATTAGGCGCCAAAATATTGAGAGCCACACTAGCCCACGTTTGGGGGCCAAAATGGTGCGGACCGCTCTATCAATGTTGGAACCTGCATTGCCCAAAGCCTTGGGGACTAACTTGTTAGCCCACACTGCCCCAAACTGCTCCAGTCCACAGGTCGGGGTTCAGCAAGAGAGAGAGTGAGGATGGACGCGAGGAATGGAGACCAGACATAGTGTGATTCAATGCCGTTTATTCTTTAGTCTCTCTTCTTCTCTCCAAGTCCCTAGTTCCTAGTCCCTAGTGCTCTTCCAAGTGTCTAGTTCCTAGTTGCTTTCTCAAAGTGCTAAATGCCTAAAGTCTAATACTCTGTTCCCTTCCAAGTTTTCTTCCAAGTGTCTACTACCTAATGCCTAATAACTAACTCCAAGTTGTACTGAACTCTTCTGTCTGCCTCTCGCCTTTTATATGTCTCACTTCTCAGTCACTCCCTTAAGTCAAGCCCTTAGGTTTTATCTCTAAATCTGATCTCTAAGTCACACCCTTAAGTCTCAACTCTAAATCACACCTTTAAGTCTCACACACCCAAGGGAAGATCCTGAGTATCTAAAACAAGATGTTATCAGAGTGTGCTCAGCTGTTGTAAGCTATTGTAATCAAGTCTCTTGTCAGGGTATATGGCTCAAGATGCCTGCAAGGATGATAGCCACCTTCTGTTGGCTCCCCACACTTCTTCCTGTCCTATAGTTCAGAACCCTCTGCCTAGGGAATGATGCCACCCACAGTGAGTTGAATTTTTGACACACAGCCGTAGGCCAATCTGAACTAAATAATCCCTCAACTGAGGTTATTATGCCTTGTAATTCTAGACTGCGTCCAGTTGATAAATATTAACTAGCATTAATAGGCTTCCTTCTCTTCAGGAAGTCCTCAGTGGTGAAGAAGCTGAGTGTTTAAAGATGGTAGTAGTAAGGGTTTCTAGTGCCACACATTTTCAAATGTGTCCTGGAGTCATGTCTTTCCCCAAGTCACAGTATTCCCAGGCATGTAGAAATTGTTTACTTCCACCTTACGTTGGTTTTCCACTGGAAAAAGAATCATATGTTTTCTCTACAACTAGAGAGACACATGAAGACATTAGATACACTTACAGGTTCATCCGCCAAATTATTCTGCAGCCCACACAATTGTTGTCAGGCAAAAGGCTGCACGTTTTGAGTTCATTTCTTAGGATGACTAATGTTCCATCAGTAGCATAAAGACTGCTGTTTGGGTCTTATTATTTCTAACAGGATAACACTTAGTGAAGTTGGGGCCGATTATTCCACCCACCACTCTTCAGAAAAAAAAATGCCTAGCAGTCTGAAAGTCTTTTAAGATAATCAGGGTAGGTAATTATCGCAAGAGAGACTGTGTGCTCTCTAATCTCCAGTGTCTACGGGTAGGTGCTGAAATAAAGGGGAATAAGTGTAAGAGGCAAGCCCAAGATAAAAGGTCTGTGTTGAGCTCCACAGAGTCTGCACTTATGAATAGCTGGCCTGAATCAAATAAAATAAATTCTCTATGGAATCCCATGGATTTCAGAAAACGTAAGTATTGGTTGCTAACCCAGAAAGATGAACCTTGCTGACTTCTGAAAACCAGTCTACTCTTAGTGGTTTCATTTTTCCATCAATTACAATCATGTTAGAGATGTAACATTTGCTCCCAAATAACCTGTACTATACTTCCTTAGTCACTCCTATCCTGTGAGTTCTTAGATAAGTGTATTTATCTCTTCACTCTGGTCCTGTGGTAGTATAACATACTGTATTAATGTTAGGGTTATCAAAGCACATTAATGATATAAATTGTTAAGCACAGAATCGTGGGCTCACAAGGACGTCTGAACCATACTAAATGCCAACTAATGGGCATTCCAGGAATAAAATAATAATAATAATAATAATAATAATAATAATAATAATAATAATTAAACCAAAGTCTTAGACTCAATTCCAAAGTGATGTTGTGAGAATTTAATCTTCATTGTCAACTTGATAGAACCTGGAATCAATAGGTAGGCATCTACTGTGTGTATTGGGGATGGGGGTTGGGGAATTTATGAGAGCATTCTCAGGAAAGATAGAGGAGACCCTGGAGTAGGCAGATCCTTCCAGCTGGTATCCCAAATATATAAAGAACTCTGAGGAAAAAGTAATGTTGCTTGCCTGCCACCATCCTTCACAGTGATTTCCTCAGTCTTCCAATGTAGACTGAAGACCAGTGAATCTCCAAGAATCTTTCAGGCTTTCCTCATTAGCTTGGGATTTTGGATGTACTGAGCTTTGTAGACTGAGGGGCTTTTTTAGAGTCCAGACAGCTATTATTATACTGCCCGTTCCCCCAACATTGTAAGCTATTCTAGTAAATTGCCTTTTATATATATATACTCTCTTGGTCCTGATCTTCTGGAAAACACTGCCTATTACATATACTACAGCTATAATATACCATATTTTCCCATGTGTTTCTCATTATAAAATGAAGCTAGGTATGTCAGAAGTATCTATGACTGGCAGCCATATACACAGGAAATATTAATCTCTTAAACAGTCATAGAATGCCTTTATTGCTCTACTAAATCTTTCTCCTTTGAAACAAGAGAACTGTTTGGGTCTATGTTGGGCTATATATAATGTATCCATATAAGACAATGCCCTCATAGTATGGTCTCATCCAGCCTTTTATCTCCACAGATGTCGGAAGCCTTAAGTGTTCCTCCTGCTCTGTACCACCTAGCCCTTCAATTTAACATCCAAGTGTCAGTCCTACAAAAGAACCTGTCAAGTCATGTCTCTAAACAAAACATGGATTTCATCGTCTCTAAACATCGATCCTTGTCACACTATTACTCAAATTTCTTTTCTACAGACTGGACTTCAGACTCTACATTTGAGGCTGGTTCTCACACCTAGTCTCCTAAGCTCAGCAGTTTCTCTAAGCACAGCTTATTCCCTCCCCTTTGAGTACCACAGGAAGATCCTACAGACACTGATATACCCCATAACCTACTAATTAGGATACAAATCCTACGTGTTCTCACCCTCTCAGATCCTTCATATGCTTTCTATGGGGCTGATGTAAAAAGATGATTAGAAACTACACAAGTTTGTTTCCTCGAAGTTCAAAAGTCTGACAGAATGTTGGTGACAAGAATATTTGTCCTACAGTGAATCCCATCAAAGAATTGATGTAGACCTGTCACATTTAAAAACTGACTCTCAAGATCCACAGGGAATAAGTCACCAGGAATGCTAAAAGACCATGAGAGAAAGAGGCTATGGATTGCAGCTGAGAACCTTGCTTGCATCACAAGCCCCAGCTAATGGACCATCTTTCTCATAGTAACACTGGTTTAGGAAGCTTAGGTATTCATTTTCTTTAAAAATAGAAAAACTGATACCAACATCTGTAAATAGTCTTTCATATTATTTATTATTTACCTCTCAGTAAACTTTAGGAGGCTGCAAAATAGAGAACTGTTACAGTGATATTACTGTGACTGCCTTACCATCAGCATCACAAGCATATAATTAATACTATTCGAGGGACTATAGAGATAGCTCAGTAGTTAAAAATACTTGCAGGTCTTGTAAAGGATTAGAATTTGATTCCCAGAACCTATATTGGGTAGATCACAACTGCCAATAATTCCAACTCCTGGGGTATGTGATGGCCTCTTTTTTCTGGTCGCTGTAGGCGCCAGCACACATATGCACACACCTACACACAGACCCATGGACAAAGAGGAGAAATAAAACTTTTAAAATAAGACTATAAAATCAGATACAGACATTTAAAAAAAAACGAGCAAAAATGTATTTAGCACTTAGTGTCACAGCCTTGTAATCCATGAGTCTAGTAATGTCTGCTGCCACAATAGTAGAGGAGGACAAAGATGATTCTTGTTTTGCCCATGTGAACTCTGAGGAGCTTCACAGCTTACCCAAAGCCTTTATTGATAAATGTAAAGCTAAGAAGAATCTGAGGCAGTGGGCTTCAAAAGGAATGGTGTTAGCCACTTTGATTTCAAGAGCCAGGAACCTGGCCTTCCTTCAGTTTCATAGTCTCTGCACTCAGCCAGGGTGTATGAATAACCCTTTGTTGAATGAATGCCCTGGAACTAACAAATTATTCACTGGAAGAAGAGAAAGCTGAACCCCAGGCTGATGTCAGATGTGGGGCCCAGAATAAGGAGAGGGTGGAGAGCACCTGGTTCCCCAGGAGTAGCGGAGTTTTCTCAGCTCCTACTCTGCATTTTCTCTTTAAAGTTCTGTGAGCTCAGCCTGACACTTGGTTAAGCTCAAATGCAAACAGCCACACATTTTGGGCTGCTTCAAATCCTCCCAAGTGAGTTCCTGTTTTCAAAGCATCACAGCCTGTTGAAGCACAAACATCCTACTTAATAATTTTAGCTTTGCAGAGAGCATCGCTGCTGGAAAAGGGCCCACGTCCAGCCCCCCATTTGTCCTGTTATATTATAAACACTTATGAACGGCTATTTGATCTTGAGCTGTATGTTGTAGACCCAGTATAGACAAGCCAGTATTGTAGAAATCTCAGACCTGACAGAGGGCACAGGTACACGAATGAGAGTGAAATCAAGTCTATGATTCTGAGATTCTGTAAAAAGAAAAGAGGCAGACCAAGAGGAGTGGTATGTCTTGATCAAATAGTCAAAATAGATTTCAGTGGCCCATTGTTCAAACATAGTTTCCAATACTGCTTTCCCAGTGGAGCCACATAAGCCCATTCTACCAATACCACAGCATTTCCAGTACTGCTTTTCCAGAGGACCTGCATGAGGTAGCATTGAAGAATACTGGCTACTGACTTTCTGGGATGTCTGGCTTTTCTTGCACACTACTGTTTTGAGAAACATTAATGAATATTTGGTGAAGGACTGGCTGTCTGCCTTATTTGGCCCAACTAAAGTTTGGAAGCAAAATTCTGAGGGGTGGGTTATTTTTTTTCCAATTCCTTAATTAAACAACTGGAAGGCACCATGCAATTCATTCATCTTTGTATCTTTTCGTTTGACTTTGACTGAAAGAGCCTCTCTGTTGAAGGCACTGCTTTGCCTTAAATAATATTTCTACTGTGTGCTCCAACTGTTTATTTTTATAGTTCTGTGTATTTGACCTAAAGCTTTTAACCTTGTGTGTGTGCCCTGAAGTGACTTTATTGCAAACGGGTTTGGCTTATAAATCTAAATAATAAGTAATATGCAGGCGTCAGAGGAGGAAATGAAATAGAACTGCCTGTTCCCTAGGGAAACAGAATAGCAAGAAAGGAAGTGTCTGAGAGAGCACACGTAAAGGAGAAGCCAGAGACGCACAGCCAGCTCAGTGCAGAAGCAGGATTGAGGACAGAGCTGTGATCAAAGATGCTGAAGACACCCCAACATCAGCAGCTGTAGGAAGTCATAAATCTAATAGGAGTGTACATTGTAGAAAGAGGGAAAAGTTAAATCTCCGAGAAGATGAGATTCTCTGATAGTGCCTTGTTGCTTGAATAAAGGGTCAAGAGCTTGGTTGTCTTAGTGCAGACCATCTCTACTCTATGACAGTTCCTCTCTGATACTAAAAACCATTTCTTTAATGAGACTGCTCAAAGGGAATACCTCTGTCTATCAGTTTTAAATTTCTGTGGTGAAATACCAGAAAAAATGGCCTAAAATGAAAAACTGTATTTCAGGATACAGTTTTGAGGTTCCGTTCCTGTTCTTTGGATTTATTGATTCCTAGTCTCGGGTTTGGCAGTTCATAATGTAACTTGACCAAGTATCCGTGATGCTCACCTAATAGTTGCTGGGAAGCAGTGGGTAAGAAAGGAATGGAGGACCAGGTTTATTCTTCCAAAGCACACCACCAGCTTGGCTTTACCTGTTGAAATTTCTACAATATCCCAACATAGTCACAAGCTAGGACAGAAGGGTTCAGAATGGGTGTCCCTGTGGGATATTTTATACTCCCAAACCTTTTGGCTTTATATTCAAGGTCTTTTAGCTAAGATATAGGTACCTAAGTGCTATTAATAAGATGACCATAATAGATTTCTGAAATTCATTATTTATTAGATAAATTGATAGATGATAGATAGATAGATATAATCAAATATAATTATAAATATGTTACATATAAAATTATTATTATTATTATTATTATTATTATTATTATTAAATCCTGGTCACTCCCTAAATTTTCCTCCAATTATTTTATGAGTCCTAAATTCAGAACACTACTGTCTTCAGACTTCCATATCTATCAACCCTGAGAGGGACAGAGTGGCATTGCTACTGTGCAAAACTGGATAACAGAAATGTATGAGACACTGCCAAGACAATCAGTGTCCAGTGAAAAGAAATTAGATAATGATGGGAAACACCTTTGAATGACATAATGGACTAGCTGACAACAGAGAGTCCTGCTTTCCACATGTTCCTAGTGTCTATTGAGTTTTGCTACCTCTGCTGGTAGTTGTATTTCCCAAATCTCCCATGGTTTCATGTCATTTCCTGCCCTTTTCTATTCTTGCATCAACACCATTACACAGGAAAGGCCAGTGCCATGTCTTTAAATCCAGCTATCTGTTAGCATAGAGACTGTACTTAGCACAGAGCTTTGCAGTGATGCTGGTACCTCCTTTTCACCACTGTATTCTATCCCACAGTGAATCAGGAGCATAGCACGACCTGAGTCACTGGTCCTGCCAGTCATCACAGGATGCTATTACAAATTGCAACCCACAGCCTGGAGCAGAGGTGTACTTCTCAGTAGTGAGCTGGAAGCCACCCATCCAGGAGCTGATGATGCTGGATTTTGATGTGCCTTCTCTGTGCTGTGTCCTTATGGGGCTTTACTCCATGCTTGCATGTTCCTAATTGCTTTCTTTCCACTATGACACCAGTGCAACCAGTTTAATATGTTTATTGACTTCACCAAAATTCCCTCTCCATAAAGATCTCATCTCTAATTTCACCCACATTGGGAGTTAAAATGTCAACTTCTGTTTGGAGAGAAGATTTAGGCAAATCAGTCCCCAATTCAGAGCTAAGGTAGCAACATACTTCTTTAGCTGTCTTCTCTCTTTCCCAATAATGTTCTTCTAAGCCAACCCCAGTATGTCTACTTCATCTGACCGATGACTGAGAAAATTAATGTTTCAGAGTTACCAAGACGTATACCAGCATCATTAGTTGTTTTTGTCATTGTGGGGATAAAAACACTTGACAAAAGCAACTTAAAAGAAAGTTGAGTTTGGCTCACATTTGGAGGGTACAGTCCCTTGTAGTGAGGAAGGTTGGTGGCAAGATCGATGCCACTGTGGTAGCATAAGCATGGAACAGTATGTCACATTACATCTGGTGTGTAGCATGTGTATCTCAAGCAGGATGATGAAATCTTGTGCCCACACTTCTCTATCCCCGCTCCTCCTTTTCCTCAGTCTGTGCACCTGGCCCATGTTGAGAATTAATCCTCCTCCTCATTTGACTCTCTTTGTTAGCAACCTCACAGACACACACAGAGGTGTTAGTCCCTTCAAACCTGCAATTTAGGGTGACAGTGCAACCTGACAGTGCAGTGCATGCATGTAAACCACTGTATTTAATAGCATTTCAGATACAAATTTTTGGAGGAAAAAACTTGTCTTCCTGTTATCCTAAATACTGTGCTACCAAGACTCACACCCAGAAGTCTTGTCACCCCTCACGTGCTGTCATGCAAGATGCACCTACTACCTAGCACAGTGCAGAGAAGTGGCAAACTGAACACAAAGGAAGCAATGCATCACTCATATGGTTAGTTGCTTCCACTCACCCCATCTTCTCTTTTACTAATTGGATCAGGTGGATATTCTGCAAAATGTAACACATTAGCACACTCTATATATTCCAAGAGTAGTGACGACAGTTGAGAAGGGAGATTTTCTCCTCACAGGACCTTGCTCTCACACTGGCTTTTCCACTCCTTCTGGCTCTCTTTTAATGAAGTTGACCAGGATAATTTCTTCATTGTAATTTTTAAATGTAATTACATCTACTAAAATGAGCAATGTGAAAAAAAAATTAACAGCTACTATGTTTAAGACTTGATATATTTGGGTCCCACAGTTGGGTCCTGTTTGTTCCCCTTCTCAAACAGCCATCAACAAGTAGAACTTTAAATACCTTCCCGTATGCTGGGCTAACTAAATCCACACGGTGGTTTAAAATGACTTTTGTCTTTGGGGCACATTCCTGAGCAACCTGGGAAGCATAAACATGACACTTATATCACAAGTATGTGACATACATGTAAATTGTCCTCATAGTCTGACTTTCTGCCTAGAGAAGTCTCCTCAACCTGATTATAAAATGAAGATTGAAAGTCTGCCCCCCCCTCTCTCTCTCTCACACACACACACACACACACACACACAGCCCTCTGAAGTAGAATCCTAGGTTTAAGTGTGAAACCTGCCTATGGCTGGCTTTATGTCCTTGTGCAATTTTTAACCTCTACAGTTCTCAAAATTGAGCTAATGACAGAATATGGCTGTTACAAAAGATTAGATATCCATTCAGATGCTCTTGGTTGACCTCTGCCTTGCTCTTGGGGCCCATCAGGAGAAGAAACACTTCCTAAGATACTATATGACTGCCCAACTTTTTCATAGAGTTTCCAGATATTTTTCTTGGATTTTTGAGCCGTGGTTTTTGGCACACAGCAGAGCCATGATTAGGAGCATTCAGTGTTAATTGTGATTCTCCACTTGGCTTCATGTCAAAAGCTGTATCTGCAACACCATCACCTAGTTTCCAGGGGCAAGTATTCAGAAAATAGTCCACACAGACATAAGGAGCCTCATACAAGATCAGTTAATGAAAGTTGTATTGCTCCTGTCTGCTGTAGATGCCACAAAATATCTGTCAATCAGATAGGGCCTAGATCTAGATTTATAAAAGCTGTTTTGGTGGGTTCATATTCTTTTTACAGATATCAGGCTGCTAAAAATTAGTAAAATATACATTTGCTCTGATGATATTTAAAAGAAATGATAAAAATGAAGAAGAAGAAAAAAAGAAAGAGAAATTTCAAAGAGGCAGGAGCCAGCCTCCAGCAGTAGCAATGGAGGTCTGAGTCTACTCAGGGCAAATCACCTTCATGGTGATCTTAAAGCTCTTCTATTTAAAACACAGTTAATTACAGCCATCTGCCAATTACATTTGACTAACAGAAACTAATCCCTACTTACTATAAATGTCTGAATATACAAAGAAATCTGGGGTTGGGAGCAGAGAGTGGGAGATTGGGAGTAGCAGGATGGGGTAAAGAAAGGTTTATCACTGCTACTGTCCTGACCCACAGAGAGTAAAAAACCACAATGCCTCATTGTCCATTCCTACAGATACCCACCATGTGCTTTACAAGGTTGGAGGGAGCTTCCTCCTGCAAATACGTTAGCAGCCATCTAAACATCCTCCTCACATTTCTTCCATCTTCTGCATGAGACCAGGTTCCTGACCTCTGTGAACCTGTAGAAAAAAAGCCACCAATGATACTTCATGATACTTGCAACTTGACAGGATTTAGCATCACCATGGAAACAAACTTTTGGGCCTGTCTGTGATGGAGTTTCTAGATTGGGTTAATTAACAATGGCAGACTGACCCTAAATGTGATTGGTACAATTCCATACTCTGGGTTCCTGAGAGGAATTGAACGATGGAAGGGATCTAAGTAAGAAGATTCATTTCTTTCTGTTTCCCAAGTGTGAATCAATGTGAATCTTCTTCCTACTCCTATAGCATGCCCTACCCCCCATGACAGAGTGTGCCCTATAGAACCTTGAGCCAAATACACCTTTACTTTCTTAAATTGCTTCTGTTGGGTAGCTTGTCACAGCAGTGAGACAAATAATTACAGTATTATCATTTTTCTGTAGCAGAGAAAGAAGGCCCAGCTAGGACTTCTGGACACATCTACACTAGACATCCAAGGCCACCAAACACAAATGTCACTTCTGTTGGCTGGGATATTCATTCTTCTCATTCTTTTGTTTCACATGTGTGGAGTCCTTTTTCACCAAGGATGACCTGAAACAAATGTCCAGGCAAAATTCAACATCAGACAAAGGGATTCTGAGCCACAGATGGCCTCAGCTGCTTTTGCGGTTGTCTCAGTAAAATATTTCTCCAGGGATATGAGTGGCTTCCTTCTGTCCCAAGTTTTGTTGGTATTAAACCCTCCCATGGGCTCAAATAATCCTATAGCTCCTTGTCAACACCTGGAACCCTCCTTCATTCCCACCTTCTTACTAATGCCGTCTTTATGCAAAAGATTATACGGAGTTCAATTCTTCAGTCTTTTTTGCTATTCACATGACAGCTAGGGAGATTCAAAAAATCTGTTGTTTCCCTTCAAAACTCATGTTCACCTAGCCTTGCAATAAAAATATCCTTATGAAAGAAAACAATATCTGATTCCATGAAAAAATAATAAAAAGAACAGCTTTGTAGTGGAGGTCAAAATAAGCTCGAAGTTTGTGCCTCTAGCTATCTTTATCTTTGCCCTATTAATATGTGAAGTCGCACAGTGTCCTACTAAGTACTATGTGTCTGAGTCAGAGCTCTGCATCCATGTCATGGAAACATTCTTCCAAATGTACAATGATGGTGGAAAACAGAACTGTGGCTGAAGAGTGTATAACAACGTTCAAACAACAGCCATCGGCATCACTGCCAAGTCAATTATCAATGTCATTGACAACGGCAATGAAGTTGGTAGGTTCCTTTCAGCAATTTGTTTGGCTTTGTGGTTACAAAGATTGGAGGTTCTTGGATGGTACAAAGAAGCAAGACTTCATCCAGCTCCAAGACTGATGTCTTTTATTTTTCCTGAAGCAGGCAAGTATAGTAACTAATGCCTTCATGAGTAATTTAGATCAATGTTTATTTTCTTTACAATTAATTCCTCCTCTTGGTCTCCTTGAATACCAAGGGTGTCCATTCCTACAAATGGCTGCCATATGTTCTAAAAGACTCAAATTGTCACTCTACTGTAAATATGTTTCCAATAAGTCTACCCCATCCTATTCACATTTCTGCTATATTCCTGAGAAGGAGCAGGTGTCCGACCCTCTAGACCAACAGAAAGAAGGAAGCTTATGGAAAGAAGGAAGAGCCCAAGTGTAACGTCCAGACATATCCACATCAAAGATTTGCCTGGATACTAATACTCATTTCTATCAAACATATTTTGAATTGTCAGTCCAAGAAAAAAATCAGTATGTAAAGATAGATATACAATACATAAATAGATGATAGTTGATAGATAGATAGATAGATAGATAGATATGATAGGTGTATAAATAATATATAAATAGAAGTACATATACAGTTAACAGCTAGCTTGTTAATATATGCATACATAGGTAATAGATTGGCTCATGCATATATACTTACATACACGCAAACATAAATACATACGATGATGACGTCTAGATAGAGGACCAAAAGATAGACAGACTGACAGGTGATAGATACAGTGAAGATGGGAGAGGGTGGGTATTTGATAAGATACAAAAATGGGAACAGAGGTGAGGGAACCATCAGTGCTTGCTGTTAATGTGGGCCCTAAATTATTTAAGTTTGTGCATTAGCTGGATTCTCTCTTTACATTCTCTAAAAGGATTCCCTCTTTGAAGAGATGTATTTTAAAACACTTTTATGGTGATTGGGATTGTTTATATTTCAAGAAAGCAAATCATAAAATGGCTTAGAAAGTGCAGGTTTTGGTTTGGGGAAAAGGCAGTTGCATAGAAGGCTGGTGGAAATGGAAACACAGCTGCCCACACTGGCTTAGGCACACATGTTCTCAGGAAAAAAATATCTGTATAGGATTAATCTATGTTCTGACCATGCCCTCTCAATACCTTGGAAGGCATTTGAATACCAGGGTGTACATTGCCTCTGTTTGAGTACTATCCCTTAAGTACTAATGGAGTTCATTTCTAAGTACCATTTAGACATTGTAGTACTAATTCATTGTGGTTATCAGAGACTTTTAACTTCTGAGAATTCATGACATTGCCTAGTTACACTCTGTGAGGTTTCCTCTACAGGGATCTCTAGCTTCCTATGGCATGGCTCAGTCTTCTGCATCTTTATAACTCTTGATTTTAATCCAGTGTAATCAGTGCAATCGAGGCATGGAAACTAATTGACTCTCGGGCACTGTTTTTTCCTATCTTTCTGCCCATCCATGGCCACCTCATCACTAAATGATGAGGACAACTTTTCCAACTGAGCTGACATGTGGTTTTGAACACAGTGCAAAGCCCCAGGTTGCCCAAACAAATTACCGAACTTAAAACAAATCCATTTTTATTTTTCATCTAGACAACTCACTGACCCATAAATATGGTAAAAATAAACACTATTACACTCATGCGACTGTCTTCAACTTCAGAGAATTAAAACAGACTTGTATGAGTGCCAGGAGCCTTCAGCCACATTCTGTGTACCTAAATAAAATCCGTAAGGCAGGGCTGAAAGGTTAGAAACTGTGGCACACTTCTGAGGAAGCTGCTAGAAAGTCAGCCCTGCAAAGAATTCATGCACATGGCAATGGAGACAGGGGGGCAATCTGGATAATCCAGCTTGTCAACACTTGCTTGCATCAGCATCTTGCTCTGTGGTCTCCCTGCTACACTGGATATTACTGCTGCCATTGCTTGAGGTTGCGTCACAAGCTCCTGAGGCTTAAAGAATGCCTCATCTAAACCTTCTTTTTAGGAGCTCACCATCAAATGAACAATTTCACCACTCTGTTCAGCATAATCAGCAGCTGGGACCACCGCTCTCTCTGGCAGTGGAGAGGCAAAGGTGACAGGGACTCTCTCTGATTTCTCACATGGAAAAGCTCAGGGAAGAAGGGAAAGATGAGAGGAAGCTCTTTATTCTTCTGTAATACTTTGTGTCAAGAATCCCTGTTACTTCCTACTGGTCTTAGTGCTTCTCACTCAACCAATGTTCTTAAGAACAGAAACAAAAGTACAGACAAAAAGAAAGAGAGGGAAGCTAGGGCATGCATGTACACTGAAGGCTATTTTCTCTAGCAGGTAGTCTATCAGCTGGTGAGACTACCCTGTTTCTGTTACAGAAGAGCTTATGAAGAAGCCTGTATCTTTCAAGACCAGGGTTCTAAGATAAACAACAGAATGACTACCCCTCCCTGTGCTGGCAGGCTCGTTGGAAGAGTGTGTGTATTAGTTACTATGCTGTTGCTGTGATAAAACACCAGGACCAAAAACAAATTATAAAAGAGGCTTTATTGCATGCTTATGGTTTTGGAAGAATAAGAATCTATCATGGTAGAGAAACAGGGCAGACTCTGAAGGCTAGCAGCAGAAGCAGGAATCTGGAAGAGTACTCCCTCAGTGACACACATGACACAGAGAAGTGAAGTGAAGCTAGGACCTCGAAAACCCTTCCTCCTGTGATGGATTTCCTTCAGCAAGGCTGCACTCTCTCTCCAAACAGCAGCACTGAGTGGGAACCAAATGATCCTTGTTCTTTTAGACTAGGAATTATCATCCACTTTGGGACCGGCCGAGAACGACATTTCTTGAGTCTACTTGGACCCAGTACACATCTCCTCCTGTAGTAGGCACAACATCAATGTTGCTGGATTATCAACTGACACTTCTGAACCACTAAACAGGATAATCCTGAAACTTAATTGCCGAGAGTGAGAAAGAAAGAGAGAGTGAGAGAAAGAGGGAGAGGGAGAGAAAGGAGGAGAAGGGGAGAAAGAGAAAGAGGAAGGAGAAGGGGAGAAAGAGCAGGAGGAAGGAGAGGAGAAGAAGGAAGAGGAGAAGAAAGAGGAGGAAGAAGAGGAGGAGGAAGAGAAGAAGGAGGAAGAGGACAAAATTATAAACTTATAGCCTCTGGGACCTGATTGCTGCCTTCAAATTCTGATGTGTGTCTGTGTGTGTGTGTGTGTGTGTGTGTGTGTGTGTGTGTGTGTGTTTGTCTGTGTGTGCATTATAGCATTCTACATCACAATGAGCATTCCATGTGTCATTTTTTTTAATCACTGTTGTTGTGTTAAGCTGTTGGAGATAGGCATCAAGTCACTACTGCTCATAATTAAATAAAGGTGCCAGGATACTTTTTTAATAGGGAACTAAGTGGATATGGGATGTGAAATAGCATGTATTAGAGACAAGAGCAGTGTTAGAACAAGGAATGGACTCTAGCAGAAACCCACCATACTCTGACAGTGATTGCTGCCTTAGAGTTTCTCACCACAATGTTCCAACAGCCAGCAGCAGACAGAGTCAGACTGTGACACAACTCCCATGACCCATCCTTCTTGAAATATCACTAGGCAGACACTTCCTCTAGTCAGCAAGGACAGACTCTGGGACTGAGCTCCTCACATGCTCTTAGGAATCTGAGCTCTTGTCTTCCCAGGGACCCTCAGATACACGGCACATCCCCTGGGAATGGCTATGGGAACAACCTCAGGCCTTACAGGAAGGAAGAAGGTCCAGGGAAGGCTGTGACCCAAGTTATTTTAAACACAAGTCTGCTCCATTCAAGCAGAGGTCACACTTCTCTCGTAGGCAGTGGAGACTCAACCTGATGTGTCTGGTTGAAAGAATGGTGGCCTGGGACTTAAGGGACTTGGAGAGGTGAGATTTGAGAAAGATGGACTGAACCTTCTAACCCCACTGTTATCTTCCAGCTGATGACCCCTCCCTAAGACTTTATACCAAATTCATTCATTTAATGAGATGTGTGTTAAATAGTTTTGCAACAATTAATTGAGAAACTACTATAGCAGGAGAGTTCTGGGTACTAAAGATAAGGCTATAGAAAGCACAAATAGCCTTGTTCCCAAGATAATTTTATTCTAGCAACATGGGACAAAGAATAAGCAAATATAAATACCTGATGGCATATAAGAAAAATAATGCAGAGTTAATGAGAATGTAGTGTCATTAGGTATGGGGCAAAGAGATAAGACTAGTCAACAGAGTGTCAGAGTGCCCAAGGTAAAAGCTGCAGTGGACAGAGCTAACAGGAGATCAGAGAATATAGACTGTAAGAAGCATTAAGATTCCCCAGATAGGAACACTGCTGTGAGTTCAAAGCATAGGAAGCAAGAGAGCAGTGGGATGCATAGAAAACCATAGGAGGCTATAGGCAGTAGGACAAGATGCTTCCAAGTCGTAAAAGAGTATGTTCAGCATCGGATCTTACCTTTGCAGGAGGGATGGGGTGGGAGTGGGGGTGGGAGGAGAGGGACCCGGGTAATGAGTTAGCAAGCCTTGAGACTACAGATGGATGGGACTCGGCTGTGATACTCCGACAGTGAAGGTTGTTCTGCTGAACTTAACCACAGCATGAGACCCAATTCCATGTAGGTTTCTAACCATGCCTGTGTTCCAAAGGCACGTTAGTGTATGTCTTCCTCCGTGGAGACAAGACCAATCACACATATCTGAAGATTATGACAGAACTGTGACTTCACACCTAGGCACGAGAATGACAGTGGAGAGAGTCTTTGAACCCAGTGTTCTTCACAGAACTATCATTGCTCATGATGAATTAACTCATCCTCTGGACTGTGCATCCTCTAGGAATCCTGTAGGGTTAAGGGTCCATTGTCTGCTCCACCACAGGGCTCGGCAGTTCAGGGAAGCAGGACACGGGAGTTTTGACAACTTTTACCTCATGCTGTCTCCGGGCTGGTGTTGGGCTGTAGAGAAGCCGCAGAACATTTCTCTGTGGGTAGAGAAATGCAGTCTGAGGTGCAGGACAGGTGCAACTGGCTCCGGGTCCCCAGGCCTGGGGCGAGGCTAGGACCATCTGGTTCTCAGGCTTTCAGACACCCAGGTGCTTCTGGGAGCCATGGAACAGCTGAGAATGGAGTGGTGGACTGTGGGCTGGATCTAGCCTCGGCCCAGAGGGGAAAGAGGGGAGGTCCAGCTGGTCCCATGGGGAGAGTCTTTGGCTTAACCATGGAGGTGGCCTTGAGGTTTGTGGCAGCCGTGGCTAGGAGAGCAGAGAGGCCTTCTACAGGAGATTAGATGGAGGATCTATAGGTGAAGGCCTTCTCCATGGCTCCTCACTATGGATCCTGATGAAAAGAGGCTGTCCATGGTTTTAAAGGCATTTATTGTCATGGAGAAAAGTGGATGAGTAAAACCAACCGTACCCCACTTCTCAAGGTGGGCCCTAGGTTAAATACCTTTTGCAGGGAAGAGTGTCTAGGAAGAACAGTTTATTGGTAAGTCTTCTAGGCCTTTAGGTATCTCATTAAAATGGAGATCTGTCTTGAGCCTATGTGAACGGTGGTCACATCCTCTACCTGTGGTCACATCCTCTACCTGTGGAGGAGCTTAGGGCATTGCCCTTACATGACTGATGACCACAAATCTGTGGAGGGCGGTGACAGGATCCTTGTACCCAGGAATCAGGGTCACTGAGGTTTCAAGCCATAGCTCAACCAGGATCCAGGGTGCCTTTCATGGTTCCCCAGGAACCCAAAGTTTATCCATGAATAAGTCTTATTTTAAGTAACTCTGCAAACCATTTCTAGACCCAAGGAAGATTTATGAACTAAAATAGTGTAGCATTCAGCCATCCAGTCGATATGAATAGTGAGATAAAGAGATAAATTATACAAAGGAGAAAGGAAAGTAGGTAGGAAGGGAGGGGAAGGGAGGAAAAGGAGAGAAAGGGAGGGGAAGGGAGGGGAGGGAGGGGAGGAGAGGGGAGGGGAAGGGAAGGGA
>JANHMN010000010.1:43077980-43091927 GCA_030674055.1 Rhabdomys pumilio | reverse complement strand
GGGAAGGAAGGGGAGGGAAGGGGAGGGTAAGGGAAGGGAGCAAACTCTTTAGGTTGAGATTGCTTGGTGTGATTGGATCCAGATGCCATTTATTCATTCACAAGGTGAACTGCTTCTTGTAAAAAAGATTTCCAATTTTGTTGATGTTTGTCCAGTGTCTATTGATTGGCTCTGCTGCTTCAAATCTGGGGCAAAGTATCATATCAAGGCAAGATCCAACAACAAACCGATTTTCTTTCCTCAGGTCAGCTTGAGGTAAGCCATAAGCAAAAGTAAGACAGGAATGAATAGATATCTATATCCCTTTCAAAGACACATTCCCAAGTGAACTAATTTCCACTAATCTTCTTAAGGTCTCACCTCCCAATAGCTTCATAGGTCAGGGACAAGACATTAATACATGACCTTTGGAGAACATTCAAGAGCCAAGCTACAGCAGTTTACTATTCCTAAGCTAATGCTATCATCCCCACGGGAGTACTAGGAAAAGGTGACTCTAAAATTAAGAGTCACTGAAACCAGAATGGGGAGAATGAAAGAGAAGGATGGATTGCAGAATTTAGTGGTTGCTTGCTTGAGACATTCCTTAATTATTTATAAGGAAAATGTCATCTTGTTCACCTCTGGTTCATGTGACAAGCCCTACCAGGTCTCCTGTCTCCTCACTCACTTCTATTGGGACTCAGAGAAAGCTTGGACAGGAAGGGGCATTAAGGACAAGAATGCTACACACATTTAGACATATTGCTTCTCTGTCTCCTTCTCAGATTCACACTTCAAAAATGAGCCCCAGAGCTCTGACTCTTTCAGCTTACTTTATATTCAATTTTTACAAACATGCAGTTACAGAATTGTCAAAACAAAACACAATTCTTTCTGCTGAATTGAGTGAGAAGACTAAGGGACATTTCCTTTTTTGCTTAGGGTCATGGACATGTAGGGCTGCACTAAGACTATCCTGTGTTCATTTTGTTTTGCTCAGACATGTATTTCTTTGTAGAAATAAACATATTTTTAGTGAAAGGGGAAAGAAAGTCCTGCTTGTATAGTTTTAAATCTTTCAGAAGTTAGAGTCGTGTTTGGTTGGCAGTTCAAGTGCAGGAAGTGAGGGAAATGTCCCACTTAGGACAAGGTAATAACCAAGTATTTGTGCAGAAGTTTAGCACTTACAACTAAAAAGCAAAATACATTATACCCTGTTTCCTTTTTTCCACTAAATGTTTATGACTTCTGATTCCTTTCTTATAGAATAGATACCACACAAAGGATTTATTTCCAAGATGCCCTATTCTCTATGATTTCATGAACTCAGATTAATTTCAACTAGTATACCCATGGCTACATTTTGTATCTGTATTCATGATGCATGATGAAGAATGCAGAAAGAATTTGCATTCCTTTGCCACTTCTGAGGAGCTCAAATTCAAGAGCAGAAAGGTCTGCAAATGTAATTTTTATGTAGTAAATACAATGTCCTTAGGTCATATAAACAGATACGAGTTGTCTGTATTTGCCCCTTTACATATCTTCATCTGTGATTAAAACTTCAGACTGTGCCTTTAGGCTTCATGAAAAGCCAGGGAGTCCTGTTTCAACATACACCAGCCATAAAATGAGCAGTCTGTCTTTAAACACATTTGTTTGCATGGGCTAGAGCTTGCCAGCTGGATGCAGGGCATGGGCTTCATACTGCAACAGGATGGTGCAAGCACTTTTTGTACACGGTGGAGTGACGGCTCCCATTGGGAAACATCTGTCAACTCCGCAGCTGCTCCTCGGCCTCTTCTCTAACACCTCACTGTCAAGGCAGACTAAATGGTTTCAGAAGCTTCTTGTCTGGAAATGGTGAGCTCATGTCCCAGTGACTGAAATGGCTTGCAGGCAGTTCCCAACCTTCTGCTGGCCCCTCAAACAAGAACATTGCATCAAAGAGCATTGTGCAATGTCTGTTGTCACACCTTGGCTGGCTGTAGAAGCAAGACCCACATCCATTGTGTGTGTTTGCTACTCAGTTCCAAGTGGAATTCTGTCCACAAAGTTTGGTATAGAAAGCATGCACACATCAAGGGTAAGTCTATAATAGCATTTGATCTGCCTTATTTCTTTTCTGTAGAGAAAACTGAAATCCTGGAGAAAGTGATGACTTCTAAAGACAAACAACAAAGAAAAGCAACTCAGACCAGAACCTTTTATCTTTCTCATGGTGACTTGCTGTTTCCAAAACTCCACACGGATCCAACTTCAAGAATGTTGGACAGAGGGAAGCAGAAGAAGACAGATCTCTGTTAGTTCCAGACCAGCTTGTCTACAGAGTGAGTTCCAGAACAACTAGGGCTACACAGAGAATCCCTGTCTCGAAAATCCATGAGAAAAGAATGCTCTCCCTATCCTATGGGTTTCCTGAAATTAACTATTAACAAAAGATGGCTTTTCTCTCTTCGGTACTTATTAACTTGATCCTCCAACACAATGCTATATCTGGGCAAGTTTTCCTTTTAGTTTAAATTTTGTCCTGGTTTTGATTTCCTAAATAATGCAGTAAAATGTCACTCATCTAGATGTCTAGTCTCCCCTTTAAGATCATATCTTAAAGGCTACTGAATTAACCTCTTCTTAGCTGCTTTCCTATTTTAGATGTTCAAAACATCTTATAGAATGACAGGCATGGAGACATCTGGACTTCTGCTTCTCTGTCATGCGTCATCTGAAGATGACTGCCTCATTGGAAAATCGTATAGAGAAGCACTGAAGGAGAGGCAGGAGATTCTTGTAGGACCAATTTTCTAGGGACCACAAATGAAAAAAAGGTTGGGTACATGAAAATGAGCAATCGTTGCTGCAGAAATAAGCATTGGGACATCTCTAACAGCTGCTTCCAGCCAGCTTCCAAAGAGCCTCATAGACAGTGAGAGCCAGTCTCAGAGAGACACACCCAAGCTTAGAAGTAAGGCATAATGGTTGTAAGGACATAGGTTGTTCTCTATGAACTGTGCCTTACACATGTTATCCTTGATGGATAGAATTGAACCTAAAACATGTGTACCAGGGGACACATGGTAGAAGAAGAGGTGTGTGTGTGTATGTGTGTGTGTGTGTGTGTGTGTGTGTGTGTGTGTGCAGAAGAGTGGCAGCTAGACCACTATGGTGGCTAATCCTTCACTGTTAACTTGAAATATTTGGAGTTGCTTAGAACACTCACCTATGACTCCATCAGTGCGGACATTTCCAGAGAGGTTTAGCTGAAGAAGGAAGCTTTATTATGAATGGGGATTACACTGTCCCTGTCTAATCTTGGACCAAATATAAAAGAGAAGGTGAGCTAAACACCAACCTTGATCTCACTTTGTTTCCTGTGTGTGGATACAATGTGACTGGTCTCTCATATGTCTCCCACTTGAGTCAAAAGCTGTATTGTTGACAGGCCTTCCCCACCATAATGGGTTGACCATACCTTCAACCCATGAGACAAAATAAGTTGTTTTTCCTTTAAGGTGATTTTGTTAGGTATTTTATTGCAACAATAATAGAATTTAACATGTACAACCAGCAGCCACTGGCTTGACCTCAGCTTGCCAGAGCTAGAGGCATAACCCTCAGAAATCCATCCCCTTCTACCTCTTCCCAGGCTGAATGTGGTCTTGTGGAAACCTGGTTACTTATCTTTCTCTGTAATGGATGGTTTTTTTTCTTAGTGTCAGGGGTGAGTCTTACTCAAGTCACTATCACCAGCCTAGAATTGATCCCATGTCCAACATGTAGGCTAAATTACAGGAATGAAATGTGTTTGGCCAAAGTCTTCCTGTGAGGTACCAGAAAGGTGGTACTTTAGGCTTTTAGGCTGTGAAGGTTATGGCTAGCTCTCATAACCACCAATTCTCCCTTGCCCTAAAAGCCTCCCAAAACAGTAGCAAGGGAAAGTGTGAGAATCTAGGTAACAATGGGGCTTTACTTATAGCCACTGAACCTTGAACTTTTTGTAACATACATCTGTCTCAGAATGCTGTTGCTCCCTAGACTTTTTAACCATTAAAAAGTATTTTTTTTAAAAAAATACATTCTTAGCTCATAGCAGTAATTCTTAAGTCAGCAAACTTTGGACATAACTTAAACTTTTTGTATATCTCTTTTTATACCTTTACAATCTGAATTTGAGACAAAAAGCCTCATTCCAGAGGGAAATGGTGACTGTAACCAATCAAAAATCATTAGAAAAGATAAGAAGTAAAGAACCTGGAGACTCCATTGAGACAGGGCTTCTCGGATAACTGAACTGTTATTGTAGACTTTCCTGGGTTGGGGAGTAGATAAAATTTGTGTTCCTCTTTCAGTTTTCATCACCACTGAATTTGTATGTGGTTAAGGTTTTGTTTTGTTTTGCAAGAAAAACTTGTCATAACTAAGGAATTTAATTAAATCAATATGTTTCTCAAACATATTCCTTTTGTACAGTCTTGTAGTTGATGACTTACTTTTGCATATAACCTACCCAACAGTTCTGGGGAGCATACAGGGCAGTGAGGAGGGAGAGAAGGAGGAGGCCAGGGAGGGAGAGGGGGAGAAGGAGGGGGAGGAAGATGAAGAGGAGTATAAACAAACGTGTGGAGACTCAGTCAGTAAATAGATTACCCTGTACACATTAGAACCTTAGTTCAGCAGTCACATAAAAAGCCAGGCATGGTTACAGGTGTCTGTGATCTCAGCACTGGGGAGGCATAGACAGGAGGATTCATGAAGCTCACTGGCCTAGAAGTCTTGCTAAATCTGGAGTGCTAGGTTCAATGAGAGACACTGCCCTAAAACAAACAAACACCCAAAAACTATAAGGGAACAGTGATAAAGGAAGCCACACAACCAACACTGACCTCTGGCCTGGATTTACACACACACACACACACACACACACACACGCACACTGACTCTCACATGAGCACATACACAACACACACTTGCACATATACCAACATAGCCTACATGCATATTAGAAATATGTGAGTATTCCATACAACTCACACAGCTAGAAAGTAGTTAATCCAGAAGACATGGACCATCTGTGGCTTGGGGTCAGTGGAGACTTCCTTTTCCTTTTTATGCTATGTGGAAGAATTCCAACATATCCTCTTTCCATGTTGCCTTTCCATACTAAATTTTCTCACAAGTAAACAAGTTTCCTTCCTTCTTTTGTTTGAGAAGACAACCCCAAGATGTTTCCAGTGGTTATCTTCATGTCTCCACATCACCTTCAAAGAACATCTTTCCCCAGATACTGCAAGGTCGTCTCTGCCTCCACTTCCTGGCACTTTTACTACTCCAAATTTCTTTTTGCTTCATAGCATTAACCAGCTCACTTGTGCAGTGTTTAATATTCTTCTCATAGCTGTGTATCCTACCTCATGGTTAGCTCGTACCTGGAACAAAGCCTGCTAGCCAAGCAAGGATGGTCTGGCCCAATGAATTCAGGTCTAAATGCTGCAGTATGGGTGCAGGTACAATCAAGGCAGTCTCTCTGGAAAGGGCAGTGATATGTTTTATAAAATCAGGAAGCAGAAGGGAGAGTGATGAGCCTGTAAGACACTCTAAATGTGGAGACAGGGCAGAACCCACTCATGACTCACTCAGTAGAAAAAAAGGGGTTTGTGGATTTTCACAAAACCACATTGGGAGCCATTCCTACATGTTTGTGCCTGAGTATTACCTGGCAAGAATCCAAGTAAATCTCCACTTTTCATTGTAAGTATCACTGGATTCTATTCCCAGCCAATTCTGACCTGCTCCAAAGAGAATGTCCATGCAGATGCTGTCATAAAAATAGAAGGATGTTTGTCACAAAGAGTCAATTTTATCCCTTTGCTTTAAGTCCCCATAGTTCCCATGACAGTCTGTTTGCATGTTTTGAATTCCCAGCAAGATTTATTATGTCCCTTCACTGAGCCGTGAGTCATAAATGGTAGACTTGAGCGGGCACAGGAGCAACACAGAGCAAAGAGTGTGAATCACAGCTCTGATGTTGGTGGCCCTTCCAGGGCCGTTGGGAGAGTAAAGAAAAGGGAAGGGGATGGGAAGGAGGAGGGGAAGGAAGAGAAGGGATGGAAGGAAGAGGGAGATGGAAAGGGTGATAAGAGAATTTTGAGCTATCGTAATGTAGACCACAACTTTTTCCTGTCATGGCATTTAAAACAGGAAGTTTAAGCTACATAGCTGTGGTTTCTCAGCCAAGAATTGGGTCAATCTTCTTCCTTTCGGTGGCTCAGGCCATTTACTGTCAGAGTTGGAAAGAAACCCACTTCAGCCTCAGTTTCCTGATCCGAGTAAGGAAGTGGTTGAAATAGATAAGCTTCAAGAAACTTCAAGATCTTCAAAACCTATAGTTCTCAACCCACACTCACCAAAGGTTCTGCTAGGAGACCCCATGCATTGTGTACACTCAGGAGGTAGTACTGGTTCTCTGTTGTTGGATCTTATTTCATCCAACACCACATGCCTCCCATTCTCAAAAGGATGTGGATTGTGCAGCTTCATGCATATGCTAATTAGTTAATTCCTTTCTGTAAATATATGCACAAAATGCTATTAGTGCATGGAAGAAGGGGGTTTGCAGGAGTACATAACTGGGACCCTTTACAGAACACATGATGTGTGGCTCTTAAAGTATACGTAGAACTTTGCAAAGCAAACACAATATGGCAAGGAAAATGCATCTGAGTCAAAAGAACCAGGTGTGGAAATGTTTGGAGAACCTAGGCATGTAAAATAATGGAAGAGGGAAACTGGAGCTGTCCACAAAGTGGATAGGTGTTATTTCTTCCGGCCCTCACTGCTTGCCTGTTAGTTATCGAATGACAAGCACTTTTCTGAAAGCCTCTTCCTTCATTCTTCTCATTGCCTGAGTTTGATCATGACCTCTGACTTGGAAGCTCAGACTGTACCCTTCTACCCTGCAGGATTAGTAGGTGGGTCATCCAGAGCCAATGCTACTCAATGGAATCTGATATCTCCTTAAACCAATGGAGAAAGAGGCTTGTGCCTGGGGCTGCAGCAATAGTGAGGATTGAGCTATCATCTATGAGAAGCAGAGCTAAGAAACAAAGGACTGTTGGTGAAATGCATCTGGCTAGGGTGCCTCGGACAGAATCACAGATATACTAGGTGATATGTTTTTCTCCAACCAATGAAATGGTCTTCTCACCGGCAGTCGTTCATATCCTTGGAGATAGACTTTCTCAATATCTCCAAGGTTGGAAAAGCAAGATCTCAAATATATTTCCAAATGCCCCCCAAGAAAATGACATTGTGTTGTGGGGAAAATTCATGAAAATTTTGATGTTAAAAGATCAGTCTTTGCTTTAAGTCTTTGAACACTAACAAGTAAAATTTTTAGACATTTCAAAGAAATAAAAGTCAAATAATAAAGATATTGTATGCATGTTCCTGTGTATGTGTGTGTGCATGAATTTGTGTACATGCGTGTACTCATGCGTGCATCTCTCTCTCTCTCTCTCTCTCTCTCTCTCTCTCTCTCTCTCTCTCTGTGTGTGTGTGTGTGTGTGTGTGTGGTATTCTATGTGAGATATATGGTATACATCATTAATGATGAAACTAGACAGGCCTGAACTGATGATAGCTAGCTGTCACTTCTAATAAAAACACTTGAGTCTAAAACACATGTAAATATAAGAAAATTTAGAAGTGGCCAAACGCCTGTCAACATGGAAGAAACAGCTGGCTACTAGTCCAGGATGCAAGCAATCTCTGTATTCTCGCTATAACCCTCACCATGTCATCATCATGCCTGGTTTATTTTTTTCCCCGTGCTGGAGACTGAATCTAGGCCTCATGGACGCAACAAATCCACCTGGATTAAGATCCACGTTGCTGCATCTCAATATAACTCAGTTTTCTAACAGAAATCTCTGTCAGGAATTTTTTTCCCTGAGGCAAAAATCCATTCATATTAGTCCTGTATTCATAGGCAAGGATGCTGAGCTCAGGCCAGAGCAATTGAGAGCGTGGTCATTTCTCTTTGATGTTGCACATGGACTGGTCCCTCCCCTGTGCAATCTGCCCAGACAGATAGCTTGAGACAGACCGCAAGGCTGGGAGAGCACAGTTGTGATTAATTTTTCTTTTCTTCCTTTTGTGTTGGCTTTCTTATCACCTTCTTATCCCTTCCTCTTTAAAGAAACAGACAAAGACTTTTCTTTACTCAGAGGCACTCCACCCTATAATCTCTTGTTTCCTCTCATTTAAAGATGTGTCTTACTACTTTCAGAAAGGAGACAAAAATTAGCTATCTTTCCGGTTTCTTTCAGTTCATGCTCTCCGCTAAAATAATCCATTCACACAAAAGCACTCATGAGCAATGTGTAATTTACTGAGATTGCATGGAGCCAACAGAGGATTTACATTGGCCCAGTCAACAGCAAATTGAAATCTTCTCTAGATATCTCTTCAGTGCTGTGGATTTTTCACAGTGGGGGCTGGTGATAATGCTGAACATTTTACCTTTTTTTGCTATTTCTGATACTATTTTTCTTCTTTGCTTCATTTCTTCTTATATTGAGACAGAGTCATTTGTATCCCAAACTTGCCTTGAATCTGATGACCTTGAACTTCTGATCCTCTTGTTTTGTCTCCTGGGTGCTGGGATTACAAACACACAGCACCATTCCTGGTTTATTAGTAGTAGAAATTTGAGGCTAAGGCTTCTTGTAAGCTATGTAAGGGGTCTATCAACTGAGCTACACCCCTAGACTCTCTTTCAGTCTTATAGGCCATACAGAGTCCTCTCCAGTACAAGATGAGACTCTTCTACCTCATTCTATATGTATTTTGAAACCACCATGCTTAGTTACAGTCTAATATAAAAAAACTCCACCCCACATATTGAGACCCTTCCTATTTAGAAGAAGGTGGATATAAGAAACACATTTCTTCTCTTAAGATGGATATTGAAAACTATCTGAGCATTTCTACTGATATTGTATGAAGACATTTCACCAAATGGGTGTTGTAATACATTTTTACACATAAGCCTCTGTTGAAAGGTATGTAAAACTCTTGCCCATGACCCTGTCATTCAGTCAGCTTTCTGTCATCTTGATCCCTATTTCTGTCCTTATTTTCATTTCTGAAGAAAGGCACTGAAGATATTTGGCCCCAATTTTTAACCCATTATCCCTGTTCTCACCAAAGTTGAATTTGACTGCTTCTTGATGCATGAAGAGGAAGTCCATTTTAAGGTTCCAGTGGGATTTCCCATTTGTTCCCACAGGCAGCAGTTCATAAAAACAGGGGACGTTTGTCTACTTTCCTGGTGATAAATTTAGGTAATGTAATAAACAAAAATGCCTGGGATAAAGAAGAATAATTGGTTCCCTTCTTTTCTTCCTAAATATATAATTTAGTGTAACAGTTTTAGTTTAAAAAAATCTTCACCTTACAGTATTCTTTTTTTTCAATAATTCAAAAATATGTTGTTAGTCTTTTCCCAATCTGGGTGCCAAGTCATGCATCCAGGAGACCACAGAGACTCCCTCGACTCATCCATGAGGAATGATCATGTTGACTATATAAAGAGAGATAAATGGGGATTGAATATAAAAACTAGAATTAATGATTATCATACATCAGTCAAGGTGAAGATGATGGTTACTAATATTTATTTAGTGTTCACAGTATAGTCAGTGTCAAGCTGACTATTTGTCTGTCATTACATTATTAAACTCTCCAAAAATATCTCAAGACATCTATAGTATTAATATTCTCATCATGTCAACAGTGGGACTGGAGTTTAAAAGGGTCAAATTACTTGTCCCAAGTGTCACTATTAAGTGAAGCCAGATTAAACCCAGGTCTGTTTGAGACCACAGTATTTGTCACTGATGTTATATTATGCAAAGGTACATGTAATGTGCTCCAACTTCTACCAAAGGTATTGAACATTTCAAGTTAAAGCAGTTCACATTTATTTCTCTCTCTCTTTCTTTCTCTCTCTCTTTCTTTCTTTCTTTCTTTCTTTCTTCCTCTTTCTTTTTCTTTCTTTTTACACTTTTTAAATTTGGTTAGTGACAAGAAATCTAAGCAGGTGATGGAGCAAGGAATAGTGACTTACAGTTTAAGAGATGTGTCGCAAAGTGTTCCGTGAACAAGAAAAATCCAGCAAAATATTTCAATTGAATTCTGTTATAGCAACCTTTTGGCTATACAAAACTAAGACACATAGTTATTTAACTTCATTGTTTTTCTACCAGTTTCATGTATTTTCTAAGTTCTCAACATGTTAGTGTCTCCTTGAGCATAAAGAATAATGATTATAATTATTTTCTACTCTAAAGTATGTAAAAGACATGCATGATGCAAACAAACATGCTTTATGTATTGTGACACACATGTTAAAATAGTACATTATATTCAAAATTATTTGGGCTTATGATGAATTTACAACAGTTTTTACACTGTAGAGGTTTTATGTCTGATATCTGTTCTGCCGAGAATTTAATGAAGAAGGGTGACTCTAAATTTTAGTTGTTACATAGCAGGGAAATGCTAATGACAAAATTTCCAATATCCAGTAGCTTATACGTAATCCTGACCTACATATCCAAATGTATAATAATTGTCAAGTTTTCCTTTCTCAATTTGATTAGGTGTTTTTAAACTTAAGGCATTATAATTTATACATTTCTTATATAAATGCCATGGCATCTTTTGATTTATTTCTAACTCCCAAAGAAACCTTCTCCGGTGCCCATACCAATTCAGGGCAAACCCTTCTTGGAACACCCATGATTGCATCACCTCTCAGATAAAATCTTTGCACTTGTGAAAAAGCAAAAGCATTATTCTAACACCAAGCCCTGTGAGGGCAGGGACCTCTTGCAGAGCTCACTTGAGCCCATGGAAGAGCTACGATTTCATGTTGTAATTGCTGTGAGTGTTAGGGGCTCCTTCCCATCCCAGCACTGTTCCCACTGTTTCTCTGCTTTGCCCACATCCTCTAGCCAAGCCTGACTCAGCCATCTCTTTCCCCAGCTGTTCTTTACTCTGTCTCACCTGCATCTGAATCGCCCTCCCAGCTTTCTTCATCCCCCTTTCCTTTCCCTTACATGGTCTTGTGTCATTATCTGTGAAATAAGCTGCATGCTCATCTTTTAGTGTAATCAGGGCAGACACTGGCTGGCTTGGGCTTGTGCTGCACCTCCAAGGTTTTGGCCTCAGCTGGTAGAGCTCCTGGTGTGGGGAAATGGGCAAAAACCTTTGTGAATGAGTGATGAGTAACTACGAGAATAAACAAACGAATAGATGCATGCTTGGATTCTTGCAGCAAAGACCCTCCAACCACCAGGGTTTTCCCTAATAAGAAAGTTAGCAGTGCAGTCCTGAAATAATTTCCTGGGGTATACTGGATTTCAAAGACAAGCATGGATTTGTCAAGAGGCAAAGGGGAAGGAAGTGACGATCAGCCATAGTACATCTTGAGCAAAATGACTTCATTATGCATACCACTTGACCCTGCCCCAGCTCTTCCTCTATTTATACCTAAATCTCATATCAATACCCTAGAGAGGAACTGAGGCCATCGGACCTCAATATCAGTGTACATATGTGGTTAAACCTCTGCTTTTCAGTGCTACTTGTCTCTAATTGGTATTCTGAAGAGCAGATGGCTAGACCAGAATTGACCCCTGTGGCTGCTAGCCAGGGACCCAATAAATAAGAAACTTAGGTACAACATGCAGGGCCCTGACAGTGAAAGAGGACAGCTAGAAGCACTTTAGTAGGGACTTCTCTAGAAAATCACTATGCAGGCAAGCACTCCATTTCTGTGTGTGATGATCTGGTGCATTTAACAAGCTCTAGGCCCATTACCTGTATTAAGTTGCCTTTCATGTTAACTGTAATGTTGTGCTTCCCATTTCATAGCAGCTACACCCCAGTCTCACTCCTCCATGCAAAGAAGTATGATACACAAGGTGTTCGTTTTTAGGAGAAAAAAAAATTTAAAAACCTACATTCAGTCATCAAAGGAGTACTTTGAAGAGTAATTTGCAGTACTGCTTTTGGGCTGTCTGTGAGGGGATTTGCTCCTGGGAAATGAATCAGTCATTTCCTTCCATGTTATTCCTGATGTGTTTGCTATTGGCAGCTGTCAGGGCTGCCAACTGGCAGCTCACAGAAGGCTTGCTCTCACCCGGAGACAGAAAAAAGTCCCTACCACATGTGGCCAGCCCTGAGCATCTGCCTGTTGCTGATCCACAGAGACTGAAGCAATAGTCTCCTTGGTTGAAAGGCAAGCCTATGACAAGAAAGCAACTCCTGCCTTTGACTGCCTGTGTCAGCTCTGGAAAGACACCCAATGCTCAAAACAAGAGCTCTATAAACACAAAAAGCCATGCTTATCCCAAGATAGCTGTATAACCCTGCCTTCATACGTCCAAACAAGATATGATTGCCACAATGTTCTGACTCTGGTAGTAGAGGCTGAATTCCCAAATGTATTCCAGCATTAATCCCTTGTGTTGTTTGGAGCTAGCCACTTGGCCTGACTCTCATCGCAGATAAAAATGAGTTTAAAGTTAATATTGCTCTCATTTCTTTTATTTACTTTATCCAATACAATCCAGGGATCCATAGCCCAGAGACATAGACTTTAAGATGTGGTTCTGTGTCCAAAACAAGTTGTGTGTTTGCTCATCTTGGAAGCCCTGTTACCCATAATTGTCACATCTATACAACAGGAGAAGAAGAAATATAAATGGCAGAAATATCAGAACGAATATCAACAGGTATAGCTCGACACAACCATTTGGCTTGCAGACCTTCAGTACACAACCCTGTGTAGCCTCCATCTCTCACAAATTTCTCCCTCTGTCTTCTCTTCTGTTCTTACCAAGTCTTGGGTACTTTCTCCACAGTCCTTGGTCATGATGTTCCAAATGGGAGCCTGTAGGTTTTTTTTTTGAAGAGGCTATTGACTTGACACATTTTGGGTATGTTTGTTTTTGTTGCTTTTGGGTTTTCTTGGAACTTTCCTCATTCCTCAACCTCTGAATCCTGTTGCTCAACCAAGATGTTTCCTTCTTGAATTTTAGCCCCTCAGTCTCTCTGGGTGTGAGTATTTTCATTTGTTGAGTCCTGGAGCAATCTGTTGAAAACAATGTGACTTCACATAAAAGAATGAACTCTGTTCCTTCTCTAGTGGTTCTTCTTTCAATTTGGAAAAGCTACATTGCTTGTTCTTTTGAACTCCATCTTCATCCAAGAAATGGATATCATTTCTACTCCAGTGCCTGCATTTGAGCCTTAAATGAGATGAACTACATACAGACTCTAAAGCAGAGATGCTCTCTAAGTATAATGGCTTTTTTCTTACTCTTCCTTTACAATATTGCACTTTGCAACATATTTTATGCTATATCCTTTTGTTCTAAACTACCAGATTTCAAACTCTTCGGGTCCTAAGAGATGTCATATTGTTGCTGGAAATATTTAAAAAGTGTGGCACCATACCACGCTAAACCTATCCACTTACTGCTCGGGCGGTCTCTCTCACCGCCTCCTGACTGATCAGGGTTCTCTTGCTGCAGGTTCTTCACACATTCCCAGCCACCCACCCAGTGTGGTCAGTGGGCCCAAATCCCAGTAACCCAGTAAAATCAAAACTCTAGAGGCTTGTAATTTATAAGTCAGATTTATATCAGTAAATTTTCACCCCACAAAACGTCCACACAATTTCCTCAAAGCCAGTTGATATAGATATAAATTGTCCACCTAGATAAAACAAATTGTCCTGTAATTATCCATCCCTTATAAGATATTTCTAGCTACCTGTGGCTATTTATAGCCACAAGGAATCTGGATCGTCTTCCTGCTCCTGACCTCTATTCTTCTTCTTCTTCTTCCTCTTCTTCTTCTTCTTCTTCTTCTTCTTCTTCTTCTTCTTCTTCTTCT
>JANHMN010000010.1:43059877-43077970 GCA_030674055.1 Rhabdomys pumilio | reverse complement strand
CTTCTTCTTCTTCTTCTTCTTCTTCTTCTTCTTCTTCTTCTTCTTCTCCTTCTCCTCCTCCTCCTCCTCCTCCTCCTCCTCCTTCTCCTCCTCCTTCTCCTCTTCCTCCTCCTCCTCCTCTTCCTCCTCCTCCTCTTCCTTTTCTCTCTCTCTCTCTCTCTCTCTCTATTTCTCTCTCCTCCTTCTCCCCCAAACTTTTCAGCTCCACCTTCACTTCCACTGCCCAATCACTGGCTCTAGCCTTTATTTTACAAGTTAAGGTGGGGAGAAGGTTCATAAGAAGTCACCTGTGTACAGGATTCACTCCTCATCTGCAGCCACTCCTGGGAAAGTGGAATTGACATCAAAATACAAGCAGCACCAGGGCCATCCACAACATCCTATCCAGTCTCATCACCCCAAGAAAGAGATTCATAAGGTTATATAGCTTGAGTAAACCTAGCATTGCAATTGCTGGAGAGACAGGAGGCAGTCTTGCATGAAAGGGGAGAGCCAGATCCCCCAACAACAAAGACTAAGGAGCAAGTCTAGTAAAGGCACCCATACTTTTCTCTCTCCCACACAAAGCTCAAACATTTCACCCATTTCAATCAAGGCCTTCGCTAATGCATTATATACATTTCTCTCGTTCTTAGCCTCCCTCGGGAGCCACCACAATAGCCACTATAAAGCACCATTCACACGTCCTACATTCTCACTCCTCCTTCTCTTCATACCATACAAATGCAACAGAATAAAAAATGCCAGCCCTTGCAGATTTATGGCAACATTTACAATTTATTGCTGAGGTCCCTTCACAACCATTCTCAAGTCTTTAATCCTGACATCCATGGCTTCCACAGACTAGCACCTTTCCTAAAGTCAAAGTCCACCCTCCTGTCCCTATTCACTGGTTTTAGTGTCCTATGCATCTATTTCATTCAGAAGACTTCCCTATGTTTTCTTATACAAAGAGACCCAACTCTAGTCTATTACAGGCCTCCTGATAATACAGGTCCTGTGACATTGTTTCAAAAAATGCCAAGTCTTGAGCTTGTGGCCAGGCATGAGTATAGAATGTAAGAAAGGTATCTGCTAACAATGACCACCCACCCTAGGCATTATCTCTTGAATATCTGAGACACAAGAAAGAGAAAAAATAGATACATCTCAGGAGAGCATGATCCTTTATGTAGTGTAGCGTAGAGTGTGGGCACATGTGGGCATGCGTGCGTGCATGTGTCTGCAGGTGTGCACATCTGTGCACTTGTGAAGCTGTAAGAGAATGTTAGATTTCTCAAGGCTGGAGTTTCAAGCATTTGCAGGAAATCCAGCTGGTTCAATGAGTGCTGGGATACAAACTCTTGTCCTCACGCTCACACTGTCAAGCATCCTCCATCACAAACCACCCTGACAGCTCCTGCAGCTTCTTTCCTTCAGGTCTTGCAATAGAGAGGCAGAATTGGTTTACTAAAATCACCAACAACGTTTCTATTAAGCTGAGCTGAACTCATCATAGCCACTGCCTCTCTTGATGTCTATATTTTGTATCACAAACAATATGCTTACTTATGTACCACTGAAAATGTCATAGTTTGCAAGTGATTCACATCTAGGTGCTTGTATTCCACATGCAGTATCTCTTGTAAAGTCAGACACTGTTTCTTAACCTTACAGCATATGTTAATCAGGGTTTTCTATTGTGAAAAAAAAAAACTATGACAAAAAAGCAAATTGAGGAGAAAAGTGCTTGACTTTTACTTCCACATTGTAGTCCATCATGGGAGAAAACCACAACAGGAACTCAAACAGGGCCGAAATCTGGAGGCAGGAGCTGATGCAGGGGCCATAGAGGAGTGCTGCTTACTGGATTTCTCATTATGGCTTGCTCAGGCTGCCTTCTTATAGAACCCGGGCCAGCACCCCAGGGGTGTCACAATCCAAAATGGACTGGGTCCTCCCACATCAATCAATCCAGCTGGATCCCATGGAGGCATTTGCTTGATTGAGTTTCCCTCTTCTTCGATAACTCTAGCTTGTGTCAAGTTGCCATAAAACCAGCAAGAACACACCGCCATCGTGTACCCATCTTCTGTCTCTCCTCATCAAGCATAGCAGGAGCTGCCTCCTCTGACTTTCCAAAGCTAGTTCTGAACACTTGGACAGTGACATATGCATTTGACATCATTCTTTTTAGATGACATTCCATACACTACTGTTCTTTCAAAGCTGCCTCTCACATAGTCTTTCTTATGTAAACCCAACTGCTTAGAAATTTGGTTTGGTTCTACTTCAGAGCTAAAGCTTCTTCATACTTCAGAAAAGTCCTTATTGGCTGGGGCAGTAGCTCAGCCGTAGAGCATGGCGTGGAGATGACTCCAGGTTTGACTTCAAACCTCTAACATCATGCACATTTACTTGCTATGATACTTTTCATTTGTTTCACTACTATACCACCATATGTGTTGAGAGACTTGAGAACAGAAAACACTTAATTCATCAACGCTTCCCTTGAGACTAGTCTCAGGCATGGCATAGAAGAATCAGTTATCTATATTTATGAAGCCTTTACCGTTTTTGATACTTGTGATGGTTTGGAAAAGACATGTCCCCCTTAAGGTCTTCTTTATGAAAATTTAGTTTTTAGTTGGTGGGGTACCTAGAGAAGTTATGGAACCTTTAGAAGGTGCAGCCCTGCTGGAGCAAGGTTACTGGGACCAAGCTTTGAGAGTTTAATACTCTCACTCATTTTAAATTTACCCTCTTTTCATCCAATGTATCGAGAAAAATGTAAGGAGCCAGCTTCCTGCTCTGCTGCCATGCCATGTCATGCCTTCTCTGACAGTGTGGATTGTAGCTTTCTGGAAGCACCAGTCAAATCCAACTGCTTCCTTTACGAATTGCTTTTGGTCATGTTAATTTCATCCCAGCAACAAAGTAGTAACTGCTATGCCATCTAATTTTGCTTTTGCATTTATTGGGAGGCTGGATTGCAGAACTTAGTGTGAATACAAATAACCAAGAGACAGATTCTGTTATGAAGAAACATGCATCAAAAAAGAAATCAAATAAATCCACAAACACCTTCAATAGATGATTGCATAGAAAACAGATCAAAAGCAGAGTCTAGTCGAGGAGAGAACTCCAAAAGAACCAGAACTATTTCTCCTTGAAGTCAAGGTCACCCATCTCAACCTCAGCAATGAAGAGCTACTTTTCTAGGCAAACATCTTAGGTTCCTTTCATCCCACTGAAGGTGTAGTAGTCATGACTGTTTATGGAAAGAGGTGTTTGTATCGGCACTGTACCATAGTCTGTGTCAGCTGCAAACTTTCAAGCTGCCAACTGCTTGGACCAAAGGGTGCCTGAAAGGGAAATTCCTCAGGAAATTAACTGGAGAGCCTCTGGGGAAATTGACATGTCCAATTTTCTTTAGGTAGCATACATTAGAAACCTTATTATTCTGCCTCAGCAATTGCAAGCGTTAGGCTTTGGGAGCCAAAATTATAGAAAAGTAGAATAGAATCCTGGCATTCTGTTACTAAGAGAAGTTAGAGAAGAGTCCATCAAAGACTGATTGGCTTCATTTAGACATAAAAACATAATGTGAATGTATGTGTGTCTATTTGTATATAAATAAAATGTGTGTGTGTTTGTAAAATGTGTGCCTGTATATGTGTATGTGTGTGTGTGTGTCCAATAGTCATCTCATCTCTCAAATTCCCTACAATAGTGAAGAGGGGTTTTTTTGCTGTCATAATAAATCATCTAAAATTTATCGAAAGAAAACAACCATTTATTATCACGAAGTTCTATAGGCGAGAAATCTTTATGATGTTCTAGCAGGTCTTCATCTTAGGCTTACAAGGCTGAAATCTAGGTGCCTACAGGTTCATGTTCCTTGAAGTGTAAGGAAAATCTGTTTCCAGGCTCTTTTATGTTGTCTTGGATGTGCCCAATGATCACATCAGAACTCTCATTTCTGGCTGGTTAACATCTGGGGACCCATCTTTGCTCCTGACTAACTAATACCTGAAGGCTCATGTTTGCTCCTGGTCAGTTGATATCTGGAGATCCATCTACATATTTGGCTAGTTGATACCTGGACATCTATCTTTGCTCCAGGAAGTTCGGTTACGTCTTTTCTCATGCTTTCCATGTGAGCTGGACTTAGGTCAATTCAAATCTCTTTGACCGCAACATGAGAATACCTTGACCCTCTAAAGTCTCATATAATTAAAATGAATCATTTTGGATCATAATATTACTTTTAAGTTTTGTTAAATTTTTTTTGTTTGTTTGGTACAAGGTCTCATGAAGACCAGGCTGTCCTCAAATTCAACATGTCGCTGAAAATAGCCCTGTGTTCCAGAGTTTCTTGTCTGCATCTCTGAGAATGATAGGATTTCCAGTTCACCATGCTCAGATCGCATTTCTGAAATGCATCCTGAAGCGCACAATCTCATTCCTATCTTCAATTCCTTTTGCCGTAGACTATACCATAATCACAGGTGGAAGGGGTTAGACTGTGGACATTGGAGTAAGTCTTTGTTCTCTGCAATAGTCTGTTTATATGTAGTTTTGCATCATGCTAATATTTCTGACCTTTTTAGTTACTGCCCACACAAACTCAACTGAAGTGCTTTGTCTGAAGTTTGGATTGTGTTTTGTGGGTAAAACAAGATGGGTTGCACTTGAAAAGAAAAGTTAAGGATAAAGATAACCAGTGTTCTAGGTTCAATATCTAACACGTATTCATCAAGTTTGACTATTAAATATAGTGAAGGCAGCCCATTTACCTAACTGAACACATGTGCAGACACCAACATCTGGTGACTGACACTGTGCTCATGCTGTCTGGCGGTCCTGAAGAAGATCTTCATGAACATTCTGAGTCACATGGTCACAGTCTCCGTTTTCTTTTCAGGAGACAGAAATAATGTCGTGATAGGTAACATTGATTCACTTTGAGTTTCAGATTGAATGAGGTCTGCTCTGCAGGATGAGTCCATCTGTGTGACATATTTATGCATATAAACATGGGAAGGTGTACTGCAGTCGATGATGTGTCATGCTGTGGTGGCTACAAGCAGTCCCCAACAGGTCTGTGTGCATGAATAATAAGAAACATAATTGCAAAATCAGCAAGCTGACAGCAGGTAGAAAATCCCACACTGGTTAGTACCTCACATAGTAAAATGAAGTTTGACTAAATAAAGACCAAAGGGGCTATATCAAACACCCAGCTGAGTTAAATTCCTCTTCTCCCATTGGCACCACATACAACTTTCTTCTCCTTTTCTCATTTTATGAGTGAGTATATTAGTGGTTTATCTATAAACCACTAATGTATATCTGTGTATCATGTGTGTGCAGTACCCCAACGAAGCACCAGGTCCTTGAGACTAAAGTTACAAAAGCTATCAGCCAACATGTGAGCTGGGAGAATTACATCCAGGTCCCTTGCAAGAGTATACATTGCTGCCTACTGCTGAGCCATTTCTTCAGTCCCTCACATTCCTTCTATACCAAAAGATTATAAATACTTCTAATTTTATTATATATATATATATATATATATATATACACAGTTTCTTTAAATATTTTACAAATATAGTCAGTTTGTTTTCATCCTTAATAGCGTTTATTTTAAGTGCTCTGATTTCTGAAATCATTGATGAGATGCTGCAAATAGCATATAGCAATCCAAAAAAAAAAAAGATTGCAAAATATTACCACTTATACCATTGGCACCCATTCTTAGACATTTAATCTTTCCACAAAATAACTAGAGAGCTTGCAGGAACAAGTACTCTATGCCTAGCAGCAGGTAACAACAACCAAGTGCTCTTGATTTGAATATATTTTAATTATTTTAATACTAATTGACTGTGTTATACTTCTGTCCCAGGACTATTGTAAATGCAAGATATCAAATACTAATATTTGCTCAAATGCTTCTCATAGTTGCCTGTGTTTCTTTTCTCCCTGCTCCAAGAAAAGAGTTGCCACCCACATGCATGGTAGGGAATGGTTCACTCTTATTTAGAGACTGGGTGGGAGGAAGCAAGCAAGAAAACAGGCCAGCCTTTCCCTGCATTTGTGTACAGTGTGGAAAACTGATCCATTATTGGAGGTAACTATTTAAAATGAGTGGCAGTAAAAGATTGATGACCACCACAATTCAGAAATATAAGATTTACACACACACACACACACAGAGAGAGAGAGAGAGAGAGAGAGAGAGAGAGAGAGAGAGAGAGAGAGAGATTTGCTTGGATTTATGAAAACGACCTAAGTAATAAGCACAATTCTCACATTTGTATTCTCCCAAAATAACCGGCTCAGGAATTTGGTGAATCATGCATGAAAAATAAGCCCACTCCATTCATACAAACAAATTGTTTTTGTTTCTACTTTTCTACTTGTATGAACAATTGGGTCAGATGTAGTTTGACTGCTCATTTCTCCTTCGTTCCCTCTGTATTTTTCAAAGAGATTATTTGATACATGGTTGCTGTTGAACCTGTATGAAATAGATTTAGGGATGGATCAAACCCTCGTCCTTAGCTGTTTATTTCATCCTAAAGTGTGGGCCATATTGAAGCATTTTAGATTCCAGGCTAAGGGGAAAAATCCACTGAAAGATTCATTCTGCAGGATTTGCAGTAGATGTCATTTCATTGCTGTTCTCTGCCTCTTTCAGGCAACATCCTAACAAAACACTGCTCTGCAAAGGGAGTTTCTCAGCCCCTCTGCTGTGCTGGATTCCAAGGACTTGAATTTTCCTCTGTGCCTTCTTGCTTACTTGCTTCCAACCTACTCCTTCGAGAGGAAGAAGGCCCCTTTCACCTCCAAGTCCAGTAAATCCCCACCTATCCCCACTCCTTACCCTTGCTCATTCCAGTGTTTGCCTCTGCTGCTCATTATGGTTTCCTTGCTTGGAACTGAAGAAGCTTCAAGAATTCTCCCTCCATCAAATTATAGACACGCTTTAAAATTAATTCTCCTCATTGTTCTCAATACATTAATATTACAGGCCATGTGACTAAAAAAAATAAATAAACCAACATTCAGTACTCTTTTTAAAAAATTGTATTTATAGATTCTGAGGATTCAGAGATCCAGGCATGGCATGCTGTAGTGAGCCTTGCTGGCTCTACAGTGTCTGTAATTTAGCTGGAGCTGTGTGAATGATTGGAAAAGATCTGTTTGAATGGCATTGGTTCTCGGTGAATAGATGCCAAATACAGCTAATAAGTAAAGGAAAAAGGATTGTTACCTGTGTCAGGTAAGAAAGGAGTTGTTTCCTAAGCAAAGTCCTTTTTAAACCAAGGACAAGTAGAGACTTCCTTTGAGGAACCTATAGATTTTCACACAGGAAAACATTTGACTGTGGATTCCTGCGCATGCTCAGTTAAAGGAATATGCTTCTGAACATGCCAAGTCCAAGCTCAGAGTTCAAAAAGGAACAGTGGCACATTAATTTGGGGACATGTTTATCTCAATGTTATAAAGTACACGTTTGAAGATTAAAATGGCAGACAAGGACACATTTGAGCATGCGCAACTTGAATCATAATGATAGCTCATAAAGGAATGCCTATGGCATGCTCAGCTTTCTCCAAAATATTTCTCCTGAAAATAAAAATATTTGTGCTCTGACAGTGCATGAATATTTAAGAGTTTGTGCTTAAAGCTGCTTGTTTAGCTTGGAGACTACCATGCAATTCTATGGCCCAGACACTGGGCACATCCAGAGGCACCACCATTTTTATCCTGTTAGTTGAAACTACCTGTTGGCTGGGACCTCCTTAAAGGTTAGCTGGAACTTCTGGTGTGATTTTTTTACCTACACACATAGACAAGTTTAGATTCTAGGCAAGTCTGAATTCCACCACCTCTCTCACTCTCTCTCTCTCTCTGTGTGTGTGTGTGTGTGTGTGTGTGTGTGTGTGTGTGTGACCTATATACAAGCTAGATGGCATTTTATTACCCAAGTTTAGAAAATCCTGGTCCTATCCTTGTAATGTAAAAACAAACAAAAAAATCACCCTAATCTCAATTCAAGAACAAAACAAAGACTCTATCTTTCATAAAGGAAGCATATTTTACAATTTAAGAAGAGCTTGCTAGGTGAATTATGTCTATAACCATAATCTAAAAATTACCATCTTCTCATTTTCTCATCTTCTCTATTTCATTTCTTTGTCCCATAAGCTTTGACTTTCATCTTCAGCCCACACCAATTTTCAGTCCACAAACATCTTTAGTCTGGTCCAGAGACATCTGATTTTTCTTCCCAAACACACTGTCCATCTTCCTCTCCTGGCTTTGAGTCGATTCTCCTCATGGAATAAAAACAAAATCATCACAGATATCAACACTCACTCTTTAGAAGTGTGCCATCCACTTCTGCATGGTAAGAAATAAAATAGTGTTCCATTTTCCAGTGTGTCTTACATCATCTGAAGTCCTGTTAGAGACGGACAGGAATACTGAGCCTGTGCTAGAATCTTTTACCTTTGTCACGTCCCCCACACAAACTGCTAGTGTAACTTCTCCAACTTGACGTAGACACAGAGTAGGAATTACTAATAGGGAAGCTTGCCTAACCATCTGCAGTCATGGCAAGGTAACGCCCCCTGAAGCTTTAAGATAAACAGGATATAAATGTAGAGATGAAGTCACGAAAGTTCTTTGTCAAGAAAAAAGACAAACACATGCAGCAGAGGGAAACCATGACGTAGATCGCATGTGAGAGTGTGCCCTTCTGATTACTCAGCAAACATGGAAAGAGAGCGCCTGACGTAGGGGCTACAGGAAGCTGGTTTCTGCCCTAGAGCCAACACACTTGCCATCCCAGGTTAATGTCTGGGCTTGAAAAGCCCTTAAAATAAACTGCCTACTGCCTCATTTTTGTTTTCAGAGTCTCTAGTTGTCTTATTATGAGATAAGGATCTGCATTTCTCCCAAGCCGTCAGTAGGACACACGTGACTCCTTAAACTTGAGCTAGTGAAAATTAAAACCCAGTTTAAGAATCAGTTTCTTATGTACACAAGCTGTACATTGAGTGCTTTCAGCTCCCATGTCAGTAGTAGGTAGTAAGAAGCATTTCTATCCTTCCAGAAACTTACATTGGACAAGTGTTTCCCTCAAAATTCTTTTAACATAATGCTGTAGATTGTAGGCATGTATCCTGTAGTCTCCTGTGTTTAAATTGTTTAGGAAAGTTGTAGAAACTTTGAGGCAGTGATGCTCAGCCTTCCCAACTCCATGACCCTTCAGTACAGCTCCTCATGTTGTGGTGACCCCCAACCATAAAATTATTTTGTTGCTAGTTCATAACTGTAATTTTACTGCTATCATGAATCGTAACGTAAATACTTGATATATAAACATCTGATATTCTACCCTCCAAAGAAGTCCCAACCCACAGGTTGAGAACCATTGGTTTAGGGTGTGCAACCTCACAGAAGGAGTGTGTTACTGAAGGTGGGCTTTCAAGTTTGTTAGCTAGAACCCACTTCCTAGTCTCTCTCTACTTCCTATTAGTACAAAGTGACCAACTACACATGCTCCTACAGTCATGAATCTCTACTATGGTCTACTGTTTCTTCTTGAACAGTGAGGCTGAAGTGCCTTCCTTCCTTGGACTTCCCGGAGTTTTGTCACAGCTGAGAGTAAAGTAACTAATACAGGAAGAACCTTGTGAATTCCTGACCTAGGATATTGTACGTGGAAACCTTTCCATCCTCAGAGAATTCCGGTTGAGCTGAAGATGACTAAAAATGTGTAGTTATTGCCACATTTGACTTTTGAAAACACAGAGCTCTGCAGAGGACAGAGAAAGCCGATGAGAGCATCCACCCAGCTCATGTAACTCAGAACTCAGCCATCACACAAACATGCGGATCCAATGTAATTAAAAACTGGCTCATATCAAAATAATATCCCCCTTGTGCTTTATCCAACTTACTCCTGACCCATCTGCTTGCATTTATTCCAAATATAGCAGTATGGAAACATTCACAGTACATGCCGTGAGACAAAAATGGCTTTTTAATTCAATCTCATTCAGTTAATCTGCAGCTTCCTTTTGCAAAGAATCATGACGATTCCCTTTTCTTCAGTTGATTTGATGGCTTGCTTTCCTTTTACAGCTACACTCCATTTTAAATCCAGCGGATGGAGGGGATAATGAATTACCACATTGTCCAGCATATTCATTCCACAGCCTCACTGCATGCAGCTAGAATTGTACTATCCTCTCCCTGCCTACTGGGCTGCTTTAGCTAGAATCCCTTTCTCAGTAAGAAGGCTGTGGCCAGTTCCTGCTAGGTAAGCAGCTTTTTCAATTCTTTGTTACCTAAAGTGATGATGTAACAAATGTCACGGACTTTTTAGGTAAGCAAATTTCACAAAGGTGTGGCCTTGTGGGAAGAGGAGGCATAAAGTGATAGACAGTACATTATCACTATCAATGTCCTGAAGTGATCTTTGACCAAACCTTCTCACCCACTCATCCCCTTCAAGTCTACTCCTGCTTGCTCCCTGGGCCAACATTTTGTTTTGTATTCTTTTCTAGTACAGAATTCTTCGCCATGGAGTATCATCCAGCCTCTATCATGTCACCCAGCAACTCACAGACAGCATCCTCTACGGGCTTCTAATCACTTCACATTTTGTTTCAGGACCAGAATTCTGACTCAGCATCTCCCATCTGGGAGCCAGGGTCAGCTCGGTTTCTAAAACTATGAATTCTAAGGAGACTGAGATCAAAGACAAAGAGCGTAAAGATTCTAACATGTGGATTGACATGGATACAAGGACACTACTGCCATCATATGACCTTAAATTCTCACTCCATTTCTCCCAACACTCTGGTGGTAAGAGTGTTTACCAAGAGATTCAAATCATGTTAATTTTTAAAGTCTTAATTTTAAATTTATCCAAAATGTTTTTTTACTATGAATAAATAAAAGTATCCTCTAAAATAATTCTACCTATCGAGAAAAGTTGTTGCAACTGACTAGAGATTAAAAACTTGAAAACAACACAGATTTGATCCCAAGCCCCATGCTTGACCATGCTGTTGTGGTCACTTCTAGAAATCGAAACTGATCTCCCAACCAGGATCTAGAAATCTGTCTTTATGTGATCTCAAATTTTACCAGCTGTCAGAACTGACTTCTTTCTGAAAAGGTAGGTAGCTTTTAGAACAGGCTTCAAAGACTATGGATATTGGTTCATCAGATCCTTTTGAATTGCTTTCAAATCATTAAAATTTTATAAAAAGATCTCCAAGCTTTGTCTTCCAGGGAACAGGATGGAGGTAAGTCTTAGAACCACCTATGCCAGTGACAGGATGGGCATAAGGAAAAAAAACACACACACACAATTCAATGTGGTTTTCCTTCTGGTTCTTACACCTTGAAACCAAAACCTTAAACAAGTTTGCTTGGGCAGTTTAATCATCAGGATGCACTTGAAAGAGGTCTTGAAAGTCCTGTGTCAACTTTCTTCTCTACAGGACTGGAAACGGACACCTAAGATTGTACTATACCAGCAGTGGAGCTACAGCTATACACCCTGTGCATCTCTTAAAAGAAGGATGCTTTCCTGTATCCCAGACCAACATCACAGAAAATATTAAACAGCTCTTCAGCAAATTGTGTAACACATATTCACATTCCCAGCACTAGGGAGGCTGAGACCAGAGAATTGCTGTGAGTTCAAGACTGAGATGAGCTACATATTGAGTTCCAAGCTAGCCATGGAAACACAGTGCATCCATACTTCAACACACACACACACACACACACACACACACACACACACACATATATATATATATATATCAAAAAATGATGTTTTTCATGGAACAGCTTTTCTGACTATTGTTACTATGAGAGACCATTTGCTTTGGAGACAGGCAAATGGGACAAAACTTGAACAGAGCTGAGATCAGGGCACACAAGCCTCACAAGTAAGACTTAAAAGTTCAGTTTAGCTACCCACGAAGAGGAGCAGGAATGCCCCCTGGATACGCATATGCCGCTGATGAAATGAGTTAATTACTTGAAGCTGGGATCTTATGAATGAGAAAGGTCTACCCTGGCTCAGCACTGTGGAGCTGAGATCCAACATCCAGCCACAGGACTCAAAGTTTAAAGCACTCAGCTGATTGTCGATGCAGAGTAACAAGAGAAGATGAGAAGGAGAGAAGGAAACTCCTCATCAGAAAGTTGAGAAAAGAGAACAATGTAGAGCTGAATCACTACTAACCATTATTTTTCCTTTTTATAGGAAACTCAGTTTGTCAGAAAAAAAAAAACCGTTTAGTTGTCTCCCTCCACTACAACCAAGTATGAGAAGATTGGTGTTAAAGAAACAAAGGTGGCTTAAGATCTTGTGGGCTGACAGAAAGAAAGGGAGGGATGTAGGGAGGGAGGAGAGGAAGGAGGGAGAGATGGATTGAAAGAGGGAGGGGGAGAGGGGGAGTTACCTATACTCCAGTGTAAAGCTGTTTCATCTTTGGCTATATCAGCACACTATCAGGCACTGTTAGAATATGACCATGTTAAGATGCTGAGGACTGGGAAAACTTGATTTCCTCATTAACAGTTGCTGGGCCCTTTGCTGATGCCTGTTTGCTTTGAGTGAAAGATCATCAATCACGCAACCCCTCTTGAACAGCTGGCTGGACTGTCCTCATGACAGCTTTGCTGCTCTGAAAACGCCACTAGCACCCTGAAGAAGCTACAGTAATATCACATCTACTTCCTGAGCATAGGTCTGACTTCAGAGGGATCCACACTAGCCATAAATGTCTCAATCAGCTTGTGTCAGACTTTTCCCTATCATGAGCCACTGACAAGGGCTGAAGATCCCAACATCCTACCACAGGTCCAACCGCACAACCCTAGCCTCTGTCGTACCTAAGGGTCCCCACACCCACCCAGGAGCTGGAACATCAGCCTGTATCGCTGCAGAAGCTGCTGGAACCCAGTGTTTATAAGAGCTGCTCCTGCAGAACTGATTATTGCTAAATGCACAGCAACAAGCCACCAACACAATGACCTACAGCCCCAAGTCTCTGGCTTTGAAACTTAGAATAGTGGGCCCTTATCTAACAGGGCTTGGAGATAAGTTTCTAAGGCTGCTTCTGAGCACTCAGAAAACTGGGAGCACCAAAGGCACTTACCCTTGTCTGTTTTAAATTTCTACCCAGGTAGAGCAAACAAATCTTAGGTAGCTGATAGGTAAAACACACACACACACACACACACACACACACACACACACACACACACAGCATATTCATGCAACTCATACTATAACCATCACAACCGCCACCATCACCACCATCACCACCATCACCTCTATCATCATCATCACCACCCGTAATTCAGATGGTCACTCAGTTGACTCCATGTCCCGAGTGTTGTAACTAGTGCCACAAAGAGCATCATGGGAGGGATGTGGTTTTCACCTATCAACTGCCTTTCCTTTGGATAAAAACCAAGAAGTGAGATTTTTGGATTACCCAGTAGTTCTGCTTTCAGATTTTGAGGTACTTCCATGCCGTTTTCCATGCTGACTGCACTCTTACACATGTGTTGACAGTACACATGGGTTCCCTTCTCGTTGTATTCTCACAGCTTCATCTTTGTGATGACAGCAGCTCTGGCTGGTGTGAGATGATGTCTGGCTATGGTTCTCATCAGCACCAGTGTCATCCCACTGCTGCTGAATGATCCCCAGGAACAATCCATGTGTGTGCTGGCGGCTTGCATGCTTCTAATGGAACTGTGCTGTAGACAAGGATTCCAAGAGAGAAGAGAGGACTCGCTGCTCTTAGCTTTATTTAGTGTACTCTTGATATCTTTTGACTCTGTAAACTTCAGCCTTGCTATGCTCTGTCTCCTTCAGTGGAGTTCTTGGATGGACTGGAAGCAAGAAGAAGCCAGGGTCAAGTGAAATAAATATTAATGTTAAAAATGACCTTAAAAGTCGTCTCCTCCAGTTCTCTTATATTTTAAATGAGTAGAAACTCCAAGTAAAATACAATTGCCCGTGGTCACAGTGATATTGATAATAAAATCTAAAGAACACACTATTGACAATTAGTTTCTTATTCCCAACATCTTTGACCCTTAGAGTCTGTTAGAAAACGTGAATTTTAATTAATTCCTTTTCCCAAAACGCTGAACAGACTGCATTTGTGTAGACACGAGGATGACATACAGAGAGACTATGGCTTGAACACTCTTTACATCAGAATAAAGAAACAGAGGATGCTGACAGGTAGGGGAGACAGAGAGAAAAAGACAAAACAGAGACAGAAAGAGGAGAGATAAAAAAAGAAAGAGGAGAGGTGAGAAGCAGAGAATTACTTATGTGTACCTTTCTGTATGCATATATGTGCATTCATATGTGCACATATAAATGTGCTCATGTGCAAATGAATATGTAAAGTAGACATGTTTGAACACGTGCATGAATAGGCACATGTGTTAGTACATACCCTCATATGCATGAGAGAATATGTGCATGTCTAAGTATATGCATGCCTATGTGGGCATCTGAGTGCACGTGTCCATATACATGTCCACGTATGCTCATGTTCACATAAGTGTTCATGCATATGAAAGTGTAGATCACAGGGAGAATCCCAGTGAGGTGTTATCTGGAAAGATGGAAGGGGACAGTAGTGCTACCTAACTACCTTCTCTTCCCAGAGAAGCTACATTTATGAACCCTCCTCAATAGGGGACTAGCATCTGCAGTGACTCTCGGGAACAAGATGCTTGCTTGCTTGCGTTGTTTGTAAGTGATCCTGAACTGAAGTGGGAAAAATAGACCAGTTTTAATTTCTTGTCAGTTGTACTGTGTTTCGCTCCTGTTTGCTATTGAAAAGTTGCATGAACAAGATGTATAAGAACACAGTGTGGGCAACAGGAGGCCTACAGTACAGAACTGCAGCAGACTTCCTGAAGGCAGGAGGAAGTTTCTGATCTCCTGGGAGGGGGAGAAGCTTCCCACTGCTGGAAAGTAAAGTAAGTACATTCCACTCGTGGCTCCAGATGTGGCTTGTTCTTCAGTATTTCAACTTTTTGGGAGAACATCAACCAGGGAAACAGAACCCTGTGTTCTTTCTAGGTGAAAAGCCCACCCACACTATCTATACCCAGGACTGAAGCTGTATTGTAAACAGCCCTTCCACCAAAACAGAGGTTGCAGGCATCAGAAAGCACTGCTTCCAAATCTTGCTCACTGTGGAAAGTAACTTGTATAGGGTTGCTTCTAAATTCTTACTCTTATAGTTTCTTTTTGAAGTACTCTTTTTGGGCTTATTATATAAAAAGCTGGCTGAAAAAATAAATTGGTCATAAGAAAAAACAGAACCTCTCTCAAGAAAAGAAAAATACACAGAAGAGAAGATAAAAGCACCAGAGTATTGCACTGTGTGTTTTATGAGTACTCGCTCATATCCCTACTTTCTGCCAATTATGTTAGATTCGAATGAAATGTCAATTTCTCAAAGTAAAGCATCATCCTGTCAGCCCAAAGCTGAACCCTGAGCATTGGTAGATGTCAAGTGGGAACTGCAAGCCAGGATGAAAGGGTGTGTGTGTGTGTGTGTGTGTGTGTGTGTGTGTGTGTGCGCGCGCGCGCGCGCGCGCGTGTGTGTTCATGCCTCAAATGACAGCTGTTCCAACTGCACCTGGGGCCCCTGACTTGTACCAGGTGCTGTGCAGTGTCAGGGAAATGAAGTCCTCTGGGGAGAATGCAAATTGTAAGGCTAGAAACATGGGCATTTTCTTGGATGGGCCCCTTGGGATTCTGGGGAACCGTGACCACAGGTCAGAGGGCCTACCCAGCATTGTGAAACTTCCTACCAGGAAAAAAAAAAGAAAGAATCTCTTTTGCCTAGGAGCGACTCCAGTGGGCCTGTCAGAAAACCTTCTCTCTGGACTTTGCTCAGGAGCTCAGGTTGCATGAAAGAAATGAGCTTGGCAGATCCCTTCCACGCTGCAGGAAAGGTGGCCAAAAGCACTGGAACAAAGCAACCCCTCCTTCTCCACTGGATCAGGTCTGAAGGGGACAGAGTGAGCATTCTCATTGCTGGGCTGAGCTGGTGTTTGGAAAAGCCCTCTTGGACAGCAGCTGTAAATCACTAGGCAGCCTCTGTTTACATGTTCCCTGCAGCCAAGGTGTACAGCCTGACTCCTCAACCAGCTTCCAGGACAGCTTCATTTCTGTAGGTAGGAAAAAAAAACTTCAAAAACTAAGCCAGGATCCCCAAAAGAAGAGAGCTAAAGACTCTTCTGAGGAGTGGCCCAACCAGCTGCTGCAACATCTGTGGAGGCATGTCCATCCTTGGGGAGCAGAGCTGGCACTAGGTAACCTTTCCCTCCCTCCTGCTTCTACACGCAGAAATTGGAATCTAGGAGAGATCCAATCAAGAGACAGGAATGCATCCTCCCTTTACCCTCCCCTGGCCTCCACATGCTTCCTGAGACAGGAAACTTTAAATTGCTGGGATGGGCCACCCTAATTGCTACTCTTTTAATAACTCGGTTCACTCCTTGAAGCCTCTGTAAACATTCTGGAAGTAGTGAAATCAGAGCACGAAGGGGAAGCTGTGTCTCTTGCATGGCCTCACTTCTGCGGTGAAAGACTCCCCAGGAATTAGAGAACAGAACAGGTCCATCATCCAGTCTCTGGGCTCCTCTCCACAGCCCTAAAAGACGCTTATATATAACTTATTTTCCAGGTGTCTGCCCAATACTCCCCCTCCTGAAATCACACCCTGCCATAGCTCGTCCTCCAGCCATCATCATGATCCCTGTGTTTTCTGTATGTCTCTCTATTTGCACCAGCCCTGAGCTTCCAATCCAGTCCAACATTCCACGTTTCCTTAACATTATCTTGGAAAGGACCCAGAGAATGAATTTCATTTCCAGAATAAGGCGAGGGACAGTGACTAGCAAGGTTTAAAAACAAATCTTCTCTGGGTAGCTCACTAACCCAGCAGCACTCTATGACAGCAGACAACCTAGATGGGCCTCATCTTTTCTTTTTTGAGAACTTCCACTTGCTTTCCTGGTTTAGGACCAGTGTCTGTCAGAACCACCTTTTGTGGGCAGCCTCTGGACAGATAGGAACTGTGTTTAGCATCTTCATATGGAGGAAACAAGTAGAAACAATCACTTGAAAGCGGGTGAAGTCACAGTGGATGGGAAATACACATCAGTCCATCTGGCTTCATCTCAGACTTTAGGTCAGTTCTTGTGTTTAATGGTGGTTTATGAATTCTGAACTCCATTTTATGGTGATTTGCTGTATCGGTAGGTTGTTAGAAACTCAGCTTTCTAGTACATGGGAAGATGGAAGGATTTGAAACTATTTGCTTCTCGGTGACAGAAACAAGATACTGAGTTTCTTCTGTCATTAAAGAAAAAAAAATACTGTTGAACTTGTTGACTGGCATTAGTCCTAGGCAGATATGAACAAATATTGACTCACTCCAGACAGGAAACCAAGGAAACATCAAAGTATGGATGCTACCACAGTCCAACTTGGTGAACCAGTGAATTTTACTGGGTCACTTACAGGAGCAGAAAAGACTAAAAGCCAGCTGCATCCTCAAAATCCATCCCCCCACGCTCCCCCACCCCCAGCATGAGTGACAGCTCATGAAAACTGAAAACCTAGAAGTCACAGCACAGCCTCCAGGCAGCTTGACATGCTGGAGAACTGGAGGAAGCCCTGAATGGGTGATTGGATAATGTATATTTTGACATAGATACTACCTTTTGAGGACCCAGAAAAACTGGCCCATGATAAACTGGCAAAGCTATTTACCCATGTGGACCAAACTCAAGATGAGTGTTGATGCTTTCTTCAGGAGTCTGAGTATTTATGGATGATGGTTCAGTGTGTGCAAAGACAACAAACTACAGCAGTCTCCTCCCCATTCCTGCAGCCAGAGACTCAGTCTCCTCCCCATTCCTGCAGCCAGAGACTGCTCACCTACAGTGATTTCCTTCTGAGACCAGCTACCTCTCTGGTACCACACCTAATAAACAGGCTGAGGTTCCAGG
>JANHMN010000010.1:43032313-43051888 GCA_030674055.1 Rhabdomys pumilio | reverse complement strand
TCTCTCTCTCTCTCTCTCTCTCTCTCTCTCTCTCTCTCTCTCTCTCTCTGTGTGTGTGTGTGTGTGTGTGTGTGTGTGTGTGTGTGTGTGTGTGTTGTGCGTCTGTGTGCATGTGTGTAGAGAATGTTGTGGTATCATAGCTTCCTGTTCTGCATGCCCCATGACATTCCGTCTTCTTCACCACTATAGATTCCCTCTATAGAATCATAAGCCAAAATAAATTCTTTCTTCCATAAGTCATGTTCAGCCATGGTGTTTTATCACAGCTATGGAGAAGTAAATAACACAATTGTGCATATCAGTAACACACTTGCAATTCTAATAGTTAGGAGGTAGAGATCAATGGATCCCTGGGTGCTCAGTAATCAAACAGCCTAGCTTACTTGTTGAGTTCCAGGCTAGTGACAAATTCAGTCTCAAAGACAAAGTAGAGAACAACCTAAAGAATGACAGTCAAGGCTGATCTATGATCTTCATATGCACACACACACACACACACACACACACACACACACATCACATCACATTTCTAAAATATATGTTTTCTAGTATCCTAGACATATTTCAAATAGCAAAAATAATACATTGTTTTCTAGTGTCTTGGACACATCTCAGATAGCGGGAGTAATAGACTCTGACCCTGTGTAGAGCTCTCGGGGTGACTCTGCTTCTCAACAAGTATTTTCAGGCAAAGCCATGAGTAGCATAGATTGAAACTTTCAATGCATACTTGTTCTAAACACAGGGTTAATGGAGGACTCGGGCTGGGTACTTACCCTGGTGACATAATTTTCTAAAGTGGCATGTGGTAGAATTGCTAGAGCTTAGACGTAAGTTACCAGTCACAGCTAAGCAGGAAACATCTGAGCCTCACCACTGAAAGGAGCTTCTAGCATGCAAGCAATAAGCATGTCTTCCTGGAAATTAAAGTGCTTAGCTGGAAATCAGGTAGCCAGGGGTTTCCATGTCTAATGATGTGACTGAGGACCAATGTTCATCTTCTTCCTGAAGCTCTGCGTATGCCTGAGCTCCCAGGTGTAGCTGCTTCGTATACCTTTCAAAGGACCTTCAGATCCAGGACCCTTGCTGTTGTCAGCCTACATCCAGATGGCTTTGTCCAAGCGTGATGGCTGGATTTGGAGCTCATCTGTACATAAGGATGATAGTTACTACATAACTTTGTACTCTCAAAAAGTTTTCCATCTTCAAAGAGCCTTGTACACATCAACTAATTAATCTGGGATACAAAATGTGCCAAGACCCAGAGGGCTTAAACTGCTCAGATCAAGGACAATCTCTGTTGATGGTAATTTCAAGCAGTGAGCACAACACACATTTGTTGGTGCAAAAGGGTCGAATATCAACAGAATAGTCTTCCTTGTCCCTGCTGTAGAATCTGCCCAGGAAGCCAGACCTGCACTTGAGGGCAGAAAGAGGAAACTAGAAATGTTTATTCAACTATGCAAGGACTGGTAAACAACAAAAAGCAAATACATTGTCTTGAAATTCAAAGGAAGGAAGGAAAGAAGAAAGGAAGGAAGGAAGGAAGGTTTCATTGGGAGCTTAAGGGAGGAAGGAAGGAAGGAATCTCTGCATATATATATGGAGGGTATAGAAAAGGTCAAAAAACAATGTATTTTCCTTTTAATTATATGTATGTGGGAAGCAAAAAGTGAACGTGATTGCAGATATCAAAGGAGGTCAAAATGTTGGATCCCTTGAGACTGGGCTTACAGACTGTTGTAAGCCTCTTAACATGGTTGCTGGGAGTTGTGCTCCAATTCTTTGTCACAGTAGAAATGCCTCTTAATCTGTTCTTCATCTCACAAGTCCCAGAATTATATTTCTTAATCTCTTAAGAACTATTTGAAGAAACTGAAATGATTGATGTAACCCAAAATGAAGAGTGTACAGCAAAAATATCTGTTGCTACAGAAATACAGAAGCAAGAACGAAGCTGAAGATTTGGTTAGGGGGTCTCACTTGTTCTTGGCTTCCCTTAAGCTCCCAATGAAACCTAGGATGACCCTGGACTGCTGATCCTCCTTCCTTTACATCCTGAAGATGACATGACAAGCCTGTTCCACTACACTTAGAACTGAACATAGTATGTTATTTATGCTACCAATTAATTCATATCCCCAGCCTTGGAGCTGAAATATATATTATTTATAGATATTATTTCCTCATTTACTGTAATTATTTTATTGGGGTACAATTTACACACGTGAGCTAAATATAACTAATGTGCAATGGAACTGCTCACCACACATACATGAGTGTGTATCACAGTCAAGGTTACAGGGACAGCCATCACTGCTAGAAGTTTCTCTTTATGTCATTTTATAATTCTTCTGGCTGGTCCATTCCAACACTATCACCCGCAACTGCTGATATCTCTTTTATCATTTACTTTGTATTGTTTTAGAAAGTTACAAACATGGAAACATGCAGGTTGTAATCTGAATTCTTTGATTTAGTGTGATAATTTTGAAATACATTCACATACCCTGCTTCTTATAATTTATAGAATCTGTTATTATACTGCAATGTTTGTGTATTAACTTAGTCATGGTCACTTGACTGCTTCCAGTTTTGTACTATTTCAAATATAATTGTGATAAATGACAATGTATGTGGCTTTGTATCTACATACTTCCCCATTTTTCGTTATGGGTGGTGGGGGGTGGTATTACCTAGGACTGAATGGGTATGTAATGTGGTAAGGGAGGGTTTTGAGTTGTTTAAGGGTTTTTATCATTAGTAATATTATGCTTAAGGATTTTAGTTTTAATTTTATACATGTACTTGCACACAAGTGTGTGTCTGTGTGTCTCAGTCTCTGTCTTTGTCTCTCTGTCTCTTTCTGTCTGTCTGTCTCTCTGTCTCTGTCTCTCTCTTTCTCTGTCCCTTTCTCTGTCTCTCTTTCTCTCTCTGTCTCTGTCTCTCTCTGTCTCTCTCTGTGTCTCTCTCTCTCTCTCTCTCTGTGTGTGTGTGTGTGTGTGTGTGTGTGTACAGCATGTGCACGTGTCAGATTCCCCTGGAGCTTCAGTTATGAGCCATCCTTTGGATTCTGGGAATAAAACAAGAGTTCTCTGCAAGAACAGCAAATGTTTTTAACTGCCTAGCTACTTCTCTCAAGATTTAATTACTTTGACTTTTTCTTTTTCTTTTTTGAGATCCTGGCAATTGAACCCAGAGTCTTGCCTTTGCTAGGCAAGTGCTTACCACTGAGTTATCCCCCAGCTCTGGATTATAGCACTGTTTTAATACATTGCATTATTCAGCTTTGAGATTTGCAGATAAATTCTTCCAACCTGCAGTTTGTCATTTCATTATTTTAGTAGTGTCTTTCTGAGAACGATTATTCATATTGATGCAGCCCATCGTAATTTTGAGTAACTTTTGGCTTTTTGTGGAAGAAATGTTTTACCTACTCTCAGATTATACAGGTTTCATCTCTGGTTTACTGCCAGAAGAATTTTAGTTGGAGGCTTATTCTAGGTTTATGATCTGCTTTTACTGGACTTTGGGTAACATATCTGCACCTAATTTTTTTCTATTGGTACATATACAAAATTTCAATCCTGGTTGGTTGAGAATACTTCTGTTCCCCAGCTAGCTACCTTTGCATTTTGTCAAAAATTAGTTGTCTCTTTCCTGTGCTATTTCTGAACTTCACTATGCTAACTTACTTCGCACCAGTATGACTCTTTTTGAGAAGCCCATAGCCCTGTTTGTTAGTGGATTTTGATGTTTTTAAGAATCTTTCTCTCTTGAGTTTCACACTTAATCCCCTCTTAAAATATCCTTAATAACACTTGTGAGATAGCTCAACAGACAAAGTCACTTGCTATCAAGACTGACATCCTGAGCTCAACCTGGAACCCACAAGTTGAAAGGAATGAAAACAAACTCCCACAACTGTCCACTGACAGCAACACACACCATTGTCCATGTGCATACACACAAATGTGCACAAAAAGAAAGAGAGAATATAATTTAAGAATTTGTAAAGCTACCTAAATAGAATACTAACTCTAAAGAATAAACACACATAAAAGCAACAATCGAAGCAGCAACATACAAACTTAGTGATTAAACTCTTTGTGTCTTAGTGTTCTGAATGTTTTCTTCATCTGGATAAACTTTCAAATCCACTCACTAATTTTTGCAGAACAACTTCTACACTGTTTTGCATAGAATTTCACTGGACCTGAGAACCAAATGCATGGAAAGTTTGCCTGCTCTGTGTCCACTGTGGATATGTCAGCTTACTTAGCTCCCTCAGCTCCTGTAAACCGCCTATGATTTCTATGACATAACTCATCTGCATATCTTTTCATGGATTTTCCCCAAGTATCCTGTGATATTATACTGAATGGGACTGGTTTTAACATTATAAGCAGTCATTATCATAGCTCAGATAGTGAAATGCTTATAAATCCTTACATCCTAAAGCTTAGTTAAGCTTATTAGTTGTAGCAGGTTCTAATGCAAAATTCCATTGAATTTTCTGCATAGATAATCAAGTTCACAGTATACATTAAAATCATTTCACTTTCTGCTTCATGATTTGGATCATAGTTGATATTTTTGTTTGTTTGTTAGTTAGTTAGTTTGTTTGTTTGTTTTATTTCACAGGCTAAAATACCCAACTAAAAAAAGCTGAATAAAAATCATGAAAGCCAATCTCTTCTTTGTAGCAAATCAGTATTACTCCATAATTGTGGTGTTAGCTGCAGAAGTAGATGTGTGTGTGTGTGTGTGTGTGTGTGTGTGTGTGTGTGTGTATTTGCCAATTCATACATTTATAAAATGTATTTTAGTCATCTTCATTTTCTGTTTCCCTCTCTCATCCCCTTCCCACTCATGCTAAGTTTCTTCTTGCTAAGCCATTTTCCCAAGTAGACTATCTAGTTTCATGTGTGAGTGAATGTGTGAGTGAATATGACTGAGCTATTTTGTTGGGGATTGTTTGCATGAGTGTGAGAAGGCTTATTTACTGGTCCATGAACAGCTAATGTCACTGAAGAAAAATAACTCTCCCTCTTCCAGTAACCTTAGGGAGTAGTGAGGCCTTATGAGCCCTTTCCCACACCACGATGGAAAACTGAAAGGTCCTATTGTGTGCACAAAATCATAGATGCTGTGAGTTTCTGAGTGCAATGACGTCATCGCATTCAGACATCTAGTTGCAGATCTTTAATGTTGCTCTTTCTCTGGTTGAATAAAATATCTTTTATATCTTGTTGGTGAGAGTTTTAATCCATGAAAAAATTACAGAAGTTGTATTTTGTCAAATATTTCTTCCTGAGCTACAGTTATGTGGATCTCTTTTTTAAAAGTTTTTAATAAGATCAATAATATTTATTTTCAAATATTAAAGCAAATATACATTCCCGGTATATTCAGAAGAAGTGTCTGTATCAGTTACCTCTCTGCTGCTGTGACAAAACACTATAACCAAGGTGACCTACAGAAGGAAGGGTTTATTTGGTCTTATAGTACCAGAGACTTCCCCATCATGGTGGGGAAGCAAGTTACCTGGAACAGAAAGCTGAGATCTCACACCTTTACCACACACACAAAGCAGAGAAATCAAACTGGGAGTAGGGCTAGACCTTAGACTCTCAAAGACCACCAACTCAACACCTTGTACCTCATGATACTTCTTCCAGCAAAGCCACACCTCCTAAGCCTCCTCAAACAGCACCATCATCCTTGGACAGAGTATTCAAAGCTTGTGCTCCTATAGGAGCCATTTCTCCTTTAAACCAGGACATTGTTTGATCAGGTAACATATTTTCAGAACCCTTTTACCCATGTTTGGGAGAGATGTTCATCTGTTGTATGTTTCTTTATGTCTTCATCTTATTTTGGTGAGAATTACATCAGTGTCTTAGAATGAGTTTGAGACTATTATTTGAATCTCAATTTTTCATATTTTTATACAATTAATGTAAATATCCCATGTAATTATGATATAATCTACCAAGAAAATTATGTGCCACTAAGGAAAAGCTCTTAGAAAAAATTAAACTATAAGTACATTTCTTTAATAAATACAAGCCACTCAAGTTGTCAATTTCATTTTTAGAGATTTAGTAATTTATGGGTTTGTCAGGAATTTTTCACTTTCAACTAATGTATTGATTTTATTAGGGAGTAGTGCATTTTCTACAGTTTTCTATTTTACCCTTGAAACAGATGCATGGTATGGAGACAAACACAGAGAGAAATGTTTCGGTTAGGACATGGCACCATCTTTTTTTTTTTTTTTAATTTAAAACACTTTATTTATCAATATTTGTATAAATATATACTTGTACATGTATACATATGTACAAACATATATAAATGATAATTAAATAATAAGATGTATTTTAAAAGTGTGGGGGGTTGGGAAGAGTGGGAGGAAGGAGAGAAAGGGGAAATTATGTAAATACAGTGTTCATATATGAAATTCTCAAAAAGGAATCCAGTTTTTTTTAAATGTTCAACAGATTAACTAGCATTTTACAATATGAAAGTAAGTATGACCTATAATTATGTTGAAAGACATTTTAGCTCACTACAAACTTTGAAGTTTAAAATGGGATCAATAAAAATTATTTTACCCAGCATACTAACACAAACCACAATAACATTTTATAATTCAAAGTATTTCTGAGAACAAGAAAATAGATTGTCAGGAGCTAAGTCAGCAGAACCAGGGGTACACTGTGTGTTAATTTTTTTTATCATATCATAATTGTTACTTTTTAACACAGGGGTTATAAACACAAAAATGCAGGATGTAGGGAAGGGGATGACACAGGAGCATAGTTGTTCAGGGGGAGTACAGATATCTTTCAGAACAGGGTATCAGCTGGGTGAAGTTTCAGGATTCAGGTCACTATGACTCTTCCTATGATTCACTTGTCCTTATCTAATTTGGTACTATCTGCCAAAGGCTGCCTATTTACAAGGTCTATGACTACTCAGGCTGGTAGAGTTCAACAAAAGCTGCCTGTTTACAATAGTTTATAGCCCTCTGTTTCAGTGTTTTTCCATAGAGACGCAAGACTTTGTGTTAGCAGGCATGTATGTCAGGCCTATTGCTGATTTTAGGCTTATGGCTGATTTTAGGTTTTCAGTGTATAAGCAGGGCTGCCCCTGACATCTCCTCCCTTCTCCAAGTATAGAAGGGCTGTGGCAATTCTAATCTTGCCAAGGCGGGGATAGAGGCCTGACCTCCAGTAATTAAAGGGGACCTTGTAATGGCTCCAGTCCTCCTGTCATTGTCCAGTGAGGCATAAGGGCCATACCTATCCCGATGTCTTTTTCCTGGAGAGGGGATACTTTTGACATCTACCCCTATGCAGTGAGGCTTGTCCCTCAGGGAACCCAGAAACATATTTTTAACTTTTATTTATATTCCCTTGCAGTGTTTAGCTTCGCAGCCTAAGCAAGAATTTAGATTGAACATGGCACCATCTTAAACATTAATTATTTATTGTATCTGTCTTTTAATACAGTCATGACTCTCTCGAGACCAGTTTGTGACAACTATTCAAACTGATATTCAAATATTGGTATTCAAAACTATTAAAATATAATATTCATATTGAATTATGTTCAATTAACTTTCTAATATTACTTATCAGCTTTTAAATTATATGCATCTTATTTTTTGGTTTATTTAATTCCTAAGGCCGAATATGCATGGAATTTTAAAACCAATTTGATTAAAATTTACTTTTATACACACACACATGTACACACACTTACACACACATACACACACATACATGTGTGTGCTCACTTGCTTGGACACTTTAAAAAATTCTAATAGAATGTTTTCTTTTAATGTTCTTTTTCAAACCTATATCCTCTCCATTCTTTGATCTTATCAGAGTTTCTTTCGAAGGATCTAGTATATTGGAAGAGTCTAAGACCCCCATGATTCGCTATTATTAATTTGAAAAAGGAAAGTATGTATAAAATGTTTATTTGACAGAATTTTTCAGTATTTACAATGAATACTTGTTTAAGACAATTTCCAAAGTCTGAAATTTTTATTTTGTAAAGTAGGTATATTTCTTCATATGTTCAGTTATGAGTAGCCATATTGTATTCAGCAAGCTTAAATATGTGGCTGTATGCCCTCAGTGTCTGTGAAAGAGTTCTTGTTTCACATTAAACAGGTAAAATACAGGAGTTAGAGAAAAAGGGTCAAATTTGAAATGAGTGATTTTAAGTTTACTAAACTATCAATTATATTTCACCTTCAACTTCAAATTTATTTCTCAGTTTTTTGGGAGTGATTTATTTGTCTTAGCTTATAGGGAGCATGTTTTAATGTCCAGGAATTTTAAGCACAATCATCACTGACTACTCAGTTACATGAACTTTATATTTAAAACAATTACAAGTGTTCAAAACTGATTCCTTTCTAACTCTTGTGCTGTCTTTTCAATATCTATGCATGTAAGCTTGCTTATGCCTACCGTAATTTCATCTCTGGTGAACTATGTAGTGATGTATTAGATGGATTACTGACAGTGAAGCACTCGGTGTCTGCATCTGGGAACAGCGTGGTAGGAGACAGAAATCAGCCATGGGTGTGCATTTACACCATGAGAATTGGCAAATGCTATACAGAGTTTGACTTTCTTGACTTTGCAGGTTCATGAAAAATACCATGGGAAAGCATCAATACAGATTAAACTTAAATGTGTTTATCATTTTGACGGCTGAAGTTCTGTGAATTATCAACATGAGCAATATGAATGAATATTCTCACAACATTTGAGAACAATTACTCAGTCAGCAAAGAAGTTGCACATGCTGTAAGCAAATGAGTGCAGCTCTGACTCAATTCTTCACTGTTTGGCTTTCATCTTACTTGTTAAGATGAGCAAAGACCTCGAGTAGCATCCACGCTGTAGCTATCCTTGTCTGTCAATTGAAACCACATTTTGTCTCTGGGTTCAAGGGTCTGGCAAAGTCAAGAAAAGCATACTGTGAGAAACAATCTGCTTTGTAATTTGCAGCAAAGATGATTGTATGTTTTGTTATTTGTAAATTTTCACTACATATATTTTTCTGTCAGCAAGATGAGGTGCATTTTTTTTTCAGAGAGATGAATGTCAAATATTTAACCACACATCACTGTCCAACATTCTGTGCTTATAGCCCAGTCTATGTACACATGCTTTGTCTTTTCTTTCTTCTCTAATGACCTGGACTAACAATTTTTTGGAACATTAAGGAGGAAAGCAAGCTGACATTCTGGTTTGCTTAATAAACATTTTCTGAACTGATATAGTGGATTATTGTGCAAGAAGACGGCTAGTCAGGTTGGACTAACTCGACATCAGTGACACAAGATTCTGAGTTGTAAGACTCATTCATTCACCAAGTAATTATTGGCCTATCATCACTATGCCCAGTTGCATCAAGAGGCAGGAATAACAGTATATGGTAGACACAATAGAGTTTAACTATTACCTCATAGAAAGTGACCATCATGTGTAAAATACTGGAACCCAGGCAGGGTTCATAGTTAAAAACAAGCGTCATGGTTTCTGGTATGTTGATTTCAGGATTTTTTTTCTTTCTTTGAAATAGCAAATGATTTTAACCATGTGAAAAAGATGTATGCTTGGGGTTGGGGGAATTTTAGCTGTCATTTAAAAATGTAGTCCCTGAGTGTTTTCATGTAGAGGGAAGGTGAACAAACAGTTCCTCAGTATGGACCAAGCAGACTGTAGCTCTCCTGGAGGCAGAAAGGTCTTAGACAGAAGGTACCAGAGCAAACAGAATGTGAAGAGTTGACTAAAAACAGAGCTGGAAGCTTGTGAAAGCATCCTTGGTTAGCAGTTTACTACGGCCTGTAACCAGATCCATAAATAGAAACCCAGGGTTGTGGGGGAGGCTTTTGCAGAGTGGAATCTACCTCTTGTGACATATGTGGACTTAGCCATACAGAATATGACTGTCTCTGAATTTGGATGATGATTGATATTTAACATCACTGGTTTATACACTTATGTGTACCTCAACTATTATATTTTGAGGTATTCTGATAAAATTAGCATCTTCCAGATGTGTGACTCTGAGAAGTTATGAGTTGTGTGTCACAGTTTTAGTAGCAAAACATAAATATAGCAGTTTTCTGTCAGGGAATGAGGGAGCAGTGAGGTCTCTACATCAGGGATGACTGGAAAGCTGGTCCTAATCTGAGCATGCTTTGCTTTTTTAGCTTTCTATTCCATCCTTTTCTGTGAATGTTTTTCTCCTTCCAACCATTCCCATCCTCTTCTCTCTTACCCTCTCTCTTCACTTCCTTTGGTTTCTGCAATGCATAAATTATAATGCTTGCAGTAATCTTTAGGTAAAAGCCCCACTGTGTTCCCATGAGCAATACGTGATTGAATTATTAACAATGTACTGGGAGAGGCCATGTCATGGTGGGACGCCGGCCAGCAGGGAAGTGTCAGGGAAGCAGAAGGTGGTGACTTCTGGAACTCCACCCTCCACTGGAATGAGGTACAGAGAGGACAGGAAGCCAAATCCAGCTACAAAGCCATAGAGGAAGTGGCCATGGCCAGGATAAATATAGTCTTCTAAAGAATTCCGCAAACAGAAGGGAAGACTTATACCTTGCCTTCCTTGGCCTTCTCTAGGCTGGAAAAATAATGTGGGACACAGCTCCTGACTCTCAAGGAGCTCAGCACTCAGACGTGTGGGAAAGGAGTTGTCCTCACACATGGAATGTGGAATATTAAGTCAGCAGTAGACCTTTCAGACGGGCATATGTGCATATGACAAGTAAAACATGTGTATCTAAAGCAGTGGTCCTCAACCTTCCTAATGTTGTGACCCTTTAATACAGTTTCTCATATTTTGTTGGTTCCCAACCATAAATAATTTTCATTAATACTTCATAACTGAAATTTTGCTACTATTGTGAATTATAACGTACATATATGATATGCAGGATATCTGATATGCAACTGCTGTAAAAGGGTCATTCAACTCCAAAAGGGTGGCAACCCATAGATTGAGAACCACTGACTTAAGCCAACTAAATAACCTTCAGACCACAGAACAGAGAAGACATGAGGATTTTGGGTATGGGTTCAAGCCACACTCAGAAGTCCAGCCGTGGTATCCGGGAACTTACAGGACACATTAGAGTACTGAACCAAGTAGGAACAGTCTCAGTAGCATTAACTGCTGCTACATAGCTGTGCTAACCAGACTGAAAGGTTCCTCAGGAGAACAAATGGGGGGAGGTTCAGGAAATGCATGCTAAAGTTGTAAGACCTCTTAAGAAATTTAGGACTCTGGGTTGGAGAAATGATGGTTCAGTGTACTGCTCTTGCATAGGGTCTGAGTTCAATTTTCAAATGGACATCTGATAGCGCACAAGCATCTGTGGCTCTAGCTACAAGTGATCTGACGCCTCTGACATCCACAGACACACATAGACACAAACATATCACATGCGCTTAAAAATAATAAAAACAAATCATTTAAAGAAAGAATGCTGTAAGGCTCACAAGGGCCCTACCTGGGGCTATAAAGGCAGTAAACCATTTCTGCAAAGAGGAAATGCATTGGTGGAGCTGCCTACAAGTTGTGAAGAGAACTCATTGGTGCAATTTTCTTACATCATTTACTCTGCTGCAGCAGAATTTTGTTAAAGTGAATTGCCCATGTTCCTATGAAAAAAATGCAATAAGCTAACCAGTATCAGGCTACAGTTGTGTCGAGTTCTTTCACTGATCTGTTACTGATGCTCTGTCTGGAGTGAATCTGATTTATTCCTGTCTTTACAGAAGCAGGAATGATGGTAATACAAACAGCATCCAATGCAAACAGCATCTAATACAAACAGAATCCAATACAGACAACATCCAATACAAATAGTATCCAATACAAACAGCATCCAAATAGTCTTTTTCTCTGTGACATCTACATATATACTGAAATAGGCAATGTGGTTACAATATCCCTATTACTTCCAAAACAGACCATTAAAGGGAATAAATTGAACTGTAATATAGCTGACAAAATTCATTAGATGTCCAAAGAGGAAATTTTCTCCTAATTTAGCCTGGCTCCAAAGTTACACATCTGCCTTCTACAGAGCTCTTGCATGACTCTGTTCCAGTATTTACAACTGCAACGAGCTATGGTCAGGTCACTGAATAAAGATATAAAGGAAAATGATTAGAGACAAGAAATAAAGTTGATATGAACATTTTTCTTTGCACTTTGCAGGACAAATGTAGACCAGTTAGAATGAAGGCTGGCTCACATTTAGGAATGTTTTCCAGACAGGCTTATTATTGGGTCTTCTGGACATTTATATTGGGTTCAATAAGTTTGGACCAAACCCTCATGATGCCCTTTAAGAGATTAATATATGTATGGGTTGTCTCCCACAAAGGGGTTAGAGAGTGACACAGTTTCTTAAAGAAAAGAAGAAAGAAAGAAAGAAAGAAAGAAAGAAAGAAAGAAAGAAAGGAAGAGAAGAAAAGAAGCTTGTATTCTTTCCCTGAAAAGTTGCAGATGGTAATTATGTCTCTATCTAGGCTGTTAATATTCAAAGGTCATCTCAAAGATGTACTTGCTGGTCTGGAGATTCAGAGGGCACACCACACACTTATTTTTTTGTGTGTCCTTTAATATCTTCAGATGAGCACAGCTCTGAAAGACTGACTCATTGCAGGGACACTTTCCCAAGGCTGTCACAGCATTATAAATCCCTTCTCTACATTCCAGTGTCCCCTGTACTTGAAATAAAAGAAATGTCCCTTCAGGCAGGTGAATGGAAATACTGTGTGTGACCTACTTTAATAATACATCATCTTTATGTCTTTCTTTCCACTGATGAGACTCTGTCGCCATTAAGGTAGTGAAATCCTTACAAGACAAGTATATGCTTTCCGTCTTCCAGGACCCCCATCCCACCCAGGAGGAGACATGGAGGGAAGGAGAACAGGGACAGGTAGAGGGATAGCAAAGCCAGCCCTTCACACTCTATTGCTATTTTTTGTCTTTTGGTTTTAGGAAATGAGGAAGAGAATTCAAAGGCATGAAACCTTTTTCCTGAACACACACACAGCACACAGATGATACAGCACCACTCATTTCCTTGGTAGTGTTGGATGGAAGAATTTTCAGGGAGATCTAGATGTCCAATCTTTTAAAAATAGAACTCACATGCTTCTATTTTATACTGTTTATGTGGGCTCCTTTTCCTTCCTTGAGGTTAAAAAATTGAATTATAAATATATGAGATTTTTCCTGTATCTTCAGGGAACATTACATGCATAAGACTTAGTCCTGGGGAGAAAAAGGAACTTAAAGATGACAGCAGCTGCCTTGAGAGGACTCAGGTTCTGGTTCTCCTCTTGCTCACAGGTCCCTTGTCTAATACACAGAGACACTGGGATTCCTGGTACATTACTCCTGAGGATGTACTTTCTAGAAAAAGGCTCTTCCAGGGCTCCCTATATTTTTAGAACTAGATATACTAGGTTATTGTGGTGGTTAAAATATGCTTATTCTAGGGAGTGGCACCATTTGGGGTAGGTTTGGCCTTGTTGGAATAGGTGTGTCATTGTGGGTATTTGCTTTAAGACCCATATCCTAGCTGCCTGAAAACCAGTCTTCTGTTTTCTTTCAGAACAAAAAGTAGAACTCTCAGCTCCTCTAGTGCCATGCCTGCCTAGATGCTGCCTTGCTTCCAGGCATATGATGATGGACTGATACCTCTGATCCTGAAACCAAGCCCCTTATAAGAGTTGCCTTGGTCATGGTATCTCTTCACAGTAGTAAAACCCTAAGACAGCTATGGTATAACTTGTCATGATAATCTCATGGATATCTCCAGAATTACCTATCTACAACTGTGCTTGCCCCACTCCGTGTGTGTGTGTGTGTGTGTGTGTGTGTGTGTGTGTGTGTGTGAGAGAGAGAGAGAGAGAGAGAGAGAGAGAGATTGTTATCTTGTTTTCTACTCATGTTGTAGGCCCAGCTGCTTAATAGTCAGTCACTGATCATGGAAAAACAAAAACACTACTTTATCCCAGAATCTGGTACACCACACAGAAACTTACTCTGAGCCACTCTAGTGCGTACACACAGACCAGAGTGGGAAACAGCCCCAGCCTCCAGTTCAACTCTTTTCCTGTGTAAACACAAGAGGAGATTGAACTCATGAAATTAATGACTCACTGCACCCAGTGTAGCCTGAGCTAGAAACCATGCTTTCTTACAATCTACCTTAAGCACAGTAAGAAGTCTTCTAGGGTGGCTGTGGTTCTACAGCTCTGTCATGTTTCCCCATGTATCTGAATTACAAGGTCTATCAGTTTTATGGGCAAGATACTTGGTGTCACTCATTAAACTGCATTACAATATGATTTCTTCAGCCACTGTGCCCTTACACAGAGAGTCACGACCTTCAGAACAAAAACTTGCACTCCCTTTGTGCAGCCAAAGATGTTCTCTTTGCAGAAGGAAGTCACTTTCCCAAGGTAGAATCATGAGGCATGGGTGGAGCTGGGGTTGCAAAATAAACTCTGCCTTTACTTTTTTTTTAATACTTCCAGATATTATCTCACATAGGAGCACAGATATCCCCTTCCCTCGAGACTGACTTCATTTCCGTTGTTACAGAGCAGTAGGAGCTGAGCTAGCATATTGGAAACATCATCCAGGGATCATGGGCATGGCAGAGTTGTTCTTTTCCTCTGAAACAGAGATGGAAGGTGAACAATAGAGATGGATGTGGAAACTGTTCAAAAGAATTCATTTTCTGGCTCCACTGTAAAATGAAATAAAACGAAGCTGTCAAATGCCTGAGGTCAAGGTGGACTGCTGTTTGTGGAACATGCTTTTGTTCTCTGGGTCTGCCTTACCACGTTACAGTGGTACTTGCTGTTGTGTTGTAGTCACGAAGCATCTAAAACGCTCATGGGCCAATGTAGGAACCAAAAAGAATCTACAAATACTAACTACGCCATAAGGATGACTGGACCAACAGAACAGAAGCCCTGAAAATACAGCAAATGTCAATTAGTTTTTAGAGGGCCCTGCTGACCAGCCAGCCATTATAGTTTCCTCTCCCTGTAACAGAAGATACTACCAGAAGTAAATGATTGTGTTGTTGGGCAAGGGGATGACTTTTCTGTACATCGCCATCCAATTTGATTTATTAGGAGCCACAGTACGCTTTAGGAGGCATCTGAAATCTCATGTTTTGGAGAAGTTCAGCTAAGTTACTGCAGCTTTCATCGCTGGCTAGCCAGTGCGACAACTGGAGCAGAGGCCCACCTGCTGCTCCCATCCAGATGCTCATCCCTAACTGTGCTCTGCACATGACTGTGATAATGTCCCGCTTGTTCTTCTGAATAAACAGGATACAATTTACCCAGTTCTTCCAAATGGCAGCCTGAGAGGTGACAACCTAAAATTTATTTTGCTACTTTTTTGAAATTAAAGTAAAGCAAGTGGCCCCAGAGGAGATTCTTCTATGTATGGGAGACAACCTTTTGGAAAATAAACCTAGTGGTGCTGAAACCAAAATTAAGAGAGTTCTGAAATGGCTATGGAGGTAAACAGATGTCAGATAAAAGGAGAGAGGGGAGAGAGCGGGAGAGCAAGAGAGCAAGAGAGAGAGAGAGAGAGAGAGAGAGAGAGAGAGAGAGAGAGAGAGAGAGGTGTACATACCAGACGGGCCTGAGGCAAACTGGCTCCAGTGAGCTCATAGGCCACACATGCTAAGCCTCCTTTTTCTATTCTCATTCTAGGACAAAAAAAAAATGTGAAATACAAACTAAAGTCAGGACAGAACTTGGTCAACCCAACACAGCCAGAGAACAGACTGTAGGTCACATGGGATTCCTGAAGGTTTTAAGAAGAGCTACAGAGCACAGATCTGCCATCAATTAATCATGTCTGTGTGCCCAGAACTGGGGATATCCTTAAGGATTCACACTATTCACAACTCCTGAGACTTTGAGAGTCTCAGAAAACTGCAGAGTGTGTAATTTCCTGCTGTGTAAATCCCAAAGTACTTCTCCAGGAAAGATCCAGGAAGCTCCTGAGATCTCTGTTTGGGAAATAGAAGGTAGATGCCAGATCAAGGCTTCAGAAAGTTCCAGAAGAATCAGAAAGGCCACCTAAAATGAAGACCCATTTGATCTTCTAAGTTTTATCCAAATGGCCTCATGGCAAGCTGTCTAAGCTTCCTTCTGCATAACTCTAGTAATCACAAGGTTGCTCACTGCCTTCAAAATAATCCATGATTTTAGGACTCAGAATTTGCAAAATCTCTCTTTTAAAGCGACTAAGCCTGACTTTCACTTAAATTCCATTCACTGACCTCAAAGCTCTTTAGGTCATACAAGACTCTTCCTTCTCTAGTAGCTTTTTCTGTGCTTCTGCTTAGAAAAGGCAGGAACACCGAGAGTAGCCTCGGCTCAGTGCAATTGGATAAGTGTCCTACATCTCAATTGGTCATCACCCCCAAAAGATTAAAGATCTCAGATAAATTAACTTCTGTCATTCAAATACAACTGGTTATCAGTTTTAAACATAGCTCTAACTCCTCATCTTATTGCATTCTATTAAGGTGAAGCTCCACCCACAGGTGTGAATGCATGCCTGGTGATGTAAACTAGATCAAACATCCATGGTGGGGAAGTTGTTGACCCTAAGGGTGACCTCCTTATTATTGATTAGCTAAATAGACAAGGCATCATATTTCAGATTAACTATTGTTTATATCCATAGACAAATGCTCTTTTTATTCTTAATCAAACGGAGTCTCTTTGAAGTGAACCATAGTGAGTGCAGAGACTCTGGGTACTCAAGGTATTTCAAATAAATGATGGATAAGTACTTATCCTGAAACAGGACATTTATGTCATGCCCTCTAAGGTTCAGGAAATATTGCAAAAGGAATGGAAAGAATGTAGGGGCCAGAAACTGAAGAGAAGAGACAGAATGTTCTCCTCAGGACATGACCCAGCCGCTTCAGACATGATCTCATAGCACTAGACCTACAAAACCTGTCGAAACCCACATGGGAAGAGGGGCTCCTTAGGCCCTAAAGCTCCCTCTTCAACTACTGTCAACTGATTGGTTCCTGGGAAGAGACAGTTAGGAAGCAAAGTCTGAGCCCATCAGGATTTAACAGATAGCTCCAGACTCATGTCCACACAGATGGTCCTAGTTAAAATCAGGAGGTAACCAAAAAAAAGGCCTGAACTGTGGGAGGGGTCAAGGGAACATAATCAGGATGTGAGGGAACCAATAGAGAACAGAAATGGAACGAACCTATCAAAATATCATAACTAAAGATATGCTGTAAATGAAACAATCACAGACACAAATATTTAAAAATTTATAAAATTACAAAAGTATAAACTATTACAAATATAAAAATAAATTCTAGAATTAGAATTAAATAAATTAGAATTATCAAATAAAATTTAATAATTTATTTAAATTTATTAAATAAAATTTAAAACTTTATTCTATTAAATAAAATAGAATTAAAGTGGATTGAACCCCAATTATTGGATCATAAACTAGCAAACACACAGCCTTACAGTCCCCCACATCTCATCTTAGCCTTAGAGGCCATTCTGAGAATTGTTAGTCTATGATAGATGACTTGTAATTGGTCCATACCCATCCTCTTAACCTTTCGTGTCCATAAGAAGGATTGACAGCGAAGAGGTCCCTCCTTTTCGGCACAATGTAATGAAGATTCGAAAGCACATTTCTCTCTGAATCTAGTCATACATGATTCAAATTTTTCCTTGCAAAAGTGCATTTTTACAAATATTACATAAACATTTATTTAGTCACAGGACATCAATGAGTTTATATTGTATATGTAAGAAAGGCAAGAAGGTTTTAAATGTAGAAAAAGAAAATACTAAATACAAAAAAAATAGTTTTGTTGTTGTTTATGTTATAAAAGTTGCATAATCATGTTCTCAGTTTGTGCATTCATGAGACAGCACTGGTGAGGCTTCTAGCAGTTTCCAGCAGAACCCAAGACAAACACACTTATTTCACCCCCTGCTGATGAACACTTGCACACAGAGCAAGAAGACCTGTGAAACATTGATTATAGAGACCAGAAGAAGTATAGCCCAAAACGGTGTCTTACATGATTAATCTTGGCTTCTTTCTTTCCAAAGTGAATTTGATATGAATCTTTTTATTTTATCAGTTATCCCTTCCCATTGAGCCTATCTCCACATTTATTTATATTAACAAAATTTTTAAACCAACAGTTGTTTCCTCCAGATAGGCTCTTCGATGAGCTAGTTTATGGGTGAAGCTAATGAGCTGTTCTGCATTTCTCCAGTAAAACAATCCTGGTTGGAAAACCCAAAGTGATTCCTTTAATGTGTAAATGAGTAAATGTCTCTCCAAGGGAAGACTCAGCCTGACAGATTTACACATGTGGAGAGGGTATTCATTATCCCAAAGATGACAGGACAAGAGATCTTCTACTGATCCATGGGTAATAGATTTCTAAAGTAATACCACAAAGAATACATCATGATAAAATAATGCAGTATGTGCATGAATGAAAACAGATGTCTTAGGGAAACTGCTCTTTTCAAATCTATGTGCATAGCTTATTACAAGGGCTACATGGATATGCCACAGATGTTCGGAAAGGGTTAATGTGACTAGCCAGAGACAGACTTTTTTTTGGCCAAACGAATGCCAACAAAATAAATGACATGGTTTTCTTCTGTTGAATTTCTTATTGTTGGAGTCGCATTCGTTCTTTTGTAGGACTTACTTCTCAAGTGGAGACTATTTCAGATGATTCTGAGAGCACATTCAAGCAACCATAGCAAAAGCCCTCACCCTAAACAAAAGCCTGGATTTTCTGATATGGAAAATATGTATCTGTGTATCTAAATCTTATCCTCCACATTTATTCAGTCTCTATTGTCCTCACAGAGTCCAGAAACTATTAAGGCATTCTGGAGTCTTAAAACCTCTAGTTGCTGAAATATGTTTTTCTAAGATAGTTTGCAACTCAATTTTTTGTGAAAGGGATGGATGGGGTCAGACACAATGGAGGTGGTCAAGGATCTCCCAGTGACCATCTCATAGGATTGTCAAAAGGAAACTTGTGAGGACAAATGAATAGAAATGCCTATATTTCTAGGCCTCAGACAATCCCCTGGAGGAGAACGGTGTGCAATCCTGATGGTCTAGGATCCACCTGGAAGGTGTGAGCATTCCACATGGGTTTTGTTTCTCTTCTAGGAAAGTTGATGGTTTCCACTGTCATTCTTCCTAAAATATCTCACCTCCACCTCTACACCCTGTCCTAAACTCTACTGTGTGGCCATACTGTATTAGAGATAGAGTCTAAGTATCTTTTGCCTGGGATGTTCCTTCTGTTGCCCACATCCCTGAGCCAATTCTCAGATTAGTACAGGCATTATCTCTTCCAGAAAGAATCTCTTGCAGAAAGCTCTCTCTGTCTCTGTCTCTGTCTCTGTCTCTGTCTCTGTCTCTGTCTCT
>JANHMN010000010.1:43011522-43022898 GCA_030674055.1 Rhabdomys pumilio | reverse complement strand
AGAGAGAGAGAGAGAGAGAGAGAGAGAGAGAGAGAGAGAGAGAGAGAATGCAGTTTCTCCAATGATTTAAAATAAGAATGGACATGAAGATTCAGGTAGAGCATCCTAAACCAAAATCATGCAAGTGTATATCAACCTTTAACATGGCAATATGTTGCAAAACTGAAAATTCCTACAGCATGTTTAGACATTGCTCATATTACAAATATACTAAAATCTAAGACACTTCTGGTCCCAAGCATTTCAAAGAATCTAGCTGCACATGGACAAGAGAAGGAGCTCATCATGCTGGACCTGGACACAGAACTGTCTGTCCAGGACTCCTCAGTGACATTCCAACACACCCACTAGATACATTTCTGTCTCATGGGACTATGCCTTGCCAAAAAGTGAGGCAGTATCTTTCCTAGCTCCATGTCTGAGCCCTGGATACTTTACAGCGCATAACCTCTACCCTGTTTGTGTTCAGTGGGATGAACATAAAGCTTTCCCTTCACTTGCTTAGATGATGTATTTCTAATCCACATTTGTTTCAGATTACTCTCCCACCAAGGCTACTCAACAGCATGTGATGCGGGTCAAACACATCTCGCTGTTCCCTGACTGTCCCTTCAACAACGCTTCCCATCAAAACAATGTTTGCTGAAAATATTTAGAAAGACTATGACTTTCCTTAGTCATCAAAGCAAACTTTCTCGGAACATTTTATACACCACAGACATTGTCACATGACTATCTGGTTTAATCTTCATTACAGTTCAAGGGTTAGATACCATCAAGTATATTGAACAATGAGAAATGAAAAAGGATTTGCCCAGACCTAATACATAACAGAGATGCCTACAAACCCTGGTCTGTGCCTCTACCTCTGGGTCTTTTTCTGTTGCATTGAAGATGTTAATGGATGAAAACGTATAACCAAATGAGAAAGAAAGCCGAGAGAGCGAGAAGTCCCCAGTATGCTTAACCATAGCTTATAGCTATTTTTGGAAAATATAAATATCATAATAAACTAGAAACAATACTATGAGCAAATTATTAACGAATAAAATGAAGCAAACAATAAACCCTATTATTGTATAGAAAAGGAAAACAACTTAGGTAAACATGGCCTTTTCTTCTGTTCTCTCTCTAAACATTGCTCACACAATGGAATGGAATCCTAAGGAGACAGATTTTTTTTTTCTCTTGGAACTCCGATCCTTTGGAGTTGTTCCCAGTTCTTGTGTGGACTGTGGTTCAACTTCCACATCCTCTCTCCGACCCTAACATCCTCTCAGAACTCTTTTTCCACGAATTCCCTACCACCCCGTGTGATGAACCACCTGCTTTGCCTCAAGATGGAAAAACAACAGACTCCAAGCATCCCATCGCTGCTGGTGGTAAATTCTCCAGCTCTCCATATGTTTGACCCGACATATCTACTTGAATGAGTGTATCTAAGACATTAATATATTTCTAGTTTCAAGCACATGGACCATTCAGTAGAAAGATTTAAACACTAATGAAGCTTTCTCTTACTGATTCATTTGCTCATTTATTTCTTTCTTGCCTAATTTCTTACTCTTAATAAGACTTTTAATTTGGCAAGAGGAATTCAAAGATAAATAAATTACATTCTCTGCACACAGGGACACCAAAGTTGTGTAAGGGAGGTATATAAGAAATCATTACCATATGCCATGGTGATGTATATCAGAAAGATAATGCATAATAGGATAAGAATAATAGGACTTAAAATAAATTAGTCGGCATTTGAAATCTGGCTTTCATACTTGCTTGAATTTGCACTATCATGTAAGACTCTTAGGCATTTTATTTCCATTTTACGTCTGTAAAATTTAGAAGAGAATATTCCAGTGCTGGAGAGATGGCTCATCAGTTAAGAGTGTTTGCTGCTCTTCCAGAGAACCTACTTTCATGTTTGATGCCTCAAAACTGCCTGTAATGTCAGCTTCAGGGGATCTAACAGACACTGACTCATTTACACATACCTTCATACAGACACACACACACACACACACACACACACACACACACACACGACCAACAAAAAATAGTTATAAAAGAATATGTACTCATATTGTGGCTTGACTATTAAATAAAACTACACAGCACATTACTAACAAAAAATGAGTTGAATAGAGCTGTTTTTATTGCCATGAGAAGGAAGAGGAGGAAGAAGAGGAAGAGGAGGAGAAAAAAGAGGAGCTGGAGGAAAAGGAGCTGACAGAGGAGAAGGCGGGGGCAAAGGAGGAGGAAATCAGTATTTTTCTCAATTTTAAGCCCTTAAAGAAACCAAAAGGGAGAAGTAAATTTTTTTGAGGCTAATTAACACAAAAATTGAAGTAATATTTTTAGACTTAAATGCTTGCTCAATAATTACTTAATTAACTGAGGAATTAATAATTATGTATGAATATATATGAATATATATGTGTATGAATACGTGTGTGTGTGTGTGTGTGTGTGTGTGTGTGTATGTGTGTGTGTGCATGCACACATGGGCAGACTGTGGAGTCTGGCAAAAGCACAATTTTGTAAGGCCTTCTTTTCACGTTCAGTTGTTTCAGTTTGGCATTTGCCAAGAGCTATATTCTTTGATCACCCTTTAACTATTTTAAAATATTTAAGATTATTAACTTATATGTCACCACACATGCTAAAAAGAAAGTTAAATGAAACAAAGTTATACAGGAAAATCTTTCTTCTTATTTTTCATTTCTTTCTCTTTGACAGTTTCATACACATGCATAATTTATTTTGGTCTTTATACCCTCAAGTTATCCTCTCTTATTCCCTTCTCATTTCCACTAAAATCCTTATTTACAAGTCTATACACACACACACACACACACACACACACACACACAAATACACGCACAAGCACACATATATACACACAAATTACCCCCAAGCCAAAACCAAAAACATGTGAAAATATGTATCCATGCATGCTTGTGTGCTTGAGTGTGTGTGTGTGTGTGTGTGTGTGTGTGTGTGTATGAGAGAGACAGATAGATAGGCAGACAGACAGACAGACAGACAGACAGACAGACAGACAGACCAAGTTTAATTGGCATTGCTTGAATGAGCATACATATGGGATTCTTTACTGGAGCATAAGCATCTCACCAGTGCCTACCCCACTGAAGAAATTGTCTCCCTTATTTGCAACCAACCATTACCTTCCAATAGCAACAAAGGGAAGGGGTGGGTTTTGAGAGTCTTTCCTAGTTCTATGATGTTGAAGGCCTTATCCTATGCAACTCTATGCAGGCAAGCACACCGATGAGATCATGAACATACTGTGCAGGCAAGCACAGCAGCAATGAGTCCATGAATGTAATGCATGTAATGCCTGGGCTTTTGCCATGGTACTTCTGCCATCCTCTTACTCCTCAGAGTTTCCTGAGCCTTAGAGGAGGGTGGTATCTATGTCCTTCTTAGAACCTACCACTCAACAAATGCTTGTTTGGCCAGTGGTGAGTCTGCATCAACTGTTATTGACTGCAAATAGAAGCTTCTCTGCCTGCTAGAAGGAAGCACTAATCTATAGTTGTAAATACAAATATTTCAAAGGCAGGTTAACAAGAACTCCATTTAGCAAAACAAGCAGTAATAGGTTCTTCCCCATGGCCTTTGACTTCCTGAGCCACAAGCTTTTGACCAGGTTTATAGTACCAGGCAGAGTTTCCTCTTATGAAGCAGACCTCACATCTAAGCATACCGCCCCCCAACATATTTATGCCATTGTTTATATCAGGGGCTGCATCTTGCCTGCGAGGTTGATGCTGCAGCATGTTCACGGATGGATGAAACTGCTAATGATGATTTTTTTTCTCTCCCAAAACAGCCACATCAGGAAATCTCGTGAAAGACAATCTTTAGCTTTAAGTCTGGAGTTCTCTATATGATTTTTGAAAGTAGCAACTTGCAAGGCTCTAAAAGATTTTAAATAACTGTTTAATCCATTGTCCAGAGTATGTGGTGGAAAGAACAGAAGTACTCAGTGAAGAGGGAAGAGGTTTGCAGGAATCCCTTTTAAATGGACATGTGTGCATCTCAGTTCATGCTCACCTTTGGCCTCAAGAAAGGAGGATTCTGCAAAATATCCCTCCATCTTTGGAGATTTTTTTTTATGTGGTATCTTGGTATAATACAATTCTGTGTATCATAGCTCATATACCCTTCTACTTCAGGTGTAAAAATGAAAAGATGCGCAGTGTGATGGATCTTAACTGTGTACTGGGTTACTTTCCTGCTTCTGGTTCAATTTTGATATTTTAAAATCTCTGATTTCTATAGTGTTTGAGATCCCAGTCCTCTTTTTGTTATATACAGAAAACTGATTGTGGCTTCTAATTGACCAACTATGGTAAGACGTTCCTCAATTCACCCAAGGTGCTACAGGGTACTTTATCTTGATTCAGGAATGCAGCTGACAATGATGGAATAGAAGGTGTCATTGTCAAGGAAGTGGTCTCCACGCATGGCACATGCCATTAGCCAAGAGGCTCTGCTAGTCCCACACTAGGCAGACTGTGCCTGTTCCCAGGAACTCCACCTTGCTGTCCCTTCTCTCCCTTCATGCAGATAAATCATAGTGTCACTTCTCATAGTTTCCTCACCAGTAACAAGTAGACATATAGAGCCAGCCTGGTTGGAGGAACCTTGGGTCTGTAGGCTGTCATCTCCTAAGAACGCCTCTGCCTTCTGCCTTCATGAAAGTTCTGCACTTGGAGACATGGTGTCCTGTTGTGATTGACTCCAGAGAACACGGACTCCATTGGTTTAAATCCCAGCCTCACAGTCATGTGACCTCTCTTGGATTTAGTTTTCTAAATAAAAGCACAAGTCATCAGAGGTAAATGTCCACATAATTAACATATTGTCTCACACAAATGTGTTCAGGTAAATTAGCCACCAGTATGATTTTTGAAAAAGAACAGGGGACTCACTTTTCCTTGGACTTTGGGCAGATGTAAAACATTGTTAAACTATATTTAAAATCTGTCAGAATTACTGTTAGCATTAATGGTAAATTTATCTTTTAAATACTTTTTTGATGTTCATTTTCCCGTAAATAAACAAATGCACTGAAAATGGGGGCAATTTGACTCCCTTAGCAGAGGACTCTTCTTTATGGCCCCAACTATACTGAGCAAACGGCCTGTCAGTCTAATAGACAGACAGACTACCCTTATGCCAGCAGCAGCTGTCCTGAACAGTTTGCAGATGCCTTGAGACAACTGTGTAAAAGATTGCAGCTGATTGCCCTGGCTCGGGGAGGACTGTTTGAAACAGTTTGTGCCAGAGTTTCAATTACAAACCTCAATAAACCATTTCCATCTTAGTGAGCAAAGGATCACAGTGACTGGGGTAGCAAGGCAAAGCCTTAATGACTTTGATTGGCCAAAGAATGCACTGCTATAATTGGCTAAACAAATGTCTGTGATTGGTTCACACACCCCTTCTGTGGTTAAAAAACAAACTATTCCAGTTCACTCAGGTAAAGGCTGTCTCCCCGCCATATTGGAACATGAGGTATAACAGAGACATTCCTGGGGGATCTTTCCCTGCCTGTTCTCAATGATGTAGACAGAGCTGGACACAGTAGTGGTTGCACTTTGGACCCTGAACAAATGCCAGCCTCGGCCACTGGAGGTGGTTTGACCACTGGAAAAGTTCAAGCTTGTCCCCACTTGATGTCTGAGAATCCATTCATTGCTGTTCTGGGTTCTGTGCACACTACGCTGGGACCTGAAAACTGTAGACCCTATGGGCACTGACATTACCCATCACTGTGAAGGGATCTGGTACCACTGGGATTCCTGAACCCAACAAGCCTCCAAGCACAAAGCATTGATAAGCAACCTTTGATGACTAAAGAAACAGTGTAGCAGAAGGCTTGGTGCAGCTGCTTGACAGCTGAAGAAACAGCCCTGCAGAGACCTAGACCCCGACTCACTCTTGTGGTTCTAGGGTCACAGGCTGCCCATGGATTCCACCTGAGTGTCACACCTGTAATAAGGGAAGGTGCCTGTTCCTGAGAAATGATGGCTATGCCCAATACCAAGTGCTGTCACAGATGAAGGCAGAGATCTGGAGCCATCCTGACTCCCCACTGACACCCAAAGGAGTTGGAAACTAAAGAAACCCAGGGCAGGAAGAAGAGGCAGGGGCAATAAGCCCTGAGGGAGCTGCAAAAAGATTCAATGAAACCAGAGAAAAGAAGCCATTTCCTCAATGGCCAGAATTCCAGAGAGATGTTAGTTCTTCAGGACTAAGGATCCCAGAGTCCAGGCTGAGGCTGTAGTAGTGGCTGCAGACAAGGGTCAAGGGTAGGGATGCCTGAGGTCTACCTAGGAGCTGTCACACTGGAGTACCAGTTGCATCTTCTGCTCCTGCTGTGTGGGCTTATTTGTATTGAACACTGTGGGGAGCAAAAGGCTCCAGGGACCAGCATTTGAGGAGCTTCTTGTCTACCATGACCTCTTTTTAACTGAAGCAAGAGAACCTTGGCCAGCTGATGAGTGGTATCATTTCCACCACAATAAGTAAAATAAACTCATCTAATTTTTTCACTGTAGCCTACATGCTCATGGCTAATGCCATCCAAGTAGAACACTGACAAATATGCTTACCATTCTCCTTCATTTCCTAACTTCTAACTTCTGCCACCAGGGACTGTCTGTTGGGTGTTTCCTTCCTCCTTGTGTCTAACATACATGTATCACACCTCCAGCTTCACATATGAGCACATTAGGGTCATGGCTCAGCTGGCCCTCAGACACCTTGGATTATCATTTTCATCATCTTGTAGCTGATTCTATCCCATTACTTCCTTTGGCAGTGCAGTGAAGCCTAAAACAATTTCCAGGGTATTTTAAGTTCGAACAAACTGGTTCATACTGAAATCTCATTGGAATATATTAAAAATAAACATATGGTGTAGAAATATGTGTGCTTCTATATTATGACAGTGATGTGTGTGTGTGTGTGTGTGTGAGAGAGAGAGAGAGAGAGAGAGAGAGAAAGAGAAAGAGAGAGAGAGAGAAAGGGGAGATGGAGAAAGAGAAGGAGAAGGAGGGAGGGAGAGGGAGGAGGGAGGGAGACAGACAGACAGACAGACAGACAGACAGACAGACAGACTGTGATATACACATGTGTATATACATTTATATGGGCACTCTGCTTTATTCTTCTCTACCTTATTTCTTTGAGGCAGAGTCTCTTTCTAAACCTGAAACTTAACACTTTTTGACTAGGCTAGCAGTCAGCAACTCCCAACAATCCTTTTTCTATTGGCTATTTTATTTATTTACATTTCAGGTGTCATTCCATTTCCCCTCCCTAGAACCCCCCTATCCCATCAGTAGGAATCTTATCTTTCAATTCTTCAACTGTACCACCCAGTACTCAGGTTAGGCACACATGGCCATGCCCAGCTTTTTATGTGGATGCTGAGAGATCAGAACTCAGATTCCCATGTTTGTGCAGTGAGTGTTCTTGTACACTGAGCCATCTCCACAGTCCAGCATGTGACATTAAAAGCAATCTAATAATTATTGAATAAATATCATGATTCAAACTTGTGATGACTATAACATTAGTTTTTAAAATTGTCATAAAATTGCAATATTTATTGCCTTTACAGTTTTTGCAGATAAGTAAATTTTTTCTCCTATATTTATAAATAAAATATGTGCTACATTTCAACTGGAAGTTGGTGAAAATAAAGATATTATTTTATCATCTATTCAAACTTTGCCAAGTCCTGAATGCTATTTCCCAATATTCAAGTGACCAGAACTCAAGAAGCCCTGAACTCCCTGTATTTTAAACTTTTTAAAAAGATTTTCTACATGGCCATCAAAATCTGTCTTGAGGTCCTGGGGGCTCAAGTCTTTGGGGTCATTGTACCATTTCCTGTAGAAAGGGATAATTATTTAAGTGTTAATCTCAACTGCAGCTTCCTTTGAACATCTTTTTAGAATCTACTAGGTCCCTGGCCCCTGCATCAAAATTCTATAGTTTTTCCTAGGGCTTGTTATTAATAACTTGTAGAAGCTGGGAAGGTCCTTCCACTCTGTTTGAGATTTACTAAATGAATCAATGCTTATGTGTTTGCCTTGACTCAGACTACATTTTTCTAATTTTGTTTTAAATTATGCGCGTGCACATGTGTGTAGCTTTATGCACAATGAGTGTAGGTGCCCAGAGCACTGGAGGTATCAGATACCCTGAGACTGGAGTTACAGGTGATTGTGAGCCACTTGCCATGGGTGCCAGAAATCAAATTCAGATCCTCTGCAAGAGGAGTAGAAACCCTTAATCCCTGAGCCGTCTTCCCAGCCCTCATTGCTGCACTTTAAAGCCTAAACAGCAGAAAACAGTTGGATTATCATCATAGTTTCAACAAAATCACTGTGCTTTACAGATCTTGTAAGTGGTCCCATTTGATTTTAGTCACAAGTCTCTGCAGGTTGGTAAAGCAGAGTCCAAATCTCTATATTACATATGAGGAAAGCTTAACCCACACTCTAAAGCCCTAGTTTTCAACCTGTGGATTCATGACTCCCTTAGCGTATGTCCTGTATATCAGATATTTACATTATGATTTGCCACAGTAGCGAATTACAGGCACAAAGTAGTAATGAAGTCATCTTAAGGTTGGAGTCATTGCAACATGAGGGATTATATTAAAGGGTTGCAGCACTAGGAAGGTTGAGAACCAGTGCTAAAGGAAGGGATGGTTATGACAAAGAAGTAGAATCCTCGTCTTCATTTCCGCATCCTTGCAGCAGCACAGACTCTGACAATTACAGCAAGATAGAGAACATCTGTGACTATTCTTTTAGACATCTCTTCATTATAAATCCCTTGAGCTGTGGTTGAACAGATGGGAACAAGGAGGTGGAAAGAACTGTGGAAGACATCGCTGACCTCGGTCTGCTACAAGTTGGTCTGCACAGTCCTCTCCCTGTTGCCCAGGCAGACTTTTGCTAAAAGCATTGCAAGGCTAAGTCTGGGTCTACTAATGACTGCCAAAAATGGAAAGGCAGAGCATGTAACCACTAACAAAGAATCCTGGCGCTGGTTCACACAGTGCACTCATGTCAAAGAGGAAAAAGAGGAATTCAGGAAAGGGAGTGCGTACTGCAGAGGCTCCTGACTGCCACTGAGATTCTACACTGACACGCTTCAGCAACCAGGATCATCTTCACACATCCTTTTCCTCTTCAAAGACATAACCAACAAAAATATTCGCTGGGAGCCTACTAAATGCAAAGTACTTTCCCAGACCCACTTTGAAAGAAAAAAAAACGTTAAACACAGTCTTAGATTTTCTTCTTACTATGTTTCCTCTACAAAAATACTCATATTACATATTTTAAGTCTAAGATTTGATAGGATTACACATAAGTATTATTTTTCTATATATGGAAGCTATTCATGCACATTTCTTCATGTGAATAATGAAAGATTGCTACATTACATACACATATACAACTGTATATAAAGTATATGTATGATTATAATATTTATATGTACATATGCTTATCAGTGAGCCTTAGTGTGCTTCAAGTAATATATGTGTTGTTTATTATTATTTGAAGATAAATAATATGTCCCTCGAATGCTTATATTTTAAATGCCTGGCCCTGAGCTGATGATGTTATTTTGAGAAGCTGTGGAACCTTTGAGAGGTGGGGTCTAGCTTGCAGAAATAAGTCAGTAGGGCTAGATCTTTAAAGACTCTATGAGTCCCTGGTTCCTACCTGCCTTCTGGTCCACTGTGATGTGAAGAGCCTCTTTCATATTCTTCCATCACGATGAACCAAACCATTCAATCATGCCATGATGGAGTAAAGCAGCAGAAAACGCAAATGGAGTTCTCTCTCCTTAAGTCATCTGTATCAAGTACTATGCTCACAGCAATGCAAAAGTAACGAACACATATACACACACATGTATATATGCACAGAAGCATGTGTATATCCTGAGGTATGCATTTAGGTATGTTTATACACCAAGCTACAGATGTAATTTCATGCAGTTAAATATCTATTTACAGGTTGATGATATAGACATGTTCATCTGCATATATACATTGTTCGATTAGACAAGAATGTGATTTAAAATCTACCTCCACGTGACTTGTTCCAAAGCTTCAGAGTTTGTTTATTTGACTCCACTTTCTTCCATCTTGCATCTGATCAAAAAATCCTCTGGGATGGGACTATTTATTGAAATGTCTACACCTACTCACACCCTCATTCTTTGTGCTACACACCCTGTCCAGTACTTCTTGTGGTCTAGAGTGGAAAGTCAATGCTCATACAGACAGGCCCAGAACAGGAGCAAAATAAGATTAGGTTGAAAGGCAACTGCAAGACCTGATCATACAGATGTCCCACTGGCCAGTGACAGGGCTTGACAGCCTGGAACCATCTTACACAGCTGGAGGCCTTGCTTCCTCACGTGACATGCCACCATTCCATTTGTTGTTATATTTCTAGCCAACTCAATACATGCAACTGTGAAGAAAGGTCCGATAAACTATTGTGTGAAGGAACACTTTAAAACAAATCATGCAGAATTATGAAACTGAAAGCCACAAAAGCTTCTTTCTCAGAAGAGTAAATGGCATTCAAAGCAGGTCTTCGATTATTGGACAAAGATATATATTCTACCTATCATGCCTGTACAAGGTGCAAGAAACAGATCAGAAACTCTTCTGTGTCCTGAGTGACTCTCCTTATTCTAGAGATTAAAGCTCATGCACACCAAGGCTCGGCAGGACACGGAGATGGGTAGTGAAGCTTTGACTCAGGTTGAAGGAATGAGCCCAGTCTTAGGCAGCAGAAAGTGATCAGGAGCACATCACTTTCTTCGGAGAAAATCCTAAGCAAAGATAAACATTAATTGTTTTTCTTCAGAAAAGATCCAGGCTGTTGGGCGTGTGTTTCTATTGTAGAGTGTGAATGCAAATTGTGATCTAAGAGGCTCTTTAAATCCCCAATGCCTCCACTTCTGAGTGTTTGTTCATGGTAATTCATGTTTTTGAGCCTCCGTTTTATTAGCAATAAAATGGGGGTAGACATAACCCAGGTAAGGTTTGTGTGATGATTACAATGGCATATGTCAAGTACTGAAACTTTACAAGTTCTCAAGAACTGCAAGCTTTAATCCTTGTCTACTCTGCCCTGTGTGGGAGTCTTTATGCTGTGATTCTCATGACGTGGACCTTTTAACATCTAATTTTCTACTATGGTCAGCAAAGTTACATTATGACGTCAAAGTGGTTTGAGGGATCTGAGCAGTGTGTGTGTGTGTGTGTGTGTGTGTGTGTGTGTGTGTGTGTGTGTG
>JANHMN010000010.1:42957349-43011512 GCA_030674055.1 Rhabdomys pumilio | reverse complement strand
GTGTGTGTGTGTGTGTGTGTGTGTGTGTGTGTGTGTGTGTGTGTGTGATGTACCTGCTAGTGCTAGTGCCTATGGATACATGTGTATTTGCGTGTGCATAGGAGTGGAGAGTAGAAGTCCATCATATGGCTTCTCAGATTGTTCTCTCCCTTATTTTTTTGAAATAAGATCTCTCATTGAACCTGGAGCTTATCAATCAAATTAGTCTATCTGACTAATGAATTCTAGGAATGTTCTTGTCTCTGCTTCCAGCCCCAGCTTTTGCCTCCCTTGGTTGAGTGGCAGACACTTTACTAATAGACCTATCTTCCCAGCCCCTTCCCACCAGCACCTCTTCTTTAAAGTTGAATTACAAAGCCAACTGTTAATTTAAAGCAGGTTCCTAAGACAGCAGACTCCATGGCCTAATGACCACAATCTGGGAGCTGACTGCTTCAGCTGAATAGTGGGAACCTTCCCCTCTGCCTATGCCTGACAACCATTCTTCAAACCTAAGGATGTCCCCTAGTGCTCCAGCAATGGTGAGCAATTGGAGTGGCACATGCAGACCACCCAGAAGCCTTTGCTAAAGTACTTGGCTGCCTAATTAACAGCATGACCTGATGGGAACATGATGTTCCTGAAGCCTGGGCTTGCCAGCAACCCTGACATTGAGTCTCTGGGTTGCTCTACAGGGGAGGCAATGCCTTTGATCTACAAAGCCTGCCTCTACTTTGATCTTGGTCACTGTTGAGGTCAACCTTGCAGCAGCTGGATCTTCCTACCATGTCAGTCACCTGTGCCCATAGCCAACCTTGTTTAATGTTTCCAGATGAAGAGAATCTGGGGAGAAAAGAAACTGACTGATTCCGTGGTATAGCCAAAAATGGTTTTGAAGGCGATCTGAGATGCTCTGAGCATTTTGTTTCAAACTTTACAATCCTGTTAGCTGCAGTCAAGGATTTGAGTTCATCAGGATCTTACCAGGTGCCAAAGACTGTTACCTGAAAAATCACTTATTTGCTAATAATAGGCCTAAAGCATCTAGTGTCTGTCTATCACAAAATACAATTCTCATAATAACTATACAGAATTCTCTATACAATTTAGATCCCAATGGATGCCTGAGGCTGTGGCTAGCACTGATATCTATACAAACTGTATATTTTCCTATACTTACATACCCATGACAAATGCAATTTATAAACCATTCACAGTAAGATGTTAGGAAACGGTAAAGTGGATCCTGTCTAAGAGTGTGCTGTAACAAATGTTATTTAAAACTTATGAACTGGTTCTTTCTGGAATTTTCTATTTAGTGCTTTCAGAACATAGTTGATTCCAGGTATTTGAAAAATAATAAGGAGAGTATTATGACTGAAATATCTCCTACCACTTCAGAGTGGAAGGAATGGAGTATTGGAGACTGTGGATAAGACAGAACTAAAGGGAAATAAGACCAGAGCCCAGATCTGCCAGACTCTAAGCATCCTGTTTTGTTTTGTTTGTTATTTGTTGTTGTTGTTATTTTGTTCTGTTGGTTTTTATTTTTTTACCATACAACTATCTGTGATCAAATACGATACCATATAGGCTGTTCGATTCAGTCACTAAGAACTTTGTAAAGGCAGCTGTGGAAAATATCATCACCCCAAATGTACTTACTGTGTTGTGTGCTGTTGTTTCTTAGAATGTTCACCTGTAAATGTTCTGTGTTTTATTCATATTCCAACCAAACAATTATTTACTTTACCTTTTAAAATTCTAGCCTTACCAGGTTGGGAAATGGTAAGAGTATTCATTGTGATGGCAAAGGAACCCAATTTCAAGTCCCCAGCACCCCAATAAAAGTCAGGAAGACACTAGGAACTCAATGGAGAGCCATTCTAGCCATATTTGTAATTTCCAGGTTCAGTACACTGCCTCAAAAAGTATGCATTCATCGCACACCACTAACTCTCACATACAGAGATCCTAGCTCTGATAGTTTAAGGTAGACCATCTTCTGAAAGAACTTATATATTAGTACTCCTTCATAAAGGGAAGATCCCAAACAAGCTTAAGTCTTTCTAGATGATTTGATATTGTTGTTATATGGAATGAGTTAGTTTTAATTATAAACTTGATAGAATTTGGAATCACCTGGTAGAAGGGTCTCAGTGAGGAACTGTCTAGATCTGGTCGGCCTGTGAACATACCTGTGAGGAATTATCTTGATTACCTCAAGCAGGAAAGAACTGCCCACTGTGGGTGACACCATTCCCTAGCTAGGGCTCATGAATTGTACAAATGAAGAAAGTGAGCTAATAGTCACAGGCATGTTTTTACTCATTACTGTTGTCTTCACTATGACTATGTAGCTGTTTCTGCTGTATTGACTTCCCCAAAATGATGGGCTATAACCTGGAATTGTGAGCAAAACAAAGCTATTGTCCCTAAGCTGCTTTGGTCAGAGTGCTGTATCACAGCAACAAAAAAGAAACTGATATAGATAGCATGGTTACCTAGTAGCCATTTGTCACCTGAGCTCATAACATTCTGCATGAGTTAGACTTGCCTCTTCCCCTGTTACTTTGCTATATCATCTCATCAGGCTCTAAACTCTTTCCTGAGACTATTTTGCTCCATTGTTTTTTGACGCTTCTAGGTGGTACAGTACTTATTCACCACTAGCGTAACTGTAATCATCTGGGAAGCTCATTAGTAATGCAGATATCAGGCCTGGACCAAGAGAAGCTGGAGACCTTGGGTGAGGCTCAGAACCACCCAATTTTAACGGGCTCCCCAAGGACATACTGATGCAGGTGGTCTGGGAATCACACATAGAGAAATACTATGTTCTGGGCTCACAACCAAGCTATTCAGTCATTTATCTGTTCAGCAGATATTTTTCATGCTAGGTATTAGGGCAGGGACAGGCAGAGATGAAACATACTGACCTTGCTATGTAGAAAAGCTCCCAGCCCAGCAAAATAATAACAGTTAATGCTGGGCCAAGGGCAATAAGAGATTCATGCTTGAAAATCATCTTACCCTGTCACCATGGCACAAATCAGATCGGATTTAAAGGATGGGTTCTTGTTCTAGGATCAGAAAGTAATTGTAAGTAGAGACAGAATACAGTAAGCTGGATATAGAAATAGGAGCTACAAGGAGACAGAGATACAGGTAGCATGGTATGGAGGGTAGGTGGACCCAGGCTAAGCTAGAAATAGTCAAACTTATCAGCATGAGTGTTGACAAGGTATTTATTCAGAAAGTCACTGGGAATCAGTGATAGGGATTCTTAAGGTAAATGGCATGCTTCAAAGGCATGGGAAGAATGTGACTTCTTGGGGATTGTTTTACCAGCCCATTTCTCCTAACTTTCAGATCCTAATTTCAGAAAAATAAATAAAAAAGAAAAATTGGTCTAAAGGAAGAACATGGTTCTGGGAACCCAGGGATCTCTTGGACAAAATAATAATAATAAAAAAAAATGCCCCTCTGTTTTTGTTGTTGTTGTTTTGGTTTTTTGTCTTTTAATGTTTTAGACATGTAATTTGATTCCCAATGCAGTCTCTTGGCCAATCTTATACATCAAGGATTACTCAGCCTGTTCTAAAACACAAGGAAGCAAAGGTCCAGAGAGGGAGAGAAACTCATAGTGACAGGGCAACTGGGGTATAGGAAGGATTCAGTCACAAGCTTACTGTGCTCAAGCCCTGCTGTTTCTTTGCTGTTCTTTTCAGCATCAAATTGCCAACTGATTGGGCAAATATGAGGACATTAAAATTGGCATCGTTCCGGGGATTATGATAAACATTGCTCCATCTGTGTCCATTTTGCCCAGGAGGAATATGATGGCTATCCTTTCATGGTTGGGCCTGGATGTCTCCAAGGTGTCTCTGCTTAGCTGTAAGGCCAGTAGGAAGTGGAATATTGTTACTCAAGATTCTATTGTCCTTTCTCCCCTGTTCCAAGTGCTGTCGTCACACCCAAAGTCAAGGTCCCTATGATCCAAGCTTCCATATTATGCCATCCACAAGGCCTCTCCAGTAGAGAAGACCACATGCAAATAGACACGATTGGAATCCTGGAGTAAGCCCGTCTCCCATGAGATCATTGACTTTGAAATGAGGGATTATCCAGTTTCTGGGTACTCACAAGGTCTCCCTCGACTCCCTTTTACTCTATACTGTGTCTGTACATTTTCCAGTCTTAGGTCAGTGACTTCTTAAAAAAAATTTAAACAAATTATAGTTGCTTACCTTTTGTTACTCTGTCACCCCTATAGCTTCCAACAACATACCCCACACACAGTTTTCATTCTTGTTACTATGGATATTTTATCTGTGATGGTTACTCTTCATTTTCAACTTGACTGGATTAAGAAATGCCTAGGGGATTTCTGCCTTCAGTGGAATTTCCAAAGCACATGAGCTCTCAAGGGCCTAATGAATGTGTTGATCTCTTGATGGGTTCAGTATTTGTTGGAATCATTGAGAAGTGGTAAAAAGTAAGAGGTGGGACCTCGGTAAAGAAGGCATGTCACTGGGGGCATGTTCTTGAGAGATCTATCTTGCTCTGTCTACTTCCTCTACTTTCCTTTCTGTTGAGTTCCCATAGAGACAGCAGCAATGTTCACCGAGCCTTTAGTCACTGTGTGCTGTTATCTCGGAAACTTCAGAGGAGTAGAGACAATTGCTTTCTTCCTGTTGTTTTCTTGGACAGTTTGGTTATGATGATGACAACAATAACAATATCCTAATATACCATTATGAAATCAACAATAATTAGAACGCTAATGTGCGATGTATCATTTTATTTGAGCCTCAAAAGTCTCTGAATAAAAGCCTTGCTAAAGAAAATCACTTTTGATATCGGAAAACTGAGGCAGAATAGGTAGCCTTCAAGAACACAAACATGGGATGCAAGGAAGCAAGATTAAGTTAGTGCCCACAGCATGCTTACTTCCTATGCCCCATAAACTGACTTTAGAATTTAAATTCTATTTTGTACTGTGATTCCTACAAACTTTTCCCTAAAATAACAGAAATATTCCAATACTTCTGTAGCACTCTTAGACAGGTAAACGAACGTGCCTATGTTTTCTAGAAAGCTATTTGAAAGCTGAGCACAGCATAGAAATCATAAAGGCTAAGGCATTCTGTGAGGCAAAAATGGAGAGACAATGGGGAGGATATAGAAATGTCAAGTTAACTTTTTGATGTTCAAATGTTTATTAATACCATTTGGGAACTAACTGTTAAATAGGACCATGAAGGAAGAAAAAAAAAATTCTTCTTGTCTTTCCGCCCTTCAAAGTTCCTCTGTCTCACAGCTGTGAAATTTCAAGTAGGGTGGGAGGGAGTTTTGCAGAGACATTTCAAAGATGGAATCTTCTGTAGGAATGAGCCATGAGTCCCTTGGGGATAGCCCTGAAGTTCTTTCCCAATGGACTCCTCCTGTTTGTCTTCTTAGTATTGTTTCCAAACCACCCTCCAGGAAAACAAATTATAGTATAATAATCGAGAGTACTTGATAAAATACATGTTGGGTGAGATTGGGTCAGCATAGAGGGTATGTTTTATAACTGGGGAAATCATACAAGCAAGTTTGCAAAGGACAAAGGACGGGTCTCAATCAGGAGATGATGTCTGAGCTGTGCATGTCCCTAGGGGTATTTGAAGCTCTCTCTGAATATTCTCTGGTCATAAATCACTCAACTCAGATTCTTTCTTTACACACTTTTCACATAATCTCAGGAGCCCATAACTCATTAGGATGCTGGGGGGTTCACTGATATGCTCTTAAAACTAAAAAGAGCCAGGAAGTGTGTGATGCCTCCATTTCACCAACACTTGAGAGCAAACATTTTTCTCAAGGAGCATTGTTCCAACATCCAGCCCTCAAGTGTTACTACAAACAATAGGGGCTTCTCACAAAGAAGGGCAGTAGAGAAGGGTTGGGGATTTCAGCTGAAGAACAAAGGGTTGCTGGGAGGGACAGAGTCAGAGATCTCCTGAGAGGAGGGCTTCACAGTAAGGAGACTATCCATCCATCTATCTATCCATCCATCCATCCATTCATCCATCCATCCTCCATCCAGTCTATTCACAGCAGCTCACAGGTGGCAACATCCAGGGCCAGTCTGATCAGGCATGCAGTCTCATCTCCTTAATATGCTGATCTACTTCTCTCCTTCTCTCCTCTCTCTCTCTATGTCTGTCTGTCTGTCTTTATGTATGTGTTTAAATATGGGAGTTAAAGCAGTGTCATTATCTGCCAACTGTCTTCCTCTTTCTTTTGAGACAGGGTCTCTCACTAGACTGGCGCTCTCTAAGAAGGCTAAACTGAGATCCTGTAAGCCCAGGAATCTACCAGTGTCCTTCTCTCTGGTGCTATGATTACAGGTAAGTACTACCATCCCTGGATTTTCCTCTACCTTTTGTTCCCTTCCTGTGTGAATTCTGAGGATGGATCCCAAGTCTTGCACTGTATAGCATGAGATGTCAAGCAGCTCACCTGCTTCCTCTTGATCAACACCTTTCTCATGATTTGTACATTGACTGCTCTTCTACAGCACACACTCACTCAGTAGGAAATATCCCTCTATCCTTATGCCCACCACTCCTTCATCAAACCCTCTTCTTCCCCCAATCTTGACTGGGTTGGATCATTCAGTGTCTTTTGATACTGTTACTCACTCCTTTTCACCTTTCAGTACCTACTCTGTCTCCTCCATGCTTTAGCTCCTTCAGGCCACCTTTTAGCTACCATCTCCAACTTTTAAAATTTCTCCACTGATCTCCACTGATGTTAGAAGGATGCTGTATCCAACATCAGTGAACCTTTGTTTCTTATGAAGCCTGTTTGAAATACAGTTGGAAGATTTCCAGTCTTCAGTCTCTACTCACCTCACTTAAGTTTGTCATTCCTAATCTATTCTTCTGCTTCATTCCTTACATGTTTTTCTTTTTTATCCTGATTCCTATAAATCTTTTCTCATGCAGTCTCTGAAAAATGGAAATATAAAATTTATGTTATTCACAGCCAGGAGATAGTCATCTCCCAATATTCCATCACGTTAGTTTGTCTACAAAGTCCACATGGCACTTGCAGTCTTGTTGGTATCTCACTCACCCTCATCCATGAATATTCATCCATCAATAGATGATGTTGTACTTTCCCTCCTCAAAGACTACACTCACAGCCTTAGCAGTGCAAATTCACCTCCAGAGTTAGAATTCTCAAGCTCTTCTCCTAGTTACCTTATATCTTGTAAACCCCCCATTTAGTAGCTAACTCTTGAGGAGTTCTTCATATGCAGATTACCTAATTAAGTGAGTTCTTCAGCATCTCTCCATAATGTAATTGTGACTCACAGGAAGGAGTCTCTGGCTTATGGTTCAGGAAGTAGAATCTACCATGCCTGGCAAGGCATGAGTGATGAATTTACCTCCTATGCAGGGGTGTGAACCTTTGAAAATCTTAGTGAATCAGATAGCCAGGATCTTAAGCTGAACCCAAGTCTAGGCTATGACCACCTAGTCCCATCCATACAACCCTAATTCCTGTGTCTAAAAGGTTCTACAATCTCCATAACAGCACCACTCACATGGGAAACAAAGTGTTGACATGTATGATCCTATGGGGGGACACTTCACATCCAAATCACAATAGCATAGAGTAAAATACAACCACATGGATGACCTTCCATTCAAACCTAAGCTTGGAGCTTTTGAATTGGAGACTAGCAGAGATAAATGTGACGGGTTTTCTTCCCAAGACAATAATAATGTGGTGTCCATAGCAAAGACTAGGAATGCCATACCTCCGAATTGTTATCTGTAAATTAGAATAATACAATCTACTTTATAGAATTATGTAATTATATGACTACCACCCAGGAAGTTAGTAACAGACGTAGAATTAGAAGTCTGACCTCCTTAACTCCCAGTTTGTTTTGTGCTGTCACTCTGATTGACTGTAGATGTGTTTACATCTATGTGGATAGTCCCATGATAAGCCCCAAAATCAACTGCCATTCACTCAGTATCAACTTAACTCAGCAAGATGGCATAAGGAGTCTGGGACTCTCTTCATCTGTGGCTGTGTACCTGAAGTGAAAATCACCCCGTTTCGTATCACCAAACATTCTGCTTTAAGTCGTAAGACTATGACCAGATGGTATGAACAGCTGATTCTCCTTAGAAAATGTGGTAAGAAAAGGCAGGAAATAGAAGAATACAAAAATACTTTTCCAAGTTTGAAGAAGGAAACAGAAGTTGTGCAGAAGAGAGTAAAAACTGTACTTTAAGACGATTAGGCTGAAGCTAGATTTTTAGCAAAAGCTATACATGACCATGACAGGGGTACCATAGTTCCTGCCACAAGCATCTCTCTAGATCAGTGGCATTCAATGGACCCCATGCTATGACCCCTTAAGACAGTTCCTCACGTTGTGGTAACCCCCCAAACAAAAAATTATTTTTCGCTTCTATTTCAGAACTTCAATTTTGCCAATGTTATGAATCACAGCGTAAGTGTCTGGTATGTGACCCTAAGAGGATCATGACCCACAGACTGAGAACCACTGCTCTAGAGGAAGGAAATTTGCACGTCAGAGCTACCATCAAAGCTAAGTGACCAGAAGTCAATAGAAAATAGAGCCTGGAGGAAGAACTTTACTACCTTCAGCAGAGAGAGTTAATGCCATGGCACCTCCCTGGCTGCTGGTTGTTTCTTCTCCTTTCTGACTGTTTGACATATAAAACTTGTATATGTGTATATACACAGGTGGACAGAGGCCAGAAGACAAGTTTGGTTGTCCTCAGGCACTACCTACTTTGTTAACAGGACACGTTTTCTCATTGGCTTAGAATTTGCCAAGAAGGCTAGCTGGCCATAGGGATCAACACATGACTCTGTCTCCCAGCAGCAGGATAATAGGAGCATGCCACTATGGTGGGCTTATTCTACATGGCACCGTGGAATCTATTTTGGGTTCTCAAGCTTGCTTTTTTAACTGAAATGTTTCCCTAGCCTATCTTTTTTATTAAATTAAAAAATGATGACAGACTAGTAATGTATATGCTTTGGTTTACATTGAACCAGCACTTGCTGAGATTCTGCCGGTATCAAGGAGCAGAGCCTGAGCAACAACCACAGGACAAGTCTCTCATTTTCATTCTTGTTATGCTTCAACAAAATTGGACCATCATCCCTTATATGAAAAACAAACAAACAAACAAACAAAACAAACCTGAGCATCAGAAAAGTTAAATTCTTTGCTTGATGTGAAGAAATGCCATGGAGTTTGCATTAAGTTAGTGTGATGCTGAAACTCACTCATTAGAAAAGAGGTTCATCCACTAATGATGATTCTGAAAGAGTTTTGCGATCATCACACTCATGACGATCTCTCCCCGACATCTCCTGGATTAGTTTGATCTCTGTATTTTGGTTTGTTTGTTTGTTGGTTGGTTGGTTGGTTGGTTGGTTGGTTGGTTGGTTGGTTGGTTGGTTTATGAGATCCATACTTAGAAAACCCACTTCCAGAGTGCTCCCATGTTGTCTCTGTGTTACCAAGAAGTGGGGATGCATAGGTAATCCTGTAGGAAGCACAGCAGGCCAGCAATCCATCAGTCAGGCAGTAGGCTCCATGGCCTGTCTCTTCTGGTACACCGCTGGCAAGAGAACAAGTGTTAATTATTCCACTTCCAGTGTTCTACAGAGACAGCAGTGACTTGCAGAAAGGCAGGCAGGGTATGTAATCAGCTCCAGTCACAGGAGCTCCTCCTCACAGGAAGTCATCACACCATATCACTATGGGGATGGGAACCTGTGCCAGGGGTGGCAGGGTAGCAGCTGCCTAGAAACACATCCAAGTGGCACAGTGATTTGTCTCTCTGGTTTCATGCTTCTCTTTTGTTCCATGTCTTGGTATCTTCTTTGCTTTTCTCTCTGTCTTCTTAGCATCTTTTATATTCAGCTTCCCTATGCTGTTCATTAGAATCGACTGATTCCTTCCTTCCTCCCTCCCTCCCTCCTTTCCTTTCTTTCTTCCTTCTTTCACTGTTTCTTTCCTTCTTTAATTCTCTCTCCAACCAACCTAAGTATACTAAGTAGTCATGTGTTTTTCTGCAGGGTACCAGCAGAAGTAAACAGAACTCTATCTTACAAGACAATCAATGCGAAGATGTTGTACATCACTCATTTTGTAGAAGAGCAGAAAATGGGAAGGTGTATGTGACATTAGTAGTGGACTCAGAACTAGTGCTCTCTCCCTTGACAGTCATTACATTAGTCCACCAAAGTCTACTAAATAACGTAATTCTCCTCAACTGCAAACTGGTCCTGCTGAGAGACTTAATTGAAGACTGTACATACAGCACATCAATTCATCTTCTACCTCCTCACATATTCTCTTCCTCCCCTGCTTCTTCTGTTGCATCATCTTCCACTCACAAACTTAGTCCACTTATCGGTGCTCATGGCTCAAGATGACTGATGACCAATGATAGCCTTCTTAATCCACATCCATGTCCTTAGAAAACAGAGGTCTAATTGTGGAATGAGAACCTGTGAGGTTTTTTTACCTCAGAGCCAGCATGGAAGTACAGAAGAAACATGCCCAGAGAGACCCTAATACTTTGGCATCACAAAACTACGCATTGGACCCCACTGCTGTTAACTCAAAATTATGGAGAGAGAATGCATTGGCCTGTAATGTGTCTCTCTCTACCTGTGTTCACTTCTTTCCTCTTTCTTGAGATAAAACACCTGAGATAAATAATGAAATGGGAGAAAAATTCCTTTTTGGTTCATAACTAAGGAGATCATGTCTACTCACGATGAAGCAGAGACCTGGGACACCTCTGCGTGGGAATGAATCCTAATGGATTCAGAAGTAAGACCAGGGAATACCAGCACTCACTTTTAATTTATTCAGTCACAGGTCCATACACTTAAGGAGGGGAGGGTCTGCCCTCATCAGTTGACTGTTTCTGGAAATATCTTCACGGACACACACAAAGGTACATCTTTTAGTGTCCTTGACATTTTTCAATCTAGTCAATTTGACAATTAAAAATGGCTATCACGGCAGGTCTGGGTAGGAATTTAGAATGTCAAGGAATGTTTTTTAGGCTCAGAGAGAAAAACAATTTGCAGAGAGTCATGGTCCGTTCCATGAGACGTCTGAACTAACTACATTGTCCCTCTGTCAAGTCCAGAGTACTGCCCCTGGGAGAGACACGTTCACTCTAAGAAGGCAGAAAGGGAGAGACACGTTCACTCTAAGAAGGCAGGAAGTGATGGATGCTTCTATTCCTTTCTCCCTTCTGTATTTGTTTCTGGCTGTCCTTCCTGTCTGCTTACAGGAAAGCTATAATTGTATTGATGTTTTCTGGATCCCTCCAGATTTAGCTAGGTCTGAGGTCTCCAATATTCTCCTCCATTAGCTTGAAGAAAACCTTTCCAAGAGCTCTGAGATCTTGTATTGACCTTCTTTTCTTTCTGTCACTCACAGGGTGCCAAGCTAACCTTAACAGACAACATTTTAGATATTTCCACCACACCCCAACAGACTCCCACAGGACTTCCAAAGAAGCATGGAAGAGCCAGAAGTGCTGTTCCTCTGGCTGTGGATATGGAGCTGATGGCCAGGCCCGGATGTACTCATGGGAAGGATGGAGGGAGTGAGGGAAGGAGGGAGGGAGGGAAAAGAGAGAAAGAGAAAGAGAGAGAGAGAGAGAGAGAGAGAGAGAGAGAGAAGAGGAAGTTGGAGGTGGCAGGAGGAGGGGCGCCATTTCTTAGTACTCTAGTCAGGCATTGTGAATATGGCATGTGCTTCTAGCTTTGCCAAAAAAAACAAGAGGATAACATTTGCCTGCAAATTCCAGAGAACTAAAGAGACATAGCATCTCCGTGTGGGCCATTGAGAGCAGCAGTCTTTCTTGGCTATCTAGGAAGATAAGTTTTAGGTTTTTTTCCCCTCCAGGAAGAAACGGTGAGTTGGGGGCAGAGAGTGTGAGACACAGTATGAACCTGCCTTGGCTGCGAGGTCAGAGACACAGAACCTATCACCTATGTGAAGCTGGCAGAGACTATAGTTGGGTCAGCTAACCAGAGTATCCCATGTCATTTGATTAAGTCGCTTCATCTTTGTGAATACCATCTCATGCATAGGCTGACTGCATGACAACTGCTCAACAAGATTGTTTTGGCTCTGTGCACTACGTGACAACGATGGACATTATGAGAAAGAAGAAGAGGTCTGTGTCAGATGGTCTTCCATGTAGTTAGGTAGTTCTGGGCAGCATACTCTTCTAAGCTGCTCAGCACTGGCAGACAGAGTCTTTAGCCTGAGAACCTGCTGTGTTTCAGTGTGTGCCTGAAGGGAAGCACCCAGAATGCTCGCCAGATGGGTGTTGTATAAATAGCATCGTTGCCCACTGTTGTCACTGTCCAAATCTCTTTACCAAAGCAAGGTCTCTTGTGTTTCTCAACATAACTGGCTGTGGCCTCTGGTCACCCTTCACCATGTACCTACTTCAGAGACCCAAGAACTCCTGCAACTCGAGGCTCCAGGCTGCCACCACCTCGGCAGTGTATTCAATCAAGAGAGCAGCCCGAGGATCCGGAAACAAGCTGAGCAGATCCAAGTCTACAGGCGCGTCTCCATCTGGCCGAGTGTCTTCTGTCTGGGACACGACCACCCACGCCATTCTTTCTGATCAAACAGTCGGGCTTGCGGTGAATCAGCTCCCGTGGTAGCTGAGCAGAGCCCACTCTCCTTCTGAGGATGGAAGGTCTATCTTCCAAACAAGCAGGAAGTGTAGGCTGTGCAGCCCTCTCCTGCTAGATAACTCATTCCCCAGAAATGGATGAACTTCTTCCGTTCTTGATTTTAGCCTCATTTGCTTTCATTATCTTGAAGAGATGTAGTTCAAAGGCGATACAGAGTGGGGGCGTCAGGTAGCTTTACAACAGGTTACGATGTCATCCTTAGAAAGTGTGCGACTCTGGACTTCTAATGACCTCTCCGCACTCACCTCATTTGTACTGCACAAATAGCAGTCAGTGCCTTCCCGTCCTACCATAGACCCATCACTTCTTCACTCAAGACTCGAGAGATAGGAATCGCCCCAACAGAAGGGCACCACCATCACTGTCACTTGCGAGCTCTCAGGGAGGCATTCTGGGTTTGATCCCTGAAGTGTTCCTTTTCTATGGCACCTCAAAGTAAGTTAGAGTCAGAAGCTGAGATGAGACCTGAAGAGACTGGCCCAGAGAAAAAGCTAGGTATCTAGGAATAGATAGGAGAGAAAGTTGGTTTCATTTTTTTGTTTGTTTTTGCACAGATATGTGTAGTGTGTGCTTGTTCACATGTATGTAGCATACATGTGTGTACAAGTGTACCTGCACTAGTATAAGACTACATACAGAGACAGAGCTTGACATAGGAGGCCTTTCTGTGTCACTCTCAATCTTGTGTATTGAGGCAAGGTCCCTCTTCCTGAACCCAGAGCTCACTCTTTCAGCTACTCAGCTTCCTTACTATGAGCTACAGGCGGGCTGCTACACCCTCTAGGCTGTAAGATGGGTTCTGGGAAACCAAATTCCATCCACATACTTAGTAGGACAAGTGCTTTATACCCTGAGCTGTCAGCCCAGCCCCAGGAGTGAAATTATAGTTTTCCCCACTAAATCTCTTCTCTAGCCTTGCATTCTCTCTGTGCGCGTTAACGGAGAGACAGCAAACCTCATCTCTGCTAAACACTGATGTAGGTGCCAGAATTGAAGTGATGTGAGATCTTCCAGGAGCAGAGAGTGAAAAGAAGAGACAGTAGCGTAAAAGATTCACGAATGTGATATATGAGGCTATAAGGGAACAAGTAGCAGACACCTTTCTTTAAGGATCTCAGACTGACCTTCCCAGATGGACACCTATCAGGAGCTTGAATGACTTAACCGAAGTGAAAAACAGTAGCCTGAGTCAGCTTTACTCAACTCATATGTGCTTGATTCTGACAACTATTCTCCTTCCCAGGCTTGTGAGCAAGCCTGGATGGCTGCATCGAAAGCCTAATAATAATAAAAATAGCTATTATTATTATTATTATTATTATTATTATTATTATTGTTATTTAATAATTAACAACAATGTAACTATTATTGATATTTAATAAGAAGAAGTCTTTGCTATGGCAGGAGAAGTCGAAATCTACTCTGAACTCTTTCTAGTTCAGATTCAAAAGCCTGTGCTCTGAGAGCTCTTTAGAGTCTTCCTAGATTTGTACTGCAGTTTTCTAGATGCTACCTGGTCCCCTTTCTTATTCCTATGCATTCCAAAGATTCCATCAGCTCAGGATCTAAGAAAATTCTTAAGCCCTGTGGCTCTGCATTCTTCTTACTTCTCTCTCTCTAGTCCTCCCCCCATCCCCTGCCCCAAGCTTTCTCTAACATTCACCCAATCTTACTTTATGAACCTTTATTTATATGAGATGCTAATGCCTGGGGCATGAAAGGGACACAGAGCCCTCAAACCTAGAAAGTCTGCAATCTCCTTCTGACTCAGCCATTATTGCTCAGTCTTCTTAAACAAATTTCCTGTGGTCTTTGGGCCTGGGTTTCTTCGTCTTTCCAATTAAATCGTTAGATTTTACCTGATTTGGCAGATACTGGATCAAGGCTTGTGACTGATTACTGAAGGCTTAGTGAGGCATACATTGTCAAGTGTGTCAGTACACAGCCTAGTCTGCAGACGCACTTCAGCTCTGGCAGATCCTTTTTGTCTTTAAGGGAAGGAGCATCTTTAATTCTATGCTGTGCACACCCTCTTTCTTGAAGTGGTCATCTTTCAGGCAGATACCCCTTGTCTCTCAGGCTCTGACACACAAATCAATTCCATTTCAAAGCCGTCTGCTTACACTGAATGTCTAATTTTTCTCTTTCTCTTCTTTCTCCTCCTAAATGTGTTTCTGACTTCTAAAGATTTCTTCCTGCTATTAGCTATCTTGAGCCCAGGAATTCAATACTTGGAATGAGGTTCTGTGGATACATACTGGGGCGTTTGGGCCCAGTGTCAAGAGGAATCTCTTTCCAGAACAGTCTAGACTGTATGTGGACCCAGTTCCAAGAGGAAGAGGCGGAGGCAGTACTGCCTGAGTCATGGGGCGATTGGGCTAGGACCCAGGCTTGGAGCAAGCAGCCTTGTCAAGAGTGTTCTCCAGCTGGCTAGGTCCTGCTCAGCTCAGGGTAAACTCTGCCAAGAGAAGCTTCTACTGCTCACTTCAGGCTTTCATTTGTGGGACACTGTGACTATCATTGAGCTGCTATCTATGGTTCTTCCAAGGGACATAGGCAAAGAGAAGCAAACCACTCCTTCCCAGATCCGAGATATTACCTGTGTGAGTTATTTTAGTCTCTGAGTTTACATAGGTGACGGAAAAGGGGGACATGCTAGGCTATACCACCTGCCTCAAGCAGAGTCCTATATCTGGCCCAGTTCACTGAATTCACTAGCTTCACTGTTTGTCATGGAAAGAAAATCTGTCATTTCTTCTCAGCATGCAGGAATAGAAGGTGAGAAAGACAAGGGTTTAATTACATGTCTGCCACCTTTCTGGAGTCCTACCTTCCCCAGCTTGTTCCTCAGCTATAGACAATGTTTCATTTAGTCAGTTCCAAGATGACATTATTTTATGCAGGAAAGAGGAACATAAACAATGCTGTCCATTAGGCTGACACACAACTGAGAATAAAATATTTCTCTGAAGCAGAGAACAATAATGTCTTAAAACAAACGAAACATGGCACCTACCTCCGAGGGCTGCTGGAAAGATTAATTAAGATCATGCATCTGAAAGTGTTTCAAAAACTGTTAAACACAGTTACTTTGCTGTTGCATTTAATAAAGGCAGAACATTGCCTGGGAGGTGGGGAAGGGGTTAGGGGATGGAGGTCACAGCCAGAGGAGGTCAGCTAGCTCTGTCTTTCTTGCTAATACTATCAACTCCTTGCAGGGCAGTACTGGACCACTTCTTACATCCTCAAGGACTTGGTTATCCTTTGGGTCATAGTTGCTACTCTGCTTTTCTCACAAGTGCAAGAACCCAAGGAAACACAAAATATGCTTCATATATATTTGTTTATCTGAAATTCAGATTCAGTCCAGCATCTTCTGTTTTTATTTTCCAAGCATGGCAACTTTATATAAATTAAAGGGCCCAACAATTGCTAGTAGGCTCAAGGCAATGAAAGGATCACAGGAATAAAACCCAGGCATTTGCAAAAAACAGGATAGATTAAAGGTGAGTTCCTGGGGATTAGGAGATAAGGACCATCCAAAGCTTTCAATTATGGTGGAGTCCAAAGAATGGAAATCAAGAGGCAGCAGAGAACACAGATCTTATACAAAGGCTTCTAATAGAATTAGCCAGATCCACCTCTACAAAGGTGCTTCAGGAAAAAAAAAAACGCCAAGACTTCAAACAAATGAATTTTTAAAAGGAAGAGGAAGAGGGATAGAAGAAGTAGGAAGAAGAGAAGAAGAAAGAGAGGAGAGGAGGGAAGAGAGGAGGTGAGAGAAGAGGAGAGGAGGGAAGAGAGGAGAGGACAGGAGAGAAAACAGGAGAAGACAGGAGGCCACTAAATAAGAGTTGCAGTGGGGACCAGCAAGATGGCTCAGTGGGTAAAGCCATTCACCACAAAGCCTGATGACCTGAGTTTACTCCAGGGACCCACATGGTAGAAGGAAGGAGGCAACTCTAGCAAATCTGCCTCTGAGTTACACACATGCATGCACTAACATGATTTTTAAAAATTGTCCTCTTTGGGGCATCATTAAGCATATACATATCTTTATACCAAAGAGAAAAGTTTCTTGTGAATGGGGCAAGGTCCCAGTAGATGAGAATGTTCCAGAAATAAAGACAAAATTGTAAATTATTGATTTGTCATGTTTCTAAGGGTTTCAGATACTTTCTTTTCCTCTTGTTTTGTCTTTGTCTCTAGTGTCCACAATAACAAACAAATAAATAAATACAAAGTTCCCATCATAGCATTTTACAAATGGAATGTCAAATTACACAAAACTGCAAACGTTGAGTTTATTTATCCTCTCTTAGGTTTCACTACCTCATTGCTTCTCAACCTGTGGGTTGCAACTCCTTTAGAGGTGCGAAATCCTTACAGGGGATCGCATAAGACTGTCTGCATGCCAGATATCTTCATTGCATTCACAATAGTAGCAAAATTACAGCTAAGAAGTAGCAATGAAAATATTTTTATGCTAGGGGGTCACCACAACGCGAAGAACTGTATTAAAGGGCTGCAGCATTAGGAAGGTTAAGAACCAATGCACTAGATAGATAGATTCCTTAGTAGAGCCTAGGCTTAATACAAACAGAAGGAACAGTTTGTGTGAGAAAAATGATTGGTTTCGACTTTAAGCCTTGCTAAATTCAGGTCTTGGCATTTGATCACGTTGCTGAGAAATTAAAGTATATTTGGATGTAAGGCACTAATAAGTAAATGACATTTGTGTTATCTTGTAATTCATTCACATCTCTGAATCAGGTATATGGAGGTTATGATCCCTGGTTTATCTGTGTGCTACTAAATCTTAGAGCTCTTACAGCACTAGTCAAACTCTCACAATAGGTTGGTGACAGCTGGATGCCAGCCCTGGTTCCCTCCCTTTCTTACTAACAGTCTTGGCACTCCAGTTAAACCATCTGTGGCTCTGTTGCCTAATCGAAGAGACACAATGACTACTGCGTCTTTGCAGAGTTGTTTGTGAGAGTCCCATGAATTAATATGTGGAAGGGTATTGAAATTAAAAAACAATATGTTGGCATCAACAAACCTTAAATATTTAGTTAGTTTCTTCACATGACTGGGCAAAGAACCTCAGGTTCCTTGGGCAAAGCTTGTTTTCTCAGTTTTCAACATACACACCCTCAGGCATGGGGAAGGAGTTAGCTGGGCAATTTTAAGTCTCGTTTGACGTGGGATCTCAAGCCCCTGTTCTAGAGGGATGGGAAGCTGACCTTGACTTAAGATAGTCTTCTAAGGTGAATGAGGTAGAGCTGATCACTTGACAGCTGACAGGTCTAACTGCAGATCACAAAGAGAAAGTACAGGGAAGGAAAATACTTTGAGAACTTTGAGTGTTTCATTAGATCTTATAAACTGAGCAAGATGGTTACTCATATACAGCAGACTGCTATGGCTGGTGGAGATTCAAAATCTTCCTCAGGGCAGGGGTGGGGGAAACATGAACTTTGACAAATAGAAGAGTAATTTGGAAATATGGGACTATAGTATCAATTAAGACTGCATAGTAAACCAATATATGGAAAATAATAATGTCATCTCACAAACACAGTCTTCTAGAATCCATATTATTTGCTGTAGTTTAGCAATATATATTTAGGACTAGAATAAATCCTAGCAACAATAAATGGGGATTTGTGTTTTGCAGATGTTTACATCAAAGTCTGAATAAGAAAAAGATTTTTGACATACCCACACAACAGATAACAATTGAGCCAAAAACAGAATTCAAATCTCCGGGCTCTCAGGATTGCTAACTGTTAAATACAGCAGGCTCATTCTGTCTTTTCCTTGGATCTTCATGCATTTTTTACTGGAAAAAGTGAAAAGGTGATAAAACAATAATGACACTTTCAGCCATACCGAGGCAATGCCAAGCCTTCTATACTTGATTGGACTTGATTACAGTGACTTTCTCAATTAAAATCACCTTGTTTAATACAAGCATTCATGGTCCTATCATCACACTGAGGTGTGAAGGGGGACCTGATGCTAGAAGAAAAATGATACGTTGTGATATAAACAGAAAACAAAGAATAAGTTATAATCATATTCAACTCTTTGTGCATATATGTTTCTATTTGGGCTAATATCAAAGAACATTTTAGACACTTTAAAATAAAACAGGGATGTTCAAAATCCAACTTCTAATCCAAAAGGAATCAAAAAAGGGAAGAAGGAAGTGATCATTGCAATATTATGAGATGAACTGGCAGGGAATAGACAGAAACACAGGACATCAAAACTTAGTCTTGGATTTCTTGCACTCCAGAAGTATGGCACTCAGTTGAGAAGTCATTGGTTCTCTAAATACTATTGGGTAAATTTTCATGAAAAAAAATTATTTATTTGGGACCACAATTCTTGTTCAAGGTAAAAGGGATATATCTGGAGACAGACTTATAGTTGGCACTGTTCTGTGGTGGTCTCTGTTATAAAGGAGACAAGGAATGTGCTAGAGACTTAACCATCTGGTTTTGAGAGGAGACACATCCTCAAGATATCCCAATAACCCATCAATTCATTTGAACAACATCCTAATGGCCTTTTGCATATCTTAAGCTCTCATAATGAGGATCAAGTTTCACATAAATTTAAAAGAAGCCACAGTCAAATCATGGCACTTACCAGGTAATCCGTGTATGTCAATTTGAGGAGAAAAAAAGTGTGAATAGACATTGTGGTCTTTTTGCCTCCATGTGTACTCTCATACTATCTTTCTAGAAGACTCTTCTGTCATTCTCTTTAATCTTGCTAAGACTGTCAATCAAATTGCCCTGTCCTTCCCCACAGGAGTTGACACCAGAACACTAGCTTGACAGTGAGAGTTTGACTATACCCTTATCTGCTACAATTTGTTCAGTGACAAGGAAGGAACCAAGAGGAAATGACAATAGTCTTATGCGGAATTAATATATAGACATAAAGGTACAAAACATTTCTGGAAGGCTGTATCAATCTAGAGCTGTCAGCAACCAAAAACTGATTATCGTTAATAAGGGCATGTGAATGTCAACAAAAGGATGAAGGAAGGAGAAAAGAGAGAAAAAGTCATGTCTTTAAAGTTCTGCATATACATACACATACTTATTTACTCAGTGCTAAAGAATTGGCCCTTCATAAAAGAGCCCAAAGCTAGATTAATCTAAAACTATCCAGTACGTTTTATTACCTGTATTAATTGTATCTGAGTTTTTTGTGCTTAAAGCTGAGCATCTTCTGAACAATGCAAGAAAGTCCAACAAGGTCTTGTCTCCAAAGGAAATCTCACATGAAATCCCCAGGTAGAGACAAAACAGGACTACTATGATTGACAGGAGGGCAGGTAGGGAAAAAGTGAACCAAGCGTGATTCCTTCTATATCCTCACGTTAGAACTTGAGACATTTCTATAGGACTCTAGTATTTAAAGAAGCAGTTACAAAACCATCTGTACAGGGTGGACTCTACTGAAGACTCAGGAAAAGGCAGATATCTAATTCATCTGGCTGACTTTCCTTGATACTTATCACAGGAGCTGCATGAAAATGTACAGATGTTTTATGAATGATGAAGCAATTTTCTTCATGTCTTCCCAACTGAGTGTCACATTTAAAAGAAAAAAAGTGATTTCCAGAGCTACTAGGAGGAATGTTTATAATAGGTAGCCCTGGCTCCCTTTGCCTCTTGTTCCTTCAATGTTCTGCAAATGACTTTCTCATTCAGTAGAATCTGTATAAAACTTGGAGTTGGGAGACCTGTTCTTCAGCCCCACATCCTTTCCTCACTGGTGATGAAGGGGTTGAGCTGGGTGAGTCTGAGAGCCCGTCCAAGTCTATCATTCCATGGCTCATATAGAGCAGGATATTGGTGACTCATTTAGCAGATAAACAAGTTCTCCCCATGTGCAGTCTGCTAAAATAATGAGCGGAACTCTTTCTAAACAGAAAAAAATTTTCACACCCGACAGAGTCCAAAACCTCTGAGGTTTAAACAAGGGGAGCTTAATGCTAAGCAGATGAATCCTCTACAATAACATGGCAACACTTCTTGGCAAGCCATGCTCTCTTATGATCTCTCCTGAGTGGTTTGGCTGTTTTGTACAGAGACACCTGAGGTCGTCTCCAGCTCTTGCCCTGTCCTTACCCATCCCAGCACACCCTTTGAATTTTTCTGTAGAACTTCCCACTGGGTACGAGAAACAAAAGGCCTCCTCTCCTAACATCCCCCAAAGAGACTGTAAAGTCATCTGTGGTCAGTTTGTAATTACGCTTTCTCTTTACTGCTTTAAACAAATATCTGACCCAAAGATTCCTGGAATTTGGACACCTGACAGAAATGACAATAACTGTCACATTTCTTGCCTATCTTGCGAACACACATCAGCACAAACACATGAGGTAGACAATCTCCATAAACGAAAGGACACGGAACGGAAGCATAAAAAAGTATCTTGCCTCATATCCAACTTCAAAGACATAAATCCAGCGTCCAAACCTGGAAGTGTCTTACTGCATTTTGTTACTTCTCATGGTGGGAGGGTTAGGAATCTTCTGGAGTCTGGAGTTTCCCACTGAGGTCCATCTCCACCACCATTGCTAGGCCATGGCTTGAACGTGTTCATAGGCACATAAAACTAAAACTGGAATCCTTCACAACCAGGATTTTATCTAGAGGTGTGTGTTTTTCTTTGGTTTATATGAGAAAGCAAACAGGATTTATTTGATTTTGTTTCACAATAAGACTATTTTCTCCAAATGGTATAGTGCTGACCGTGTACATTGTAAGTCTTGCTGCCAGTGAGTTCCTGTATTATACCTAGGACTCATTAGGAAAATTGGCCCTAGATGATAAAGTTCCATTAAAAGTTCTCAGAGGAAAAGGGGAGCAGGGAGGAGCTAAGAGTGTGGAGGACTGGGAGATGGGGTAGGGACTGATATTGGGGTGTAAACTGAGTAAATTGATAAATTGATAACAATATATAATTTCAAAAACTGGTTCACAATCTCTGAGCTGATACTGAGAGATGGAGCCTTACTAACTGTCCTTCAGTGGACCTTTCTAATTTGGACAGAACTAAGGCAGAGATACCTCACTCAGCAAACTCAAAACCCCTTTAGGCAGATAATTTAACCTTAAAAATTAATCAAGGCTCACATCCAGAGGCATCTTTCCATAGAGCCTTGGCAATCACATTGGTCCCCACAGAACGATTTTCTTTTGTTAAGCTCATATATTCTCTGCCATGTTGTGCTGTCCAATTGAATACAGAGAGCAAGCTCTGTAAGACCTTTAAGGGATGCTAAGATACAGTGAGGCAAAATCTATAGCTATGTCTCTAACAAGATCAATTCCAAGGGCATCTGGTCATGTCACTGTGCTCTGTAAAAACTGAAAACATTCCTGGGGGACCTTTCAGTTTAATGACAAGACCATATGTTTTTCTCTGACTGATGGATAATTTTCATTTACTCAGACATGGTGCATGTCACAACCAATTGTGTTTAGCTTCGAGTCACAGATGCCTGGACATAGTGTAGTCTTCTATATGGCCATTTTCTGATACCTCTCTGCAGAAGTGCCTCTCTTTGACTCAGGAATTCCTACTCATCTTTCAGGACGCAGAGTCTTTCTCCACCTCCACATGGACTTGATTAGGCCCCAGGACTCATTAGGCTTAGTTAAATCACAGGTAACTCAAAGAGTGTTGTGACTGCCCTGTAACTTCTGAGATCCCTCATTAGGCTCCAGCTCCTTACACAGCGGAGTCAGCTACTTTCACTCTTTCTGTCCTGCCTAAGGTTACATAACAGCATTTTACCAAGAAAGAAGTCAAGCCACACAGTTGAACTTAAGGCAAGTAAGAGCTCTGTGGGGTGACATAGCAGTAAACACACACCACAATTGTGCTTGCCCTCCAGAACTTACCATTCATGGAAGTGAACTGATTGTGAGCCTGCAGCTAAAGAGGCATGCTGCTCTTAGACATACAATACTAGGGAACCTGGTCAGCAGCTTTTTGATAAGAACTGCAGAGCAGTCACTCTATAGACTTCTAGAGCACACTCCCTGGGAAAGTTGCCTATTAGCCAGTGGGAATACTGAAGCCTTTGAGATGAGGACAGTGGGAAACTGTAAGACTGAACTAAAGGATGAGGAGGGTCAGCTGTTTTGTGAACCTTCTCTTTTCTCAACTCTTGAGCCTGTACTTTTTAACTCGCCATGCCTGTAAGGCTAGTTATATTGGCAGATTATCCTAGGATTGTCAGTAAAGGTATCGTTATTCGAATGTCATAAATGGCAATTGAACTCAAAGTGTAATTGACAGCTAAGTATATACATTGAGAGAGTAAATCACTGGGTTCTTCTTAATCTCTATTATACAATATCTCTCTTTATAGCCCATTGACCTCTAGGTTTGGGGTTCAGCAAGTTCCTGCTTCCCTACTCTACTAAGATGTCACATAGTCTTTTAATGGCCAAAATAGTTGAAACCTCTGTGTGCCTTAGTGATATGGATTATTGAGTCCCATGGTCTTTTCCCATGATCTAGTATGCCATAGATGTAGACATAGGCAGATATGGTGGCACATGCCACCCCAACACTTAGTATGTGGAAACAAGAGGATCAAGTCTAGTTTGAGCTACGTGAGAGTCTGTCTCAAAGGAGAACAATAGCATAGGAAATCTCTTTTGGTGTACATTTTTGGATGGTATACACACAGCTTGTAAAGAATGCTACATAGTGGGAACAGAGAGAGAGAGAGACAGAGACCTACAAACTACAGGAAATAAAATTGAACAAGAACTCTCTCACAGTGACAATAAGCTATAAACTAAACTCATTAGGGATAATATCAAAAAAAATAGCTAGGGAGATAGAGTTCTGAGATTGTCAATCTTACACAAACAAGTAATTCTACAGGCAGATGTGTGGCTCCAAGAGCAATCTATATGTCCTAGACTGAGTATCCTGGGGTCAGTACTCTGGTCACCAAAGAATTCACACTGATGCTGGTGAACCCTGTCAAAATAACATAAATATACTCATATACTATACTCATATGATAATCATGTCTGCGTTATTCTAGGTAGTGTCTTGGAAGAAAGGAAGTGAGTTCATGGATTCTCTAAAGATACAGTAGACTGCTAAGCCAAGGGTTCACTAGTTCCACAAACATAAGTTTGACTATGAATGACTATGGATCAGTTGTGACTATGGATCCATTGCTGCATGAAATCTCAAGAGTCAGTGTTACCTGGCCCACTCAAGGAATTTGCAGATAGTCCCTTTCAGTCTCCTAACTAGTGACCACAGTACTCAACAGAAATGATGTAAGTAAAGAAAGATTTGTTTGGAGTTCATGGTCTCAAGGCACTTTTGGCCAACCATGGTTTGAGAGGCACGACAGAATTCACAATGATGGGGATACTTGGCAGAGACACCTCATAAGGCAGAGAACAGAGAAGCAGACAGTGCAGATAGAACTACCAGTAAATACAGTCTTTTATAGACCTGATATATTTCCACTAGCCATGCCCAACCTCCTAAAGTCCCCGTGTCCTTCAAGTAGTACCATAAGCCAGAGTGCTCCCAACATAAGCCTATGGGGCCTCAAGCCATAACAACTGGCTCAAAGAGCTTAAGCATTCAATTAGATCATGGCTGTACTATAGTATTTATAGCTTTGTATGCCACCCTGGCTGTCAGCTGGACTTAATATATTAAAAACCACAGTCTACTATGAAGAAGAAAGTGAGTCAGGAGTCATTTTTAGAAAGCATGCCTTTGCCAGCTCACCCATGGCCCCTTGCTTTTCTTCAGTAAGTCTTGTGCTTCTTCCATTCTTTCTCTCCCTTGGGATTCTTATCAGATCCTCACGCTCAGGATAGCAATGGTATGAATGCTTTTCTGCTGTGCCCCTTAGGGTGTCTCTGGTTTCTCTTGCATTTACTTAGTATGCATTTGATGATCCATGACTTTGCCTATTCATGGGTGGATCACTGAGAAAAGACAAGAATTCAAGCATGCTTTTCTGGAATAAACGGCTTTAGAGTGACACTGAAGGTTGCTGATACAAGAAGTATCACTGTGTGTTCTGACTCCACTGGCCTTCGCTGTCTCAATTCATAAAAGTAGGCACACCAACTAGGAAAACTCCAAATTTCCTTTGTCAGGTGGAGAATATTGAAACACAGGCACATAATTCCTAAGCTAAGTGGATTTTGTACTATATTTTAACTTTTTTCCTTGACCTAACTTTGGTGCTATAGAGTTAGCAGTATGTTAATAATCCGATGACCAGGTACCAGCTCTGCATTTTCCTAAGAAAGGATCATTCTTATGCATGATGGTTAGTCTCGATTGTCAGTTCACTGGAATTCAGAAGACACTATGGAAACAAGCATTTTAGCATATTTGTGAGAAGTTCCTAGCGGAAGTAAAGGACTCACCTTCAATGTGGCTGGACCATTCCATGATGTGGAGTCCTGAACGGAATAAAATGGCAAAAGCAAGCTTAAGCACCAGCATTCATCTCTCTATACTTACTGATAGTGGATACACTCTGACCTGCTACCTCAAGCTCCTGAAACCACCCAGGACTTTCACACTATGATGAACTATACTCTTGATCCGTCAGCCAAAATAAATAAATAAATAAATAAATAAATCTCATCCTTCCTTAAGTTGCGTTAGTCATAAAATAGCTTTCCCCTCCCGGAGGCCCATGTGTTAAGACCTAGGTCTGAAGTTGGTGGATGTGATCAATGAGAAATGAGAAATGATCTAATCTAATCGATGTGTTAATCCATTGATGAATTTAGTTACAAATTACTTTATTGAGAGGTCATGGAAACTTTCAGAGATGGTCTAGCTGGAGGGAGTTGCTCATTGGAAGCACATCTTTGAAGATTATATCATATCACCAAAACCCCTTCTCTCTTTCTCCATTTTCCAGCTACCCTGGAGTGAGTAGCTACCCTCTGTCATGCCCTTCTGCCGTGATGTGCCAGCAGCCTCAGCACAGACAAATAATGAGAGTGAGTCATAAACTAGTCCCCTAAAATACAGTGCTCTGAAAGTATAAGTCTATATAAATTCTTCCTCCCTTAAATTATTCAGGGATTTTGTCTCAGCAACAAAAGTCCAACTAACATGATGTTTAGTAAAAGCTATCAGAGGAAGGCTGGCCTCCTGTAGTCCTCCTCTCCCTGGCTCTTCTGTCCAGGACACCATGGAAATAAAAGTCATACCAGCAGAAGGAAATAACCAAAACCAAAGCCAAAAGAAAGGATTCTGGGTGCATCCCCCTCTCTTCCTCCTGTACCCCTTTTAAGAGGAACAGTCAGTCTTCACCAAGGCACTCTTATCATCTTGTGAGGCACACAATCTCTGCCTGTGTAGCCAGAGTAGACAGATCATCAGTGTTCTCAGATTCTGTCCAGGCCAACAAATCTCGCACTTCCTTCCCAGGAGGGGAAGAGTAATCTCAAGGGTGGAAGCCATTGTTACTTCTTCCTGTGGGCTGGGTTGTTCCAGGAAGGATGTGTACTTCCCCTTGAAACCTTAATTTATTTACTTTTAAAAATGGGAAATGATCAGACATTGGAATCCTATTGAAGCTAAAATACCTTAAACTTTGTGTCCACAACTAGCTCAGGACAGGGCTACTGCCAACACCTACCTCACAGAACTGAGTAGAATGTTTCAGAAAGAAAGCAAACCCTCTGAGAAGTTACAGTTCCTGAAGTATGATCTGCTTAGACACATCTCATGGATGGTGTGCAATAAGGAGCTGGACCCAGGAAGGTATGGCTCAGTTTGTCCTTCAAGAAAGAATACCATAAATGTGACTCGTTGACAGCCCCTAGCAGTCATCTCTTTCAAGTCTGTCTCTGTATATCTGAGGTTATAGTGTTCCCAGGATAGTCTACTCATTCACGGAGATGACAGAACAACTACTGATATCTTAATGGTCAGTATGTGCTGTGGAGCTCTGCTTTGGGCTGACATACACTTGTCCACTCTAAATCAATAACTATGCTTCTTTGAGCTTCCTTTCACTGGCATTTCTTCCCAATACATTTTTCATGCATGTTATTCCAATGCTATCAATACAGAAAAGGCAGGAAGATGATCTAAGATAAAGAGGTAAAGAGAATCACTACTCAGGTAGCAATAGAGACATTGTACCAGGAAAGAACTAGGGCACAGTTCATTCTCAACACAGGCTTCATTGCTAAAACATCAACTGGTGAAAGCTTTTAAGAGACAATCTGGTAGACATTGATTCAAATATTTGCAAATGTGGGAGGACAATTTGTAGAAAGATAATGGGACCTCTCAGTAGTGCCAGGAATAAAGAGAATTTGTTAGTTTCTACAGGTATAGAATCGATATAATGAACACACACACACACACACACACACACACACACACACACACACACGGAATTTATGAGACTGACTTACAAGTGATGGTTTGAATAGTCTAACAATGACTGTCTCCTAATGGAAGATCCAAGACTGTAGTAGTTGCTCAGCCCATGAGACTGTATGTCTCAGTAATCTTAATCTGGTCTAGAGTTCCAGAGAATTCCTAAGGAACTGCTCATCTTGGATCTACATTGGAATCCCAAAGAATTAGATTCTAACACCAGTGAAGGAATGTTCCAGGAATAAGGTAGATGGACATGCCAGCAAGAGTGAGGGCAAGAAAGCAAAAAGCCAAAAGCTTCCTTCTTCCATTCCTTTTATGTAGGATGCTACCTGAAGATGTGGCCCAGTTTTAGGATGAATCTTCCCACCTTCAACGACCCAACTGAGAAAATTTTTCATGAGCCAAAGGGACAAAGGACACTAAGAGAACACAGCTCACAAAACCAAATAAGCATGTCTCATAGGAGCTCACAGAGACTGAAGAGACAAACACAGACACAGTCTGAGCTAGCTCTTCACATATACATTACGCTGTGTAGCTTGGTGTTCTTGTGGGATTCTCAACAAGTATGAGAGTAGAAGTTGGAAGGTAGGTAATCAGGGGGCTCTCTGGCTCTTTTGCATATGCTTGGGACCCTTTTCCTCCTTCTGGGTTGCCTTGTCCATCCTTGATATAAGGGTTTGTGCCAGGTTTTATTGTATCTTGTTAGGCTATATTCAGTGAATATTCCTAGGAGGCCTGGTTTTTTGTTTGGTTTGGTTTGGTTTGGTTTGGTTTGGTTTGGTTTGGTTTGGTTTGGTTTTTTTTTTTTGTTTTTTGCATGGATATGGGATGTTGGGAATAGGGAAAGTCAGGGTAGAGACTGGGAGAAAGGGGAAACTGCATTTGGAAGGTAATACATGAGAGAAAAATAAAAGAAAAAATAAAGGAAATCCTTCACAAGCATGACAAGCATGCCCAGGTGTTTGGGTTTTAGTTGATCCCAGATTTAGTCAAGTTGACAACTAAGATTAGTGCTCACAGAAAGTTAATGAAGAATCATAGTCCACTAAGGATATTCTAATAAGACTACCTTCAATGGACTGGCTTATAAACAACTGGCATTTATCTCTCAAACTCCTGAAGGCTAGAAGTACATGATTAGGGAGCCTGAACCCAGGTTTTAGTGAGGGTTCTTTTTTGCATTGTTCTTGTATGGTTGTCACACAGGACAAACTAGGCCATCGGCCTAGTTCAAAGGCACTATTCCCATTTTTATCATAATACAGAAGTTCCATCTGTCTCTAGATACCATGTCTTGGGGTGGTAGGAAGCCTGCATAAGAATCCTAAGTAAGGAGCATATTTACACAGCCCACTGCATAAAAACACAATATGTTGAGCTTCAGACTCAGGATATAATATCTAGTGTAGAACATTAAAGAAAATTAAATGCTAAGGCAAATGCGTTATGGCAAAACAAAGGCAGTAGTTTGGGAAATCTGAGTCTCTGCTATATCTTGTTAGATTTTCCCATAGATTCTAGCTACTCAGATTCTAAAACCTCTAGCCTGAAAAAGGATTTTTCCTCTCCCTGTATTAACAGGTACCACCCCTTCTTTTGTGAGGAGAGTTACGGTTCTCTCATTTGTAAAGCCTCCATTTATGAATGCCAGGTTAACTTTTTGTGTTACATCCCTTCATATCCGAGCTACATAGTCTAGATAAGTTTATAACACAATGTATTCCAAGAGCTTCTTCTATTCAGAGACTACAGCCATAGTGTCTGCCCTGCTTAACTGTGCACTAAAGAAATTTGAGTAGCGACTGTGTCCAACTCTCTAGTACTGTATAGCAATACTGTCATTCACAAAGTTTATACACAAGAACCACAAAATTGAACTATTAAAAAAAAAACTTAGAAAACTTCTGGGTGTTACTTGTATACCTGTGACTCTAGTACTGGGGGTGGTGGAGGCAGAATAGGGCGGGTATTTATAGTGAGTCCTTGATGAATCTAAACTCAAATCAGGTCCACAGACCACACAGACAGACCCCATGGCCATTTCCCCATTCTCTACAATTTTGTGGTTGACATACTTGCAGAAGCACGACCTTTTGTGTCCCTGACCTATTGGGTCAGAGTAGGTGTAGGAGAGGGAACCAAATAAAAGGCTCTGAAGTTGGCTAGCCACCTACCCTACTCCCATGTAGAAAGTAAATAAGAACATTGCATTCCAAGGCAAAGGAATGCACCACCCCCAAAACGTAGAGGATGAAGGATTTGTGATTTCTCCCACATTTTCTGCAGAAGCTAGATGGATCCTGGAAATTCTTGTTGATGTCTACAAGGTCAGTCAAACATTTATCCCATTAGAGATAACTTTCCAAATGTGGTACCATTGTACCTGTGCAGACTAAAATGGCCTCAGATACATGGTATGTGTTCTTTGAAAGCACATTCATTTCTAACCAAATCATCAAAGATAAAAAATAGTGGGCATCTGTGTTATGTAGACAACAATATATATATAACCTAGTTTTCTCTGGCCTATATTGATTGCTTCTTTTCACAATGAATTCCAAAGAGATACAAATTGTTAAAAAATGTCCCATAGAGTATCCCTTTCCTTTAGGACATTAAGTTGACTACATTATGCTAATCAAGGAGGATAAGGAAAGCATGGAGAGCAATTAGAAAATATCTATAATTAAAATTCAGGAGTTAAAACTTCAGAAGATTGGGGGTCTGGTGCTTGATGAATGTTTTAAAAGATTAGGGTCAGTATAAATGGCTCCATTTCTCATTTCCTACATCAAGTAAAGAAACAAAATGCCTATCTAGCCTCTTGTGTCCACAAAGAAACAAAAGATTGTGAAAGCATATGTAATTATAAAGGTATTTGTTTATGTTAATTATATTAAAATACTCAATAGTTTGACGTAAAACAGAAACAATGCATAGTATGTTTTATAATCCGTAGAAATCAAAGTGTGTGACTAAAAGAATACAAGCTGTATGTGGGTTATTCTTGCCAATGTGGTGGAGAATAATAAAGCATACACTGACTGTGAAGCCCGAGGATGTTTCCAGACAGGATTAACTAAGTGGGGTGGGGTCTGCCTTGAGTGTGGGTGGCCCTACACCATGCCTGGGGGACCTGAATGAAATAACAAGAAGAAAAAGAAAAGCTTCATAGGCTTTCTCTTCTATTCTGTCCTTCTCTCTCCCTCTCTCTCACCCTCTCTCCCTCTCTTTCTCTCCTCTCCCTCTTTCTCTCTCTTTGAAACACCTCTATTCTATCTTGACTCTCGCCTACCCCAGCAACAGAATAAATCTCAAAACTATGAGTTGTTTTCCTCAGACTTCATTTTGTGTTAGCCATAAAAAGTCTGGCAGTGTGACGGAAAACAGTGCGAGGAGTTCCCCATGTAAGATTGCAGCAAGTGAACATTACCACCTACAAGGGTATTTTTTAAGATGGATGCTCTAAATCCTACAGTAACTGTCAAAATTATAATGTAGGCAGGTAGAGTTTATAAGCCAACTAAAAGAGATCCATTGGAATTATTTTAAAATAAACATGACAGAAAAGAAAAGAAAAATTCCGCTACACCAAAACAATAGAGTGAAGTGATGGAGGATACAAAAACATAAATGAAACAGAAGAGACCCCAATAGAAAGCTGGATAATGCAGGACAAGCCACACTGATAATCACATTATGTGCCATTGAAAGTCAGGCACTGGGCTGGACAAATGGAGCAGCAATTAAGAGTTTTGTGTGGCTCCTGCAAAGGGACATAGTTCAGTTGCCACTACCCACACTGGGAAGTTTCCCACCAGCTGAAACTTCAGTTCCGAGGGGTGTGATGTCCCTATAGGTCCTGGCACAGGTGAACATGCACACCATTCAAAACAAATCTTATTTAAAAGTGAAGAGTGTTACATTTGACAAAAACATGTGCACAGAGTAAACCTCCTGTAAGAAAACCATCGTAAATACATTAGAATTGAGGAATTATGTTTTAAAAAATACATCATCGAGTACTGCCAAAGACTGGGTGGCTAAACTAACATCAAATCATGTATATCCTGGAACAAAGAGTCTTAGCAACAGCTAGAAAGGGCATTTCCTAATTATGAAGGTATCAGTTCTTTAAAGAAACTTATTCCTAAACAGTTAGAAATCTAACATCCAACATTTCAAATACAAGAAGGACGACTTTTGTGAAAAGATATTTAAAAATCAAACCAAACCAAACAAACAAAAACTCGGAGATTCCAGTCAGCCAAGTGAAGATCTCATTTCTCAATAACCTAACTGATAAAACAGGTAGAGTGAAACTTAGGGTCATACAAATGGCATTTGTTCCTACCTATCTATTGAAGATTTTTATTGAGTTTTAAGTCAAACCAGCAGGCAAGAAAAAGACAGACAAGGCATCCAATCGGCAAGAAGTCAAAGTGTTCACTTATCTACAACGTGATCATCTATGTAGAAATCCTCAAACGAGATCTTCAAAAACCTACAAGCACCTGTTAGTGCAACTGATGAACTAAGAACAAAGTTTAAGAGTGCCGCAAGGATGCGCAGTGTGTTCTGTTTATTTTATTTTAACCGTACTCCAATACTTCTGTTTTTAAAATATATACAATGAAACAGAGTAGACAAGATAGATGGACTGGTAGTTAAGAACACTGACTGACCTCACAGAGAACTCAAGTTTGATTCCCAAGACCCACACTGCAGCTGACCACTGTCTGTAACTCCAGTAGCAGACCATCCAATGCCTTCTTTGGGCTTTTCTGGGTACCAGACACATGCATTATTCACAAACATACATGCACAAAAAGCACCCATACACATAAAATTAAAAAATAAATAAATGCTAAGACAAATCAAAGTGAGAGAAAGAGTAAAAAACCAAAGCTATCAAAAGAGAAGGCAGGTAGAATTGTCTAGAGTTCAGAATTTTGTAACTATAAAATACAAGGTATGAAAAGAACTCCATTGAGGTTTGAATTAATGCAAAGGAGTTTGTAATAATTGAAGTCCAAGTATGCACATGTCACTTCTGAGTAATAAAGCAAGACATTTTAAGTCAATGAACATTACAAATGAAGAGAAAGCTCGTGAATAGCTAGTAAATAGTAATTGTCTTAGTCGCTGTTCTGTTGCTGTGAAGAGACACCATGACCAAGGCAACTTTTACGAAAGAAAGCATTTCACTGGAACTTGCTCACTGTTCCAGAGTTTAGTCCATTATCATGATGGTGGGGAGTGTGGAGGCATGTAGGCAGGCACTGGAACGCTAACAGAGAGCTATATCCTGTTCCACAGGCAAAGAGACCCTTGCCATGGCATGGACTGTTGACATACTTCCTCCAACAAGGCTACATATACTCCAACAAGATCATACCTCCTAATTTTTCTAATCCTTTTAAATAGTGGTAATCCTTAGTAACTAAGCATTCAAATATATGAGCCTAGGGGGACCATCTTGTTCAAACCATCACAGTAGTTAAAAGTAAAACCACAGATGATCATAGGAGAATAAAAAGAAAGGTTTTATTCCAAAAAGAAAGAATGTAAAATGAGGATGAAAAGAACCGACTTGCTTATAAATAGGCTGACTGGTGCTTATCATGTTTCTAGAAATGATGCATGCCTAGGACATTAATGTCCAACTGTGATGGATCACTTTGAGTGCCTAATGGATCTGGAATCCACTGAGACAAGACTGGGCAGATCTGTGAGAGTCCTTCTAGGAGGATAAACCAAAAGGATAGAACCCTCCCCCAGGACAGATGCACTTTTCAGGGATGGCCTAGACATAAAGACATCACAGGAAAGCAGTGCTGCTCTCTGCCTACCTCTGTTTCTTACTGTTGAGTGCATCTATCCAGTTACCCTCACTCCCACTATCCTTTGCTGCTATTACTACCCAGTTTTGTCAGCCTTCAAAGCAAAATGGAGACCAGGAACTCCACAGGTCCCTAGTGCCAAACTGGGGCTTTGGTGCCACCCTGCATAGTGGACTGAGCAGCAATTGGGTTTCCAGACTCTTCAGTGTGCATATAGACATTGTTAGACTGCACATTGGGTATAGTATAAGCCAACCCAATGCTTTCCTTTTATATGTTCATTCTATCAGTTTTCTTCCTCTAGAAAACCTTAAGCTACCACATATGATTTCTGGTCTCTGTGAAGTCCTCTGCTTTACATGTCAGCATCATTTTCTATAAATAATATCTGTCTGGAAACTGGGGGTGACTTTCTTCATGACTTGTGTGTCTGGGCTAATGGCCTGGCAGCCTGCCACTTCATGTGTTTTCCCCATGGTCTGTTATCCCACCCCACAGGAGTCACCATGAACAGCTCAGCAAGCAGCTTATGTGAAATAAGATTTTGAAATATCAAGTTTCAGTTTTCTTTGAGATACTAGGGTCTAACAACATCACTTAAATAGATGTCAAGGTGAGCATACTGCAAACTGGACAGCTTTGGACAGCAGAATTTTATCTACTCAAAGTTTTCAGTCAAGGGGGTGACAGGCTAAAATCATCCACTGGTTCTCAGGGAGTATCCTTCCTGGCATCCTCTAGCTTCCTTCCCATAGCTTCAGGTGTTCCCTGGCTTGCATCTGTACTACCCCACCTCTTTTTCTACCCTAAGGTTCTCTGTATACATCTGTATTTCTCCCCTCATCTTCTAAGACTACTAGTGATTGGTTAGGAGAGGCCATAATTTAGCACAAATTTTTTAACTTGTTTCTATATATGGAGTCTCATTTTCCCAATAAGGTTGAATTTGAGGGTATCATTTGAGAAACACAGTTCAAAGCATAGTTCTAGTTGTTGGAGTACACTGTGTGAAATTGTGTCTCTGTTCTTCCTTATCTACCTAAGGCATTCTCTGCTTGGCTTAATAAAAAATCTGATGGACAATTAGCTAGGCACGAAGTGGAAGGTGGGACTTCCTGAAAGGAAGAGAACAACTCTGGGAAGAAGAAAAGCCTTTTTGTCAGGATACGTGGGAGGAGATGGACATAATCTCAAGCCTGGTAGGTATAGCTAGCCACGTGACTGAATGGGGCTAGGTGGTTGGGTTAACTTAGATAAGCTATTTGAGAGTCTGTCCAGCTAAGCCCTATGGCTTTCAAATAATAAAAGGTCTCTGTTTGGTTATTTGGGAAAACACTGGTTAAGAAATAATTGCCACCATATTAATTTCCACCATTAGTTAAAATATACAGAACTTTAATAATCATTTAATCCACAACTAGGAAACACTATGACTTTTAAGAAAAGGAGAGTTACGGATTCTGCTCTTTCTACCTATCCACAGGCATGTAGGAACAACAGATGAAGAGAGACTGAGATGGTTCTTAAAGGCTCTATCAAGTCTCATCTGGCTCTGAGGTCCATTGGGAGTAAGGTGAGATGAATAGCTTGAGTGATTTAGCCTTGCATCTTTTTTTTTGAGAGAGAGAGAGAGAGAGAGAGAGAGAGAGAGAGAGAGAGAGAGAGAGAGAGAGAGATCTTACTTGGTCTCTTAAGTTTACCCCAATACCTGTTTTCTTGGATCAGGAGCTATGAGGACAGGAGACTCTTGAAATAATATGATTAAGTGGCATGATCCTGTACCTTAAGTTGAGAAGCCAAGACCCCCCAGTGCTACCGCACATTCACCTCCAGACAGCCTCTACTTTACTCTTTCCCTTGAATCCAGCTGAAATGTTAGTTTCAGTACCAAAAAGCAGTAGTATAGCTGAGGCATCTGTCCATACAGAGACATTTTCCAGAGTTCACACAGAACAGTAGCTTATACAAGGTTAGTTAACTCATCTTAGTCACCTATTTCATGACACAAAATAGGCTCAACAGTGAAGTATCTTACAGGGCACACATATTGTCCTTGCATGGCAAACCACATCGTCTCTTAGGTCTGCCAAAATCTTTATCCATAAAGGAATGTAATTTGGAGATGTGACCTTGCACACCAAGTGAAGGTGGAGCCTTCATGAGTACGGATAGTGTTCTTTCTGTCTTTTCCATTTGAGCAAGAAGCAAGAAGTCAAGTGTCTGAAAGTCATCAGCAACCAAAGCTGCACCCTGACCCTGGAATTCCCAGGCTTGACACTTTGAGAAGGATGTTGTTCTATCTTCCAGAGTATACTTATCGTTAGGTTGTTTGGTGTTTTTTTTCCCCCTGTGGGATTTTAGTAGGGTACATATCTCTCTGACCTGGGGGGATTTTTTTATGGTGATGAATTGCCCATGACTAAAAATGAAGAGTCTTGTGCAATGGGAATGTTCTCTTGGCCTATTGGCTTTGGGGGATTCCACAGAGATCCAAAGCCCTGAGCCTTCCCGAAGACTTGAGAAGTGGCAATCACCCTGTGGCTTTTAAGTGGCTGTTGTGTTACCAGGTTTTTTTGTTTTTGTTTTATGGAGAAGTTAGAGAATCTTTGCCAACACCTGTTAAGAGCTGTTGGGTTTTAGACAGGCCTAGAGAGACCTTCAGCCAACACCAGAGAGTAGCTCTGGGCAGAAGACTTCAGTTGTCCCTTTAGCTTGTCTAATTTCACTTCCCCAGGAAGTGTTATAACTCTTATATGTCAGAAGCTCCTGACAGTCCTCAATGGAGTAATTCTACCACCTCATTCCTACTGGACAGGTTCTTATACACATTTTGGGATGAGTTGGGGGCTGACAGCAGATGTTTTCTATTGACTTGGTCTGAGATGTTAGAGACATTTCATCTGCATGTGGAGGGGCCTGGGGGTGCTGCCCCTACATGACTGATGGTCATGATTCTCTTCCTGGGGGTGCTGTGGTCACATGACTACGGCCTGGTCAGGGGCAGGTGTAATACCTACCATCTTCATGTATGATATGCCAGGGCTTCCAAACCCACTCAACCTCACATCCTCACCAAGTTTCCTGGCATGGTCCACTGCCCCACACAGAAGCCTGACTAGCTCAGCACAATGCTTGATTTTTACCATCACCAGCAGTCTGGATGCAGAGACATTTCTCTTTGGGACCACAATAAGATTTATGTGTTCAAAGACTCCTGCCCAAATCTGGTTGAATTACAATCAAGTTCAGAGAAAGGCAGAAACTCCACTTCTCCTCTGTTCTAGTCCCCAGTCTAGAAGCTACAGGAAGCATGCTCACAGGAGAGAAGAAATGTTAAAGGGGAGAAGAGGCTTCCTTGTCTTGGTACTTAAATGTTTGTACCAAAGAGCATGAAACCATTTTTGGAGATGGGATCCCTGAAATCAAATGTACACTTTGTCTTTTTATTTTCTTCATGGCTTCCTTCCATTCACTTCATTTCTTGAGTCTCACCACATTCATTTGTGCAACTTGCCTTTAAATATACCTTTAAAGAATGGATATTTACAGAGAAGGTGCTACCTCTGATTTTGATCTTCTCTCCATCTCTAGATGGACATTGCTCAGGGTTTGGTTCCTCACAGTGATTTCATATACATCTGGAGATTTAATGGTACAGATTAAAATTAAAAACACCTGGCAGGGGCTTTGTATGGACTCAGTGTGTGCTTCAGCCTATGAAGCTGACTGTCCTGGCCCTTCTTTAGTGTTGAGACATGAGCAATGAGCAGACTTGCATGCAGGGAAACATCGGAAAGCCACAGATGATGAGTAAGAATACCTGAAGGCATTTATGAGTAACTACTGTTCATAATTATTACAGATTAACACTTGATATCCACTGAAGGTTGGCAACAAAGCTAGCCCTACACAAGGATGGGCTGGCAAAAAAAGCTCACAGTAGAAAGAATTGTACTATGTACTATGTACCTTGTACTATGTACCTTGTACTATGAAGAAAATTGTGTTGGTGACAAGAAGAGCTGGTGTTGGGGAGGGATCTCCACTTAGAAGCACCTACATATTTGGAGATCCAGCTCACTCTTTATGTTCTTCTCAGTGAGCAACTCTGGTCTTTCTTTCGAAGGCCTGGCCCTCTCTGAACTTTGGCTACTTTATAAAGAAAAAATATTTTAAGGAATTGGGCTTAATCAGTGGTTTTCAAACACATCTTAGTTTGTTCATCTTCTATAGCAAAGTACTTTAAACCATAATACATAAATAAGAATGATTTCTAACAGTTCCCAAGGCCGTGAAGACCACATTTAAGGTATCAATAGATTCCAAGTTTGGAGAATGTGATTACTACTTCAAGAGCAGATCTCCTTTCAGATCCTTACATGGGGTCCCCTAAAACCTCTTTCATAAAAGAACTAATTTATTTATGAGGGTAAAACTCATCTCTTAATCTCTAAAGACCATACCTCTTAATACAACTTTTCAAAGAACACAAGCATTCACAAAAATAAAACATTCAGTTTCCAACTACCTGAGTCTATATTAGAACTCAACATGAAAAGTTGGTCCAAGAAATCTTTTTTGGTTGCAGCAGGCAGACAAGCTCATTGTAACCCTTTGCCTTCTCCCCAAAGATATTCAATTCTAGCACTATTTCCCAGTCAAAAAGATCTGCTTGCTGATATCAGGAAGGGGTCCCATTCCATCATAACATAGCACTAAGCCCTTGAAATGTCTAAACTTAGTCATCTCTCAAGATACCTTTGGTCCTTATAAAATTAAAGTGACTTCCCAAATCATAGCTAATATGAAAGCAGAAATCCAGAGCATGGGCCTGCCATCATATATGCTTCTACCCTTAGTCCTCTGTATCCCAGTCTTTTTGTTGTGTTACAATAGGGTGAATGATGTATCCATAGGTGTTATATCCAAAGATGTTAGAATAAAAGCTTTCTACTGGCCAAATCTTCAGAAATGGTGTGTGTGTATGTGTGTGTTGGGGGATGGGAGTGGCATCTTTCTGAGCCTAAGTTTCCATAGAGGTAGAGCTCATTTTATAGAGACCAGAGACACACTTAGCATCCCCAGTAGCCATATATGCAACAATTTGATACACTACAATTCAAACAGGCATTCATTGGGTAAAAGGCCCATTTCTGCTTAATCACAGGCAGCAAGAGAACAGCAAAATTGGATGGGCCTATGTGTAGCCCTGCAAGTGCCTCCAGGCTGTCTTCTAATGACATGAATCTTAGAGCCCTGAGATGGGGAGAAAACTTAGCAACTTAAGTCACATGGCATAAATTACACATCCACGAGCAGTTATTTAGCTACTGCTTCCTTCCAGTGTTGTCAGACTCTGGGCCAGCTGCTGGCCAGGTGCAGAGGACATAGAGATGATGCCTTCCAATTGTGAGCAATCTGAAGTTAGAAAAACTGGTCCCGTTGGCTTGAAAGTGTCTGCTTCAGCCATGTCCTCCTCTATATTATAAATGCATCTTTGGAAGGACACTGAAGTGTTCTATAACCAAAAGACATTGAGACAACTCAAATAAGGGTCTTAAGACTTTACACAGGGTTCCATCTGCATATTTCTGCTATTTCTCTTTTCTTCTCACCTAATTTTTTTCTCCCAGAATACCTTCCCCTCCTTCCCTCTCAGATTACCTTCTGAAAGACCTGAACAGGTAGGTAGGGTCCCAGCACAGAAGTATATGTCTATGAATCCCAAATACACCCCCTCCACTGTCTCCCCCAACCACTTCTTTTCTCTTGCTCCATCTGTTGGCTTTCTATGATGGAGAAAAAAGACAGAGGTGTTTATGGGGTGTCTTGGGTTAGGAGTGAACCACCTATGAGCTGTCATTCTGTTCTGATCAAGGCAATCAATAAATGATTACCTCGAAACCTTATCTAGCCTTGGAAATCCATGTATCTCAGAGAGAAGGGTATGGGCTGATATCAGTTGGTGGGAATTGGGTCTTCTTGGATATTTCAAATGGAGTTGTACAAGGTGTGGCTTTCTCCAGACAATCACATGGGAGAAGGTACTAAGTTGTAGAGTAACCTAGGTAATTCTGGTGTGACTGTTGCACTCTCTGAGAACCTCTGGGTTCTGACATCACAGGTAGTTAAAAGGCTCGAGATTAAATAGATGTATGGACTAGCAGTCATACCTCTAACACCTCTGGGCTGTTTCATCTTTGATAAGACACTTGTGTGTCTGAGGAAACAAACAACTATAAGTGGAATATGGTTTATCCTTCCTAGGAGTGATATGGTGGATAATTGTGAGCTGCTACCTCTACATTGGCCAGTATGTGTCCCAGTTCAGAGAGGTAGATGAATGCTAGTTTGACTGGAAAGGGTACATATTATGGATTTCATACTTGGAATGTGGTAGTCACAAGCACGTTGGCAGAAAAATCATTTTCTAGACCCCAGACTTTTAGTTAAATACGCACAATTTTATTGATTGAAGAGATTAGGACAAAAACATTAAACCAAATACAGGACAAAGCACCAGAGGCCATTAGTCCCCATCATGCATGTTACCAATCTTTCCTCCCACCCATGACTTTAAAAACTGGGGAGAGGGAAGATAAAAGGTCCTTCTTGCCACAGCACCATCTTCTGAAAGTAAAAACCCTCTCTGTGTATCTTCCATTATCAAAATAGAATCAAGGGTAAATCCATGGCAGCTTTGTCTCCTGATTATCAATGGGGAAGCTTCCCTCCTGGGGACAGGGGCTCCAGTGGAGTAGGCATGAAGCATCCAAGAGTCCGCACACACATGCCACATACTAGAGTGAAGCACAGATTCAAGTAACATTTACATACTAGAGTCCACGTGTTACCTACCCAAAAACAGGACCATTTCACAAAACATATGCAGGCAGTAAAACCCAAACGACTGAGGTACTGGGAACACAAATATTTATGCCAAAAGAGTTCTGTATCATACAGCAATAGAAAAGCCAGAGTACAAAAGAAAAACATTTTGCCACTCGAAATCAAATAAGGCTACCTAGAGAAAGCCAAATAAAAGGTTATCCCAGGGACAGAAATACTCAAAACAGGGGAACAAAATTATAAATGTTAAACTACAGCATGTAACATGTCATCCCGTTGACCCGTAATTGAAGTACTGGCTTAATACATCACAATGTGACATTTTCCTTAATAAATACAAGGTGCGTATTGGGACAGAGAGCTGTTTGTATGTATATCATCCTGGCTTTTGGCTTATTGCCCTTTTACTCTTTCTCTTCAAAACCAGAGGGCCTTTCCAAGCCCAAAGGATCATTCTTAGCAAAGAAAAGGAAATAGCTGCCCTGTATTTTATACACATGGGACAACCTGTCTCATTTTACTAGTTTCCCATAAAGCAAAAACAAAACGTTGAGATCAGCATCATCAAAAAGATCTGACTCCAGAAGGCGCCTGCCCTCTGGGACCCCTCACTGTATTTGGAGCAGAGAGCAATGTCTATAATGTGAACCCTCTTCCTTCAAAAGAACAAAAACCAGAAAGGAGTTGGATTTTTCTTCTCTTTTCCTTTCTTCTTCCCCTGGACTGTGATAATACATCTGGAAGTTTGACTTCTAATAGTTTCCTGCTACAAAAACCAGCTGATACAAAACAGAAATGTCTGTTGAGGAACAGACTTCTCCTCCCCCTTCAGGGAGCAAAGCGTTAATATGTCACTTCCTAAAAAGAATAGGAAATCGTTTATTTAGAAGAAATGAATTGGAAAGTGCGAATGAGAGACGACAACTGGAACTTTTGTTTTCTTTTAGTTTAGCACCCAGGTTTCAGGTCAGTCTGTGTGCACCGAATTATTATTATTTTTTAGGTGAATCCTATTAATTATTACATAGGTGGTTGGCCTGTTTCAAAAAAAAAAAAAATCTTCGATCAATTGTCCCTTCCCTGAATCATAACAAGAAGTTAAATGCTAACAGTGCAATGCCAAGGTATGTGTTTGAGGCAGAAGAGTTTCGATTCTATCGAGATCTGCAACTATTTCTGAACAAAATGAAAAGTGGGGTAGACCAGATAGCCATACTGGTAAGGGGGACTCCCAGATTACCCCAGGGAAGAGAAGCTTAGGGGAGGGGCTCCCATCCATCCGAACCCAACCCCCATCCCACACGTCTTGTTCCCACACTATGTGTTCCGTCAGCTCCTAGAACATATTCCTTCTCTGAACCAAGAAATGTGTAAATATGAGTGTCCGTCTTGCTTCTCAGCCAGGCCACCTGTATCCCAGAACTCCTTTCTGGGGCTCTCTCTTGCTCCTGGTACCTGCTATGTGTCCCTGGGCACTGAGCTCAGTTAAAAAAAGGGTCCAAGTTCTCCTCCATGTTGACGTCTGGCACCAGCTGGTCACACGCCTCTTTAGCACCAAATCCCGAATTCGAGACGCTAAAATCTGTAGAAAACCAAGGATGGTCCAGAATTTCCTGCGAGGTCAGCCGCTCTGAGGGCTCCCTTCGCAGGATGCTTCGGATGAGGCACTTGGCCTTGGGAGACAGAGTTTCTGGAATGTTGAACTGGCCCCTGCGGATCTTACTGAAGAGGGAACTAGGCTCAATGTCATGGAATGGGTAACGCCCCACCAACATGGTGTACAGCATTACCCCCAGGCTCCACACGTCCGCTGCCTTGCCAGAATAACTGCCGCTGGTGTTTAAGATCTCTGGGCTGACATACGCTGGGCAGCCATGCTTGTCAGAGAGGGAGTCATCATCACCCCGGAGAATGTAAGCGTCTTCCAAACTCTCCAGCTTGACACGAGTCCTGTAGGAAAGAGAGAAAGATAGAAGCTCCTAAGGATGAGGGAGACACATCCATCCCATCATTATATCAAGGTTGCTAATACTTGTCCATCCATCCATCCATCCATTCATCCATCCATCCATCCATCCATCCATCCATCCATCCATCCATCCATCCATTCATGTAATAAGTTACATGTCACTCATAGTGTATAATACTGAGGTTGGGGGTTTAAGTAATTTTCTTGAAGCCTTTCAGCTGGGAAGTGCACAAGAATTCCTTACTTTGCCTCCTGGTTCTTTAGCTGTGCCTACTGTTTTTCTTTAGGACACAGGCAGAGGCAGGGACAATTTCAGTTCAAGTTGTCTCCACAACCTACTCATCTAAGCCTAGCATCCAACTATCAAGTCCATCTTTATATCCAGATTTTCACCTGACCTGCCCTGCCTGTCACACTCGCAAAGCCTGAGCTCTTTGACCTGGCACCTATCAGTAATTACAGGTGCATGATTACTCATGACTGTGTGCCTGGGTAGGTGGGTGACAATAGCAGTGTGACCCCAAGAGTCTTCTCAAACTATTTATCCCACCCCTCAATCCACTGGAATTCAGTAATTTATCTCTACAAATATGCAAGCCCTAGAGGCACTGGAAGAGGTGGAGAAATGCATGTGAAATTCTGAGGCCCTAACGTCTAGCTGACACCACCAACATAACACGTCCCCATGGCGTCGTCATTTAGTATGAAATAAAGACATACGCTGTGAAAATAGAGAATCTGGCAAAATAAGATAACCACCTTTTAGATCAATCATATTAGTGTAAAACAAACTTTTGCCAGGCATGGCGGTACACTCCTGTAATCACAACACTTGGAAGGCAGAGGCAAAGATCAGGAGTTCAAGATCAACCTGAGCTACATACCAAGTTGGAAGCCAGCCTAGGTTTCATGAGACTGGTAAACATACGGCTTCCCTGTGATTGAAATGAAAACCCTTCTCTCTTCTCTTAGGCAGAGCACAGTACCATTCTTTGAATGGGCAGTTATCACCACACTACTGAAGTCCTGCTAAGATGGTAGCTAAGGACAACTGGAGCTGCAGTTGGGCCTCTAGGGTACTTCAGAGGCCCACAAATTCACATCACTTCTCCTCATCTCCAAGTACACACATCAAGGCCTTCATCCTGCTTGAGTGCAAGAGCTAAAGAGTTCAAATTAGCAACCGAACAAAAGTGTTTGGGCAAACAACAATGGGGCCACCTTGGTCATCACTCACAGCATGTGACCCAAGGCCATCTTCCTCTCATCTTCTCCCTTTTCTTCCTTTCCGTACCTACAGATCTCAGTCTCTCAAGGTGGTCTGAAAAGCCACTGAGGGCAGCTAGTTAAGGAGAGCTACTGGAAGCTATGTAGTAGAGATGACAAAAGATGGGTTGCTTCTAGGATCTCCTATGAACACGGTTCAAAAATCAAGCATTGATTGCTTTCCCAGGCAGTGTGGTCTTTAGGGGTGTTGACTCCCCATCAGGCTTATCTCTCACCAGCTGTTCAGTTTCAGCTAAGTCACTCAACCTCCCTTTATAGAGGAGTACTGGAGAAGTGTGTGTGTGTGTGTGTGTGTGTGTGTGTGTGTGTGTGTGTGTGTATTTTGGGGGGGGGTTGTTCCTTTAATATGGTAAATTTTACTTTAAATGATTCACCATCATAACCATTTTTGAGCATCCAACCATTTGGTTCACTCTCATGACATCCACTAATCATCCTGCAACCACTCGCACCAGGCTGTTTCTGTCCCAGATTTAACATTCCAAAATACACAGCAACATGTAATTTCCTCTGCCATTCGCTGAGCCGTCTTCTACAACAACCCTACCCCATGCCTGTTTTTGAATGCTCCTGTAACTAATGGCCTACAAAACCAAGGGGGCTCTAGCTGTGTTAATCTGGAATTGAACTGATTAAAAACAAATCTTTCTTTCTCCAGCTTATTTCTCCTAATAGGAAGTGGCAGGTGGCAGTGACCCACCCACCGGCCTCACCAGATGCTCCAAACTGCCCAGAGAGGAGACTATGAATCCATAGGGAGGGCAGGGCGGGAGGGGAACCTGAGTCACAGGCACAAGGGCTCCTCAACGGCTCCTTCCATCTCTAGCCTAGCTTCCTTGACTCAGCAGCAGAGCAACTGCTGTCACTATGAACTGTAATTTTGGAAGTAATTCCTACCTCTGTGTGAGTGGCTACCAGTTCAGGAGGAAAAGTATAAATCTTGGTTCAGGTTGGGGTAGGATTCTCATTACAAACCCCTCTCTAAGAGTGTCCTGGGTCATCCATATGGAGGCCAGTGTCCTTGTCATGACTGCTGATTGATCCCATGCTGTGTCACTACCCTCCAAGCATAATCTGTCTGTGTCACACACTCTTCTGATCGCCTCAAAGGCAATGTGTCACTCAGACCCTCTGGGGACCTCTGCCTCCAATGCTCCCTACTTAGAACATTCTTCTGCTGACAGAAAGTTCACTATGAGTAGGCCTCTGCTTAAGTGAGTGACACTAAGTGGGTCTCAATTTGTGTGCCCGACACAAAGATGCCCTGCATCTCCCATCAGCCTTGGCAATGTTGCTCACTTCTATCTACATGGTTTGGTATTTGGAACTCATAAATCACTGGGTGGTCATTTAGGATGATCCCTAACCTCCTTTCCTCCAGGAGCTTGTGGAAGCAAAACAGAGTCACTTTGGATACAGAGGGAAAGACCTGCTATCTGTTGCTGCCTTGGCTTACATGCCTGGGCCCACTGGTGGGACCACGTAGTTTATATGAATGATACAAACAAGCAGGTGTTGACTATGGGGGTTTCAACTCTGCTGTAAGGAAACAGGAGTCCCTGTTCTCCTATCTAACTAGAATTGTGTAGAAATCAGGACAGGTTCATAAAGCAGGCAAGTGATGGGAGGAGGGGAGATGAACAGGACTTCAGGGAATGAACTCTCTCCTCCTTCTCAGGAGGCAGCCTCTCAACTCCACGGACTCCATGTTAAGCTAAATCTTTACATTTGTAGTCTGGTCCCTGTTTATCTCTTGCACATTATAACTGTACATTCTGATTATATTTACTCCTATCCCCACATTCAAAGTAGCCTGACACTTCATCATGGAAGCATGTATGTGACCCCATAATCAGGGCTTAAGACTGTGGCCAGGACTTGTCCATTAACACTCCCCCAAGTGAAGTTCCCCTCTGTCTCCCCCACCTCAAGACAAGAACTCAGAAACTATGCAGATGCTTAATGCAACAGAATAAGAATACTAAAAACCACTTGCCTGCTGCTGAGGCTGGCTTGCTCCTGGCCAATCTACAGGACACCTCAACCTCCTTCCCTTTTGCAGCCATTCTCGACCTGTGGGGTCGCAACCCTGTTGGCAAAACCTTTATCCCCTGAAATATCTACATTACAATTTATAAAAGTAGCAAAGTGACAGTTACGAAGTAGCAGTGAAGATAATTTTATGATTGGGGGTCACCACAACAAGAGTATTAAAGGGTTGCAGCATTAGGAAGGTTGAGAACCACTGTTTCAGGGTTGCATTAGACAAGGTCTGAGGATGCAGTGGGGAGCAGCTGGATCTCTCTGGCTCATCACGTGCTGAAGCCAGTGAACTGTCCTAGGAACCAGGGCAACCCAGATAAGAAAGCTCATACATAGCAAAGTCAGCTTCAAGCTCAAGTTCATTAAAAATTACTAAGTGCCAATGTCAAATGTCATCGACATGCCTAATGCAAGCCATGTGTTTAAGTATCTGTTTTCCTTACATTATGACATAAGTAGGGTATATGATTTGTGTGTGTGTGTGTGTGTGTGTGTGTGTGTGTGTGTGTGTGTGTACTAGGAGCCCTAGGTCCAGAGGTCAAGTCAGTCATATGGGGGCTGGGTGTTCATTCTTCCCATGGAGCCAATTCAGCCACTGACACTCGGCCAGCTTCTACTTCCTTCCATAGCATCAGCATCCAAGGCAGGAGAGAAGAGAGAGGAAGACAGCCCGGAGACAGGATGGAAAAGAAATGCAGCCCCAGAGACTCTTCCTGACCTTGTTTCTCCCCCAGAACATCCTTGGCTTGTTTATATCACTCCTAACAAGGGTCGAGGCAAGTGATCTGGATTCTATCTTTAAACGCTGATCTTCCGGGATGTTCTCCGTGTGCTGGGGCAGAGGGAAGTGAGACAGGAGGTTTGGGCTTCAGCCCCAGCGCCTGAGGTCCTGTTTTGCAACCACAGAATCTACCCAGGGCCTCCAAGCCTGACCTTCTATCTCCTCTCGGGAATGGAGCTGTCTCTGCTTCTTTTCCCAGGACTGAGTGCAGGGAAGGGACCTTTGCAGACAGAGATCAGAGTAGACATGAATGAACAGGCTAATCCTGAAGTCTCCTAAACAGTCTGGGGGATGATGAATCTCCCTGGCAAAGGAGTTGATTTCCATAAAAACCAACAAGAGCATCTGTGGACCTGGTGATTCAAATAGCCCACTAATCATTCAGGCATTTAAAAGACATTCAGGAGCATTTACTCCGATAGAGCTCTCAAACTAGGCACTAGGGATGTGTCCATGACACGTAAGGCCACAACCATCCTCTCTGTTTTGCTGAGGATTAAATAAAGTAACTCAAGACAGGATATCCCAGAGAGCCCTATATAGCAGAACGGCCAATAGCATGGTAGCAACTGTACAGATCCAAATGTTAGACTGAGACTCCCGCTCTCAACCTCGGAGCTGAATCTTGGAGGCAGAGGAGCAAGTATAAATGCAAGCCTGGGCAGGTGGGACCAGAGGAGATGCTGTGCCTACACTCTTTACTGGAACCTCTGTACTTGTTCACCCTTGTTTGAGATGCTTTTACCTGATATATGCTCAGCTCAGCCCTGACACTCAGATAACTCAGGATGTCCATTATCAAGGTGGAAGAGATAGAGATGATTTAATAGAAAGACATATTTACGAAAGTGACATAGTGGGCAGGGGGGAGGAGACAAGGACAATGGGGAATGAATAACTAAATTCCAAGGAAGGCAGAAGCCTAGGACAGACAGCACTGGACCAGGGAAGCTAGATTTCCCTGGGCCTGCTTCTGTCTTGTCTCTGGCATAAGAAGGTAACAAGCTACAGTGCTTTAGACCTCACAAGGCTTACAAGAAGGCAGCCTGTATACTCAATGACAGATAGCCTCGTGCCAGGCCTGTATCATCATAGCCCAGGGTTGAGTGGGGAAGCCAGGACTAGCAGAATTTGATTCCTCTCCCAGCACCTGTGGGGCAGCAGGAGCCCCCCCTGATAAACCAGGTCCCCTCACCAATCCCTAGCACAGGCTCCAAATATCCTCCAACTACCAAATCTAGTTTGAAATGTAACCCAAGGCTCTTTCAATTGTTTCTCTCCCATGAAACATGATCAAATAACTACATGAAAAGGCTTTTCTAGCCTTCTATATTCCTAATTATTCTGCAGCTGTCAGGCTGCAATGCTTCCTGTAGGACACCCTCACAATCAAAATGCCATGATCTGAAAAGCAGCAGTGCCCATGTACGGCAGACTAGAATAGCCAGATGCTGGGGTTGAACAGCCTGCCTTTTTGTGTCTCATATCAAAAATGAAAGATGAGGATTAGGCTATACATGCTTCCTATAAAATAAGGAAACAGAGGCGCGGAGAATTAAATACCCTAAGACACACCCAAGCTAACCGAAAAAAAGCTGACTCTGAATGCATATCAGGAAGATTCTAATGTCACTGTTCCCTTCAAGTACATCTTGGTACCACGATAAAAAAAAATAAATAAATAAAGATGCTGAAGAAGTTTGCAAAGACATAGTTTTAAGTAGATGGAGGCATGGCTCTTTCAGTTCCAGATTTATCCAGTACTTGAGTTATTCACATACAAATCCATCCCATGAGTTAACTAAGCGCCATATATAGTTCATGGTGTAGAGCGTAGATAGAGGTGTGGAGATGGAATGACCCATTTATTTACTAGATGGAAAAGGCCAAGGTAGCAAAATCTGAGCTACTGCCTGGTAAGTAAGAGCAGAGCTGGTACAAAAAAAAAATGTATCTTTTACTATGGCGCCCTACCTATGACAACAAAAAGAAAGGAGAGAGAGAGGGAGAGAGAGAGAGAGAGAGAGAGAGAGAGAGAGAGAGAGAGAACCCATCCCCCAGCAGCAAACCATGTTTTGCTTTCAAACCCTTAAGCCTCACCCTGAGCTCCTGGCAGGAAGAAGAGAGGACAGGGTGGGACAGGGTGAGGCTCAACCAGGAGTTCAGCAAAGTGGGCCTGACAGGGACAGGAAATCCGGTTGCAGGAGATCATTCAGAGCTGCAGAAGAGGTCAGAGAAGGTTGTCAGCCTCAGAGTCCTGGCAGACTAAGAGCCAAGAAGGAAAGATAGGCTGCAGCCAGGCTGGCCGTACTCTGTTCCTGAAAGTGTACCCTCAGTAATCAGGTCGACTGTGCAAGAAAAAGCCCCACTACAGTGAATCACAGAAGGTGCCCGGGAAAGAACCATCCAGCACTGTAGGTAGCATGACTCTGCAGTCCTTCCAGGCCTGGCCAGGCTGCTACACCACACCAAACAATCCTTCATTTAATCTTGTTTCATGTATATACAGATTTTTCCAGTAATCAACTGTGAGCCATTTCTGCTCTAGGGCCAGTATCTGTGATTCTCCTGTCTGGAATAGCTCAGGAGTGAGTAGGGATGGCGGCTGGCACACAGTCAAGAAAACCCTCCATGGTGCAAGACAGATGTCAAACAGCAGGCAACTGCCAGGGAAGCTATGTGGCAGTATCTTGTACTAGCACACAACCTGGGACTGGTTGTTTGCACATATTGGATGCACAAGACAATTTGGAGAGACCCTGGCAGCTAAGAAAGGAAAGGGACCTGTCAAGACATAGATGAGATGAGGAAGGCACCTGAGTACCACACCCACTGCAATGGAGCCTCAGGCATTGTGGGCACACCTCTGACTCACTGAAGCCACTGGATCCACAGGGGAAGCCATTCCACCTGGAGTGTCATTCTACGGCTTGGAAGATTCCACAGAAACCACAGCTTGCAGCCCTGAGGGCTTCATGACTCTTGTCACCATGGAAACAGACAGGGAAATCCCGAGCTAGAACACAAAGCCACACTGATTCCCCATTCACCACTTGGTTCCTGCACTTAGAAGTGGCTCCTGAAGGATCTGTCCTACCCCAGAGCAATCGACTGACTCACCTTTTGGAAAAGCGTCTCCAGGATCAGTGCTTGTGAGCGTGCAGTGTGGTGTTGCCAGTGTACCCTCAGGCTGAGTCTCTACCTGAATGTTCCTCTCTAAGCCTTGAGCACTCCCTGGGCCAGAAGAAGATGCTTCACCTGGCAGGCAGCCCAAAAAAACAGGGATCCCTACAGATGGCTTAGCATATAACCAGCAAGCTCAGGGAACCAAAAAGTCTAGTCATGCTCTTGGCTTTAGTATTGATGTGTTTTGGATGTAGCGAGAGTAGTTTCCAGTCTCACTATCCCTAGTTGTCTTCCTTGTACACTTTCTGCCATTCAAATATGGTTCCAGTAGTTGCCCTAGAAAAACCCATAGTGGGTTTCAGGTCTAGGATAAGATCAGGGAATATATCCAAAGCCACCTGTCAGTCTCATTACCAGTTCTCTGGATGAGCCACACCCTCAACAGCTCTCCTTGTCCCCTCTCTCCTCAGGTGGCTCTTTCTTCCACACTCCTGCTGCTGAAATAGTGAACTGCCTCTCATTGTCTTTCGCATTATGGGCTTTCTTATACTCAAACTGAATTCTATATTTCAAACCTCAAATTGGACTCTTCCATCAGTTAAAGAAACCTCCACAAGAGCTGGGAAAAGCACATTTAAAAAATGTTTCTATATACTGCCTTCTATCTCTGATTCAACACAGATAGGGATTTTTCTTATAATATGTATATTCTTGGGTATAAGGGACTATTGATGCATCCATTTCACCAACTGTCACTCATTACATACTTATAATGCTAAGTCCATATCATACAGTTCTGTAAAAGCAGCAGAAGCCACCCATGGAGTAACAGGAGTGCCTGTGGTTTTGATTAACTGGTGGTACCATCCATAAATGTCAAAATTCCTTGGAAATCTGAGCTTCAGGTAAACAGTGAGTGTTGGTGTCATAAGTGTACACCTGTCTAACTATGCCACAAAATTCTTTCTAGAGAGTTGGGTTCAAAAGGCAGTATCTTACACATATGGTTTGGAGGATGGTACCTGAAGCTGTCCTTGTGTTTCAGAGTATAGACTTTACAGCTAACTTCTCTGGTTTAAAAGCTTGCAGAAGCCTGGCTCGAAAATAATGAGCCTCAACTCTCTTATCTATAAATATACAAAGTCTATGCTAAATGGCTTTAAGTTTCATTAATTCAAATGTGGACAGTGTGAGCCAAAAAGATGGTTCAGTGGTTAAAGGCACTTTCTGTCAAGTCTGATAAACTGAGTTCCATCCCAAGAATCGGCATGGTATTAGGAGAGAACTGACTCCTACAAATTGTCCTCTGATATCCATACGTGTACCTCAGCATCCATGTGCCTGAATGCAAACATGTGTGCACTTGCACACACACACTCAGTACACAAACATAAATAAATACGGTAACTAACTAGAAGTGAGTTTATTTAAGCGCAGTAGTTAGGATGGAGTCGTTTTGATTCATGTGGTTACTATAAAAACAAGACCTCGGCTTTCCTGGCATAATAGTCTCCAGCATCTAGAGTGTCTAGCATATGACTGGTGCTTAACAAGCATTCCTTCAATGAACAAATGAATCTCCAAGTTGCAGAATCATAAAACGCAATCCATTCAACAGTGGCTGGAAGCAGGGATGGCAATGGCATCTTTAAGATCACCCAGTGCAATAGGCTCAGTGCTGCGGGCTTTACATACACCATCCCTAATTAATTACAGAGAAGACATCAGGCAGTCATGGCGGTGCATGTCTATAGCTTCACTACTAAGGAGACAGAGGCACAAAGATCACTGCAGGTTTGAGGCACACCAAGGCTACACAGCAAAACCCTAACTAGAGGCGGGGAGGGGGTTTCAGAGTGCAGGAGAGATGGTTTAAAAATTAAGAGCACTTGCTAATTTTGCAGAAGACCCAATTCAGTTTCTAGCACACACTTGGGTAGCTCACAACCACCTGTAATTCTAGTTCCACCAGCTCCAATGCCCTCTCCTGGCCTCGATGGACAACTAAGCACATGTGGCAAAAAAACATGTGCAGATGTATGCACACATACACACAGACAGACACTGGCACAGACATAGGAACATGTACACACACACACACACACACACACACACAGACACTGGCACAGACATAGGAACATGTATACACACACACACACACACATTGCTTGTTCTTTGACTATTTATGTTTATTGCCTTGCTTGTTCCTTGACTATTTGCATCTATTGTACTGCTAGTTCCTCAACCTAGAACTGACCTTACTACTTGCCTGTAATTAAAATGGTATAAAAGCAAAAAAGGAGGAGGGGAGATGGGATAGGGGTTCTCTAGGGAGAGGAAACAAGGAAAGGAGATGGCATCTGAAATGTAAATAAATAAAATATCCAATAAAAATATAAAAGCAAGACTTACCAAAAATGAGAGAGGAAGCTGAGATCATAGGACAAGGTGGAAGAATTAAGCTCTCTCACCACTGTGCCAACTTCCTACTTTGCCTCAGATTCTCCCATCAGTTGAAAGACTAAGTCTAGCATAGAAGTACATTTTACCAACGCATAGCTGGGCTGCTATATGCAAGGCTGCTTCTAAGGAAAGTGCCCTGGGAAGACTGACCAATTCTCACTGGGATGAACAAAGCCCATACTAAACGAAATTACAGTCTGCTGAAAACAAGGTCTTAAATAAGCCTTCCTTAGGAATCAATCAATAAACCAAGACAGCAGCAATGGGTTAATTTCTCACTCAATGTGCAACTTTGAAAATAGCTCTCTTGAAAGGTGTCTCCATGGGGATCCATAAGTTTTCTGGGCTCCCGTTCTAGGCAACGACCTACATTTAAATGATTTCTATTTATCCCTGTCTCTCTCATCCTGTCATTAGAATCCAATCTGAGCTGTTCCTACCCAGAAAAAGAAGACTCTCATTTACTCAACAAATAGCAATGCCTACCATGTTCTGGAAGCCATGAATGAGATCTCCAGGAAGCTCACTAGTCCAGCAATGCCAGAGCAACAGAGGGCAGCTCAGTAAGGAGTATTTAGGTCAGACCATGAAAATAGAGTAGAAAGGGCCGGGGAGATAGGTCAGTCCTTAAAGTGTTTGCTGAGCAAATTTGAGAATCTGAGTTCCAAAAACCTCAGGTTGGGGTGTACTTCTAATTCCAGTGCTGGGAAAGTGGAGGCAGACAGATCCCTGGGATAACTGCCAAATCAACCTAGCCTACTTAGCGAACCTTGAACCTCGGGTCCCAGTGAGAGACCCTCTCTCAGAAAACAGATGGACAGCTCCTGGCTTCCGGCTCTGGAAAAGTAGCAACCAAAGTCGACCTTTGGCCTTCATAGGCACATGTATGCACACATACACACACACACACACACACACACACACACACACACACACACACACACTTGTGGATGCTTAGCCATCATATATAGCATGTTAAAAGTACAATGGAAAGACAACTTTGCCCAAGAGTTGGCATAGGCACAAGGACACATAATTTGTCTACCTAAATATGAACATTTTCTGGAAACTTTGTCTCATCAAAGCTGAGAGAGAGAGAGAGAGAGAGAAAGAGAGAGAGAGAGAGAGAGAGAGAGAGAACTTCCCTAAAATAGAGTACCTACAAGTTGCAAACCTATATATAGATATTAGTGAAAGAAAAGCTGAGTCTGTCCTCTGGGGCTCCAGTGCCTGCCCTGAATCCTTTATTAGATATAGCAACCTCAGTGGAGGAGGGAGCAACTTGAAGATCTAAAGGAAAAGCCAACACAGACAGCAGCGCCTCAGAGAGATGGCCTTGACCTCTGCCATGGTGGGGGAGAGGAAGGTGTTCCCCAATAAAGAGCTGCACTTCTTACACAAAGCCCACCTGCACACCTTCCCCCAGCCACCGAGTGCCTACAGGAGATCTCAGAGCCCAGTATAAAAATAGGCTTCCTCATAGCAGCTGAAATGAAAGCAACCACCTTAACAGATAAAGATCTCTGGACCAGAGCAGTAGCATGTAAGAAACCAAGTTTCTGAGTTCACATGGGACATTTCTGTGCTAAGAGATGTAAACACTGATCTGAGGCTAGGGGGTGGAGCCTGGGGGTGGAGCCTGGGGGTGGAGCCTGGGGGTGGAGCCTGGAGATGGCAAGAAGACTTGTCCCAGGAGAAGAAGCCAGCAGGACAAAACAGAGCAAAGGTCACTGACAGAACAACGTTCCACCACTTTCCTTAGCAGCCTTTTGGTGCAAAGATATAAAAGGGCAGGGGAAAACAATTTCGGAAGAAGCCAAGGTCAACATTAATCATCTTCCTTCTATAAGGAGAGTATTCCTAGACCATTTTATAGTGAGGTCATCTGGGTGTACAGGCTAGGTGTTCTGTCAAAGTGAAATTTCTTAGTAAGTGCAACAGCAGGGGCTAGAACCCAGGCAACCACTCTGGCTCACTTCTAAGCTCCCGCTTTTCTATGAGGCCCAGCGGAAATATACATACATGGTCTCTATCAATATAATCCCATGATGAAGTAGGTCCCACAAAACACACAGGGTAAGGAAGGCCAGGAGGTATGGGAGATCCCCTGTGGCAATGTGGGTAGATGTTCTGCCTTCTATCAGATCTGGGAGACATCATGCAGGATTCTGCAGGCTTGAGGTGGCAAAGGGTTCACTGAAGTTTGCCACGGGCAAGTTCAATGAAGGCTTGAGATTCCTTTCTTCAAAATGAGTTTCAGTGATGGTGGGTTGTCACAGTGAACACAGAGGAGGGGGTCTGCCGTGAAGAATACCACACTCTCCCCAGTCTGGACAGAATCAACTTTACACTAGAAGGAACTATTGTGACTCCTAAAGAGGGACTTCATCATTCATGAACCCACTAAGGCTTCTGGACTGTTCATGCATAAAGACCCTGTTTTGTTTTGTTTTGTTTTGTTTTGTTTTGTTTTGTTTTGTTTTGTTTTGTTTTCAAATGACTTCAAGTACAGCTCTGCATGTAGGTCACACTATCACCTCGCTGAATGCCAATCACCTTCCAGGGAAGCAATGA
>JANHMN010000010.1:42936902-42956555 GCA_030674055.1 Rhabdomys pumilio | reverse complement strand
AAGAGGGAAGGAGGACATAAAAGTACAATTCACTAGCTCCAGCTCATGGGGGAGGGGGCAATGGATTTCTGTAAACAATAGTGTGAAAATATCACAGCCCACTGAGCTGGATGTCAAAGGAAACAGAAAGCAGAAAGGTCTGCTCCCCAAGGTCTGTGTGATTTACAGAAAGTACCAAAGAAATGTCAACAGGGTGAGGGGTTGAAGGAAGTGGACCAGACTGCCATCAGATGGTCCTAGCTGACAGCCTTGAGACTTTCCTGCCCTCCTTTCCAGTCCAGAACGACTAAGATCAAGATTTGAGACTCCATGGACTCAGGTGTGTGGAGTCTTTTAAACAATTCCTGGGGCACTATTCCAGGGGGGGCTTTTGATTTGTGGATCATTCCAACAGGGCACAAGGAACACGTAGGTGTTACTGACAGAAGACACTGCCTGTGTCCCTCTAAGAAACTACATTCTTAAAAAGACGTTTTTACAAGTGAAGAGAAAGCTGGGCTCAGGCCAGGTTGGCTACATGGAACCCGATGAGCTAATGATGTAACCATGAATGAGGCCCAGATGCCTGTGTCTTGAACAGATGTTTCTTGAGATAACCAGGCGTCCTTGGTTCCTGAACTCACAACATCAGCTCCTCACCTGGCTTGCCAACTCTTCCCAGGCTGCCCATGCTTCTCTCTCCTTTGAAACCTTTCTTGATTACTCAAGACCTAGTGAGAAACGGCAATCCCCACCCCCACACTCCCCCACATCACACAGGACCCAGGACTCACCTCTAGCTGTTAGACAGGTCTGGGGTCTATCTATTTCTGATGCTCACTTGCAAGCCTGTGGGTCACACCTACTATGTGCATAGGATACAGCTATTGAGGGAGTGAAAGGACTATAAACAAAGTCCTCTAGGTAGTCAGTGTTCTGGTGGCATGAAGCCTTCACAAACCTGTCTTTGTTGACTTTGAAACTGCCACACTAATTTGCAGCCTCCTTCAGAATTCTTCATACAAACCACACACATTCAGCCGGTCATAGACTACCCTATCCCCCTGGATTTTGAATGTTTCATGACAGGAGTTCCTTGTTTGCCAAGGGCATTGGTACACCACAATACTCTCTCTTTGTTCTGCTTGCCTTAACCCTCACTTGGACAACAGGCATCAAAACAGGTTCCCTGCAGATGAAGATGCAGACACCCTATCATATCATATGCTCACGTGTGTGTGCGCACACACACACACACACACACACACACACACACACACTCACACCTGCATGAACTGAGCCCCACTTACCTCTCCTCATCCTTGAAGATAAATTTCCGCAGCTTGAGGTCACGCAGCACCAGCCCTCCATCGTGGCAGTGGGCCACAGCCGAGGCAATCTGGTAAAACAGTCGGGCTGCCTCCTCCTCCCTCAGCTTCTTGCAAGTGCGGACAAAGGAATGCATGTCTCCATAGCTTCGCTCAAAAAACACATAGGCTTTGGTCTCTCCCAGGAGGATTTCTGTGATTTGGTTGATGTTGCTATGGGCAGACAGGCAGAAGCAGGGGGCTAGGGACTCCTGGTAGCAGCTGATCTCAAACACCTAGGACAGAATTGACAAGATTCCAGTCAGAGGTGCCTCCTATGACCTGAATTGCAGAATGCTGAATCCTCTCATAGGCTCGTGCTTTGACATGGCATAAAGAATATGAAACTTAGACCCCACACACCAGTTCTGTCTGCTACCAGCTGTGTAGTGTAGTGCAAGAAAAACCAACCAACCAAACAAACAAACAAACAAACAAACAAAAAACATGTCTTGACTTCTCTGAACCACCAAAGCTTAAATGGCATAACATGGATAAATGAAACTTGATTCAGTGTTGGTGGAGAGAGTCTAGGAAAAATAGAAAAATGCTAATTTTTACTGTTCAGTGTATATGTGTGTGAGTGTGTGTGTGTGTGTGTGTGTGTGTGTGTCTGTCTGTCTGTCTGTATGTATGTGTGTGTGTGTGTGTGTGTGTGTCTGTCTGTCTGTATGTATGTATGTATGTATGTATCTTGTCTGTCTGTATCCATGTGTGTATCTCTGTGTCTGTGTAGAGGTCAGAGGTCAGTCTCAAGTATGGCTCTACAGGAAACTATCCACCTTGTTTTTTGAGACAGGGTCTCTAATTGGCCTTGAACCTACCCATTTGGTGTGCCTAGCTGACCAGGGAGCCATGGAATCTTCCTGTCCTTGTCTTGCCAGACCTGATATCACAAGCATCACACACAGCTTTTTAAATGTGGATGTTGGATCTCCAACTCAAGTCTTTATGCTAGTGTGGCAAGCACTTTACTGTCTGAGCTATCACCTAAGCGCAAATATTATTACTCTTCCCTATAGTTACCACAGCTACATTATAGAAAAAGTGGATACAGAAAGTTACAAATTAAAAAATAAAAAACTACTGGACCTCAGGAGAAAGACAAGCATCTCTTTACTCTAGGAAAATGTGCACAAAAGAACAGTTAATTCATTTACTATCAAGGCTTTTCTCCATCGTCTTCTATGTGTGATGAATTCATTTTACGGTTGTGCAAACTGAGGCACAGAAAACAAATTTAAACTCTTGCCCCCAGTGGCAGCTCTAGGATTAGCACAGGGACCTTCTCCATAGAGAGCCAGACTGGCTTCCCTTTTCCCTCCTCAGATATCTAACTCAATGAATCAATTATGCAATGATTTTTCTATGAATCAGAGTTAGCCTGTGAAATGCCACCTCACTGTTGCTTAAAAAGAAAAATGCACCATCAATGCCTTCTGAACAGATCTAAGAAACGAATGCAACAGAAAGATTGTAAGAATAGAAAGGACGCTTTTCATTTACTTCAAAGCCTATAGTGACTCAGCTATACCAGCACCTAGGGTTGGAATGGGGTTTCCCTTGCTCAGGAGGATGTGCAAGGGGGAGCTATTTGGAAGTGGTATGGGGTGAATGAAGGGGGGGGGGTTCATTTAAAAGCAGGCTTGGTCGAAACGGTTTAACCATCTTCTGAGTAGCAGTGAATTCGTGTCACTGGGTCCCAACGAGACCCTCATCAGCAGTATTCCGAGTGTGGTAGGAGAGAAGCAGAAAAAAAAATCCTTCCTGGGTGATGCTTATCACTCTGGCTAGGCCATCATTCATCCGAATAGGATAGATAGCATGGATAGCGTGCACAAAGAATCTCCTTCTTTGTATAGTAAACACCCTGACCTAGACACCATAACCTTTTGTGGGTCCTGATACCACCCAGGAACCTCGGTCTCACTTCACTTTGCTAACAAGGCCCAGTCTGGAATGCACGTGTTACCCTAGAATCCTTCTGAGGGAATTCCTGGGCCTTCTGTAGCCCATTCAAGGAAACACAGGCTGCAATATAAAATTCCAAGAGTTAAGTAACTGAGCATTAAGGAAAAAAAAAAAAAAACCTGTGAGTCAAACAGGGACAATAAGCACCTCACGGAGGCTGGTGCTAACTGGGGCTGAGGAAGCAAAGTCAACAGTAAGGCTGTGAATGAGCCATAATGAGGTATCTCAGGAAAGTGGCACAGCTGTTGCCACTACACCCTCGAATTTAAGAATGAATGCTTCAGGCTCCCCGGAGACCACAAATCACACCCTGATACTGTCAAATGATGACCTCAGAGCAGCGACCTCAGTGGCCCGCTCAATTAGGAATCTGAAATGCTTGAGTCAACCTTAGCATACAGGCTACAGGCCACAGAACAGGGGAAGCCTCAGCAATTTCATCGTGGAAAACACACACACACACACACACACACAGAGGCTAATGTCAACAAGCTGCATTATGTAACAAGCATGATTTGTTCTGAAGCATCAGGCTGTGGGTTCTGTCGCCATGGCCTACCGTTCTGATTATTTATAATACACTTCCTGTTTCCAGTTACCTTTCAAAAAATAAAATAAAATAACCTTTTACTCAGCATGGTTAGCCTGCTCTCCCACAGCATGGTTGAAAAGCTGAATGAACAGGGAATTAAATGAAAGTAGCAAAACAAATTCGTGGCAGCTTCCCAATGTGGCCATACCCTTTGTAGGAGAATGCAAAATGGTGGACAGAAAATGAAAAACTAAAAGAATTGCTTACAGTTTCCTAAACAGGAAGAAGCCAAACTTTTATTAGTGGCTATAACAGGCATTTATAGGCTTGGACTGGTATTTAAACCATCACCCTCAAGTGCAAAAATCAAGCCCTGAGCCTGGGTGCCAGCTCCTTTTAAATGTTTAATTGGGAGCCTTGGTTATATAATGTGACAGTTCAGATAAGGCCCTAAGATCAGGCCACATTCATCATGTCTGAAAAGAAAAAAAAGAAAAAGTGCCCACTCTGCCAAGATAGTAATTATGTCATTCTGCACAATAGCTACAAGAATTTTTGTGAAAACAGCTAAAGACCCCCTAAAGATCCTTCCCTACTTTGGCTAACTAAAGTAGGCACGTGGAGGCAATAATCAGGCTGGGGGATTTTGCTTATGCCTCTGGAAGCTCTTCCCTGCACTCCTCCCCCACCACAAAGACTGTCCGACAGAATACTCTAATGAGTCCTCCACAGTAACACAGTCTTTCTACTTCTGTACTTTTTATTGCATAAACATGAAGCTAGGAAACAGGAACCCCATGAGAAGACATCAAAAAGAGGTGGATTCAAATGTGGAGGTTTCTGACTCCTACGTCGAGCTCAAGAGCCTACAGTGTGTATACTGGGGCAGTTCATAGCATCACCCTCATAAAACTCTCCTGGAGAGGGATGCACACAGCTATGCTTGTAGAAGCCACCCACATCTCCTCAGGGAAGAAGGCAGGAGAACAGAAGCTCTGGAGTCCTCAAGGGATGACCTCTGTCAAACAGAACAATGATACCGCACTTAAATCCACTTGCAGCCGCACTGTAATTGGTGAAGAGCTGATTCAATGTTGGAAATAACTAAACCAACAGATTAAGTACAGTTTGGGGGCAGGGAGCAAGTCTGAAAATGACACTATAAGGTCAGCCTAGAGTGAAATATGTCTCGAAAGATCAGAAAGGAGAAGGAAGAGAGGCCAGAGACATCCCTAGTTTTAAACAAAGAATGAATAGCAAGATGCTCTTGCAGAATCTGGCCACAGACAGTTTTTACAGAAAATCATCTCTAGCCTTTGGGGGAGAAATATATTAAAATGCTGTTCTGAAGTTGAGCAAAAGGAGGAGGGATGCTCACTGCCGATGATGGTGCATATTTCATAGGAGAATGACAGCTCAGTGGAATTCATTCATTTCAAAGGATGACTGTCCTATTGTGCAGTGTGCAGGGCTCCAATCAGACTCTGAGTTGCCTACTAAATTTAATGCTTTAGCTGGGCATAGTTGCTCTTGATTACAGTAACTTGGAGAAGATGAAAAACCCCCCGACACTTAGTCCATGCAAACAGCAATATTTAAAGAGTCTTTGGTTTTCCTCTAAATTTCGGAAATAAATAATCTCAGAATTGCCTGAAGATCTTCGCCCACCCGGTTTTTACAAGGAAGCGCTCCAACTCAGTACGAAATAAGGTGATTTCACAAAGCAGCCAGTGATTAATTGAGAAAAGTGTAATACAGTACGTGTAGCACAGACAGATGTGCTCAGCACCCATTTCAAAGACAGCACGGTCGCACTTCCGCCTCAATAAATAAATAAATAAATAAATAATAAATAAGAACAGAAATTTAAGTGGTAATGTATTCTTGATCTACATCTAGTTGTGGGAAGTCCTGTTCTCCACTACAGTAGGAAACTGACTGTAGTCAAATATTTTGTTACTATCCTTCCTCGGTCCTCTCGTCTGGTACTTGGTGAGCTCACACAAAGACACACAGACACACAGAGACACAAACCAGTTACTGTTCAGGGTCAAAGACAAAAAGGAAATTGAAGTGCCTTTCTTAGTACTAGCACAGGGGGCTCCAAAGGGCAGTCTCTAAACAGGCAAAGGTGACGTTGTGGGCGCAGGGGGAGCAACAATGGGGGTGTGCAGTCAGGGAGTCTGAAGATGCGATGAAACCTAGACAAAAAAGACCCAAAGGATTCGTTGTTCACCCTAAGGTGCGCAAGGGGCGAATTTTCACTCCAACCTTCTTTTCCAGGCTTCAGGCAGAAGAAAGAGCGTTAAAGCCCCTCTTCCCCCGCTAGAGCCTTGGGCTCAGCCAGAGGGGACACTTTCTGTGTGTCTTTTTAAAGGCCACCTTTGGAACAAAGGTTTAACACCTGCAGGCTGCTAAGAACAATGGCTACAAAAGAAACCGAAGGAGCTGCGACGGAAAACAAACCGGGGATTCCCTAGTCCTTGCAGAGAGGGAAGGGGAATCGACCTAGAGAGAGAAATGCCCCGGCAAGGGGAAGCAGCCCTGTGCACCGGAGCTCTACGAGCCTCCTAAGGGCACGCGTGTCCCTGCCCCGGTTCAGATTCGCCGCCCTCCCTCCCCGGATCTCCCCAAAACGCCCCCGCTGCAGCCCGCCCCATTGTCTGAAACGGTCTGAAAACTTCGCAACTAGTCGAACGTGGACAGACAAACAAATAAACCGGTTTGACGAGGCCAGGCATAATGCTCCCAAAAATCTTTTGCCCCTGGACTTGAGAGCTTTGCGACCACTCGCACCGTCCCGGCCCCTAGCAAAGGGCTCAGGGTGATTTTAATTTTATTTTTAAGCAAAAGACAAAACGCAAAAGCAAAGCTGGGCTGGTTACCTTGCACACCAGCTCTTCTCCACTGTGCAGATGCACAGCGCGGAAAACGTGGTCTCCCTCCAGAGGTTCCAACAGTAAGTATTTCCCGATGCAGGAAACGCAATGCGACAAGTTCGGAGTCTCGGGCGGGCTCGGAGAGCCAAGGTTCGGGCTGAAACTCTGGCTGGGCTCAGCGGACCTTATAGACGACAGCTCTTCGAAATCCTGGGTTTTGTTCCGCGATCTCCCATATCTTGCTATTGTGATAGGGGTAGACCTGTGTATGTTCATGAGTGTGGGGATCGCACACCACAAAACAAACAAACAAACCAAAAAAAAAAAAAAAAAAACCCGCTGGAGAGATGGATGAGCCGCGGGTGCAGGCGCCTCGGTGCCACCGACTTAAAAGGATCAAGAAGGGAGGGGACCCGTCTGGGGCTCCGTGGAGAAAGAGTTAAGAACTAGCCCCCAGATGAGAGCCGCAGGGCTGGTCCCCGGCTGCGAGCCCCGCTCCCGGGGGTGCTCGCTCTGCGGACAACTCAGGTCCTTTTGTTACCCAGAAGCCGCCAGCGCGGTGCAGAACCGCACTCTGGAGCCAGTGGGTTTCTGTTCGCAGCGTGGACCTGGACAAGTGAGCGTGCCTCTGGGGTGCGGAGCTGCAGCGCCGGGCTCCTGAGCGATCCCCAGCTGAGGATCCGCAGACCGGGCGGAGGAGCCCTGCGTGGAGTTTGTGCAGTCTTCAGGGAGCGCGCGGCGCCGGCTCGCCCTCCACGCGTTAGAAACCAAACAAAAAGAAAAAGGAAATAAGCACGGGTCTACCGGCTCACGCCGCGCGGCAGCCAGAATCCGCGCAGCACCCCCCCTTTTTGGTGGAAAGGGTGGGGGGCGTGGAAGGGGGTGCTAGAGAAGGCAGTTACCTAGGTCTTAACTGTAGATGGCGTCTGAGGCTTTTCCAAAAAATCGCAGATCTCTGTCTCTCTCTCTCTCCAAAAAAAAAAAAAAAAAAAAAAAAGAAAAAAAAAAAAAAAAAAGCAAAATAGCAAAGGAGCATTTAACTTGGGGCGATCAGCAGTGGCAACAAAAGATTGCAAAAGCTAAGTAGAGAGTGCGGAGTAGGGCAGGCACAGGTACCGCGACAAAGCCCAAAGCTGAGCCCGCGCGGTCAGCACTAGCTCTTGCTGTCGCTGCTCACGTCCCAGATCCTCCTCCGATGAAGTAAGAAGTGCGGGCGGTGACCCGGAGGGACCAGCAGCAGGAGCTTTCCGGGGGTCCTGCAGGAGCTGGCAGCAGAGGCTTCCAGGACTCTCAACCCGCGGCGTTCCTTTTCCGCTGCACAACTGGGTCTTGAGCCTTGGAACAATTTGCAAACCACTCTGGTCTCCCGATGCCTGGAGACCAAACTGCACGGCGGGGTTTGTTCTGGTGGAAAAATAAAAATCGACGGCTTATCTTCTTTTCTTCTTTTTTTCTTGCCACCCAGAAGTAGGAGAGGACCGTGTATTTAAAAATTAAAGGGGATGGCCACGGCGCCCTAGGCCAATCCCGGCGCTCAGCACGCCCGCATCCCCGGGCGAGGCGGTATTAATAGTTACTTACGTGGCCGGGGATCTCGGAGCGAGCCCGGCTGTGTGTGCGCGTAAGTGTGCGCGCGCGCCTCGCTCGCTCGCGCTCGGTCTCCCCATTCAATGTCACCGACACATTTCCACTGAGCCCCCGCCCTCTTCGCCAGCCCCGCCCCACCCACGCCCCGGCCCCTGTCATTGAGCCCGGAGCCCATCAATCAGCAGCGCCGCTGCCAGTGCGCGCGCGGCTCCCCAGCGCCCGCCGGCGGCCAGGGCTGCTGCCGCCACTCCAGCAGCGCCCTCGCCGGGGGGCGCCGGCCTCGCCCCTGGATAGCTCGGCCAGGCGCGAGGTAAACAGTGCTTTATATCCTTCCGCAGTCCAAGGGCTCTGGGCTCGCCTGGCCTGCTGCTCGCGCTGGAGAGCCAGGGATGCTGGGCTGTGTATCTACCACCATCGCCACACAACACCGGCAGGCTCAGATCAACTTTGGGACTTTGAATTTCTTCCCTGGGATTTTCTGAAGAAAGCGTCGCATCTTTTGAGTACCGGGCCCCCCTTTGCTGCGATATTAACCTGAGCAAACAGCTCCCCTCGGTTTTTAAAGAATGAAGGATTCTTGCAGCCGCTCTACTACCCACAGTCTCTAGAATTAGTTTTATTCTTTCTTTCCAGTGCTTCTCATTTCAACAGAAGTCCATTGTGAGCTTGTAGTCGGCAGTAACCACCCCTTCCGCCCCTCCCCCACTTCTCAGTTATAGGATTGGGGGTACTTTCAGCGTCTTTTGACTTCAGGACAAGGCCTTTTGGGGAAACTCAGGGACACACACCTTTGCACCCACACCTCCAGCAAAAGATGCTGACTCCTAGCCAAGGAACGAACGAGGCTTCTCCAATCCTGCCATCTCAGGATGTGGGCCAGGAACACATTCAATACTGGGTTCAACTGAAGCCTGCACTTTAACCCCCAGCTTATTCTTAACGTCCTGGGAAGTTTCTGGACTCTTGGCTTGAGCAAACCGGAGGAAAGTTCAGACCACAGCTTCAGCCTCTTAACTTTACCTAACGAATCCTGGTAAGAGAAGCAATGTAGCAGGGGAAAACAGAAAGAGAAAGAGAAGCAACCAAGGTCTGGGGCGAGGCTGCTGGGAGTACTCTTGAGTTTTTACACGTATAAGGCACCTCTTTCTATGAGGGAGGCCACTCTGTAATAATCTTCTGCACTACCACTTTTGAACAAAAATAGAGAACTATTTATAATTATAGTTAACTAGTACAATAATGACTCTAAAGATCAGGAACTCCCTGAGGGTTGTTTCAGAGTGGTGAATGGACCTTGTTTGTCCAGCTGGCCATCCTAGGGAATGGATTTTGAGAAGAAACTAAAATGGCCTTCTCACAGATTTCCCATCTTTCTCCCCACTCATCCGCCTTGAACTCAGTCTTTGATCCCTAAACTGTCCCTTAAGGGGATAACAACTTGAGGATGTCACCATGACTACAGACTAGTGGGCCATGTAGTCTCTGCCCAGTTCAAGAACAGGTCCTAGACAATCTCTACAAAGGATCCATGGAGAAATGTCCCCTGTGGTCACTATTGGGTGACTATCACCAAACTTTCTCATAAGAAAGTTTGAGAGCCCTGTGTTCAGAATCAGTTTCAAATTTCAGAAGAAAACTGAGTTGGTTTGTTTTGTTGTTATTGTTTATTTTTGGTTTGGTTTGTTTTCTTCTCCAGGTCTCTAGTTTTCATCTGTTAAATAACAGCCCTGCTTACCTCATGTGATTCCTAGAACTGCAGTTGCAATTCTGGGAAATCTATGAAGAATTATGATAATGTTTTTCAACCTGTGAGTTGTGACCCTTTTGGGGTGAACAACCCTTTCACAGGGGTCACATATCAGATATTTACAGTATATTCATAACAGAAGCAAAATTACGGTTATGAAGTAGCTGTGAAATAATTTTATGTTTGGGGGTCACCACAACATGAGGAAGGTGCATTAAAGGATGGTAACATTAGGAAGGTTGAGAACCATTTGATGTGTTTATAAAAATATAAAGAGAGGGGTGATACGTTCTATGGCGGTGTGGTGAAGTACAGGAGAAAGAGGATGTCTCAGCGGGCCCATGAAAAGGCATCCCTTCCCCCTGAGGGAACAGCTACACGAGATATAGTATAGAAAAGAGTTTATTCTGGGCATGGGGAGGGGAGTTAAGAGGTTAGTAAAGGCAGAGAAAGGTACAGAGAGAGAGTAGAGAAGTAGAAGCATTCCGTGAGCATGCGGTAGGAGGGGCGAGGGAGCAAGAGCCCAAGAGAAATTTACAAGAGATCAAGAGAGGGAGGAGGGGGCAAGCAGCCCCTTTTATAGTGGGTCAGACCTACCTGGCTATTGCCAGGTAACTGTGGAGTAGAGCATACCTGGCTGTTGCCAGGTAACTGTGGGGTGGGGTTTAGACAGAATGCTAACACCATTGGCATATGAGAAGCTTATCCCTGTGTTGAAGATCCAAATATAAATAGGATTTGGTGTCCTCCGTGCAAGAGCTCAGTCTAGCCCAGAGTGGGAGTAAGAAACGTGTGTGTGTGCGTGTGTGTGTGTGTGTGTGTGTGTGTGTGTGTGTGTGTACACAGAGACAGAGACAGAGAAGCAATGTAGCCATTACAATATGGCAGCCCAAGGAAGCATGTACTTTTCCAGGACTCCAGATTTGGTCTCTCACTCTTGCATGCACTTCTCTCTCTCTCTCTCTCTCTCTCTCTCTCTCTCTCTCTCTTTCTCTCTCTCTGTCTGTCTTTCTCTCTCTCTCTGTCTGTCTTTCTCTCTCTCTGTCTGTCTTTCTCTCTCTCTCTGTCTGTGTGTCTCTCTCTCTCTCTCTCTCTCTCTCTCTCTCTCTCTCTCTCTCCTTATTCTCTGGAATAAACCCAGAGAAAATATTTATTGAGAACTACTATGTGACAGACACTGGATATGGAGAAAATATGGCCGTTGAAAATATAGATTTTCTTTCGTTTTGGACATTGAAACAGTCTTGTGAGTCATAAAAGAATACACATAAGAGATTATTGTTGGCCATTTAGGCAGAGAATATACGAAAGAAAAGGAGTAGGAGGATCTAGCTTTCTAATAATTTGAATGCTCAGTGTCATCAACTGGGCTGCAACCGGCCAGGTAAGCTGCGAAGCAGGTTACAATTACACTGGGAGTGGCTGGTCATACTGCAACTGAAGACTACAGTGTTCTAGTAGAGAAATAGATTCCACTCTAAGCTGACTTTCGATCAGGAAGTATATTGAGGTATTAGGAAGACCATACTGGTGCCCATTATGGAGTTAATCAGAGGGCGTCAAAGAGAAGAGAAAGCATTGTAGCCCTAACAAGGTGGTTCTCAACCTGGGGGTCATAACCCCTTTGGAGGTCTCGTGTCAGATATCTTGCATAACAGAAACACGGTTACAGTTATGAAGTAGCAACAAAGGTAATTTTATGGCTGGGGTCACCACAACGTGAGGAACCGTATTAAAGGTTCGCAGCACCAGGAAGGTTGAGAACCACTGCTTAACAACAGATCAGGCATAGCCTAAGTTTATACAGATGTCTGACGGGGTCCTGCCCCTCACAGACAGTGAATCCATCACTTCTCAGGGAGAGATATGGCAGCTGTTCTGTTCCTTTGTAAAGCCAAATCTTTGTGTTTGCAATAAAATCATTATAGTGCAGGGTAAACCTGACCATTCTTAGCATAGACCTCAACCTCCCCTCTACCTGCTGATTCATAGAAACGTGAGTGGGAAACTCCATGTACCCAAGTTCTAGCCATGAGATCTTAGATGATTTTAAGACACTTTAATCTCAGTGTGGGACTATGATCTGAATTTTTGCCAACACATGAAATCTAAGAATGGTACAGATACAAACCAAGGAACACAACATCCTATACACAATAGAAATCAGTTCCTGTTATTATCAACGCGGCTTGTTACATTGGCAAGATGCAGCCATGGAAAGCAACTAAACATACAACGATTAGGGAAAGTAATAAGTAAAAGGTTTACAGTATCAATAAGACATGAGAGTTATTAAGTATAACTACAGAAGTAGGTGAATATAGTTTATAACAATAGTGAGGTTCTGTGTAGGTATTAAAACAAGGATGATACACATAGAACGATATAACTTTTTCTCTGGCCATGTTGAAGTAATTCTATCAAATGCTGTCACCATCCCAGGTTGTAGACTCCATGCTATCAGGAACATTCTCTTATCCTGAAATGCATTTACTTCTTCCCTCTCTTCATAGCTCATTAGTTAATTTATTCAGCAAATAAGTAGTGGCTGCCAACAGTGTGTGACACTCTAAGCAAGTTCTGTGTTTAATAAATAAATAAGTATATTTTGAAAAGTACTTATTTGAATGCTACATCAATGTGACCATAGGTGTTCTCTAGAGGAACAGTGTGTCTGTGTGTGTGTGTGTGTGTGTGTGTGTGTGTGTGTGTGTGTGTGTCTGTGTGTTATTAGGCTGCTACCAAAGGCATGGCCCATATTTAAGGTGGATCATTCCACCTCAAGAGATCTGGATTTAGCATCGGTCTCCTCACTTCAAATGATTTGGTTAAGAAACAGCCCTCACAGGTAAGTGTACCCAGCCACTTGACTTAGTTAATTCTGCTGTAGTCAAGAATAGCCATCATGATAGGTGATAACAGTTCTCTCTTAATTCTCACATGACAAGCCTAAGCCCACAAGCTTGTAAGAAATTTCAAGAATGAGCTGTAGAAAATAGCAGGTCATGCTGTGTATAGATCTCAGCCTGCCCCAAACCAAAGCATTTTATTCCCATTGAGATGTCTCTGAATGGCTTCTCTGGGGTTATGTAAAATGTAGTTATCTCAGTCCAGTCTGTTGCTATAACAAAATAACACACTTGTTCATTCACAAATAACACACATTTACTTCTCATAGGGCCTAAGAGTGAGAAGCCTGACCTAAGCACTGGAAGCCTTGGCATCTTGTCAGGACTTGCATCCTGGTTACATACAGTGTCTTCATATAGGGTCCATATGTGATGGAAAAAGTGAGGCAGGAGAATGAAAGCTCCTATAGAAAGATGCTAATCCCATTCATAACTTCCCCAAAGTCCTACTTCCTGTTACTGTAGCATCAGATTAGTGTTTCACATGTAAATGTAGGGGAACACAGACCCCCAACTTTATAGCAGCACTCCTCCACCATACCTGGTACACTGGGTGCCCTGCACTTTGGGCTGGAACTGGGAAGCCCTGGGATCACATGGTGCTCACTTCAGTTGCATACTCTGCTTTCAGCACACCAAGGTCTTCCCTCTTTGCTTGGCTTGGGTCATACCCCCTTCATACTAGGTGTGTCCTTCTTTCTACAGAGTGTTTTTCAAGACATTTCCCCCACCACCAACTCCCTGGACTCACACAGTTTGGAGGTCATTTTCCCCGGTTCTCCTCTTTGCCCTTGACTTCATATTCCCTTGTTGACTCTGGAAACAATTTCTGCCATTCATTTCTGCTACAAAGGGGAAGGGGCTGGAGAAGAAGACACCTTTCTCTGTAACTCCAGAGCAGTCACGAGAGAGACATTCAGCAAGGTTCACAGAGGAGCTGTGTTTACACACAGTGGAGAAGTCTAGATGCATTTGGTGAGGTGATGAGGCTTAGGACATACTTCTAGGCTTTGGCACATATCAATGCTATTAGCTCCGTGTAAATTGCTCCATTACATAGAAAATCTCCTCTAGCACTCACTTCAGTACTTGTAAATCTTTAATCGCACTTTTAGAGTTCTAAACCAGCCCTGTCTTTCTCCTTGGCTCTTATAGAAAACTTCAAATTATTGGCCCACTTTATAGATGAGAGCATTAAAACACAGAGAGATTCATTTATTCTATGATAGCTCATTCCTCAGTGACCTTAGAGGTGTCTGCATGTGTGTGTGTGTGTGTGTGTGTGTGTGTGTGTGTGTGTGTGTGTGTACTGAGCTAGGAGGAATACGGCAAGGAAATGAGTTTGTTCTGAAACTATGTTTTCTTCACTATACCACACTGCATGTCATCATACATTCTAGAGTTGAGTAAGCCTTAGTTTAAATGGGCCAGTTAAAATCTTCTTACAAGTGAGAAAGGTGATTTCCTTTCTCACTGTATTTTTTTTAAATATGTTTCATTTTCTGGGAAGCCACTTCTTATTTACAAGGTGATTCCTAGTATGACTGTTAAAAGGTGACTTTCTGATTAAATATTTGTTGTACCAAGGGTAACTGGAAGATGTTTTCTTTTCTCGTTTTCCCATTGGATAAATGATCTACTAGGAAAGTCCAATGTATAATATAGAAAAAAAGGAGAAAACAATAAAGAAAAAGGACTTACAAAACTGTTTTTCTGATTTGCCTCCTCCCCACCCACCCCCACATTGCCTTTGTAGCTTCTTCTATTATGGGAAGAATAATTGTTGTGTGTCCAGTACAGAAATGAGATAGAGTTAGAGGCTGGTAAACTCAGTGTGTGATTGTTTTCTGCGTATTGTAAACTGCCTACTGTCCATTTGAACATCACTGAGCAGAGAGTAGGGAAAAGCAAAAACATGCAAAAAGGATCTCTTAAAGAACTACTGAAAGGTACAGACTAGCTGCAGAGTTAGGTTTCTGGCCAAGGAGTCAATTTGCAGGATGTTCTGGTAAACCTACCATGTGCTTCCAAGCTTGGCTCCAAAACAGACCTTGCTAGGTGGGGCAGCAGCTCCAGGGCCAGAACATCCATATTTCAAAAAACCACTTGGAATTGCTCTACCTTCTCCTTAGATGGAACAAAGTAATAATACTACACTTACGAAGGACAGGGGAGAAATGAAATGGTGATTAAGGATCCTTTTCAAATTTTATAATGCAGTCTTCAATACTGTCAAAATGGCCATAGTAGACCAATGTGAACAAGGATGAATTGAGTTTCCATGTAATTCCGGTTTCAGGCAATTAGCAAGTTGTCTTTAGATTTGGCTTTGGTTAAGATCTTAGACTAAGGTGAAGAGGAATTGATGTGTGTACCAGACTTGCCAATCCATAAAAAAAAATTGTGTATTTTGTCTTATTTAATCCGCACAATAATATTCCAAAGGGGGTTTTATTACCAGCGTCATATTAGACACTGAATGTGAAGGGAAGATCCAGTCAACCCACTGGTACATCCTGGGATGATTCCTTTGTGCAAATGTCCTAGTTGCCATCCCTTCTTCCATATCCTTTCTCTTTCTCCTCTTCCTCCTCATCTTCTTCCTTCTCCTCTTCTCCATCCACTTCTCCTCACTTTCTTCCTGAATCCAAACACAGTTCTAACTTTATGATAACTTTTGCATCATGCATTGGACACTCTGTATGGTATTTCATACATAGTGTAATGGTTGTAAAATCAAGAAAGCATCTGAAGAAGAACCTTTATCTGTAATACTTTTCAACTTCTGAGTGGGCCCAAGCCCTGGATCCCCAGATGGCCATGAGTTTAGCAAAATTAGTATGGAAGCTGACTTCCCTATGAAACAGCCTATTCAGGAAGCCATGTGTGAATAAGGATGACCCTCATAGGCTCATATATTTAAATGTTTAGTCACCAGGGAGTGGAAGTCTTTAATAGGATTAAAAAGATTAGAAGTTATGGCCTTGTTGGAGAAGTGTATCACTGGGGGTGGGCTTTGAGGTTTTCAAAAGCCCACCCCCAGCCCAGTGTTTCTCTCTTTCAATCTCTTGGCCAATGGTTCTGCACGTAGCTCTCAGATACTGCTCCTGCACCAAATGTGTCTTCATGGTCCCAGACATGATGATAATGGACTAAGCCTCTGAAACTCTAAGCAAGCCCTCAATTTAATGCTTTCTTTCGTAAGAGTTGCCTTGGTCATGGTGTCTGTTCACAGCAGTGGAACAGTGACTAAGACACATGGAAGGAATTGTTAATACAGTTGACCCTTGCTTGCACTCAAATATGCAAATATGAACTCATGCTTTGTGGCTAATAAAATGTAAATAAGAAACTGATTTCATAATGCTGGATTTGTTCCAGTGAGGCAATTAAAACATATATCTAAGTATAATTGTTATGCTTGGGACAGCATGAAATTTTATATCATTCAATAAAAGAGCATGCTAACAAATATGACTTCTAAGTAAGTTCAACTCCAGGAAGTAAACAGCCCTCTGAATGAGACAGTTACTCAGCAATTCTAGAGCTTAATCCATGACAGATTTGGGAAAAACAATGCTAAAAAGAAGTTGAATTCAGAAAGTCAACTAGTCCTCATTCAAGAATCATCACTGAGTTGACTAGTTAGAAACTTGGCAACCTTAAGAAAATAATGAAATACCTTCAAGCTTTAGTTTGAACTTCTTCTAAATGGTGAATGATACTGCTGTTCATGGGAGCACTGTGAGCAGGAGAAAACATAGAGAAACCCCTCCCTGGGTTTGGCGACTAGGCCAAAGTGAGCATTGGCTACTACTATCATTCCAACCAGGGCTAGTAATTTGGAATAAATTTTGCTCCATCTTTCCCCAGCCCCCATTGCTCTCTCTGCTGTTTCTGCCTTTTTTCTCCATGCTAGGCAAGGAAGTTCAAAGTTACATGGTGCTCTAAATCCTCTCTCACTGCTCTTAGTCCAGTGTGGAAAAACAGGAGCCTCAACATCTGGATCAAGTGACAGAGGGGGCTCCTAGGATTCCTGTCCAAGGAGTGGGGCTTGTCTTCCCCTCTCAGTGAGGTCAAATTCTGGAGCTGCTGACAGAGTTCTCTTCACAAAGTGCCTCAAAATTGCTTCAGGGAAATGGGCAGAGCACAGGTTAAACCAGCAAATTAAACAATACAATAATCCCACCATAGTAATCTTTTGTTTAGATCATCTGCCCACCTTTCAGGCTCCCTGACAAGTTTTTTGTTTGTTTGTTTGTTTGTTTTTTGTTTTTGTTTCTGAGAAAACAAAAAGTGTCACCAAGATGCTGAATGAGACTCAAGTCTCCAGTGACTCGACAACTAATCTACAACTGGAAGATGCTCTGCACACAGCCTGTGTGAACAGAGAGGAGAAGCATTTTAGAATCAGGGAGATTCAAAAGAATCTTGGCTAGATTTAAGTGAGGGAACCAGGACCCAGTGTGGGTATGGAAAGCCAGCCACCCTTGAGAACAAACACTCAAAGCGATCTCTCCAACAATAATTAATCAAGAACCTTAAGATTTTAATACAGTTCTTGAAATTTGTATTTTCAATATAATTTTCAAATAAAAATTAATGCAAGAAGATCTATGGTAATAGACATTTAGATTTTCAAGGAGGTTCCCTCTGCATTAGGCTTTCCATGGCTACCCTAGCTTCATATTTTTTCTTTCTTTAGGAATGGGAGAAAAACTGAAAAAAATGAACTCAGTTCTATTCTACATCTGACTACTGATAAGTGCTTCACAAACACTAGCTCACATCTCATACTAATCGGGATGTATTGAGAGAAGGAAGCACATTTTATTCAGAAGAAAAATGACACCAATAAGAACTAGTTGCTTCGGTTAGCTAGTAGAGAGGAGAGGGAGTCTGTGGTTGTTAGTTTTAATTGTCAACTTTACACAATTTAGAATCATATGATAAGAGATTCTATCAGTTTGGCCATCAGGACTCTCTGTTGGGAAGGTCATGGTCTTAATAAGGTGGCAAATGTGCTGGGGACCTAGGTAAAAGGATAAAAGGATATGGAACAAGGACTGTTGTTTTTTGTTGTTGTTATTGTTGTTGTTGTTGTTGGGTTTTGTGTGTGTGTGTGTGTGTGTGTGTGTGTGTGTGTGTGCTTTTCTGATTTTAGATCATCCATCCTGCCACTATTGATTCCTTCACTGATACTGGAAGGAGCTTCTTTGGGCTTTCAATATGGATGTAAGACCAGCAGGTCTGTTGGAATCCTCAAGGCTTCCAGTGTGAGATGAGGACTGCTAAGAGATCCATGGACCAAACAACTACCAGAAATTCTCAGCCTCTCCAGTGTGAGACAGCCATTGTTGGACTAGACTGTGGCTTGTAACCTAAACATTAAATTCTCTTTATATATTTATACATACATACATACATACATACATACATACATATATACATACATACACACAAGTATACACACAAACACAAATACACACACACATTAATTATTATCTAATATATATTATGTTCCTTTAGAAAACGCAAGAGTCCAGCGTCACATCAATCAATATCTTGTCAGCACTGATTGAGAGTCTGGTCAGTCAACGTCTGGTCAGTCATCTCAAGAGCTCAAGATACCAAAACAAAATATACAGACTGGGTAGCTTAAATAAGGAATTGTTCACTGTTCTGAAGAAATAGACAGATGTGATTGATAGTCAACCTTGCTTGTCACTGAAAATTTCGAATCACCTGAGTTTGGGTGGGGAACTTCTAGATGTGTCCATGAGGATATTCCCTGGAGATGTCACTGAGAAGAGACAACCTGACTAGTGCCTTCCCTGTGGGCTATGGTCTCAGACTGAATTAACAGAAGAAAGCAAGATGAGCGTCTCTGTTCTTCTTAGTTTCCTACTTGATGGCTTTAGCTCCCTGACTCCAGGTATACTCATGTGGTGGCTACTAATAGTTGTCAACTTGACTACATCTAGAATTAACTAAAGCCTACGGGCTAGGTATACCCATGTGGGATTTTTTTTGTAAGTAAATCATTTGAAGTAGGAAGACACACTTCTAATCTGCATCTTTGAGGTGGCAAGATTCTCCTTTAATCTGGACCACGCTTTCTGCTGGCAGCCTATATAAAGGACATGGAAGGAAGAAGCTCAGTCTCTCTTTGCCTGCTCACTGTCACTCTCTTGCTAGAGTGGCATTAAAACCTACTTCAGGATTCTGGTGTACACTGAAGACTATCTAAACAACTACTAGATGTTTGGACCTTGCATTGGTAGACAGCCATTGATGAACTAGCTGAACCACAGCCTGTAAGTCATTCTAATAAATCTCCTTTGTACCTATTCTGTAGCTTCTATTCTTCTAGAGAACCCTAACTAATCCAACTCACAATGGAGGTTAGAATTTCATACTGTGATTTTGTGGAGGAGAAAATCATTCTGCATTGCTATATTTGTGACCATTTTTATAAAGGACATCACAGAGAATGGCTATGCCTTTGTGCATAAAATTTATCATAGAGGCATACCAATTTGTATAAAGAAGCCCTGCCATAAACAGTAGAGACTACAATTATTAAACAGTTAAGGAAGGAGGTTTGCCAAATTACTTAGTAAAATGTCTCACACTAGGATAGGATAGGATAGGATAGGATAGGATAGGATAGGATAGGATA
>JANHMN010000010.1:42900664-42935653 GCA_030674055.1 Rhabdomys pumilio | reverse complement strand
GAATGTGAGGGTGGGGAGGGGGTAGTGGGGGTGGGGGGTAGGTGCGGGCACAGCCTCATAGAAGCATGAGGAGGGGGGGATGGGATAGGAGGTTTCTGGGTGGTGGGAGGAAGTGGGGTAAGGGGATAAAATCTGAAAGCTAAATATAACACCCAATTTAAAAATAAAAAAAGAGATGAAAAAAAGGAAAAAAAAAAGAAAAAGGCCAAGTTTAACAAAAGAATGAGACTCTGCCTCAAGGTATAGGGGCCTAAAAGAAAGTGAAGCTGAAGACACAAATCATTGGTTGAGTGATTAGCATATGTGAGGCACTGGATTTAATCCCCAGCACTCTGGTTGGGGATTTTCTTAGGAGAAGTTTGCCTGTCTACTCTAGAAGGTAAATAGGCACTGGCCTTCTGGAGTGAGAAGCAGCAGTCAGGTTTGCTGAAGGACAAGGTAGAAACTTCAGGGAAGACTAGCAAGGCAATGAATGGCCTTGCTCATGGGGACAAGTGATATTGAACTAACCACTAAGAATTCATTCTTTTCAGCCAGATTCCTCCCTGTTCCCTGGTGAGGTCAGAAATCACACAATGTAGTAAGTACCGACTTACAGAATCTTATTTGTCTTGTACATGCCTCCATCAGAGATCTCACTGATAAATGGCAAAAGACCTACCCAAACCTAGTGACAGGATGTAACCGATTTATTGTGTGGGTTGGGATTCGAGGTGTAGCTTAGCTTCTCTGTGTGACGCTCTCAAGGGCCACTCACCAAGGGTGTAACCGAGATGTAGAGCTGGCCTATGGTCTCATCTGAAGGCAAGAAGGGAAAGGATCTATTTCTACGTTTTCTCACTTAACTGTGTAAGGTTTTTGATTTCATGTAACTTGAAGGTTGAATTGAGAGGGTCATTTCTTCCCTGGATGGTGGAGGCCACCTTCTGTTTCTAGCCACATGGTCTTTGTCCATATGGTGGCCCTCATGACAATTAACTTTCTTATAGTATGTTAGGATAGTCAGAGAGGCCATGCCTGAAGATAGTCACAACTTCTAATCTCAGACTCAGCATGGCATTATGAGCAGACTGTCAAGGTCATACTGTAGCTGAATGTTTGCTGCTTTGTGGGTTCTTCTACCACCCTTCTCCATCCTTTCCAACCCCTAACACTAAATAAAAGAGAAAAAAAGATAGAAAGAAAAGAAAAAAGATCCCTAAAAATAGTCAGGGGTCTGAAAGCAGACAGTGTTAGTCACAGTGCTATTACGATTACTTTCTCCTAGTTATGGGCATCAAGCTTCGTGGAGCAAGCTTGATCTTTGCATCTTTGCTATCAGGATATCTAATTTTTTCTTCTTCTTCCTCTTCCTCTTCCTCTTCTTCTTCCTCTTCTTCCTCTTCTTCCTCCTCCTCCCCTCCATCTCCTCCTCCTCTGCCTCCTCCTCCTTCTTCATCCTTCTTTTTTACACAACTACTTAGCAAACCACAACCAACAGCAAGTAACAACAACCAATCAACAACTGACCACACCTCTCAGGGTCCTAGCATTTATACCCTCTGATAAGTCCCAAGAATTTCAGATGTCACACCATCCCAGAAACTATCTGCAGTTGGTAAAATCATGTCCAATCAGAGCATGTGACAAATCACAGTCAGCTGCTCTGGACAATCTGAAGCAGCCACATATCTCATACCTAGGATTAAAACAGAAACACAATCTTATAATATCTCTGTGTTTTTTTTAAACAAAACAAAACTCTAAACCCAACAATAATCCACGGGGCCATAAGTACCAAAAGGCTGGGCTCATTGAAAAGCATTTCAGAAGTCAATGACTTTGTTATTCTCTAGAGCCACATATTGGAATATGAAAAGACTAAAAACTTCTGACCTGACCTATCTCGAGAATGTTGGTATTCTCCAAGGGCCCTATTTTTCTGACATGGTGGATCCATGGCTAGGTACAAGGCTGTCTGTGCCTCGTCACCTTGATCTACTGCTGCATATTAACCAGTGCACTGGGGTCTAAGACTAGACAGATTGAGCTAATCTAGAGATAAGGAGGGTCTTGAAACCCAAGTCTTACCTTTCCCTCCATATTTTCCATGCTTAGTGTGAACATATGATAGACAGCATCCTTATATTTTTAGATTTGTAAGTGGTATGCTTCTAGAAGGCTGGTGCCCAGTCAGTGTCTGCTCTGTGCAGCCAGCATTTTGTACTGGAGCCGAAAGTACTGGGTCACTGAACTCACAGGTGTGTTGGCCCATCTGTGACCACAAAACGTCTCAGTCTGTTCCAGAGCCAAAAGAGGCTGCCTTTGTCAGACAGTTTTCAAATGCTTGTAGAATATTTCTAAATGATTACTTTTTTTAAGGCCACATTTTATAGTTGAAATGATCCTATTGTGTTCTGAAACTCTTTAATTGAATGTTCTCTTTGTCAACCCAATAAACTGCTGGTTTTGCAATAAGATTCCCCTGGCACCGTTCCTGGGAGGTTCAGTGTGAGAAATCCATTCTTAGGACAACACATATACTAGCAAGCTCTTGTTACTTAGGTGACTTCTGTCTATTGGTCACCTTTTATGTGCCAGGTACAGGAGAGTAGATTCTACAAAACTCGAGGCAATGTAGCAAAGTTGGTGTATGTGTGTGTGTGTGTGTGTGTGTGTGTGTGTGTGTGTGTGTGTGTAGAGAGAGAGAGAGAGAGAGAGAGAGGTGGGGAGAGAGAAAGAGAGAGAGAGAGTAGTTTTTTCATCTGAGATACTTAGCTTTTTTCTTTCTAGCATATTCTTTCTTGAAGAAAAAAATTAAACAATAATAATTTTTACATGCAGGAAATGACACAAAGTAGAGACAGAACTGTGACAAGTTAAAGGTGGAAAGACACACTTGAAGCCACTGTAACCAAAGGGTTTAAAATGAAGTCTTAGATCTTAAAAGGGAGGTCTGACCATTCTTGAATCTGGTTTTTGTGAAACTGCTTAGATTAATAATAATAATAAAAAAAACAGTGCAAAAGAAACATGATTGACAACATTTTATCAGCGGTCCAGACGGCCTTTTGGAAAGCTGAATGTGCTATTGCTCGTTCAACCAATGATCCTGATGGAGGGACTCCAGGGAAGGGTCAGAGTGTTCCAGGATAGCCCAGTGTTCTAGCCAACTGTGACAAGATTCTAGGTGTATGAATGAAGCCACTTCACTCCTTCCAGACAAGGTTTCAATCCACCAAATACCTCAGTGATGTTATCTGCTCCATGACATCAGGAGATGAAGGAATGGACAAGGTTCCTACTTAGCAAAGATAACTGGGGTATCAATAATGGAATGTCATCGGCTGGAGAGATGGCTCAGCCATTAAAGGCTAGGCTCACAACCAAAATTATAAGAGTTCGGTTCCCAGCACCCACGGCTGTCTCTCCAAGCCGGGCGGTGGTGGCGCACGCCTTTAATCCCAGCACTTGGGAGGCAGAGGCAGGTGGATTTCTGAGTTCGAGGCCAGCCTGGTCTACAGAGTGAGTTCCAGGACAGCCAGGGGTACACAGAGAAACCCTGTCTCAACAAAAACCAAAAAAAAAAAAAAAAAAAAACCAAAACAAAAAAAAGACTAACATCACATCTTTTTATACACAGTTCCTCCAAGACGGGTTATGCAGAAGAGATTTTAAATCTTATAGTGGTCTATGATAAGATGATCAAACACAGGTTAACATTTCCAGCACCTTTAGATGACGATTCTCTCATTAGAGGAGGTGAAACTGTCTTTTTCACAAATCAGGCTTTCCCTTTGGATGAGGGTCATTTTTTTCTCCTTTCTGCTCTGTGTGGTAGTGGACTACCATGTGCACACTGAGGCCATCAACTCTAATGCCTCACTGGGTTAAAATTCACCCAGTCCTTAGGAGCACTGTGAGTCACAGCTCCTTCTCACTGACATCAGTCTTCATGGTGTCTGGGATAGTGTTCACTGAGCTCATGGCACTCAATCACCTATAAAGAAGTGTGTTACATGATACTCAAGTCCCTTCCATCTCAGGCACTCGGGTTCTTTTTAATTAATGAGCATTGTAGGCTAGCTATTCCCTCTCTCTCCCCAAGAATGAAAAGAGTGGCTTCTTTTTTTCTAGGTTCAAATGCTGAGAAATCCAGACGAAGTACAGTGGTTTTCTTCCCTGCCAGTTCTAATAAGCTCAATTTTCCACAGCTAACAATTTTCCCACCAAAATGGCTACAATAGTTTTCAAAGGAGTGGGGTGAGATGAATTGCTACTGCTACAGAGTAGAATTCTTTAAAACCTTCCTTGATTTTCATAAAATAATGCTTAGTTTAGTAATGCTATCCCATATTCCTTGATTGTTACAAACATGGCCTATTTTCTGCCACTCTATGTCACTACATTACATTCTCCAATAAGAAAGAGTCAGGTTCCTAACTGGAATAAGTAACATTTTTCTTCTCAAATATCATTCACACTTCATTTTGGGTATCTTTAGGGACTCTCCTGTAGAGCTATCCTACATAAGATCGTCTATTCAGCATATGGCTCTACCAGAATCATGCCACATTTTATTGCAATGATCTCAGTGTCTTTCAGTTGTCAACTTGTATGTTTACTGAGTGGGATGATAACATTTGTGTGTGTGTGTGTGTGTGTGTGTGTGTGTGTGTGTGTCCCAGACAGTCCCTACATCTTCTACGTGAAGGATTTAGCCTGCAACATTATGCTTTAAAAAGAATTTCATTATCTCTATTGAATGGCAAAACTGAGGCTCCAAGAGAAAAATGGTCACCCAGTCCTCACAGGACACCTTCTTCTGCTGCAACAGAGACTTGATAAGGTTCTCGTCCAGATCCTGGGCTTCTCTCTAGTGGGAAGGAGAACGCTTCAGCACTCCTCTCCTTGTGCCTACATACACATCCTTTGTTTTCAGAAACAGGGAAATGCCCCAGGATTCCTTGCTCTGTTACCCTGGGAGACTATTGCTCAATCCTAGCAGCTGCTCTGGAGGAAAAGAAAACGCAGACATTCTGAATGTATCATATGTACAGCGCAATGTTGAACTGAGGATTGCTAATGAGTAACGTATGTACAGTGCAGTGCTGCACTGAAGCTTGCTAATGAGTAAGAACTCTTTTATTGTGCAGTCTACTTCCAGTGAAGTCTAGTTCTTAATTATCAGTGGGCGTAGCAGGAAGTACTACTGTTTTTTTTTTTTTTTTAAAGTAAACCATATATATTACTAATACTGTTGCTATATAAAACAATATTTGGCCAAGATGGTTAAGATATGATTCATTCCTTGTTCACCAAGTTGCTAAATATTGTGTAGTGAGTGGAGTCACCATATGGCATAACTGAGTTTCCTTGGGAGGCCGAGTACAATATTGTGTTGGGTATAGAATTTAGAATCGCACATGTCTGTGGTGAAATGAATGTGGATGAGACAGCCGACTGCTAATTTCATTAAACCCTCATGTAGACTAAGATGCACATGGCAAATGGATATCGTGTCACCCTGCATGCATCTCTGAGGTTGATTTCTCTCAGAAACTGATGGAGAGTGGGCAGTACCACTCATCTAGCCACAGATGCAATCTTTGAAGAAAAAACGTGTGTGGGCAAGCACAGTGCCAGCTGGGAAAGTCTAAATGACTGAAGCCTGTGACTCAGATATCTTAACTTCCCTTAAAATTAATGAAGCTCTATGGAATGACTCAGTTCATTCATGTCCTCAGCTTGCAGGCTCCAAAGCTTGCACAAATGCCTGTGGTTCAAAGCTCAGGAGAACAGATTCTACGGAGGAAAGAGCGTCCACAATAGGAGAAGACCCACTTTCTGTAGTGCATGTACTAGCATCCTGGCTGGAGACAGAAGTGAGCTAGTCCCCAGTCTTCTCAGAAGAGGCATGCTGAATTCTCCCTGAGTTCGACATTTGATCCTTGTAAAATGCAAAAGAGACAGACCTTGGGTATCCAAGTTTTGACCGTGTTCATATTCTGATTAGCCAGAAGCTTAATAAGAACCAGCTTTCCTTTTGTTTTGAGACTAATTCTCAGTCTGTAACCTAGGCTGGCCTGGATCTCACTGTACAGGCAAGGCTGGCATTGAATTTGCAGCAAGCCACTGCTCCTCAGCTTCAGATAAAGTTCAACTGTGAGATACATACGTCTCAGTCACAGAAAACAAATAAGGGAAATTAAGATACCTGTAAGCCTTGATTTTGCTCTTGTCCAAGGAGCTTAAATCCAGTTAGAGAACTGTTGGTTACCACTAAGGTATGCATGTCATTATTGCACCCAGAGGGTTATTTTGCCTTGATGATCATTGCTGTGGTTCATAGTCATCACAGCTGGGTAGAACTGTTGCTTGTTTCTTTCCTTCGGCAGCTTGCATGGTCCCTTCTGGTACCATGAAAACTAGTTCTTAGGGAGAGGCATTCAGCTTAGTTCCAGCTCAGGTAACCCTGGGTCCTACATCTGAAGTGCATGATACCTTCAGCAGTAGAGACCTTACACCTCTGAGAGGCAACAAGGGCAATAACAATAGGCTCTATATTTGGGGAGTCTTTTTTAGACTATTCTGACCAACAATGCAAAAAAGGGCTTCTCATGCCTGATGTTGAGGTTTTTGTCAGATGATCTTTGGGTCGCAGAGGGGTCATTGTCAATCCAGATGAGGACATTCCATTTAAACTATAGATGCATATCTATACACAGAATTCTCAAAAAATAAAGGAAATATTACAAATTAAAGCAAACAAAAAAGGGCAACTGAAATCTAATAAAAGCAGTAGGCCATCACCCCACAGTCTAAATGACAGAAAGCAAACAGGGTCACGGGAGCCCAGTAAGGACCAAAACATAAGAGAAACTCCCTCCCAGCCCCTTCTCCCCGCCCCCCCCGCCATGATTAACCAATGTTTCAGGGAGAATGAGATGGCAGAGTTCAAAAGAGGACAACAGACAGAAACCACTAGAATAGTATCTTACCTCATAGTGTCTGTCACTCCTTGATTGAGCCCAGTGAAATGGTCTCCATGGAGGGAGGGAGTCCAGGTCAGCCACCCAGAGGGGTGAGCTTCACATGAAATAGAGGAGAGGAGAAAAGAGAAAGGCAGAGGAAGGCCCTGTGAAGGGTCCAAACAGAAATGAACTAGCATGTGCCTTATACATGTCTGGGTTAGGGGGAAAGAGAGAATGTGCCCCAGATTTATTCCGATGCAACTGAACAGTGATTCTCCACTGCAGAGATGCTGGGGGTAAGAGGCAGATTTTCTTAGTTCTTCAGTGCAAGAGAATCTAAAAAGAGATAAATATTTGCTTTGTTGGCATCTTCTTGGCATTTAGAAGCACCTAGGAATACATAGGGCAGGATGCAGGGAGATGCTCAGGAAATATATGTTAGATAAGTGACACCTTTGAGAAAGAACCTGATGATGATAAGCTCTACAAATCTCAGGCAAATGCTTGGGCTTAAGTTCTCTGAGTCATCTTGAGTCTGGCTGTCACTGTACGCTCTCATTTCCTTGCACTATGAGAAATGAAAGGCACAACATGAAGCAATAAATTAATAACAAGGAAGGACTCAAATGACATTCTCTGCCTGTTGATGCTCAGTAGTTTTGTAAGCAGCAATGGTCAGGAAAGGGAGATGTTTGTAACATATTCAGACACTCAGGAAACCATTACCTTCTAACGGACAGATAGAAGAACCTGGGAATTCTCTCTCTACTCAAGCCCAGGATGCCCAGCTCCACTCTCTGCTCTTACCTGACACAATTACTTAACCCAGTCAGCCTCAGATTCCATTTCCTGCCTGTCACAGGACCAGCATAAGGACCTAATGAGGTAACATATGTCAAGTTGCTAGGAAGATCTTGATATGAACTAATATTGCCCTCCTCTCAGCTCTTTCCGAAAGGGTCATTATGCTTCTCAGATTTGATTTAAACTGCAAGACTAAGGAAGAAAAGAAACATCTCCTGCACTTTTGAGCAACCTATACTGTTTTTAAAGGCACTTCTTTTTTATGGAGAGCCCTCTATACATAAGAGAAAGCCCAAGAGATAGTGATATTCACAGGATACATCAAAATTGTTATTATTTTTTTTATTTGGTAATGGATGCTCCCATGTGTCAATTAAGCATGCAAGGAACATGTAGCTACATACTGCCAGTTCTCCTTTTCAGCTTTTGTAGCAGATACTGCTCTTGGCATAGCCAGCAGCTGTCCCTCTACACTCCCATGACGGTCAAATGCAGTCCTCTCCAAAGAGTTTGAAATGCAAATGTTTATTTCACAGACTCCTATGCAACAGCAGAAACAACCAAAACCATGGCTATATCTAAGTTATAATAGCTTATAATTGGGTTATGGACAGTGTCTTTGAAGGATTTTGAAATAAGACTTCTCTCTCTTCAGCACAAAAAAAAGATACTCTGGGAAGCAATCCCAATCCTGCTATGAGTGTCTGCTGTGATACTGGTGGTTTGGGTAGAAGAGAGAAAAGAAGAATACCAAGGGAACCAGAGAGATGCTTCACTGAGGCCAGGAACAACTGAAATGAAACAAGAAAACCCCTAAGTTAGTAGGAGTGCATGCAACTCTCAGTCACATTTTCTGTTCCATGTAACCAGCATTCTAACCTAAAGCTCTCTTTTCTGTTTCTTCTAGAATGATTGAGCTCCTATATTTCTATCTCTTCTGGATAACAAGCCAGTAAAAGCCTAGGACACCACCATCTGTTTACTAAGATCCAACCACTAAGTCATTCTTTGTTTATCCAATCAACTTTATCTGAATGACCCAGTACAAACCAGTTCTTTCTTCGGGACATTGTCTTCTGCTGGCCTTCAGAACCCCAAAGCACCTTGGCCTTGGGTAGTTTTCCTAAATTCTCACATTCAGATTAACACCCCTGTGTTCGTTCCATGCATACATGGCACTTAGTCACCGTGCCATATCCTGTGTGAGCTATGTTATATTGAGCTAATTTATTAGTATATCTTTCTAGCTATCAGACTCTATAATTAAATTCACATCTGTGGATTCAACCAGCCACTGGTCAAAAATAGTTCTCAAAAATCATGTCAAAACATGCTGTTTTTCCTGTCATTATTCACTAAACAATGCAGTACAACTCTTTTGCATAGAATTTGCACTGCCTTAAATATGCTACATAATCCAGAGGAGATTTAAATACAGGGGAGGATATGCGGAGTTTATGCAAATATTGCATTATTTCATCTAAGAAACTTGAATAACTGTGGGTTTGGGTGTTCATGGGGGTCCTTGGAATTAATTTCTGATGGATGAATACTGAGAATTGACTATAGTGTTTTTTCTAAATCCAGAGACTACTCAGAAGTCAGTCCCCTTCTTCCTGCTTTGCTTCTTCCTTCTCAAATTCCCCTGTTTTCCATCTTCTTTGTACACACACTCAGGGTCTATGAAATGGCTACAACTGTGTGATCTGAACTCTCTGTAGACCAGGACTGAACATTCATTCTAACAGGGGAGAAAGGGAGACACTGAGTTGGTAATACCAGCGGATGTGCCTTTAGCTCTGTATTCCCAGGGCATGAGCCACAGAAGGTGCTCAGAAAATATTTGCTGAATAAAAAAAAAAAAATTCTACTAAAGGAGTTTATATATTATTGAGATGACAAAATTGGCCTAAGAACAATTTTAAATGTGAATCAGTGCTGCTTTGTGTAACATTAGGTAATGGAGATGTTTCATAAATATGCATTGGATAAATAATTTATATTTATAGTGCATTTGGAATTTAAAACCTAAAGTTCTGTATGTTGTGAAGCCTAGTTCTATTTTCATTCTTTTCCAAACCAAATACTTGATATTTTTGTCTCAATTTTCTCTTTACATAATAATATCAACTCATCTTATGTAAAATGGGTCATTTTCTATAATCTTTTCTTTATTGGCTCCTGCAACAGTGATGGACTGTTTTAGTTTGTGTGTGTGTGTGTGTGTGTGTGTGTGTGTGTGTGTGTGTATGTATGTATCTTTTATAGTCTCCAAAATTTCACAGATAAGTCTTAAAGCTTCAGAGAGATGTTGAACTTAAATGTTAACCTACATAACTATTTCAAAATTATTTTTTAAATGTAGATAGTACGTATCTCCATAGATTATTTGAGACTCAGTATAGCAGAATAAGAGGTCTATTGAGTGCTAAACACAGATAACAGGCTGAGAACATTTCCAGCCTGAGATCATGACTTTCTAGTAGGTTGGCTTCAGAATCTAATGCCAGGATATGCAACTTTGAGATGAAAAGCATGGATCCTTTTTTTTTTTCTTCTGTCTAAATAATGCTCAGAGGATTACCTATCAAATCCAATAAAATGATTATATAGGCATGTTTTCTAAACTGCAAAGGCTGAGGGAGTCTGAACAGCTCAGTGACTGCAGTTCTCGCTGGTCAGGCTTAAGGATATGAATTTGAAGACTCAGCAACCACACAGGAAGCTAGCTGTGGCTGTGGCTCATATATAACTCCAGCACCAGGGTGTGAGTAGGCAGAAACAGGGGGATCTCTTGAATTTACTAGCCAACTAGTCTACATAGCCAAACAGACAAGTACCAGTTTTAGTGAAAGATGATATGTCACAAAAACAAGATAGAGAGCAATTGAGAACACTGGATAGCAACCTTTGACCTCAACATGCACCTGCATGGGCACAACACACACACACACACACACACACACCTGCAAACACAAATGCAAACACCATACATACACACATACACACACATTCCCACACCACAGAAACATACCAGATGGAATAAATACATAGATGAAATGTAGTATATGACAGCCACATGGAAATTAGGGTCACGGAGCTCACAGGCTGACACTGAGGCCCAGAAGGTTAGGTCTTAAGGACTGTGTGAATAAGTTAAATCCTTATTTTCCAGTTTCCTTCACCTTAGCTATAATACTATTGGGAAATGGATCGTAGAGCCACTTTGGGATAAGTGTGTTTTATGGTTAGGAAGCATATTCTGGGACTCTTAACACACACACACATGACTCATGTAAGCTATACTCAGTCAACCTCTACATCCTTGGTTGAACTATTTTTAAAAACTTTTAACCTTGAAGCATTGATGGCTTTGCCTCCAAAAGACAGAAATGACTAATAGAGGTATCTGGTAGGCAGCACACTTTAAAAAAAAAAATGCATGATTCACCATTTATGAAAAACACTTCACTGCACATTTATTTGCTGGTGACTTTTCAAACACACTTGAATGGCAAGGAAATAGATCTCTCAGCCACTGAGCCAGAAATTAATCACAAAATTTTCTCAAAATACCCACAACCATTTTGATTGTTGTTGACTGATGGCTGCATTCTGTAGCATAGACCCTCAAATATGTGTGTATTTCCCTGGATCACTGTAATGCTCTTTTTCTGTGGTGGCTTTAGCAGTTCTGATGGGCATTCAAGAGCAATGACAACAGTCTGAGGTGACTCTGGGACCCCTTTTGACCAACAACTCAGGGGCAGGTATCTCACACCTGACATTGGGCTTCCCATTTAAGTGTTCAATGGCTTCTAAGGGAAGAATAACACCCCAACCCTAACATAGGGTAACTATTTTATATAAACACACACTATTTTATATAAACACACACACACACTCAAACACACATACACACACATTCACACACACATACATACATACACACACACACACACACACACACACACACACATCTCTCAAGGGTCTAAGCACTATTTGTTCCTGGTTTAGGACCAGGATTACAATACTAGGCATGGATTCCCTCTTACAGATCAAGCACTAAACTCAATTAGGAAGCCAATGGCTACTTTGATAACAGTCATGTCACTATTACACTGATGGTCACATTTTTTTTTCTTGGCAGGTTGATATATTATAGTGTATAAAATTCACAGCTGATTTAGGCTGCTGAAGGCATCCTGTTTTTATAACTTTAAAAAATATCAACTGGCTTCTGGAGAGATAGCTCAGTAGTCAAAGGCACACACCGCTTGATCAAGCAGAGGACCCAAGTTTGGTGCTCAGCACCTACATATGGCAGCTTACAGCCATCTGTAATTCCAGCTCCAGAGGATCTGACACCTCCTGCCTCTTTAAGCACCTACACTCATGTGCACACACCAACATGCACGTATATGTACACTCATGTGTACACATTCACAATTAAAAATAAAATAAATCATAAATAGATGAGCATCAAAAGAAGTCAGTTGTGTCAGATTTCAAATTCTTAATTTTACAATAATACTTTGAAAACAATTGGAAAGGATTTTGTTAAAGGAAATAGGAGTATGTTAAAAAATACTATCAGAAAAAAAATGCTGTAACATAGCTCTGAGGACAGAAATGGCTGAGAGATTCTTTAAAGTACATTATTATATTTCAAGACTATCTTTAGATCTTAAATGTGTTGTAATTTCAGATAGTCAGTTTTTCCATTCAGTTTTTTACAGTAAGATATATGTTGCCTAATTGTTTTTCAAGTTTTGAAAAGAATTTTAATTTCGAAAAGAAGTTTCAGTAGAATTATATTACATATTAGTCTTATAGAATTAGTTGACAAATAAATTAAATCCCAACACAGTGTAATTAGATTTAATTCTTTGTAGCATGGCCTTTCTGTCCCTAAATATGTCTTTGCTTGAAGAGAAAATTTGGAAACTTAATAATGAGGAATATCAAGAGGGAAGGGAGAGGAAAAGAGAAAGGAGAGAAGGGGATAGTGAAGAAAGTAACTAACACTAAGGGTGTTTGAGAAAACTGACTTAGAAGAAACCTATATAAATTTGTGTGTGTGTGTGTGTGTGTGTGTGTGTGTGTGTGTGTGTTGTGGAGGGTGGGACGGGAGCCTGATCTGGTTGCTTAGCTCAACTGACATAATATCAAATCATAATGGAAAATCCCCAAATGGCTATTATGTCCATAGACATATCCTAAAACAGAGAAGCCTCTCCCTGTAGGAAATGGACATAGAAGCAAAGCCCCATGACTGCCTAGGTGTTGAGAATGAAGAATGACCGAGGGCTCAGAACTCGACAAAACACTTATCCCAACCTCTCAAAACTCAGGCAACGTTACAGTAGAGGAGGTAAAAATAACATAAAAGCTACAGGCCAGCGAACTATGTGTCACTGTCTTCTAAGCAGGACTCTGACGTGGGGACCCAAACTCACGGGAACTGTACAAACTTGTACAGGCTCCCCAGGAGTCAGATCTTTCTCTAAGCCAGCCATGAAGCGCTCAGAGACTCACAGGGTCCTACCATGTACTGGTGACCTGTTCGCACCTGACAGCTTCTTGAAAAAGGAGAAATTTGGTATTCAGTTTGTACTCACAAGTGAGCCCACCAGGCTTTGATGTGAGGAGACCCTTTTGAAACTCTGCAGGACAGAGTTGAGTAAACAAAAACTAATAAATAGGAGAAAGAGATGTATAGGGGGCTGGCTGGTAAAGCCGAGGGGAAATGGGAGGAGGAAACACTGAAATAGAGTATAATGTATAAAATGCTAAAAAGCCAAAATTTGTTAGTAAAAAACTTTTAAAGACAGGATGCCTGAAGTATTAGGTAGAATCAGAGCAAATTCTGCAAATGAGGAGGATATTTTTGAGAAGTTTCTTCCACTCACAAGTGTATTTCAGGTCAAATAGTGTCTCGGTCCTCAGGTTTGGCCGCATTCTGGGTTCCTCTTGCCCTTCAATGCTTCACTAACTCTGGTTCATCATTTACCCTCCACCATTACTCAAGCCATCCCCTGCCTTCAAAGGGACAAAGTCTAATGTCTTCTTGTTTTTCAGTCTTGTCTTAAGGATTGTAACTTACAACTCGAAAGCAGCAGGATTTTTTTCACTGTTTATTCTTTTGGAGACGGCACATTATGTTTATTAAGAGTTTGATTTAGAAATACCCAATTCCAAAGGCTAAGGGGCTAGGTCAAGTGTTCATGTGCTTACTGCACAAGCATGAGGTTCTGGGTTCTGTTCCAATACTCACACAAAAGGCCAGGTGTATTGTAATTTCAGTACTGGGCAGGGGAAGATGCATAGACCTCTGGTGTTCACTGGCTAACCAGCCTAGCCAAATCTGGTTCAGTGAACAACCTCATCTCAAAACAACAAAATGGAGGGCTCCTGGAGAATGATTAAGGGCAACCTCGATCTCCACATACGTGAACAGGTACAGATACCACACACACACACACACACACACACACACACACACACACACATGAAACTTAACAGCCTGTTTAAAAAGTGTCTAATGACATCAGAGGCACATAGCCTGACTCACGGAGTATATATGGATAAATCAAATATTTCTAAAGTCTGAGCAAAGAATAATGGATAAAATAACTGCACATGTACATGTATATGTATAAAGTATATGTACTGAATTCTTAGTTAACATCAACTTTGTCAAAAAGTCTATTTTGGCTGCTTATGATGTATATGTATGTGTGTGTGTGTGTGTGTGTGTGTGTGTGTGTGTGTGTGTGTGTGTTTATCTATACATTTTGGTAACAGCTTTGATTGGCAGGTGATTTCAGTCTTAATAGCATTGTTAATTGTATTTGCTTAACAACCAGTTCCAAAGACTGTTCTGTTTCTTAGATTGATTGAAGGCAATATTTATCACATTGCATAAATCATGTGATCTTTGATGTTGAACTTTTCAGTTCCATCTGTAGTTCATTTTAACACACATGCCTTAGTTTAAAATTAAACAACTAAAGACTATGAAGCTATTCTGTTTCAATGACCTTAGCTTTCTACCTTTGTAAAACTATAATTCTTTAACACTACAAATCCTTATTGCTAATAGTACCAGAACATTCAAATCCTAGGTTCCAATGTGCTACAGGCATAGGAAAGATGGAAATAAGGGAGATTAGCTTGTGTGGTGCTGCATTCCTTTGGAAGGCTGAACTAGGAGGACTGCCTTGGGTTCAAAGCCAACCTATCCTACACAGTGAATTTCAGGCCAGTCTGTGCTTCAGAGTGAGGCTTTATCTTAAATAAGTAAATAAATCAGAATTAATTTGAACATTAATTTGTTTTAACTACAAAGTAATGATTTACATTGTGACTGTGGTCACCCCAACTGCCACTGTGTGAATTAAATCATAGTAGTCAGGCATTTTTCTTTTTTCGCAATAATTTTGAAGTACATGTTGATGTTTCTTCAGCCTAATTGATCTTTTAGTGTTTCTGTCGTTAGTAACATTGTGATGGCCTCCACCCTAGAGTGTAAGTGTTGATATAAACTGTGTCTTATCATAGTCAGCTCTCTTGAGAAACAAAAGTATGTAGGTTTATAGAATATGTATCTTATCTATCATCTGACCTTTCATCTGTCTGTATCTCTCCTTCTTTCCCTCTCTCCTCCCTCTGTGTGTGTGTGTGTGTGTGTGTGTGTGTGTGTGTGTGTGTGTGTGTCTTAGTAGTTAAGGTTCCACTGCTATGAAGAGACACATGACCAAGGCAACTCTTATAAAGTACAACATTTAATTAGGGCTGGCTTATAGGTTCAGAGGTTCAATCCATTTCCATCAAGGCATGAATATGGCAGCATCCAGGTAAGCATGGCATGAGAGGAACCAAGGATTATATACTTTGTTCCAAAGGCAAATAGGAGAAGACTACTGTCTTCCAGGAAGCTAGAAAGAGGATCTCAAAGCCCACATTCACAGTGGGTTTTAACAAGGCCACACATAGTTCAACAAGGCTATACTTCCTAATGGTGCCATTCCCTGGGCCAAGCATATTCAAACCACCACCACCACCACCACCACACACTCACACACACACACAAATTCAATTCTTATTAATAAATATTTTATTATATGTTATATAATATTATATATGTATACACACACACGCACACGTGCCTCTGTGTGTGTGTGTGTGTGTGTGTGTGTGTGTGTGTAATTCTTAGAGGATAAAGTAAGAGAGTCATGAGTTCGAGGCTAACCTGGGCCACATAGCAAGATCCTATCTCAAAACAAAATAGCCCAGTCCAGAATATTTGCATATAATTAATTCACATTAAAATTTTCTTGATGTTTGTCAGGAACATTTTCTTGATGTTCACTGTGAGTGTGGGCTTTGAGACCCTCCTCCCAGCTGCCTGGAAGACAGTAGTCTTCTCCTATTTGCCTTTGGAACAAGATGTAGAACTCTTTGCTCCTCCCATGCCATAAAAGCAAAAAGATATATGCTAAAATAAAATAATTTAAATGTAAGTATAGATTTGCCTTAAAAAGTATGCAGCATTCTCCTCCTTTAAAGCAGTCTAAGTAGGATTTCTTGGACTATGCTCCAAAATCTATTTTACCTCCGTCTTGACCTACATTCCTCTTGTTTCCCAGATACCTCTGGACTGCTGGCCTACACACTTGGTTCTTAATTTCTTCTCCTGTTGCTGTGGAAAAAATAGCCTGACAAAAGCAACTTAATGGAGTTCCTTGCAGCTTGAGTTTCCAAGGTACAGTCTATCACAGCAGGGAAGTCAAGGCAGCAACAACTGAAGCTGCTTGTCAAGTGTTCACGTTCAGGAAGCAGAGAAGAGCAGATGGCTGTTCTCAGTTCATGGTACACTCCACACAGTTCAGAATCTCAGTGGACAGAGCGACACCATCCACAGTGGTTGGTTCTTCCCACCTTAGTAAACCTCATCAAGAAACTACTTAAAGGCATGCCCAGTGGCCTGTCTCCCAAATGATTCTAGAGCTCACCGAATTGACAATTAAGATTAACTATCACTCTTGGAAACCTCACTGTGGCATAATGACTGAAAGAAACAGGTTCCAAGTCAGACTTGCAAACAGAACAAGTTGAAGTTTCATGTATCCCAGTGTTGAAGAATAATTGAGTCTTTTGCAAATTGTCTTTCAAGGTGAGTTGTGAGCTGCAACCCAGCTGGAAAGAATCAATAAAAGAGACATGTGTCACGTTTGCTTATCTTTCATGTTTAATCATATTAAAATGTAGTCTCCCGTGACTATATCCAGGTTAACTCCACTATGTAGACCATGAAAGAAATTTTAAGGGAAAAATTAAGGTCCACTTAACTCTGCTGAGCTTATTAAGTATAATTCTAGTACTTTTTAGAAGAGAAAGGAGAATGAAAATGTGGTGCAAAAGGACACATGCTGTGTAAATGGCATACAAGGTCACCCTACTCAAAGCAAAAGAATTAGTGGGAGTCCCAAATTACTGTTCATTTGACCACTGTGGAACACAGTGGCTTGGCTGGGAACGGAGCTCAGGTGGTAGAGTGCTTGTCCAGCATGCAGAAGGCCCTGGATTCCATTTGGAACACCACGTGATCCTGGTATGGTGGTCCACACTTGTAATCCTGGCAGCAGGAGGTATAGACAGGAGAAGGAGATGTTCAAGGTCATCTCAACTTTGTAGCAAGTTTGACCCAGTTTGGATGCAGGAGACGCAAACAAAAACGTCAGTAGTCTAACTCAATGATTCTTTCTTCTGAGGACCTTATAGGAAGGTCCTGAGGAACGAAAGACTGGTGTGGGGTTTAATCTTGCGTCTTGGAATCTCCTAAGACCATCTCAGTCTCTTGTTTTCTCCAAAACAAGACCTTTGATCAAGGCAGTAGCCAGAAACACCTTCATCCTGTAACTGCCTGTCAAGTCTTCTTCACAATCTTTGTCCTAACTACCAACTCCAAGCAGGGCACAGGGCAAATTCCAGGCTAGAAAGTTGGGGAATCTTTTCATAAGAGCAGAGAGAAAGGAATTAATATTATGGAACAAAATTCTCATTTAAGTGATTTCTAAGGATCCCCAATAAGGGCCTTGGAATTGTGTATCATTTCTTTACAATGAAACACCTGTCATTCAGTCAGCTTAAGTCTATGAGGTGGCCATACTGTTATTTCTAATTTACAAAGATACTGAGGCCTCAACTCTTTGACACAAGTTAACTGATGAAAGAGATGAAATCTCCCCAGGTCTCAGTGACCTCCCTCTCCCACACATCTCTCCTCTGACTCTTACTAGAATGTTCCACATATAATTACTCCACACAGAGAAATTGCTTTCCCACTGTTATGAGAGGTCCTGCTAGCATCTTGGAACACGCAATCCTTCTTGTCTGAGCAGAGTATAATTATTGATGTAATTTTAAGCCACTGTAATTTCATTTCACTAAAAAGTCACAGCATGAATCTGAAATATCAGGAAGACATTAGGGCTAAAGCAAACAAAATGTTTGGGAAGAAAAAGAAAAGCTGCCATCTGTGGTGTATGCAAGTGGCATCTGTGTGCTCATTACATCCCCTCATTCTGTTGGTGTTCAATTTGTTCCTCAGGTAACTCAATTGACTCATGGGGTTGGAACTCTTGTGTTCCCAAGGCCTTCTGTTTGCTACTGGCTTATGTCTGCCCGTTTTATTATCTTTTTAAGCTGATGTTATATATGTAGACATTTCTCTTCCCAGTCCTCTCAGTAGGTAGCTTCCTGAGATTTCTTCTCTTCCATTCAGAGTGGCTTGTTTATTAGAATGTGATCAAGGCTCCTCCCCCTGCACAGTCTGCTCAGACCAATGATGTCAGCTCAGAATTTGGTTCGGAGGGATGAGCAGAGCCCAGAGACAGGAATCTGGACTGAGGGATGGAGGAACACTGAAGAAAATGAAGCCAGTCAGGACAACCTAGATGCAGACACTGGCTCTTACCATCTGCTCCAAGCTTTTCTATTTCTGGCTGAGGAAATAAGGGACAGTGTGAAGCCTTTGCTATTCCAGGTGAGGTAAGGTACGAAGAAACCTCACTCTCACTCTTAGGTGGTGTTTAACCATAGGTGTCAGGTTGGATGGACTGTAGACCCAAGTGTTTGGCCAACTACTAGTTTAGAAGTTCTAGTGAAGACACTTTATGGCTGTGACCAGCATCTGCAGTTGTTTGGCCTAAAGTTGTCTTGACAAAGTTCCTCATCCAATAAACAAAAGGCCTAAACAATAAAATACAGATACTCCGCAAAGGAGCTGTGCCCTGAGACTGTGGCATTGAAACCCTACCTCCTTTCCAACATGGCTGGCCTTGGTTATAGGCTTTAGATGAGCCAATCTTCACAATACTAGCAACGCACAGTTAAAGTGCATTTTGCTTTTTCTATGTGTCTTTTTTCACACAGAGAGAGGGAGGAAGAAAGAGATTGGAAGGAAGATGGAAAGGGAAAAGGAGAGAGAGAGGGAGAGGGAGAGAGAGAGAGAACAAAGTTTGCATGGTGTCTTAGTTACTTTTCTGTTAATGTGATAGAACATTGAAACCAGTGTAACTTATAGGAGAAACTATTTATTTTGTCTTGGAGTCCAGAGTGTTAGAATCCATGAAGAAAGGATGGAAGCAGCAGGCATAGGAGCTAGAGGGAGATGTTAAGCATTTATACTGAACACAAGCACAAAGCAGAGGGAGCAAAACAGGGGTTAAGGAAAGGCCTTAAGGTCTTCAGAGTTTCCCATGGTTCCATGCAGCTCCCATTGAGACCCCCCCCCCAACACTCTCCAAACAATTCTGCCAACTGGGGACCAAATGCTTAAATACATGAACCTTTGGAGCCATTCTCATTCAAACTACTACATTGGGACACAAACATGCTATCAGTACTGTTTCTTTTAGTGCTGATGTTTGAATAAGAACTGTCCCAGATAGGCTCATGTATTGGAACACTTGGTTCCTAGTCAGTGTCATTGTTTGAGGGAGGTTATGAAACCTTTAGGAGTAATGGCTTGCTAAAGACTATATTCTCTGGAAGCAGGCTCTGACACCTCATAGACTAGCTCCCACTTCCTGTTCTAGCTCTTGGTTTTCTGTGTGCAGATAAACATGTGCTGGGCCAGTTTACTGTGATGCTGTCACCATGCCTTCCCCACCATGACAGGCTTCAGGTCTCTGGGACTGTAACTGAGACAAATGCCTTCCTTCTTAAGCTGCTTTTGGTCGTGGTGCGTTGTCATAGATTCTGGAAAACACCTAATGCCTTGGACAACTCTAAGTGAGATGGGTTCTGAGGCAGAGATTGGGGTTCTCTGCAACAATTTCAGAAGGAGTTTTGCAGTTGAGCAGTGGAATGGTAGAGGGTGGAAGAATTCCAAGGCACACTACAGAAAGAAAAGCTTACATTGCCTAGAAAGGACTGTTGAGGAAAAAATAATGGCTACTGGGCAGTGGTTCTCAACCTTCCTAATGCTGTTACTCTTTAATACAGTTCTTCATGCTGTGGTGACCCCCAACCATAAAATTATTATCATTGCTACTTTATAACTAATTATGCTACTGCTATGAATTATAATGTAAATATCTAATATGCAGGGTATCTGATATGTGACACCCAAAGGAGTTTCAACTCTCAGGTTGAGAACCACTTTGTAGGGTATCTTGGTAAGGCTTCAGATAGAGGGGAGATTGAAATGGTGTTGCCCAAAGCCCACAGGCCCAGCAGAAGCTGGACAAGGCAGGAAAGACACGCTCTGTGAGACCCCGCAAAGAGCCCAGCCATGTTAATATCTTAGCCTTGAACTTCTAGCTCACAGAGCTGCAAAGAGAATGAATTTTGGATCATTAAAATTTGGCAACAGCAAAGAGTTTCTGAAAGTGAAACAGGCAAACATTAATTTAAAATCAAACACATAATGAACCTAGGCACTTTAGGCAGTGTTTGCCTGGATTCCTCTGCCCAACTTTGCTATAGACCCATGTGTGACTGCACCCATGCAAATTTCTCACTGTGTATGGTATCGCAATGATTGTGAACACTGGATCAAGTTCTAGGCTTCCAATGCAGCATTTTAATAGTTTGATCACTGTGCCTATCTACTAATACCTTAATATACATGTATGCACCATCTACTCATGGTGCCGAGAATGTGAAATCATACACAAGTAGAGGTGACAAAATGGAGCTCTGCTGAGTGAAATGTTCTGTAAGATCTCTAAAGTAGATACAGCCATGATGCATTACATAACAGCATTTTGGTGGGGATGGACTTATGCATGCGTGGCAAGCTCACAAGATAATGTTGCCTAGAGACATGGCACCTACTTTGGCTTGCGTAAATAGACTCCTGTGCGCTCTCATAACTACAAACATCACCTGCTGGTGCACTTTTCAAAATATCCAAGTCTTTATTTGACACATGACTGTAAAGCTAGACAGTATTTCTAGAGGGCAAATGCAGTCTAACACAAAGTTATCTGCAGTGACCTAGCAAAACATGACTGAAGGAGCCCTTGAACCAGGGGCTGTCTTCATCCAAAGTCCATTTCCTTAGCCACTTGGCTACTCTGCCCTTTTGTGAATATTGTAGGTACTTAGTAAATGAATCCCTTATTGAGTGAAAGATGTTATCTTTGGCACATTCTCATGGTGAGTTTTAACATTGGATTTTATATGACTATCATTCACGTGTAAACATTAGAATAGGAAATCTCTAGTATGCTCTCATCCTGCTTGTGTGTGTTCCTAGGATGTGTTTAGATACTTCAGTTCCAGGAACTGATCATTTGAAGAATATAAAAGAACTCAAATTATTTCCTCTCTCAGAGAGCTCACATAGAACGCAGAATGTGCTTCACTGGTACAGACAAACTCTGGCTCAAAAGATCAAGACTTTCACTCGTTTTAGTTGTACTTTTTCATCCTTCCTACCTAGGGCTTGAAAACTTTAAAAATAGGGCTAAGCAAAAATGAACAGAAAAAGGACAACACACAGGAAAGAATGTGAGGGTAAAATTAACCATCCCAGCACAACAGACCTCCACACAGCTGGGAAAGGCTGGTTATAACATCTCTGACTATGGAATCAAGTGTTGTATTGCCCCCGTTTAATCCCAGTACTGGAAAGGCAAAGGCAGGATATCTGTGCATTGGAAGCCATCTTGGCCAATAGAGAGGCTTCAGGCCAGCCAGGTCTACAGAGTGAGACCCTATCTCAACCACCATCACTATCACTACCATGAAAACCACTACCACCACCACCACCAAAACAACCACCTCCACTACTACGACCACCACCACCATCACTGCCACCACCACCAAAACAACCACCTCCACTACTACCACCACCACCACCACTACCACCACCACCAACACCATCACCACCACCAAAACAACCACTACCACCACCACCACCACCACCACCACCACCATCACTACCACTGCCACCATGCCACCACTACCACCACCAAAACAACCACTGCCACCACCACCATCACCACCACCACCACCATCACCACCACTGACACCACTACCACCACTGCCACCACTACCACCACCAAAACAACCACTGCCACCACCACCATCACCACCACTATCACCATCACCACCACTACCACCACCACCACCACCACCATCACCACCACCACCAAAACAACCACTACCACCACCACCATCATCACCACCACCACTACCATCACCACCATCACCACCAAAACAACCACTACCATCATCATCACCACCACCACTACCATCACCACCATCACTACCACCACCAAAACAACCACTGCCACCACCACCACCACCATCTGTCCTGGCTAGAACTCTAACATCCCAGCTGGGCTACATCAATCACTCTGGCTAAGGGACTACTCCTGGATGAACTCACCTTAAGCCAAGCTTTTACTGGTGCGATAATTCATTGTTTAATGAGTTATAGTATTTTTTTCATTCTGAGAATCAGTCCCTCCCTTCTCCAGTGCAAAGCTTATGGGCTGTGCATTGATGAAGGGTCTTGAGTCTATTCAGTTTTTAGAAAAGTGTAACTTTTCGTTTTTCATTTTTGCTCTTCTATCTCCTTTCTGAGCATGCTTCCCTTAACAGTTAGAGTTCCCCCGGTCCGTCAACATTTTGACTTCCTTGCTTTTCCCTAAAGCTTCTGTCTTTGTCATGTGGCTATATGTCTGCCATATGCTGACCTCTATGTCAGCTTACCAGTATGGTTTTTTTTACCTCCTTTCCTCTATTATCCTCCTCTGGCCAGCAGTTGAAGTTTACATCTTGTATCCCTTAGGACTTTTAGACTAAAAGAAAATTTTTCTTGAGCCCACTCTTAAATTCTTTCATTAATTTATTAATAAACAAACTATTTATTTAAGTAATTTAAATTCAATAATATAATAAAAGTATTTTAATAATTTAATGTTTGATTATTAATAATAAATTATTAAATAATAAAAATAAAATAAGATGGGCTTAAATAAAATAATTTATTATTAATAAATAAACTAATAAATCTATTTATTTATTTATTTATAAGACTGAGAACTTAATTTTTCTTGTACCAGTATCTGAAAGGAAGGAAGGAAAGTAAAACAAGCGAAGAAGAAGAAGGAGGAAGAGGAGGAGGAAGAAGAGGAAGAGGAAGAAGAAAAGGAGAAGAAGAAAAGCAGTCTCTGGCTATGAGATGTCTGACCCTCCATTCTCCATCTGTGCTCTCAGTGTATGAAGCCCAGAGGCAGACACTGATAGATGTGACCCTGTGTGTGGATTAGAAGCCCAGGGCTGAGGTCAAGTGAGTATATGCATCCAGGAAAGGAGTAGGTGGTGGCTACTGAAGGTAGAAGCTGAGCCTTCTAATCTGAACTCAAGTTGCTGACCCACAGGAGTTCACTAAGAATGGGAGCCAAAAGGAGATGAAGCCAAAAGGGATTGTGAAACCTGGAAAGAAAGCTGGATAGAATCAAGAGCCATGCAGGCAGGCACACCGGAGACTGCCTGGAATGGTTCCAGAGGCAGAATGTGGGGACAGGGGTGTTGTTTCAAGCTGTCACCACATGCAGGAATGTTGGGTGTATGTCAGGAGATGGAGCAAAGTGGACAGGAGACACGACTGGCTCAATGCCTGTTCTCGACTATTCCATTAGCCTTCTGAGGCCCAGGCAAGCAGGACCTTCTCAGGAACTGCCTGAAAGCCAGCTCTCCTCCTGCGTGGCCCTCCCCTTGTCCAAATGGCTTCAGCAGAAGTGTTGGCAATGAGTTCAGAGCTCAGAATAGAGACAGAGACAGAGAGCTCTCTCGGGGCCAGGACTTGAGTAAATAGGAAGGATGTCCTTTTAAACTTTCAGGATATGGTCTATTTGGGGAAAAAAGACCTGTATTTAACAGAGGAAGTAGCTCAACCTGCCCCTCTGAGAGCCACAGATCCACCTGTCTTTTATGCCAGTCTTGGAGATTAGGGTTCCAGCTGGGTCTGTCAAGAATATGGTGATCACTTAATTAAAGAGGGTGAAGCTGGCCTGTCTCCATATCCAGATGTATGTATGAGCTTGTCCCCTTCTGTCTGAATACAAAACCACGGTGCTCCTCCGCAGCAGCCATATCCCCATTCCATCGCAGGCCCTGAGAGAGCAGTAACTCATTTAGAGCTGAGTCAGCATTGGCAGGAGTCCTTGCTCAGTGGACCAGCTCTGACATCTGCATGGTCTCTCTTCACCCTTTTCCTCTGTCCCTGTACCACTGGGTGTTTAAAATGCACTACACACTGTAAAGCCCTAGTAAGTAGCAGTTAGCATGACTCATTCATTCAATAAACAAACACTTGCTGAACACCTAGTATGTGCAGATGCTGGGCTGAGTACAGGCAATATGTGTAGGAGTGAGACATGCTCACAGTTCTCAGGAATGCAGAAGGATGGGGCAGAGATAGAACACAAATACACTTGGCCCTCATAATTCACAGACTGGGATCTGCAGATTTACCAGCAGACAAGATTTGTGAAGAAAGGAATTACTTTTGCAGTGAACGTGTATAGACCATTTTCTTATTATTTCTTAAAGAATATAGTAATCACTTTTACAGCTTTTTTTACTGAATCCAGTTTTATGATTTGAGGCATATAGGGGGATATGCATAGTTTATGTGCAGATATGTCACTATTTTATAGAAGAGAATTGGACAGGTATGAGCTAAGGAGGAAAAGCAGAGAGAGAGAGAGAAAGAGAGAGAGAAAGAGAGAGAGAGAGAGAGAGAGAGAGAGAGAGAGAGAGAGAGAGAGATTGATTCATGAACTAATTGTGTAAAAACAATGACCACGTTGGTTTGTGCAACAGAAAGTCCAGGAGAACCAACGGACCTGAATGGGAAGAAGCTTCTGTAAGAAGCAGGACTTTGAACAGGTCACGTACCTCAATTTTTGCAGTATACAATGAGCGAGATTAGAATGGATTCTGGGTAAGGACAGTACCAGGTCACCATGGGTCTCAATATGTGAGACAGAAGCTCGGTTGTTTTCAATAAGGACTTTATTTCTTTTTATTGTATGTATGATTGTGATTATGACTATTATTTCAGCAATAACACTCTGGCCATATCAGAGAGTTATGACCTCTGAATGGTGAAACAGAAAAACTGGAGAAATAACAAAGTAAATAAGATACACCCAAGTGGCCCTACTGTAGATGCGCTGAGGCAAAGCCCTTGCTCATGTGCCTTCGGCCTTTTGAGAGAGGCACAACTCATACAGAACCTGTGGTAGAGCAAGGGAATTGGTGGAGCAGCTTGCACATGAGTTCATGGTAGTGAGTGTGTGTGCACTTAGTAGGTCTGGAACCTCCAGGTGACTTGATACTCAATGTACTAATTGTCCACCCACTAGAGCACCTAACATTTGGTTATTCATAGTGGGCTCTTTAAGGCAGCCACACTCCATTCAAAGGAGGACATTTCCAGGCTAGACTTCATCTTTGACTAGAAGTCAGGGCGGGAACTCTGGCAGCTAGTCACACTACGTTCACAGTCAAGGACAGAGAGAAATGGCTTTCTATACTCTAGTTCAGTAAGCTAAGGCATACTGACACCCACTTTCAGGCTGGGTCTTCTCGTCAATTAAAGCAAGCGAGACAATCTCTCATTAAGGGTTTCTTCTCAGAACCCCTCACAATCCTCACCCTAAAACTGCCTGACCCTGGTGTGTTTTTCTGTGCAGCTAGATGTTAACTTTGAACTTCTGATCTCTTGTTTCAACATCCCCTCCCCCAAGATGGTTTATGTGGTACTGAAATACAATGCAGGGCCTAAGGCATGCTCTACAACTGAGCTCATTCCCTGCTCAAGTGTCTCTGTTCTGTAAGAACTCCATTCCTATGGGATTAGGGCCCAATCTAATCAAATCAGATAAACTTGACTACCCCTTTTAGGACCCTATATTAGAAGAAGAGCACAGATTCTGATAAACTACAGGTTAAGATTGCAAGCAGGAGTTAATCATCCAGCTTATCCACAAATATATTTCTACTGCTATTTGTAACTATTACTGAAACTAAAGGACTGGCCTCAGTGAAGCAGGTATCATATTAATCTTCCCTAAACACTGGCCCATTGATCTTATTTTGGAAGGGAAGAAAGTGAGCCGAGGAGAGGGGGACCAGCTGGTGGGGTTCCTAAGTGGAAACCAGGGGCAGCTACTTTTGTGATGCATGTAGCTTGTGCATTATCCATTATATTCTTGTTCCTATAATGGATGGCAAAAGTTGGACTGAGCCCCTTAAAGCCTTTATAGGAGTCTGAGATGGTATTTGTGTGCAGGGAAAGACTGAAAGGCTTCTTTGGCTTTCCCGTTGTTCTCAAGAAAATGCAAGTCTGCAACCCTCCCCGAAAGATATGCATGTATTGAATTAGTAACAGGATCCTGGAGTGCCGGCTGTCTTTTTGTATTCATAGCTTCTCAGAGTTGGAGGTACAGTACAGCACAGGAGGAGGAGGTAAGAGGAGGACAGGGGATTGTGTAATTCTCGCAGGAAGAAAGCCAAGAAGGAAAGAAAATGTAAGAGGCATCCGTTTGCCTGAACACAGGCTGCAGTGAATTGATGGCGTGAATTCTGAACTGCCTTGAAACAGTCATGGAACACAGGACTTGGGGAACTGTTGCCTTTAGTAGTTTGGCTTGAGGCATGAGCTAGACTCCGTAAATCTGTGAGCTAGACTCCATAAATTATCAGTGGTGTTGAAACACAGATGCTTGCCTTGAGAGGTTCCTTAAGCTGTTCTACTCTTTGGGGCTCAGAACCCACCAAGGACTGAGAGTCCACCATAGATCATTCGTACCCTGTACAGAGAAAGCAGACAATGAAGGGCAAGTTCAGGCCAGGTTTCAGAGCAGTGGTGGATGCAGGGAAGGGCTTGAGGGTTCCTCAAGAATGTGATACTTGATTTGTTCGTTTGTGTTTTTTTATTGGATATTTTCTTTATTTACATTTCAATTGTTTTCCCATTGTTACATTTCCATGTCTCCCCTTCAGAATCCCCCTATCCGATCCCCCCTCATCATGCCTCTATGAGAGCGCTCCTCCCCCAACTCATTCACTCAGGGGCATCAAACTCCCTCAGGCTCAATGGTCGCTCTTCCCACTGACATCCAACAAGGCCATCCTCTGCCACATATGTGGCTGGAACCATGGGTCCCTCTATTGTACTCTTTGGTTGGTGGTCCAGTCCCTGGGAGGTCCAGGGGTGGGGTGGGGGAGGGTCGAGACACATGCCTACATTGTGAGTCAAATATGCTCCCGGTGACCAGCACACGAAAGTATTTTCACTATGGCTATGTGTACATCGTTTGGGGCGCATTATGTCACACACCTCACGAAATGTTATAGCACACCACTGCCTAGATTCATCCCCTGAGTCTCAGGGGACCTGGAAATCCCATGATCCCTCAAGTACTGCACCCATACATTGACACACTTGGGCTCAGAGTCACCAAATTTATACTTAGCTGGATATGAATCCAAAAAAGTCAAAATGCTTCAAGAAAAGGATTAATTATTAAGAATGAACATGTCTTAGCCAATCCAGGCTATTTACCTTGAGAGAAAAGATCTGAGTGGAGGATTCTCAGCTGACATTCTAAAGCCAAGAAAAAAGCCAGGTTCAAAACTAAGTGTTCTAGTCAAGAGAGACAGCAGAGGTTCTGGCTAGTCAACAAAAGGATGGACTGGGTATTAAGACTATCTTGTACCTCACTGGTACAAATAGGAATAATTATGCTCTAATTGTATTCTGAGAGAAAAGCTTTATTTTAACAGGAAGGGTAATATGTAGGAGGAGCTAAGGGGAAAGAAGCACCGAGAGGAAAAGATGGAGTAAGGAGAGGAGAAGAGGAAATAGATGAGAAGCTTGGTAATGAGAGAGAAAAAGAGAGAGAAAGAGAGAGGGGGCATGGAGGCAGAAGTTCACGGTGTCTCCACTAGTCAAAGATAGTTTACATAGCTAGGTTGGGTATTAGGTTACACTTCTGATTGAGCATTACCATACTTATAAAGCCCTTGATTAACATTTTAAAAAAATTTTATAAAAGCCAAATGGAAAAGGGGGGGGCACAGGATAGGGGTTCTCTGGGGAGGGGAATTGGGGAAAGGGATTGGCATCTGAAATGTAAATAAAATATCCAATAAAAAAGAAAAAAAGAATGAACATGTCTATTAAAACTTAGCACTTAGGAGATAGCTACATAGGTTCTGAGTACAGTGGCAAACGGAAATGGATTAATCGCATTCTTTTGACACATCATCTTGTAAAGCGTCAGCTTGCCCAAGGAATCAAAATAGAAGTTTGTAGAGCCCCTCTCTGCTTCTGCTGCCTTCTTTTTTGAACACCCAAAGATTAACCAAACATCCCCTGTGGTTGCAGTTTCATGCTGCAGACAGCACCAAGCTTAGTTGTGAAGGGAGGAAGAGGAAGGGATTCTAAAGGAGAGATATACTCTTCCAAATACCTCCCCTGACCCGCACTGTGCTAGCACACAGATCAGCAAAACCAACCACATTGCTAGAGATATACTTTTCCTGGGCATAAAAGCCTTTTTTTCCTTTGTAATGTTAATCCCAATGCGGATTTTTTTTTTAAAGAAGAAAATTAAATATTGATGGACTTGTGCATGATAATGCATCTTAAGTCATTGAAAAAACTTTTAAGGAAACGGAATGGTTCTTTGAAAATGACCTCTCTGCTTGTAAACACTTTAACTTCTGTTCAAGAGACTTTTTTTTTTTTTACTGTTAAATTATACATCTGATATAAAACCCTTCTTCAAGGGTAGGTATTTTACAAATTGAATCCTGTCTTGTATTGTTCTTAGATCTCTTGAAAGAGTGGTTTTCTAAGGTTTAAAACTATGTTTCTGTGTCCTTTAAGAGAAGCAAAAGCATTTTAAGCATTTGAATCAGGAGGGATTTAATCCAAGGAGTTGCTTACATTGGGTGCTTAAAGTCAGGAGAACAGGACGGTGTGTAACAAAGAAAAGGTTGGCCACGACCATCTCATGGGGAAAATAGAAGGATAGTTTGAGGTCACCAAGGCTAAGGGCTAAGAAGATATTCAGAATCTAGATGGGGTGGAGGGAAAGGTAAATTACCTAGTATTTTTATGCCTTATGTTCTCACTTCTGTTCATCTAAGACCAACTGGAGCTAGCTACGTACTATAAGGTGCATAATCTGCCCCTCTTTAGGCCAGAGGAGAGGCCAGGAGGGGTTCAGGGGCTAGCAGGCTCTGTTCTGTCTTTTATGACTTTATGAATTGGGATGGAGTGAAATCACTGCTCCCCTTCTACCAGGGCTGGTGAAGGGAGTGGGAGGGCTGATATTCCCAGTAGAGAGATGTGGGATCTAGCCTCAACTCGAGAATATGTCCCCTTAGTCCTTCATCTTCCCCTGCTCTTGTCCCCTTCTTCCCCGACCTCCTTCCCCAACATTTTCTCATCCCAGATTCCATCTGAATTTTTATTTATCATTTTGTCACTGTTCTTTCCCTTTGACTCTGTACGTTCTTCTCCCATCTTTCTGAATTTCCCTAGGATGTGATAGGGCCCCTCACTGACAAGTGTATTTGAGGGGAAGAGCCCCCAAAGACTAGTCAAGAGAACATGGGTTTGACACCTGGAAAGAAGAGCCAGAGGTCTTCCCTTCTTTCCCCCTATCATCAGCTGTCAGCCTATGACTCCCTAGACTCTAGGGCCTAGAACAAGTGTGTCATGGGATGGGCTACATACAGTTGGTGCACCAGCTTTACAGTCAAACTCAAAATTAGTGTAATCCACTTACTAAATGTGTAAGACTGAAGAAGGTCTTCTCCCTGATCTGAAAATGACAGTGAGTTGTTGTTTGTTTTGTTTTTTAAGTTTGTTTAGCAGCTTTGGTTTTAAACTAGGTTGGCCTCAGTCTTACTAAAGCAGTACAGAGTAAACTTGCAATTCTCAGCCTCATTCCTCCATCTACCCCAGTGTGAGGTTATAAATCGACACAACTACATTTGTTTTATCAAGTGTTGGGGACTTAAGTCTGAGTCTTGTGCATTCTAGGCAAGGACACTACCAAGTGAGCTACAAGCTCAGCTCTTTAGTTTGGGCTTGAAATAGTTTAGTCATGCAGCACAGAATGGTTTGAAATGTGTGTGATCCCACTACTGCTTCCTGTATGCTGGGATTGTGCCAAGAGGTAACTAACTATTCCAGGCTCCACTGTCAAGCTGGAGGCAGGACATTCTTAACCATTCCACAAGTCAGGGGAAATGAGAGAGAGTCTCTCAAAGACCAATCAGCACAAGCTGGACTCTTGTTCTTGTCCAGGTCATTGCATTCCTGTGGCTATCCCTAGAGCTCTTATTTTATTCTCAAGTGGCTAAACTGCAAGTCCTTTAAGATGTGGCTTAAGAGTTATCTCATCCACGTGGATGGTCTCACAATTTGCCTCATGCATTTCTAGTCCTCTTTCATCATCCTCTGAACACTCCTTTCATCTCTAACCTGTGGCATATTGTCACATACTGGACTGTCCTCATAGGGTTAAGTAAGATTCCCTTGCATACATCTCAACAGAACTAGGACACTAATATACTCTTCCACACAAGTAACAGGTCTCCCGGGGCCATCTATAGCCTCATAACAACCACAAAAGGATTTAAACAGCAGCTTGTCTTCGGAACTTTACTTGGACTGTGTTGCCTGTGCACACATTTGGAGGAACCATCTGCTTTGCATGTGGAATGCACCCGTATTTCCTCTTACACACCAGGCTCCACTGTCAAGCTGGAGACAGGACATTCTTAACCATTCCACAAGTCAGAGGAAATGAGAGAGAGCCTCTCAAAGACCAATCAGCACAAGCTGGACTCTTGTTCTTGTCCAGGTCATTGCTTTGCCGTGGTCCCTCACCTTACCAGATCACTGACTGCATAGAGACAAATTAGATGTTATAGTAGCTATTTGTTTTATAATTATGGACACATGGTCACAGTAAGTAATAGATACTACTTTAAGGAATGAAAGGCCAATTTTGCAGAGGGGTGGAGCCATCCTAGAGAAGTACAATGGATTGGTTCGTTTCATAGCAAGTTGGTGGATGTGGTGGAACCTGTTCCCTTCACAGAGAAACTAGGACCAGAAAGCAAGACGGAAAGTGGGCAAGGCTAGCATCTCTCCACAAACCTACCCAGGTGGCCCTCTTTCTCCAGCTCCCCTCTCCTCCTACAGGTCCCAAGGTCTTCCCAAAGTAGTACCACCCACTGAGGGAAAGGCACTTAAAAATATGAGCCTTTGAGAGATGTTTCAAATTCAAATGATAGCAAATACTGAGGTGATCAGGGTTCAAAACCCAACATCCTCAGCCATCTCTGCAAACCTGTTTTGCTGTTTATCTGTCTACTCAATGGCTTGGTCATTCGTTTCTCCAGTCTTTGTCCTCAAGACTGGGAAATCTACATAAGATTTCTAAGGGGACAGTCTTGTTTCAGTCCTGCCAGGTTGCCTTAAGCCCCGTCCTACCACTTATTATACAGCTACCAATATCCTTAGAGCCCAGCATTTTGTACCGACATCCATGGGATTCTTAACACTTGCAGCCACGTATGCTCTTAGCTAGGCACAGGACTGAAGCTTATTTAAAAAACAATGATAGGAATAAAATTGTATTATCACCATGGGTGTGTCCTCTTCACTTGTTCTGCTCCCCACCAGCAACTGATCACAATGGTCCATTCAGTCGGGAAGACAGAAAGGGTGGTGGGTGTAAGAGATGGCAGGAAATGAACCTGAGAAAGAAATGAACTTGGGCTGTGGAAAACACTATCAAGTTCAGAGTAATTTGCTCTATAGCCACAAACACTTATTGAGTGCCAGGCAGGGACTATGTTTAGCACAGAGGATGAAATAATGAACCACAGACCTGGACCTTGCCCTCTGAGAGAGGCTCAAGCAGAGTGCTCAGGGAAGACTCTACTAACCATCACTGGATGGTAGCAATATAATAGTGAGGAGTTGTGAAAGGGCAATGGGTATGAGAGTCAGGATGGGTAGTGTTCTCTGAGCACATAAAATCTAAGCTAGGATGCTCACTGAGCACTGGAGGAAGGACTGACATCTAGAAGAAAGAACTGGATTCCTGGTATTCAGTCTAGGCAGAGGCCCCAAGACTGCTGAATGAGGGCCACAGACTTATTTGTTCTTTCAAGGACTTGAACAGAACACCTCACTTTCCCTGACACAGATTGATGGCAGAATATTTGCAAATGAATGAACACTCTATGGAGAAGATCAAAAGATGTAGAAGAAAAGGAATGAAAGTTTGGAAGTGAAGGTAACTCCTCAGAGAAAGAAATAATTACATCGTTGAGTAAGAGACAAGGAGTCTCATTCATGTCTCTCTTAAGGCACTCCAGCCTATTCTACTAATGGCCACATGCACATGCTTTCCCAAGCTGCCTTTTCGGGGTATGGGGAACTCTAAGGAGGCAGTTTTGCTTCTCATCTCCAGATAAGTGCAATCTTTTAGCCCAAGTTTCACTCCACAGACATGGGGAAGGTGCAGATGGTTTATCAACGGACAGAGCTAGTTTGCCATCCATTCTACTTCAGAGAGGAAAATGGATGATCAGGTCTTTCCATATGTACTATCTGGAATTAGTGTAGAAAGTAGAACACACAGGAATCTATTTCCAGCCTCCTGCACCACCACTGTGGAGTGCTCTGTGTGCTCTTCAGCAGTTAATGAGCGGATAATTTATATTTCATAAGGTAAACTCCGAGTTTCCTTTCTGTAATGACAATAGGCTGTATGCAGCTACCCTGGTGGAACTTAATGTCATCATTGCTTTAGGGCCAAATGTGATGTGCAATAAATAATGTAGTGCCAGAGTGCTCTTCTTTCTATTTACAGTAAGCTAGGAGTCATCCCCATGGCCAACGTGAAACAGCACTTAACACTGATATGTCTCCATGCAACATGGTTTGCATGGAAAAGCTTCCAACAATTCAGAGGTAGTTTTGTCCTTAGATGTCTTTCTGCCTTCTGAATGAGTACATATCCTCTTCTTCTCCTTCTGGCTTTTATAGATAAATTAACTCCATGTCCCATGAGATATGCCTGGGGGGTTGATTACTTTCATGGATTTCTTACCTTCCAACATGCATTACAAAGAAAACAGCACTCCTCATTCCCTAGCTGTGATGTTAATGTTTTCTGTCCAAAGACCTTTCAGATTCCATGTGCTACCAGACAGTAATACAATTGACCAAGGATGTCCTTTAGAGTACAGACAAATTAGACAGCTGTAGGTTTTCCCAAGGGACCTAAGTGATGCCATCTTTGACTCAGAATATTTAGTGAACACTTGTCACATTCAAAATGCTGTAGGCACAGTGGGCACTGGGGACAGAAGCTGTCCCCAACCTCATCTGATTATATTTTAGAGGAGAAGATAGCCAATTGCCTCAAGTAATGACTTCATTCCAGCTGTGATTGTGCAATGAGGCCAGGTTCAGGATGTGACAAGGACCTGGCTCAGGAATTGGAAGGAGAGTGAGTGGCTTTTCCAGTGAAGAGTTGGAATCAACTGGGTCAGAGAGATAGAGGGATATTTCAGATTCAAGAACCAGTAGAAACTTGAGTCTATCCTAGTTTTCAAAGGCTTCGAAAAAGATGCAGGTGTTTTCCAGTCCCTGCCTTTTGATGTCAAACATCTTACTCAAGTTCCATCATAATGAAGAGAACCTGAGGATTCAGGCTTGGCTGGGGTGAGCAGAGCAGCAGCACCTCCTAGAAAAGGGTATTTTTACACCTAACCTTTAGCACATTGGAAGCTTTGTGGCCATGCAGGGGAGGCCCTGTCTCCTGAACACCAGCAATGGATAACACTGTTAACTTTCACTTTCTTAGCAGTGATGGAAGTACCAAGAAAGACCCAGAAAGGACACCATCTTCCAGCTTTGTTAGTGTCTGGGTGGTCATGTGACCCCCACCATCACCTTTGCTTGACACTTAAAGTGACTGCTGTCTGAATACTGACTTGCTTGTCTATGTGATCCAGATGTTAGAGGATAGGCCTAGAATGGGATTCCTTTGTTCCATCTCTTATATCTCCTTGGACTTAGTGAACCCTGGATTTTCCACCTCACTGCCCTCTGACCTTGAGAAAGCTACTCAGCCCCGCTGCATCAGTAGTCCCTTCTGCAGAATGGACAAATAATAAAACTGACTTGTAGGGAGAATGTGGACTGCACTGTGCTCAGAACTGCCCCCCAGCACTCACCAGCACTGTGTCAATATTTGGCTTATGTTTGATTCTCCATGTTAATTCTTCTCTCTATAAAAATCTGATTTTATAATTTCAGTTGGTTAGTAGCATTTGCCCCTTCAATCAGATTATCCTGAAACTACTAATACAAAGATACCACCACTGTGAGAGTTATTTATTTGATAAAGGTAATCAATTAAGATTGGATCGATGGGTCTTGAATTTCAAGAGTCATAGTCTTTAGATTAAAGCGACTGCTCCCTTTCCAAAGAAAGTAAACAAATAAACAGTAAACCACAAATAATTAGTACATGATGTCTTCCTCCCCTCCTTCCTTCTTGTTAGTTCATAATGTCTTGAACACCTCTGGATATATATATATGAGAGAGAGAGAGAGAGAGAGAGAGAGAGAGAGAGAGAGAGAGAGAGA
>JANHMN010000010.1:42811551-42893392 GCA_030674055.1 Rhabdomys pumilio | reverse complement strand
CCTCCTCCTCCTCCTCCTCCTCCTCCTCCTCCTCCTCCTCTCTTTCTCCTCCTCCTCCTTCTCCTTCTTCGGATACAGATACAGTCCCTGGTGAGTTGATCGTGTTCCAGTAGCTGGTCATGTACCTGTTAGTATATATGATCAGAATGAATTGGACTCAGTGGGCTATTGGTGGGGTAGGACAAGACGTTGAACTGGGGTCAGGATACTAGAATCAGTTAGAGGGGAGAGTGGAAGTGAATGTGATTAAAATGTATTGTATGACAGTCTTAAAGAATTAATAATAATATCAAATTAAAATAATTGTGAGGATTTTCTTTTTTTGGGCTCCAATGGAAGAGGTGGAAAGACAATGACTCCTTTGCTCAACTTTGCAATGATTTCATAGGCTGCTATATGAATGACTTTTTTTTTTTAAATGAAGTTATCCTTTTTAAGTCTAATAATACCTAGTTGCTGATAGAGAAAGGTTAGAAATGTTAATTAAATCTGATGTGGATACTCAATCAGAGAGGCATTACGTAAGCTTAATTACTTAACTTTTTGAATCAGCTGATGCTGGTGTGTCACCACTGAATGTCTTTCACATCGTCAGCTCTTCTGCGTGTCAAACATCTCGACACCTGCTGACAAGTCTTTTTCATCTGCTTTCTCTTGTCAAACTCTTTGCAGTTTCTTCTGTCTTCCAATTAAGTGCTAATACTGATTCTAAGGTAATTTACTCAAATTTACAGGAATCTTAAAAGAAGGAATTTTAATGACAAAAAGAATTCAGTCTTCCTTCCTTTCCTCTGGGAACCTGAAGACTCTGGAAGATTTTCATCAAACCGTGTCTTCTTACAGTACTCTAGAATCGATGGCTGACCACACAGGAGAAAAAAAAAAGAGAGCAAAGGTCTCATACTAGTTTAAAGTTCAGGGAAATTTAGCTACTGAGCTAACTATGAGACTCTCTTAGGCAAATTCCTCTTATATAGGTAGTGTGTAACAGCTTGACAGCATGTTCTCCCAGATCACACAAGACTCAAAATTTGTAGTCTATTGATTATCTTCAACTGCCTGCAGCTGGGATGTAACCTGGATGAGGCCAGTGTCTATGCAGGTGAGAAGGGCTGACATGTTCAACATCTTGCTTTGAGTTTTTTGGTTTTCTTTGCTTTGTTTTTCAAAGTGTTTATGATCCCCTCTCTCAAGCAATGGTCTATGTTCTAAATCATATAGAAGGAACAGATTGCATGAAACTAAAATAGAGAAGAGAAGAACAGGGAGCTTGCTTTTTTTCTCAGATCTTCTGTAACTGACAACTTTTTAGGAAGGTATTTTCCTCCTGGCCTCCAACTGGCAAAGTTTATGCTTTAAAGAACATCTTTGTTTAAGCCAAGGTTGGCCTGAGAGAATCAAACTCATCCATCCACTTGTTCATGGGACAAGCTTCCTTGAGTAGGAATTATTTAGAAAAGTCCAGGTGGCAATAGATAGGACCTTGGCTGTGAATTGAGAACTCTGTTAGAAGTATATATGAATAAAGCCAGAAAACCCTGTTAAATAAAATCAAATATATCTTTTAAAACATATTACTATCTTCTCCAATAAATCACAGTATTTTATGAAGACAGATATTGATTTCACTTTCATAAGTCAGTTGAATGAGTAAGAAAAAGAAACTTTCATTGGAAATTTATTACAACCTAGGATCTCTATTAGTTCTTTATGTGTTGAGATAAACACCTCTATCTCACTTAGCAAATGAAGAATTTGGAAAAATTGGAACTTAATAGCCAAAGTCATTGATCTGACTTTGTTAAAGTCAGTCTGATGTCTACAGGATGGAACAGTGCTCTATTGGCAAACACTACCCCAGGGAAGGTTCTCTCAGTGCAAATCTGAACCTTAGGTCCTAACAGTTCTTCCCAGAGAATCTCAAAATGTGTACCTGAGTCATCTGTGTGCACTTCAACACAGGCATTAACACATACTTCCTCCATCCACTCTTCATGGAATCAGCATATGTTGGAGGTAGTGTGTTAGGGTCTAGAGCTGCATTCTGTCTTCAGGAAGCTAAGTACTTTAAATTCCCATGTCCTGTTCCCTTCAGCAGAGTGGCATTTGTTATATGCCTGGCACTAAGAATATCCTCAGCTATTTGTGAATTAAGTTGTATACATGGGAGAGAGTACACTATATGTGGGTGCAAACTACTATTTTTCTGTTTCTCTTTGTATCCTGGGTGACCCTGAGGAAGTCACTGATATATCTTGGTTCAATGTCTCTTTCTGTAAAGTAATATCACTTAGCATCTATCTATCTATCTATCTATCTATCTATCTATCTATCTATCCACATGAATGTACATATATATGTATATTGCATACATACAATGTATTGTACATATTTTGTATAATTGTGTACATACATACATACATACATACATACATACATACTGCATATACCAAATAAAAGACCCAACAGAGGATGTGCAAACTGATAGGACAGAGGATGCCTCTGTCAAGATGTACAGCTGCAAATGCATCCCAGGATTAGGGAGCTTAGAGATGGAAAATGTGTGCAAACCTTCTCTTTAAGTAGCTTTAAAAGTGTTTCATTTAAATGGTAGCCCTTCTTGTTACGAATTGTGCAGCCAAATACTATTCTAAGAAACAAAAGCAGACTGAAAAATACTCAAAACCCAGGAATATCTCCTAGTGACTTGACTTTACAAATCAGGGAAGTAATTCCAGGCTTCAAGTTTGCTGATCAGTAACAAAGTGACAGATGGACCCTGCCTGTTCTAAAAGAGACAAAGTATCACAATTCATACTGAAGGAATGAATGCTTTCCTTAAGGTCAGTGCCTATAAATTCTAATACTTGGTCACTTTCCCCATTTATATTAAAGTATTAAAAATTATAGCCACTGTAATAAAGCAAGAAAAAAATGAACAGCAAACAAATAAAAATTATATGTATTTGTATGTAACATGCTTTCTATTAAGAAATCTTATAGAAGTTGAATAAATAAAACCTAATTTTAATTGTTTTCAGAACACCTGATTTTAGTAATATCACTAGATATGTATAAAAAACTCGTGTGTGTGTGTGTGTGTGTGTGTGTATGTGTGTGTATTTATGTACCTATATCTGTATTAAGAACTACTTTAGAAACTAAATGGAAAAATTCAAGTTACATGCTCTATCATTAGAATATTGGTAAAATATTCTCTTATTCATTAACATATGATTTTTGTAAAGATGGAATTTTAGAAATTGGTTATAGTATTGTAGACTCTTCTAGGAATGCTCTTTGTGTGCCTGGTTCAGGGGACATGCTGATAAAGTTGTAGATGAAAGATATATTTATTTAACTAAGCTACATGAGGACTATTTAAAGTTCCCAAGCTATTTCTATTCTGAAATGAGAGGAAGATATGTATGTACACAGGGACACTTTGAAGGATGGTGCAAATATATCTCATAGAAGGAGAGCTTTTCTATCAACTAACAAACATGGTGGCTTGTTAATTGGAAATGACCAGAGGAAACACATTCTGCTCTGGCTATGCTAAGGAGAAGGGCACAAGGTGGATGGCCTGGAGCAGGTTTGGAGGCTGGGTGTGTTAGTGCAGAATGGGAGAATCCAGTGCAGAAAAGGAGCCAGACAGGTTGCAGAGGGATGGGTCCTTGTTTTCTGAGCATGAGATCTATTAAGTATATGTATCTGTAAATAGGTAAAAAAAAATTGATTTATTGTCTGTTGGAGAGATCTGAGTTTCTTGCAATGTAGATGGAAGAATTTCTGCAGGAATTACTTGAGAGAAATTTGTTAAAACAGAAAGGGAATTCACAATTAATGATTTAAATTCAGAGTGAGGAACCCAGGACAACCCCAGAGGGGGTATCTTAGTTAGGGTTTTATTACTGTGAGGAGATACCATGATCAAGGTAACGCTTATAAATGCAAACATTTAATTTGGGCCAGTTTACCTAGTTTCAGAGGTTCAGTTCATTATCATCATGACAGGAAGCATGGCAGTGTACAGGCAGATGTGGGGTTGGAGGAACTGAGAGTTCTAACTCTTGATCTGAAGGCAGCCAAGAGGAGAGGATATTCTGCAAGCAGTCAGAAGACTCATCCTCACTGGGTAGAGCTGAGCACAGGAAGAGACTTCAGAGTCCACCCCCGCAGTGACACACTTCCTCCAACAGAGCTACAGCTACTTCAGTCGGGCCAGACCTCCTGATAGTGGCATTTCCCATGGGTTAAACATTCAAACCTATGAGTCTATGGGGGTCATATCTGCTCAAACCACCAGAGAGCGAAAGTGTTAATCTTGCCCTATATATGGAAGATGCAGGAGCAATGAATGTCATCCAGGAGAAAGGTCAGGCTATAAAAGAGAGGCCCCTGAATGAGGTCTAGATACCAGGACAAAATTCTTCTCTCAAAACCTTGGTTGCAGAGTACTGTTTCTTCAGAAGTTTCCCAGAATGTTCCTGTCTCTAGTCTGAGATGATTCATTTAGAGGTAGGAAAGTAAAAACAAAGGAGAAAGACAGAAACAAGGGGAGGGGAGATGGGAAGAGAAGAGGATAGAGCATTGCAGAGGAGAGAGGAAAGGATAAGAGAGGTGAAGAGAGAGAAATAAAAATTAAAAGAATAAGGGCTTCTGGTGGACTAGGACACTTTATTTTTATTTGTTTATTTACTCGTTTATTTGAAAATTACTTTGCAACTTATGACATTAAGTAAAAAATCAATGCCATTTCTCATATTTATAGTCTTTGTGTAGCTCTATACACAAATGTGTATCACATCTTTCCCCCTGGTAGATTATCTGAGGTTACCATCCATATGCAATAGCCTGTCTTATTTCAGAAACCCAATAAATAAATTCTTCAACGCTTAAACCAGAACTCAAATGTCACTGCTTCCTTTGAGAGATGAAGACCGTTTAACAACGGCAGCAGAAGGATCCCACCCAGGGTCACAGATGAGGACACAGAGAGGCCACATTGTATGTTTCCTGACTACTATTCCAATTCTCTTCTGTGACTCTTTGAATGAGAAAAACAGTCACTAGTGACTTCATTTTCATACAGCTACTTCCAGGCTCTTTAAATGGCCAAGTCTAAGATCACCCTCCAGGGGATCCTGTGCTCTAGAAAATAAGGAAAACAGAGCTAATGGTGTCCGAGTTGCTAGAGACTGAGCTACAGGCTAAAGACACAAGGCTTCTGTTACAATGGGAAAATTATCCCAGGGAATGAGGTGAGCATGTAAGCCAGGAATGCAGAGGCTGATATGAAACTGAGTATGAAGAGAAGGTCGATGGATTTGGTTGTTGTGAAGTCCCAAGCCCTCCTTCCCAATCCTATGGAAGTTAGCCTTCGGTCGGCAATGCAGAAATGAGTCTGACTATTAGGTGTCTGCAGTTTGACACACTTGACAGTGTGAGAGAACAGTTTGATTCTGTCTTATAATAAATATTTGATTGCCTTTCTCCCCTGGATAATTTTATTTGTGTATCTGATATTCATTTCAACCTGTCTTGCCCACTCTATTCAAACAGAAAAGGCCTACACTTTGAAATACACCTAAGAATGTTTCTTTACTTTTCTCTGTGTAGAAGAAAGTTTTACACTGACCACCCCCTCAACACCCCAAAAGTAAGCATTCCTGACCCATGATAATCATATGGACAAGATGTGGGCTAAATCACAGTCAGGGAGAAAACTCCATAAGTTAATTTACCTTCTGGTCCCAGCACCAAAATACAGAAAGACCCCAGAGATGAATCTTGGGTGCCACAATACAGACAGCAACAACCCCCTCCCCTATTGAGTCTCCTCGAGGTCATGAGACCAGAAGCTTCTTCCTAGCCACTGCATGGTAGTGTTTTATTTCCTATGCTGCTAGACTTCTAAGAGCTATCCTGTTGCACTGGGTCTGGAAGCAGGTATGCCTCAGCCATGTAGCACTGGCTCCCTGCCTGCCTTCTGCAACTGTCTGATCAGCACAGGACACCCTCATCTTGATGTGATGTTATAGTAAGCAGCTTCTGAGGTCTCATGGTGAAGGAACAATTACATAACCGAAGCAATGAAGCCAAAAAGAACAAAACATAAGAAGTATAGCCAGCCACCTGCATCGCAGGAACGCAGAAAAGCAGAGGCACATCACAGAGCGGGCCCAGCATCTACCTCACAGTACAAATATCATTTTAGGAAACTGTCCAGCTCATCCCATCACATTCTTTTGCTGTATCCCAAAGAGTAATTTTATAAGAAGTTCATTGTGAGCTTGCGCCATATCTTTGTCTTATGTGATACAAGTCCATTCTTTTAGCTGGCCCAGGTTCTTACATGAACTATGTTTCTCACCATCTACTGTAATAGAAGAAAGACCATTAAGCAGAGTGATGCAGTCAGACATCATGCTTATTCCAAGGTACCTAGAATTGAATTTCCTATTGCCAGGTTCTGCTTTAGCTCCAACCTTGATGGAGTAACTGGATATTCCATTTATTCATTTATTTCCAATGTTTCTACAATTATCATTTATGTTCAGGTGCTGGGAAAAAATTATATTTCAGGACAAACGATGGTCTTTGGTGTGGCAGAAAATTTCCTGCCCAATCTATTTGCAGAGAGTGGCCTGTGATTGGACAGGGAAGAGGGAGGTGGAGATAAAGGGTGGCAGAGAGGGAGACACAGGGAGAAACAGCATGGGATTTACCTGTGAATTTATAATGTCGGGATCATTTGTTTTTAGGATAGATTTACAAACAGATTTGTCCTAATCATTTAACCCATGGTTTGGAACAAAGATAGGGAAAATCTGTCTGTGCCTCCAGGTAGAGAGATCAACAGACAGATGGTATAGTAAGGTGGCTGCTCTGAGTCAGAAAGCTGGAGAATAAAAAGGCCTCCATCTTGGGGCAGAAACTGATTTAACTGCGAATTTATAATATTGGGATTATTTGCTCTTAGGGTAGATTTATAAACAGATTTGTCCAAATCATGTGGGGACTTTTTCCCATGGTTCAGAACAAAGATAGGGAAAATTTGTTTGTGGCTCCAGGTAGAGAGACCAACAGATAGATACTATCAAGTGTTAATTAATAGGTCTGTGGCTCCTGGCAGAAAGCCAAACAGAGAGTTGGTATAAAGATATATTGCTTTAATATGCCTCAGAATACTCAAAATCTGTCTATGTGAGCTCTACTCTTCTGTCTATCTTGGGTTTTTATCCTGCTTGCCAAAATAGATAAAGCCTAATAATAGGCAATACAGTACTTCAGTTTACTTCATTTGTTTTAATTTTCAAAATGGGTGTGATTTTGAGTTTTGTGGCTTTATTATTCTTTTGGGAGAGAGGTCTAAACAAAGGGTTTTCTGACTACTGGCTCAAGGATATGCTGATTTGTGGGAAAAAAGTTTTATCTTTGTATCTTTAGAAAAGGTGACTAAGGTAATTACACCTTCCAGAGTAATATGGATCAGACTTGATAGGGTCAGACCTCCCTAGATTCCAGAGAATCAAACAAAAAGTTACCTTAATGATACTAAAACATTGTTTTGATATTGTATATTACAGAATATACAGCCTTGGTGAATCTCCTTGTCATGCAACCTGCTTGAACTCCTGAGGTCTTGAACTTTCAACTGGATTCAGGTAAGAGACAGACATCAGAGACTAAATCAATTGTTGGTGTGGCCTTCTTCAAGCCAACTAACTCCACTATTTTCCCTATTTTCCTTTCCCCCTTCAAAGTATCTCAATGCCCATATTCAGCTTGAAGAACTTTTGAAGAGTCTGAGTTCCAATTCCCTGGGTTTTGGGACTGGAGGTAGTTAGTATTGGTTGTCTTTTTAGAGAATTTAGAAATGATCTTAATTGGAACAGGGAGGAATAGCTAGAATTGATTACATAGCCATAATCTTTTGGTAGAAATCTTTATAATTGTTATTAGGTTGAAGTCATAATTTCTTAGATGGTACAGAATTTATTTTGATGTAAAATCAAGGGTTTCATTGGTATAAATTTCTTCTATTGATATAAAATTTTGTAAGTACAAGACTTAGACCCAGTCCTTCAATAACTGCTATTCTAAACTGATCTGAGAGATCTAGCCTGTGAGTTAAGGGCCAAATAGCAAACTCATGACTCTGAGTTTATTGTTAGGGTGTTTTCAAGATGTTAATTAGAAATCACTGAGAGAAGTTAACGGACAACAGTCCCGATTACTTTACATAGACAGTTGGTTTTCAAAAACGTCAGAAATCCACAGTATGTGATATTAAATGTTTTTTACTCATTTGTTGTTCAGACAAATCTCTCTCAACAACTTCCCTTTCTTGGATTCAAAGAAGAAACTGAGCATCTATGGAGTGAGTCCAGTTGTAGCGAGACAGCCACTTGGCAAGAATTGCCTCATTTCATCTACAGACAAAATACTGTCCAAAAAAAGGGACACACTATGCAGAAGAGTCAACTGATAATCTCTGCATTACTAAGGTCTATCAGATTTTCCTGGGCCAGAAGGCTGTAGACTGTGGCTGTATAGGTAGGCGGCTGTCTCTACAATTGGTCTCAGTTCTGGAAGCTGTGTTAGGGTTCCTATATATTTTCAGTTAATAACAGTGGCTCCTGGATTTCTGAAGGGATTGAAGACTTATGTCTCATAGCTAACCCAGTCTCTGTACATTGAGAGAACAGATTTGAAAGGATGACTTTCAGATTCATTCTGAAACCAGGACATGAGCCAGGCATAGAACTATAGTCTTTTAAATTAGGATAGATGACAGTGGCCTTTTTTATTGACAATAATGTTGGACTGAGTATTAGGTCTATCTTATACGTTACAATTACAAAATAGTAATAGCTGTACTCAATTTATATTTTGAGAGACGTTGTTTTCTCTTATTCTAACAGAAAGGCTGAAATGTGGCAGAAATTTCCCTGTCCAATCTACTTGCAGTGGGAGGCCTGTGATTAGGCAGAGAAAAGGGAGGCAAATCTAAGAGTGGCAGAGAGGAGAACACAGAGAGAAACACAAGGGAGCAAATATGGAAGCTGACATGAAACCAACATGGCTTTAATTAGCCATATGCAGAGAGGATATGAAAAGGTTAGGAAAATTGGGATAAATTGTCTACTCTGTGTTGGCACCTTACCATTATTCACTTGGCTCTGAAATTATTCTGTGGGCATCTCGGGATTTGAGTATTTGTTGATATATAAATCTGATTGGTTAATTAGAAGCATTGAGAGTTTTGATTTTACCAGGTGATGGGTAATGTGGGGTGGACGATTGTGGCATGGGGCTCTGGCCCACCAGAGAACCTGCTGAGATGAGGACACCCGGCTGGTTCCAGGCAGCCTGATGGGCATTAGTGTTGGAACTTGGCAGCTGTGTCGGGATCGAGCCAGACACCTCTTTTCTAATACCTCTCACAACACTTTGGTCTTTACTTACTCTAGGAGAGGTGCTGTCTACAACCTAGTTCGTGGAGGCTGAAAATAAATTATTCCACCATGCTATTGTATGCCTACAGTGGTTCAGCCAGACACTGAACCATAGCAATTTTCTCTCAAGAAGGATTTGGGTTCAAAATTGGAGCTCTGCCATGCTCTCCTTTAAATAGTGGAGGTGGTTGTAGCTGCTTTTCAGGCTGTAAATCAGTAGCTTGGGTAGTTTGTCAGCTACCTATAGATGTGAGTATACAGGCACACTTTGTACAGGATAGCCCTGCCTTCAATTGAAGAAAAACTCATGTCTGCTGACTGTTAAAATTCAAAATGGCCACAGGCATTCTACCTAGCTGAATTCTTGTTGGGTGGCACTTTGAATGCTCCAACTGGACTTTATATGTATCACTGACTTTTAACAAGGTGGACATTTTAACAAGCTACAACTTGGTACATATTTCCTTCTCTAAATAGAGCCTAGAAATGTTCCTGAAGGAAATGCTTGAGAATTCTAAGGATGCCATCATCTGTTGCTGGAGAAAATGGAGTCAGAGCAAGTTAATAACTTTTATGGAATACATAGAATGCTTTGGTTGGGCCTAGATTGACTGGTTTCTGTTTTAGGGACTTGGCAAAGCTTGCATCTCTTGTTTCAAATTCTGTATCACTTCAACTTTTTCAATTTCCCATTGCACAGCTTTTTAGTGACATGTGATTGTGGTCCTGATAATGGACATGCCAAGGCTTTGCTCTTTCCCATAAGCCTGTGCTTACTTTTATTAATGCTAACAGTATGGGACCCTCCCATTAGAATGACGACCAATTGTCACTGGATTAGTTTAGGAGATTGGGATGTGTTAGATGGTAGTTGTCATGGCTGTGATGGTCACATGACCCTTTTGTCATTTCTGAGGAACATCATCCAGTTTAATTCCATCAGTTTCTGTTGATGCTTTCATCACAAACATTTGATTGGAATAAAACGAGCAAAAAAAAAAAATAATCTGTTCTCATGTGGAGACTCAGATCTGCATGTTGCACAAAGTATTTAATAATTGAATGAAATTAAGCTTCTTCTTTAACCTCTCTGAGGTTTCTTATTCAATGATCCCTGTAGAATACAGATATTTCTAGAGGCTCTGAATTAGGAACACAAAATGACAGAATATAATCTCTCTTAGTTCTGGAGGTCACAAGTCTGAAAGCCAGAGGGAACGTTCCTTCTTTGGGGGCTTTAAGAGAGAATCCAACTTTTGCTCTCCATATCCCTGAACCCAAAGTCTACCTACCACTCCAGTCTCTGCCTCCTGCTTTATATGACATTTTCCTTTGATTTTTTTGTGTCATGAGGATATTATATATATATATATATATATATATTATATATATAAATATATAAATGTATATATATATTTACTCTATACTATAAGTATACATATACAAATACATATACAAATACACAAACATATACTACATATACATATACATATACATATACATATACATATACATATACATATACATATACATATACATATACATATACATCATATACATATACATCATATACATGTACATAAGCTTTCATATGTGTGCATACAGCATGATGAATCTTCTTCCTAATGTTCTCATTCTCTTCTTTCTCTCCTCTGCTTCCCATTGTTGGTTTTTTGGTCCTCCTGGAAGGGATTACTTCTATACTTTCGTGTCATCTGAACATACATGATTTTATGTATCAACAGAAAACCTAGAAACTGCAATGAGAGAAAGCATAAAATATGTGTCTTTCTAAGACTGGCTTCATTCACTTATGATTATCTACAGTTGCATCCAACTTCCTGAAACAACAGAACTTCATGATCATTTATGACAGGCAGAGTTAGACTGTTTATAAGTACCACATTTCTCTAATCTCTTTATCTGCTATTGTCTCTTACATTGGTTCTGTGACTTAGCTACTTGGAATCCCATTGCAATCTCTCTGTGATGACATGCAAATATCTCTGTGATAGGTTGATTTCAAGTCCTTCCAGAGGTAGAGCTGGGTCAGAGTTAGTTTTCTGAGGCTCCCGTTGTATCTGGACTAGTTTGCATTCCCAGCTGCACTGTTTGAGGACTCTTGTTCATCCACATTCTCCAGCACTTGCTGTTGTCTTTTTAATAACTCTCATTCTGACTGTGACAAGATGAAAACTCTATGTAGATCTGATTTATAATACTCTAGCAAACTAGAAATTTTTTCATGTGTTTATTAACCATTTGTGTTTATCTTCTGACAACTGTCTGTTCATTTCACTGATCCATTTATCAACTAGGAATACACCTAGTCCAGATTGAAGTTTTCATACTAAGACCCCTAGAATAAGTATACTTCCAAACATATTCTTAAAGTAAAAGATTAGAATTGGATGTGGACATGGCTTTCCAGTGGCCCCATTCACCCCACTACAGATCTCATGAGTATGAGTCTCATGTGAGCTTAGTTAGTTAGTGGTTGTCACACCAATACTGTTCAACTAATGTCAAGATTATCCCACCTAGGCATTTAGGAAGAGATCTAATTGCCTTCTTTAAAACTGAGTTTCAACTGGGGGAAATTTGGCTTATTCTGAGCCTAAAAGCAGATGCCATTTGTTGGGTATCTGCTGTGCATTGGTAACATGCACAGTTTGCCTGGATTCATTCTCCCAGCTATAAAAATCAGGGCTAGAGCTCAATCCTAGTGAGGCACACAATCTGTAGAAGACAGAGCTGGTGTAAATTGCAGGATGTCCCAGTTGCTTTCTCCAAGCACCATGCTGTCTCTCTCACTTAGGGAAGCAACTAGCTGAACAGACATAATGATCATCTCATTCAGGCTCCTTAAGAAGTGCTCCCTGTTAGAAGCAAGCAAGGAGAGAGTGTGGCCAGCCTTGTCATTCTGATTTCTAAACTAACCCATCTCAGACAAGGAAAAGACGAGACCGGGAAAACCTTCCTTGATTTCTCTTGGGAAGCATGTGCATTTCCTCACATCGCAAAAAGCCATCTTCTGTGCAGTGAATGTGGTTAGACTATTAATCAAATTATTAATAGAAAAGTTTTCTGGGAGAGAACACACCGTGAATTATGAAACATTTGCCTTTGCTTGCCTCAGTGATTATGTATCTCCTCCAGGAGACTGTGCAGAGGAGCACTGCGCTGAGACTTATCAAAGCGTTGGATCTAGCTCTAATAAATTGGTACACTGCAGAATGTCCAGCTCAGTGAATCAAGTTCATGGGGAGAAGCATTCAGAAGTCTGTGAGTTCCGGGTTTCGAGTAATTTTCATACCAGATGGGCTTTTCTCAGCCTTAGTTTACCCTCCAACTGTTCTATAAGGGCCACAGTCAGCGTAAAGATGCCATTGGCCAGATCAGAAAGCAGAGCCACTGTGGACTTGAAGTCAATCTTCCTGTGGTCCTCTTGAACTCCGTTAGATCAAGAGGATCAGCTACTCTTAAATGAACCAGGGACCATTGTGCGTAGCTCTAAATTGGTGCCACTCAGTCTTGAATTATTCTCTGTGGTCTGGGCATGAAAGTGGCACTGGGAACACTGATGGGGCAGGGAGGCAAGTAGTGAAAAGGGACAAAGATTATGTGGTTTCTATAGAAACCAGGAGACACTGTTGAAAGAGATATAATGTGGTCCTTCAACATGTAAGTCCATGCATCTGGAGGTTTAGATCAGTGGATCTCAACCTGAGGGCTACAACCCCTTTGTGAGGATCATATAGCAGATCTCATGCTTCTCAGATATTTACATTAGGCCTTATAACAGTAGCAAAATTACAGATATAAAGTAGCAACAAAAACAATTTTATTGTTTGTAGGTTACCACAACAGGAGAAACTGTATTAAACACTTACTGCATTGGGAAGGTTGAGAACTAACTCTGTAGACGGTGATGCCTCATGGTGGATGTGCAACTAAACTGACCCCTAAAGGCTCACTAAAAGCATATGATGATAGACTGGTCCCATTCAGATGTGTGCTATTATGTCCCTATGTAGAACGTGAGGCATATTGGATGCATTTAGGAACTGTATCTAAAAGTATTACTTAAAAACAACCTTAAATATGTTTGATTTACTCACTAAGAAAAAAAATCTGCATTAAACCCAAGTAAGATTAAAAAACAGGTTTTAGAAATTTTTCTTCAATGATATGACTTCCCTAGATGAGGGGTAAGATTCCACTCCCTTAAATGATTGTCTGTTACTTATTACAATTCTAAGAAGATGAGCATTGAGCAGTTTGGGGAGTCCCAAGCAACCATAGGAGAAAGATGTTAATTTTCAATTAGCATTACTTATAAAGTCATATATGTTTTTATTGTCTGTGTCAAGAAGGCTAACACAGAAGTCAGGACTTCTTCATGGTTTTCCTGCCAGGATCAATATCCTGCTTGAACCTTGAATCTCAACCTCTTTGGCACTACCTGACTCTGATTTGACTCCTCCTAAAAGTTTCACCTGACCTTGAAGCATGCTGAACTCCAAATTTTCTACCTGTTGGCTATTTTTATTTACTTCTGCCAGAGTGCCACCATAGTTTCAGAGTAAGAAGCCCTAGGATGGAATGGAGTGCTCAAAGGTTCGGTGTTCGTTGACTTGAGAAGTTATGATTCAAGATTCAAAAGAGCAGGTATTATTTTCTTCATTTTGCACACAAAGTGTTTAGGAAACTTGCTGACAGCAGCTCAACTAGTGAAACCTAGAGACACTGTTTGACCTGGATTCAAAGTCATCTTCCTCCACATTCACAGGCTATATCACTGTCCACTGGATGTGAACGTATTTTCTGTGAAAACATCACATGTGTTTTGCTTTTTCTGTCTCTGCTCTTTTCTTTTTATCTTTTTATTTTATTTTTTTGGCCTGAGCTTTTTTTCCTATTATTATTATTATTATTATTATTATTATTATTATTATTATTATTAACCATTCCATTTGTTTACATCTCAAATGATATCTCACTTCCTGGTTACCCTCTTCACCAACCCCCCACCCCATGATATTCTACTTCCTGGTATGGACTACATTACTCATGTTTAGAACTTTTCTTTGGTATCCTGAAAAGAGCTCAAGAAATGGCTCCTGGAAGGATATGAACATAGACAGACATGCATGTCCCTATCACATACTCCACAAAGAAGAAGCTGAAAATAGATATACATACACCCACACCCACACAAGCACACATATAACAAATAAGAAGCTGAATACAACTAGCATGCACCCAGACATGTGTAACAGAGACACTGAACATAAAAACAGAAATACCCACACAAGCAAAACATGCATATGCCTAGATGCATGCACATTTAACCCATTAAGTAAACTTTTCCCAGCTTGATGTAATGGATACAGAGTCCCTGGTACCTTGTCAGAAGACCCCTGGTATCTCAGTGCTATGCCCTCTGACATGCACAACCTTCAAGAAGACCGAATACTGCAGGTATGAGACAGATGTCTCACACCCTGGAGGCCTATAGTTCTCGAACAAACCAGTGAATTGGAGCTTGTCTTAAAAGGATACCAAATATGGACTCCAGAGAGAGGAAAACATATTTGTTTGTGTTTAAGGCTGCCCACATATTTAAATCCAGCAATAGTAAGAGCAAGCTCTCTTGCTGTTGGTTAGTTTCTCAGAATTGCCTTAAATGACTACACACGAAGTGTTCTAGAGCAGCAGACGTCTATTCTTTCATGACTCCGGAAGCTGGATGTTAGAAATTTAGACATGCCAAGAATATTATCTTTCTCATGGTCTTGTCATACTGCCTTGTCTTCTGTTTCCTCATCTCTGGTCACCTTCAAAGGGTGCATGCAACTGTACTGAGGCTCACATGAAAGAAAAAACAAAAAACAAGCTAACAAAAACCAAAGACCTATATAACATTCAAGAACCAAACACCATGCCAGAAAAGACCTTTCCCCGCAAAATAACACCCATAAGTTTGGGATCTTAGGTCATAGACATAACTTGTTGAGTGCCACCATTCAATGCAGAAGTTTGTTCAGCTTTATGAAAATATAGAACAAAGTCCTGGGATTTAGGTTTAGAGTGGTTACATTCAGGATTCGATGGAACAGCCAGCTATGTGATGGCCAGCTTCTAGCTTATCCTATGATTTATGTAACTGAAGACAACTGCAAGATGGTCTTTCTGAAACACTAGTCAGAATCCCTCCCATCTCAGAATAAACAATCCCTGACTGCTGTGTCTTTCTTTGCCCCTCTCTGACATTCTGTTTGCCCGGGGGCTCTATACTTCTTTGAGGCCACAAACTCTTCTCTTGCTTCATGTTCTCTGCACAACCCCTCTCTCCATTTCTAGTCCTCTTCCTGGCCCTTCTTCATTGAAATTCTATACATTTCTGTTAACTGCTTCTCCTTGAATCTGGGCTGGATTTGATGGACTCTCATTCACTCAGAGTGTGACTATGATTGCCTGGATACTTTCCTGTCACTGCCTAGATTGTGAATTGATTGATAATTGGATCTCAGGCCTATCTCTCCAAGTCTTGCAGACTGGACTTAACACATACTAGGAATTCAATATAGGTTTACCACTAAATGAGAACAAGAGATTTTCAAGTTCACATGACATTTCTCTGCCTTTCAGGGCAAATTTCTTAGTATGTTAATTCCAGGGAAAATTCTGTTGAAAGACAAAAAGCCTATGGTGCTTCATATTGCACTATATTAAAAACATTTTTTCCTCTTTAAAAATGGGTGCTATATCTATTTCATTTGGATGAAATTTCATAGCTTACAAAATACATTTTCAGATTTCATCTCACGTGCCACTCAAACAAGTTTGGCCAGGAATACATTAATATGTTCACTTTGTAGCTGACAACACATACCTAGTTAGATCAACTGACTTACCCAAAGTCACCCTTGCAAGCGCTCATAGGTGAAATGAACACCATCTGACACAAAGCCAGCAGAATGCGGACTACTTCAGTTTAGACCTCAAGTTGCCTATTACAAACCCACTTAAGAGTATGAGGCTAAGGGGTCAGCTGATCTGTGGTGAGCATGGAATTTGCAGAGACCTAACAACTGAAAATGGAACTGAGGCTCATAACTGACCTTTCCGTTCTGTGAGGATCCAAGGGACAAGAGTAAAGCGAATCACCATAAGCAAAGCTTATCTACCTAGCACACCGCAGCATAGCTGCCTTAAACATGTAGCCCAAGACAATTGCAGGTCCCTAAATCTGGTTGCCATAGTTACTTTTTTGCCAACTTAATACAAACCTAGACATACCTGAGATGGAAGATTTGCCTTCCTCAGACTAGCCTGTTGGAATGTCTCTGGGGGCATTTTCTTGATTGTTAACTATTGTCCCATTATGTTCAGTGTCACCCACGAAAGGTAGCTGAGCAAGCTAGAGGGAACGAGTCAAGGAACAGCATCCCTCCACGGTCACTGCCTCCAATTTCCTGTCTTGAGCGCCTGCCTTGGCTTTCTTCGGTGATGGCATGCGACCTGTAAGCTGATATAAAACCTTTCCTCCTCAAGCTGCTTTTGGTTATGGTGTTTATCACAGCAACAGGATGCAAACTAGGACCCTAGCCATGATTTTTCTTAACTGAGAGAAGACAAAGAAAAGGATCCAGAGCTATGGCATCTGCCTCTGGGTGGTGCAGCAAAGGCTCCTCAGGGTTAACTGAGGGAACAAGACGCTCTTACAGAGTGGGCAGCATCTTCGGGCAGGCAGCCCAAATATGAGGAAAACTCAAGCTTGCGTTTTTGCTTCTGCTTTGCATCGTCTATCCCCGCTGCTGCTCTTCACGGTCATCAGAATCTAGCTTCTTTTGTTTCCGATGTGTACTGAAGGCCTATAACCTTTGAAGAAGCTTGCAGGACTTCAGGGTTGTATTGAGATTGTTGATGATGCAACAGCTTCAGGGCCTGAGCAGCTACTGCTTTTAGCCTCTTCCGCATTCAGACAGCTATCGTTGGACCTATAGACCTATAGATTAGAAGCCATTTTGGAAATCACCTCCTCTCTTTCCGTGTGTGTGTGTGTGTGTGTGTGTGTGTGTGTGTGTGTGTGTGTGTGTACATGTCTGTGTGTATCTTTCTTGGTATCTTCATTCTATCCATTCTGTTTGTCTAGAAAACTCATATATACCTATGGGCCCAGAATCCCATGATTTCAAATGTAGAGTGGAATGAGAAATGGCTCTTAGGCTTTGAGATTCTCTAGGTTCTACTCATCTATTGGTTTGATACTTGCTGTAAGAAGCCTTGTGCTGCTATAAACTCAACCATCAAGAAGCACTGTATTTGCCATTTACACAGCAGTCAGAGGTGGCTTCTGGCACTAAGTACTCCCTCCGTGCCTGGATGCCCATAGGTAAAATCTGGGAAAGAAGCTGATTTGAGAAGAAAATACTGAAGCATGTATCACAGCTGGATTAGCTCTGCTGCAGGTAATAACTGCCTGTACCCACAGCAGAGCAAGGCAGCCTGTCTGGAGCCTGGGCTCTTTCTGCTTCTGCCTTGCCAGCTGCTGCTGTGACACTTTAGGTGGAGTGACATGGGTGATGAAATGACTCAAACCAAAGTTAGGGGAGTGTAATAGGGTTGTGAAGACTGCAAGCCTAAAGTGACTCAGCCAGTAGAGGATTTCTGTTAACCCTCTCAGGTGGTATAAGACATAATCTGACTGATGTTGCGGCCTCTGTCTATTTGACAAGCAATTTGTTATTAATGTGTTGAGCTGATCAGAATGGGTATCAAAGCTGGATGAGGGAAAGGGGGAAATTATGAAAGTAATGAGGTAACATTCAAAAATATGATAAACAGAATTCATCTAGAAGTTGGCTTTGTGGGCTTGGGTTTGTTTTTTATTCTATCTATCTATCTATCTATCTATCTATCTATCTATCTGTCTGTCTATCTTAATTGAACTCATGAGTTACAGATTTCTAAATTAAACACACAAACAAAATGGAGCTCCCAGGTATTCTTATTTATGTCAGTGATGGACAGATGATGTTTCTGGAGACAGGATGGCTTTGTTCAGCTCATCTAGCAGAAGAGAACTGGAATTGAATCTAGATCAGCTGGGTCCCTCTGGGACATTTGTTGTCACAGAAGTCTGGCCACCTCTCTGGCTGTGAAACCCATGAGGCTAGGAGCTTGCATTAAACCTCCTTCTCTCTCATGGCCTGGGTGGGAGGTTGTGTCATTTGACACAAAGAGCTCTTTCTCCAGCTGTCCTCTCTGAGGACCACCCAGGACAAAGTTGGTTTCAGCCACAGCTGGACAAATTTAGGTCAAATCTGCAGAAGAATTTCCTGGCAGTGTGGCTAAACAATGGGATAAGTTCCTGAGCAAAGAATTAATTTTCCCCTTTAGAAGATCTGAAAGTATTAGCAATCCACCCCCCTCACACCCCCTCCTGTCTGTAGGGAGCCGAAGCACGAACTCTATATCCTGTTCCATTCCCTTTATTACACTAGAGAAGGACGTGAAGCCTGGAGGGCATGAGACAACTAAATCCCCCCAAAAGCTGTTTAGAAGAGATGCAAAGGGCAATGAGTCTGGGAATTTTCCCACACCCCTGTTCTATGTGTGGCTCTGCCAGGATGCCAGGAATAAAGCATTGATTAACACAGGATCCTATGTGCATGGGAATTTGAGTCTAGTGACGTGAGACAAGTCTAAAAACTTGGAAGGTGCTATTATGTTCTGAATTGTAGCAAAACAAGTCATAGAGAGAAACAGTCAGAGCTTCCTTAGCTAGGAAAATTCAAGAAGTCTCTCTGATAAGATGGTTTCTGAGTTGAGACCCAGGGATGAGAGGAAGCATCCCAGAAGACAAATGAGGAAACATCAAGAACGTGAGAGGAGAGGAGAATGAAGGTGCAGAAGAAAGGCTCAGGAGCGCTGTGGATTCCTCTTTCTAGCTTACTGGACCTTTCTGAAGTCCAGTCACTCTGCATGTGGATGAAGGAACAGTCTCAAGCTTCTATACAAGCTTGGTGTCAAGGTAAAGTGAGAAAAGCTATTCTCTCTCTGACATGTTACTAAGTCCCAAACATTCCCTGTTACAGTATTTGTTGTAAGAAGGCATTGAATAGAAACCCTGTGTGATGTGGGATCTGGAGTGGGATAAGTATTGCTTTAGCAGTCCTTCAGATGTTTTTAACTAACAGCAGAAGGCTTCTTTCTTTATTTCGTTTTTCTTTTCTTTTTTCTTTCTTTTTTGTCTTTCTTCTTTTGCTTCACCTTCTCTGCAACTTCTTAGAGGGCACATGCATCCGTTTTCTTCTCTGCGATAAAAATAGCCAGTAGACATATTTGAGAATGGAGCACTTGCTTGGCTTATGGTTTCACAGGACCCAGTTCACCATGACTGGGAAGATACTGCCCAGGTGTGCACTTTACAACTTGGTGAATCAGACAGTACAGAAGAGAGTGCTAACATTTGAAGGGTTCAAGTGGGACCAAAGGCTCTACTTGGAAATGAGAAAGGCAATAGCTGGCATATACTGGCAAGGAGTTTGTCTGTATTTGATCCCTGTCTGCAGACTTTAAAGAAGGCTAGGGTGACAGACTAATGACCGTGGCAGAGTGAATTTCAAGAAAATATAGCATATAGTCTGACTATTGTTGGCTACTGTTAGCTATATTTATTTTGCAGATGGGGAGTCAGGGAGTGCAGAAAGCATTCTCTTCTTTGCTTCTCGGATCATTATGATGTGAACTGAGGTACTCCATTATGGCTTCTATGTCATCATGAAATGAACTCTCTGAATCTGTGAGCTGAAACCAGTCTTCCTTCCTTCCTTCCTTCCTTCCTTCCTTCCTTCCTTCCTTCCTTCCTTCCTTTCTTCTTAATTTGTGGGTAGTCAGCAAAAGCAACTGATGAATCAGAAAGTAATTCCAAGCACAATGTGACATCGTGTGTGTGTGTGTGTGTGTGTGTGTGTGTGTGTGTGTGAGTGTGTGTGTGTGTGTGTGTGTGTGTGTGTGTGTGTGTGTGTGTGTTTGAGACAAGGCCTTACTATGCAGCCTTCCCTAGCCTAGAACTCACAGAGATCCTCCTGACTCGGCCTCCCAAGAGATAAGATTAAAGCCACTTACCACCATGTCTGGCTTTATGTTTGCGCTCCGACATATCTTTCTTGAAGGCTACTATGTGTTATATGAAGGTGAAATTCTCAAACTCAAAGAAAAAGAGAGGGGAGAGGGACAGAGATAGAAAGAGAAAAATAGAGAATGTATATGTGGAATGTTGATCAGTAGTCCAATCAAAATATAACATGCTGGTCTGCTCTATATACAGGTCTACTATCAAAACAGCCTAACACTCTTTGCCTGTATCCTAAACCCATCAGGAGAACAGAACGGCTCTTTCCCCCAAGACGCTGTAACACTGCTTTCCCCACACCCAAATATTACTATGACAGCTTTAAGACTATTGTTTAGTACAAAGAATTTTAGAAAAATGAAATTGAATTTTTTAGCCATATGCTCCATCCAGTGTTTGCAAGACATAAATAATAAATGAGGAACTCTCACTTCTTTGTCTTTGCACACAGGTGGATGTGCTTCTGTGAATGACTGGCACTGTCTAGTATTTCCTTTGAAAGAATACCTCACCTTCCTAGGCAATTAGAGGCTACAATTCATGTGAACCATAGCTTTATCCCTGAGGCTTCTGTTCTTTTTAACCCCACTAAAGATTGTACATTCTACTTTGGATATAAATAGGCCAGTTACATTTGATCTCAGTATTGAATGTCTTTATGAGCGCTTGCATGCTGTCATAGACACGGGGATTATATTCCAGAGCGTAACTATGGAATCAATTGAGGAGTAAGCCCTTTGGAGAGATTCTGCTGCTTAGAGAGATAGCATAATTGACTGTTCTATAATAAGCAGTGGTGTTCCACTAGCATTGGGACAAAGGACATTCACCTATAGTTTATGTGTCTCTGCAGTCACATTGGGACAGTATATCTCTGGTTCTACATGGCTGTTCAGTATTACAGGGAACATGACTGTTCTCCATCATACACCGTACACTTGGCTTTGACTATGTTAACACCTGAAACCTTGACAAAGCCTGGAAAGACAAACCTTGGGATTGTTCCTACTTAGTTGATGAACAAATGAAGGAGAGGAGGTAAGCAGTTTTGCATTGGTCCCATGCACAGTACAATCTGACATGCTAATTTCTGCTTTGTTTTACATTTTTCATGAAAGCATGCATTTAAGTACTTTCAATAGAACATGTTTCAGTTAAAAACATAGTGATGATAGTAATTTAATATGTGATTGGACATATATTTGCTCAGGCAAAGACAATGCAATTCTTTTTTGAAAATGAAAATCCTTTCTGATGTCTGATGTTCCTTATCATATGTGTCTCTTTACTGGAAACTCTCTCTCTCTCTCTCTCTCTCTCTCTCTCTCTCTCTCTCTCTGTCACTCTGTCTCTCTCTGTGTGTGTGTGTGTGTGAAAGAGAGAGAGAGAGAGAGAGAGAGAGAGAGAGAAACAACCATTTCCTTCCATTTTTTTCTGTTTTTAGTAAATTCTGCTTTGAATATTATAATATTCATCAAAGCATCCACAAATGTTTGCATGTCTCACCCATGAGTCTATTTCAAGGGCCAGGAAGATCAGAAGAAAAGAAGGCCAACACAGAATGTCAGAGACTACAGACTGAGTGATATAGGGTGACTCTAGGCCTGAGCTAAGGAACTGATAATAAGTTCTTAGTTGCTGATCAAGTTCCAAGAACTGACAGAAGATGCTTTCTCATGGTCAAGTTCATAGTTAGGAGGTCAAGAACACATGGCTTGATAGGTCATAGTCCATAGAGAAGACCATAATACTATTATTTAGCTAAATGGACATAATATTAAAGTATCTTAGACTTGTTGCTATACCCATAGGCCAGCGGATCTCTCAACCCTCTTGAGAGAAGCTGCTTTCAGCAGATGGTTATTGCCATAGAGACCTGAACTGCTCAAAGTGCAGACAATAAGACACTGCAGGGTGTTTCACCCTGAAAGGGGCATACATATCATACTCTTCTTGAACACTCAAGGTTCTTCATAGAGGAAGGGATGGATAACTTTAAGGAATCACTGTTTTCTGGACACAAGAGAGCAGTGGCACAGAGTAACGCATACACATTTTGACAGTATACACAAGACCTGTACAAGGTCAAACCAGGTAAAAAAAAATCCTAGTATGGATAGGGGAGGTGGGTACGAGAGAGAGAGAGAGAGAGAGAGAGAGAGAGAGAGAGAGAGAGAGAGAGATTTCCAGAATAGCTTCTAAGCAATTTGAGGTCTCTCACTCCTCTTTTCTCTCCTCTCTCTCTTTCCCCCTCCCTCCCTCCCTACTCCTCCCTCCCTCCCGTCTCCCCACCTCTCTTGACCAAGGGTATTGCTCAGTGAACTTGCCTAGTAGCAAATCCACCCAGTCCTTAGTTAATCCTAGCCTGAAGGTGATCCATGCAGAGCAGTGGTTGACTTTATTTAACAGACTAGGAAGAGTGTCTCCAGAGGCAAAAGGATTGAGTTGCTTCTTCCTATAGCCAGAAAAAGGCTGGAAAGAGCTACCAGGGACAGCACAGCCTGTGGACAAGCTGGTAAGACCAGCAGCACATGTTCTCTGTCCTTAATTCTTTGTCCATCCAACAGTGTTCCCATCTAGGTATGGAATGTGCAATCTTTTCATGCCATGTTCTGACAGGTGTTGGGCTAGGGACTTTCTAAATTGTAGTAAATCTTTAACTTAAAGAATAAAAGTTATTCCTATTTGATGGGATTGCAGAGACCTGGGAATCTGAAAGGTTCATGCTATGTCTAAGGTAGTACTACCCAGAAATGTCCGTGATGTGCCCAAAGGGGTTCTGCAGAGGACCGTGCTGATGATCAGCCATCCCCACACTTGCTGTTGGCTCTTTGATGCACGGATGACAAACCACTGCTGTTCTCTGCTCCCATTTCTGTCACCCTGGGGCTGGTTTATGGTTAGGTATCTTTATCTGCCTCTGGTGAACTCTTCATTTTTTTTTCTTCTAAATTCATCAGCCTAAAATGACAGAGACAACCTGAAGTCTTTCTCAAGAAGGGGTTAGTGTGACATAGGGTGAGATGAGGTAAGGCTCTCTGTTACCTATGTACATGCTGTCAGCTCTCTGTATCCATGGATTCAACAAACCACAAACTAAGATTGAGCAAGAAAAAAAATGGCATTTATACAAAGCATTCACAGAATTTATTTTCTTGTCATAATTTTCTACACGACGCAGCATAACAGTTTTTGTTAAAAGAACATTTAAACTGCATTGAGTATTAAAGCAGGCATACAGGGGTTCCATGCAAATGTACTGTTTTCTATAGATGATTTGAGCTTATACAGATTTTGATAACCCTGGAATTCTTGGAGCCCATCTCCCATAAATATCAAAGAATGGCTACATTTGCCAGTCAATGAGGAGATGCAGCTTCCTGAGCTGAACATTCTCCCTTTAAGAAGTAATATGTAAAAATTAATGTGAACAGAAATACCACTTCTCCCCCATCACTGTCCTGAGTCCCTTACTTTTAATCGCATACTTTTCTATACGTGTACACGTGAATGAGCACACACACACACACACACACACACACACACACACACAGAGAGAGACAGAGACAGAGACAGAGACAGAGAGAGACAGAGAGAGACAGAGACAGAGAGAGACAGAGAGAGAGAGACAGAGAGAGAGAGACAGAGAGAGAGAAATCATGAGCAAAACCAGACACTGTGACTTCTATCCTCACAGCTCCTCCCCCTTGCTGTTGCCATGGGCAACCACTGCCCACAGGTGCCATAGGTTTGGGCTACTTGGCAAGGCTGGCTTGTCACATTGCAGCTCCAGTAGCTGTGTGTGGGCGAAAAAGGGGCACTCACCGGATGTGTTCTGTAATTAGTCCCTCTCAGAATAGCCTCGATTGTCAATCTCAGATCAAAGGAGGACAGACTTCTTCAGAGAGAAAAAAAATAATAGCTGAATTCTTAGTAAAGCAGAAATTTTGTTCTTGCAGCTCCCCAAGAGTACTAGAAAGATGTGAGGTAAGACAGTAGGAAGCACAAACCCTGGATCTGGACAACTGAGGATGCCTGGGCAGGACTGTCATCTGCCATACAGCCACACAGGTCACCATCCCTTAAGCAAGCCTTGCCAGGTCAGCATTTGTCCATTTGAGTTCAGGCAACTCATTTTCCTAAATCATTTCCATGAAGCAAATGCAAAGCCTACGGCAGATGACTTTCTCTTCTCTGGCTCAAAATTTCTTTCCACACTACAGCCTCATCCTGTCTTCAGCGTACAGTTCTGAGATCAAGAGAACTGTGTGGAAACCCAGGAGCCAACACACTAGCTTCTGCAGATTACCTCATCTAGTTTTGCTGCACAGTGATTGTACGAGCTGAGTTTTCTTCTGAACCTGTTAGTTCCTATTAACTTACCTCCGCATCTCTATATGATGTTGTACCTTCTGACCCCTATGGCCTGTGGGTTCCTCTAACTAGCCTGCTCCTCTGCTTCTCATGAATAGTAATTTAGCTCTTCTACTTCTATCTGTGTAGCCCTGCTTCTTGCAAGTACTTATCAATGAGAATGAGAGAAATACAGTCTGGACTGATCTCTCCTGATGCAGCTAAATGGAGCTTGAAGTCAAATTAATGAATTACCAGGCATGTAAGAACTCAATATAGATTCTGTTTGCTCCTTCCCTTGGTCCTGCAAAAGCACAGCACCAGGCACAGATATAGACTTCACAGTGTGTGCTTGCCCTGTCTCATCAAATCAGCACATGAATACCTGATATCTAGATCAAACGAAGTCCGTTGGCAGGCTTAGCTCTTCTCATTCAGAAATGGACGCTCAGGAGCCCCACTTCACAACTTAAAGTAGGTCAGGTTTTGTTTCTGCTCTTTGTGAATGAATTCAACATTGCTCTACACTGGTCTTCTTGATTGGTCTTGCTGGGTGGGAATCCAGTTGGTGCCCACTGCAAACTAGCCAGAGGCTAGTATGTGACTGTGCATACAGAATGATTGGTGTGACCTCAATATGAGAAGCTGTGAATCTGCGGCAGGGAAAATAATCTCCCAATATTAGTTTTATCATCTGAAAAAATAAATACAAGTGGGCAGATTTAAAAAAAAATGTAATGACAAAAGTAATAAAACAAGCGACAGTTTGATGTGTCAGCACCAAAAATTGAGATTTTAATATACATCATCACATTTTTTCTCAATGTTTCTTTCTACTTATTTCTTTCTTTTTCCTTTGTTTTCCCCCGGGGGATGTCTATATTTACCACTCAATGTGGAGAAGCTTCTCTAACTGGATATTTTTCTTTAAAGCAGCTATATGTTAAGATTAATGCATAGAGAGACACCACTTTTGCTTTTCCACAACTTGACTCTTTAGTTAAAGTTGGCTTGACAATCAGCCCAGAATGTTGTCCAAAAAGCATTCTAGATGTTTCTAGGAAGTATCAGGATGACATTGAGGTCTAAATCCTTGGGGTAGGTGGATTTGGTAAAGACTCGTTCCTGTTGTAATTGTTTCTCAAGTCAAATGCAAGGTTCTTAGTGCTGTCGCCCATTACCTATTCTCTGCTCTATACTGGGTCTCATCTTTCACTTTATGTCCCAGCCATGATAAATGGCAAAGTCCAGTTAGTCTTTGTTGCTTTTCCTTAGATGATATTAATTAAACCCAGTTTCAAGTGTGAGACTCATTTTGACCACTACATAACAGCAAGAAGTAACGGGCCAGTTCTGGCCATCATGTGCTCTTCTGTGCCCTCTGTGTATTTCAGAAAGAGACTCACATGCTTCAGACAAAGACTGCCCCTTCAAGCCTGGATCCCAGAATGTGTCAGGCAAGGAGCCAACCCTAGATGAACCTGTGATCATTTGTGAGATATGAATAAGAAAACTGAGCTTATAGTAATCAGCTGAGACCACACATCTTCATTTACCGGACCAGACCTTCTCTGTGTTCTCTTGGGGTTCACTATAGCACACACTTAATTTAATATTGCCAGTTTCATATGAAATAGTATTTCCTCCTCCATATTTGCCTTTCTTATTACTTAGAGAAATCCAAAAGGGCAAGACACTGTGTGTTTGTTTACCATGGTATCTTTAATGCCCAGACTAGACACTAGGACCATATTGTCTGAATGCATTAGGTAAAGCTCTCAACTCTGCAATTACTGATTGGTTTTGAACAGGACATTCTCAATGACTAGAGTCTAGATAACTTGATCTCATGTTGGGTATGAACATGAGATCAGAATGTCATGCATTTTATCAATGAACAGAGCTTAAGACTTTTTCAGTGACTAGAAATGGTGACGGCATAATAACAAGGGAAGAATGGTGGCCATGACAGGAGGATTGATAGGAAGTCAAAAATAAAAGGTATGAACTGTGTAGTTCTCTTCTGGTAGTTGCCAGGGAGAAGGTAACATTCACAACATTCTTGTCTTTAAAGGAGGCAGAAATTTGGTTGTACATAAAGGACATAATAATCCAACAGGGTGTGGTGGAGAATACCTTTAACCTTAACACTCAGGAGATGGGAGCAAGTGGATCTCTGCGAGATTGAGGCCAGGGTGATCCAAGTTGCATGTTCAAGGCCAGCCAGGGTAACATAGGAAGACACATATTTCAAAAACAACAATGACAACAGAAGACACATCCATTCACCCATTCTCACAAAGACTGTGGTTCACAATTGTCCTAACACTTTACCTTCTGCCTTGGCCAAACAGAGGTGTCGTACACTGATATGTGCCATTCATTCTGTTCTCTTTGTATCTTTCTAGCTTTATTTCAATGAACCTTGATACTAGGATCTTACATTGCCTTCACTAGGAGTGATCAGGCAACACAGAATACATACAAACCACTGCAAGAAAAAATTCTTAAAAAATATAAACCCTAGTGAAATTATGAAAACCAGTAACTGATGAGTTAATTATTTGACTGATTCATCAAAGTATCAATTTTGTCAAATACCATGTATCTAGAAAGATTACTAGAGGCTTCTTCATTATTAAAAGCAGGACATTAAAAGGTAGATTTGTTCCCCTGTATCATTCTTTCAATTCAGCACAGTTTGTGAGAAATTTTTTTCATAGGGTTTTAAGATACTCAAATTTTTTGGAAATCATGTAAACATCACACTTACAGGAGGATCACTCTAGACCAAGAAAATAAGCCATATTTGCTCAGGTTCTAGTATGTGTTCAGACAAGTCACATATCACCTCAAAACCTCAGCTTTCTTTGCTCCTGAACATGAAATAACTCACTACCTCCTATAAGGATTGAAAACTAATGTGTGCAACTGACAAGAGGCAAAGAGCTGCAGGTCATGACTGTGTCACATGTCCTCCAAGGCCAGACCCACAGATGGGTTAAGATCTTTCTCTTCAACCATGAAAATTGCAAACTTAGGGTTTCTTGAAGTCATAATTTCTTTCTGAGGCATAGTGTTACTATGTGGGATTTTAAAGTACATACTTTTTTCCTTCCCTCATTAGTTACAGCATGCTATTTCTTAGCAGAAACATTTCCTTTATGCCTTTCTTGAAATCACTATGATTTCCTAATAAGGAAACATACTCAAAGTCTCCCCAAGGCCACCACTTAGGCACTGCAGATTATAGGAGTAATCACAGAGGCTGTCATGCTGATTGCTCATTCAACTTTCCATCCCAAACTTCTCTGGGCAGAACAAAGCATCCACAGAAATAGAATTTTTATAAAGGAGTTTATTTAACAATATAGTGCATTTCAGGTTTACATTTACAAAGGCTCTAATTCTAATTTCCAGCCCAACAAATTCTAAAGTAGAACAGAAAGTAAATAAGTGTCTATTTAATTAAAGGTCAGTCTTGATTGAGGGGTGACTGACTGATTCATTCACTCATTTAGGGAACACATGCTGAACCCCAGTGTGCAAGGGAGAAATGGGATGCTTGCACACTCACAGATTTCTTGCAGGTATTATTCACAAGTTAGTAAAAGCCTAGGACTCAGAAACCAGAAAGGCACAAGGTTCTCTGAAAGACTTTGAATAGGTCATACAATAAAGTATTACTGGGAGGAAAAGAAAAAAAGCACAGGTCAAGTACGGTTCCTTTTCCATGATGTTTCCTGGGGACATGTAGAGAAACTTCTATTCTATTCATTTCAGTTAGAGCACCGATGTCAGACCAAAGGAATGATTCCTCTCGTCTAGAATCAGGAAGCTTATCCAGGTTCCTTGTAGTATCACTAGTGGTTCAAAGGCAGCTGCATCACCCAAGAGCTCAGCCCAGCATGGAGGGCAATGAGTGAAAGCTGCATCCTGTATCCTGGCGCACTCTGTATAACTTGCTTGTGCATGCATCGGAGCAGACAGAGGTCGGTGGCAGGTGTATCCCTCTATCATTCTCCATCATTTTGTTTTTCAGTTTCTCTCACTGGACCTGGAGCTCACTGATGGCCTAGACTGGCTGTGAACTGAGTCCCCAGAATCCCCTCTGTTTCAGCTTTTCAATACTGGTACAATTGCAGTTACATGTTGATCCTCAAAGGTTTTTCTGTGGGTTCTGGGCATCTTAACTCAGGTCCTCAATCTTGCACTGAAAATACTCTTATTCACTGTGCCATCTCCCTAGTGTCTATGTTTTCCTTTGATTGCAGAAAATATTGCCAGTTTCTTAGCTATGTGTATAGTTAAACAAAGAATACATGAGACACAGAAACACAGTGGAACTTATTAGAAACTCATTAACAATAAAAACAAAATAGCAGGAGAGGGAAGGGATTCATAGGGAAAGAGGAAAAGAAAAAGGATACTAAACAGAGAGATGCAGAGGGTGGAGTTGCACAGATATCTGGTCCAGTCCTGAATGGAGCACAAATTACAATTTGACTTCCAAGTCAGCTAACTTTTTCCAATTCTGCAAGCATAGCAGGTAAATAATTAAATACTCTAATGAGCATAGTGTGATGAGTTCTTATCTCTACTTTCTCTTCCTTCCAGTCTTCCCTGTTTTGGGATAAATCTAAAGTTCCCAGGCAGACATTGAGCCTGAGGATAAAGGAAGCTCACATTTTCCTATATGCAAATAATTCATTCTATTTCCACCCTCTTCCCCTTTTTCTAGCAATCTCTGATTGATAATTGAAATTCTTCACAGAATATTGGACTTCCTTCTTCAAGGACCCCCCCCCCACACACACACACACACATGAACCTTCGAAACCACACATCTTTACTCCTTTAAGCTAAGATGTAGTCAAGTGCATCTGAGACTAAGATTATATAGAAAATCTAATCTGCCACACATGAAGGAGTGATCCCCTCCCTCTGAGGCTGTGTGTGGGGAGCTTGCAAACTGTGAAGGCAGAGCTGCCAGGCCACCCTCCCCCCAGGGTGCCAAGCTTTCCTGGACCAAAGCATGCCCCTCCACTCCTCCACAGCTCTCGTATCTTTAATCTATATTTCCTTTGACCTTTTCAGCTATTTTCCCTGAACTTTTCAGCTGTTTTCCCTCACTTGTCTCCTACTAATGGCCCTGAGGTTTCGTAAAGGAGGACATAGAACTATGATTACTTTCTGTAAATTTTCACGAGCTGTACTTTTTCTTTACCTCATTTCAATAGAGAAAAGAACACCATATCCCACTTACTTTATCTCTCTCTTTGGTGGAAAATGCGGGGGAACTTCTCTAAGTGTTTGCCCATGAAGGACAGCCCTTATTCATGTCTACAGCCTATAGCCCTCCTATGACTCCTGGGTCTAAATGTGTCCACTGCGGAGACTAGATGCATTCAAAGGTTCTGCTCCCCAACATCCCCTTCCTCTTGTCTGACCTTCTCTACCTGCTCTCTGTTCACACATATCTGCTTATTGAGCTTGACTTGTGTCTCTGCCTCAGACTGTTAATTAGTCTTTGTAAAACCTTCTCTACTCTCTGTTTAGAAAAGTCTTTACTGCTGTGAGCTAGATATACATACACAGTGGTGTCCTAGCTATGACTTTTTTGTCCCCTTTGCCTCTCCCACCCTGATTTGACAGCCTCTACATTCAAAAAGTAATGGGACAACTTTGAGATTATCGGTGACATACTTATGGTCAGATATCATGTAATAGCTCAAGCCAGACTCAAACTTCTTTTTCTGGCTTCATATTTTGTGTTTCATAGTTACTTTCTTTCTCTCTTTTTCTTTTTCCTCTTCTTCTTCTTCTTCTTCTTCTTCTTCTTCTTCTTCTTCTTCTTCTTCTTCTTCTTCTTCTTGATAAACTATGCTGCATGGTGTATATAATACACTTCTGAAGGAAGGAACCTTATGTGTCTGAAATGAATGGGCAATAAACACTAAGCACATTCACTTAGCTGGTGGGATAAAGGTTGGTACCTAAAAGGAAACATAACTAAAAGGCAAAGGACGGAGTTGCACTGAAGCATAAAGGTGTAACAGAAGCCTGAGGCTCCATCCAGGGATTATAACCACTCTTCCATGACGATGGTTCCACAGCATCCCATCCATTTCCTGTAGTAGCTGAATAGCATGAGACTCCAAGAAAGGAGGAAACTTACTCAGGTCACCTCTTGGTCGAGAGCAAGGGCAGACATCTTTGGGTCCCCACTAGTCTACCAGGTTCTTAAAGCCTGGGAACAATCACTACATATTTACCTGTAGGCATGAGCATACACACATGCACATAAACACACTTGTACTCGTATCTGCCCAGAGAAAAAGGAACCAGGAAAACCTGTTTAACTGTAAGCAAGTTAAATCACCACATCTTATGCTAGGGAGATGGGCCAGTGAATGCACACTGGGACTTGAGTTCTAATACAAGGCCAGGCACACTGCCTGGGCCTGTAGTTCAGGCACTGAGGAGAAAAAGAGATAAGTAGATCCCAAGTGCTCCTCTCACTTGAATTCTGTGAGAGACCCTGTCTCAAGGCAATACAGTGGGGAGTAATAGCATCCTGCTTTGGTCATCCTGTGGGTTCATACAGGAGCAGGAACCCAAACACTCACATGCATGTAATACACACACACACACACACACACACACACACACACACACACACACTCACACCAGCACCTCATCTCCATCTTACCATTTTAGACACTTCTATTTGAAGTTCTTCTGCCTTTATGTCCAGGACTTCAGGCTAGGCTTGATATTATTGAAAATGTATCTTTTTAATAATGGAAAGTAGAAGATGCTCCAATGTATAACAAGGACACATGCTCCACTATGTTCAAAGCAGCCTTGTTTATAATAGACGCTGCAAAGAACCCAGATGTCCTTCAACAGAGGAATGGATACAGAAAATGTGGTACATTTACACAATGGAATATTACTCAGCTATTAAAAACAATGAATTCATGAAATTCTTAGGCAAATGGACGGAACTAGAAAATATCATCCTGAGTGAGGTAACCAATCACAAAAGAACACACATGGTATGCATTCACTGATAATTGGGTATTTGCCCAAAAGCTCACAATATCCAAGATACAACTCACAGACCACATGAAGTTCATGAAGAAGAAAGATCAAAGTATAGATCCTTCGGTCCTTCTTAAAAGGAGTAACAAAATACTCACGGGAGCAAATATGGAGACAAAGTGCGGGATAGAAACTGAAGAAGTGGTTGTCTGGAGACTGTTCCACCTGGGTATCCATCCCATGTGCAGTCACCAAAGGTAGATACTGATGTGGATGCCAGGAAGTGCGTGCTGACAGAAACCCGATATAGCTGTCTCCTTAGAGGTCTGTCAGAGTCTGACATATTCAGAGGTGGATGCTCACAGCTAATCATTGAACTGATCATGGGGTTCCCAATGGAGGAGTGAAAAAGAAGACTGAAGAAGCTGAAAGGGTTTGTGGCCCCATGGGGGGAGCAACAATACCAACCAACCAGAGCTCCCAGGGTCTAAACCACCAGCCTGGGCGTGCATAGGGAGAGACCCATGGCTCCAGCTGTATATGTAGGGGAGGATGGCCTTGTCAGGCACAGGTAGGAGAGGAAGTCCTTGGTCTAGTGAAGGCTGGATGCCCCAGTGTGAAGGACTTCGTGGGTGGGGAGGTGGGAGTGGGCAGGTGGGTGGGAGAACATCCTCATAAAAGCAGGAGGAGGGGGGTGGGATAGGAGGTTCTTGGGTAGGAGGGAAATGGAGAAAGGGGGTCACATCTGAAATGTAAATAAAATATCCAATAAAAAACGAAAAATAGAAGAAACTAGGGTTACATTATAGCTAATCTAGAATTAGCTAAAATCCAGTGTGAAGCCTCAGCCTGGTTTTACACACACACACACACACACACACACACACACAAAATATTGCCTTCTCTGCAGAAAACCATTTGCACTAAGGTCTGTGGGCTGAGTTGCTGCCTCAGCTGGCCTCTTGGGACTAGCAGTCAGAACTTATATTTGAAGCTTTCCCTTCTGGGGCTGTGCAGTCATCCAGAAAGCACATTCACTTCATAATAACATCTGTCACCTAAAACAGCAAGGGCACACTTGACAGCCACTCTTTCCTGATGAGATGTGTGATCAATTGTCACTATTTTTTTAAGTTACTTTATCACAATATTTTAGACATAAAAATCCAAAAGCCAGTGTTATCTCCTCTACTAGCTCTGACAGTTCTTGGGAGATCTGAGAAGACCTGAATCTCCAAGAGGTAGACAGACCGCTGATAAGAGATATCCATGGAGCACCCACCTTCCCCAACACAGATCTCATGAAGCAAAGGTCTCTCCATGCTCTCTTACCTCAAGTGCAAGTTCTAATTCAACCTCTTAGTTGCTGACCTCGGACAAGTCAAAACAACTCCAAGTCTCAGTTCAAACAGCCACAGAGACTAAGAGTCAGTCAGCACCTCCTCCCCCCATTTTGGAATTGTTCATTTAGTTAATTAAAAACATACTTTATACAGTGCTTGTTTTCCCCTCCAAAGCCTACTGAGACAGAAGTGGCTGTAAAGTATTGTTCCAGATTCATCATGATTGACATATGAACGAAAGAAGTAGCAGAGAAATACTGGAAACCCCTGTCACCATGGTCTATACCTAATAAAATAAAGCACGCACAACAAACACTGTAGCCTCTCCAAATGTCTGTAAAGCTGGTGGTAGGAGATGACTTACAAAATTTCTGGACTTCTGTAGTCCAAGGCCTGTGACTTTTCTCAGCCCTCTGCCCATCATTCAGCTTATGGTTGGGAATAGCTTTCTCTTTCTGAACAAACTGTTTCTATTTCTATGACTATCCATGTGCCTCTGGTCCAGTTCTTTGTTTCAGGAAGAAGAATCTAGATGCATCAATGGGTACCTACTCCTCTCTGATTTGTATCTATAACACTAGAAGTCTATAGCCAACACATTCTTAAATGAGATGTGCAGTGAGGACAGATTCAAGGGAAGGGCTAAAAGAAATTAGTGTTCCTTGTATGCTATGCACTTAAGACTTTATCAATTATGATAAAGCTTTCCTTTTATGTGAAGCCTGATGTTATTCCTTTTAGAGAGGAAAATGGTACAGAAAGAAACAATTTCTATTCGAATGTTTCCTGGAAAGCAATGGCTAGGCTGGGGCTTCATACTGGAGTGTGACTAATTCCAGACTGGCCATGATGTAACTCCAGTTTCCTCTGCTCTTGCATTCTCTTACCTGGTTTGAGACTTAGCAAAACCATCGAAAGTGTTCCATCAATCTTGATTCAAAAGGAATCTTACGAATCACATAGCCCAGTCTTCAAGACATCATCCTAGAATATTTCAGTCTGAGACAGGGCATTGGTATCAGAATTTACATTCATTTTTTTATTTAATTATGCTAATTGCTATTTCTAAGCATGCTTCGAATTTTGAATTATTTTGTGTAATTACATCAAACAACATGTTTAATTTGTCATGCCAAGTACAATAATTAGGAATAATTTCTGAGAGGATGTCATTATAAATTTGAGGTATTACAAGGTGTAATTATGTTAAATGAGGTGATAATGAAGAGGAGTGCAAAGATAACCTGGGCTGAAGATATCCTGGACTTTAATGTTGTGGTCATTTTTCAACACTTTTGCAGCTCAACAAAAGCCATGCCCAGCCGTGGGTTGCCTATTAGTTTAAAAACATACATATTTATTTTTTTATTGTGGTGTTTGCGACTGTCCTCTGCTGGAGTTACAGGTGCTTCAGCATGACTGAGCTGCCCAACATGGACTATGAGAACACCACTCAGGTTTCCCCAAGAGTATCAAGAACTCTTAATCACTGAGCCATCCCTCCAGCCCCATTTCCCTACAAATTAAAGCAACAAAACTGACTTCTGGGATTGTAAGTGAACCAGTATTTTTATTTATTTATTTTTATAAAACTACCAAACGAACAATAATTGTTTCCCACATGAAATAATGATACTAAAGAAGAGGTTCTTGGAAGTGAAGACAACCGAGACCCAAATGGATTTCTCACAAAAACGTGGATTTCAGGCTAAAAGGAGAGGAGTGTGGAGTTCAAGGATGTAGCCTTGCATTTCATGTCTCTGGCCTGCTCATCCCTGGCAGTGACATTCTCAATAACACTTAATAAGAGATATGAACTGCACATACTGTCTGTAGAGAAGAGAATGAGGCAATGTTAAGCTATTTTGTAGTTGTAGATGGCCAAACAACTCTGTTCACTGTCTTTCCTACAGGGATAGTCCAGAGTCAGACAAGAGAAAAACCAGAAAAACAAGAGGACCTAAGTCACTCAACTCCCTTTACATGTGATGGAAAACTATTCTCCAGCTGGGTTGTGCCATACAAGGCATTCCACCTCTGTGAGGCTTCAGCTCCAAAGTAAGAAGAAAACATAAATCTCAAAGATGAGTTGAGGACAAAGGGACCTTTGCTTGTTGATTATGTGGGTTTCTATTAAAGTAGAGCCTTGGGACTGCAAACTGGAACAGTTGAATTGGGACTTATTCTTAATTATGTTGTTAAGCTAAATTGACACAGTGTTGAGCTGGCTTCTAAGTATGAATGTTTGTACCCATAGACAATTACTACTCTCAGTCGAACCCAGCGAGGTTTCTCTTTCCAGTGAAGCCTGGTGAACGTAGAGACTCACGGCTACACAAAGTATTGAAAGTAAGTAAAGGTTGAATACTCACTACCCTGCTCCCCAATGGCATTTATACTACACCCTCTAAGATTTAGAGAACACCGTAGAAGAGAATGGAGGAAATATCACAAGAGCTGGAGGAGAAGGAGAAAGGCTCCAAAATGCCACCTTCTATGTAAGACATGGGAATCACCATCATGAAGCCTCAACAGCCAAAGATGTCTGTATGGACCTGTGTAAGAATGGGCCCACCAAGAGCCAGGTGTGGACAGGGGAGGGGCTAGATGGCCCCACCCCTCTCTATTGAACTGTGCCTGTCTGACAGAATCAGGGAAGTCTTCAGTTGTGCACCCACTTTTTATGACCCCACCAGGTTCCAGTGGCTAGACCCAATCCAATGGTTCCACAGATGGTGCTGATTAAGCTAGGTGAGTCAAATAGAAAAACCAAATGTTAAATCTAGGAAAGAGACTGAATTGATAGGGATAAAGAGAGATAAGAGACAGTGAGGGGTAACCAGAATATGTGATATATGCTCACTGAATTAGTTCACTGAAAAATTTATCCTCTCTATTTTCCAGTTTCTGAGAAAGCTAAGTTTTAACATCTCAGTCTTTGGGCTTAGATGCCACTGGCAGAATCCTAATTCTTACCCAGTCTACTTTATTCCAAGATTGAATATAAATAAAGCACATTTCCCCCTACCCTCCTCCTTAATCTTCTCTGTCTCTGATCACACCACTCAGTGTGTGAAGCTCACGCTCCAAGCCGTGCCCTGCTCAGCCAATTTCACTTCAGAAGCCCATAATACTTCACCCAATTGTGGTATCCAAGCTTCCCTCATGCTACAGGTCATTGGCAAATGTGCAAGCACTCAAACATCCAGTGTGGGCTTGTACTTATGACCACTTCCGTAGGGTCTTTAACTTCCTTTCTTAAGGCAGAACTGATTATTTCCTTCTTAATCTACACACAACAATCTACAAAATACCCTAACACTTTCATTAGAAAGCCTTATTGCCCCACTGGCTTGGTTTCCTTCGTAACCATATGAAGAACTTTTAGAGGGATTGAAACTTTTAGACACCAGATGACTATCTACACCCTCCCCAGTATGTGGCACTGGCTTTGGATATTTACATGATGTCTGAAATGGGCAAAATGTTCAGATTTGATTTCAAACAAAAATGGCTGTCCTTCCTCCCTCTTTTTTTCTCTTTTCTTTTTCTTCTATTCCTTCTTTTATTCCATCAATAGTCCTACAATTATCTATTCGTACTTGGCTGTGTGTTAAGCAAATGCCCAGGCTCTAGGGATGTGTCTGTAAGCTGCTATAACAGATAAACGAGTCTGTGTTTTCCTGAGATATTTCTCAAAGTATAATTGAGAGATTGCCTCCATTAGAATCAAGGGGATACTGTTACAAATGAGTGTTTGGATTGTAAATAGAAGATCCCTCTGACTGACTTGATTGTTCCTCTATGGATAGTCTATTTCTAGCCAGTGCTTGATTTTGGTGTTCCTCAAAAGTTTAGACCTGTAGGATGACATGTTGAGTCACTTATATGTCAAGTGTAGGAAATTAGAGTCCGTGTGGTTTAAATATAAACTGTCCCCATAGGCTCTTATGTTTAAATGATTGGTCCTAGCTGGTGGGACTGTTTGGGGAAAGATTAGGAGGTATTATTGGAGGTGCTGTGTCACTGAGTTAGACTTTGAGGTTTCTAAAGATTATACAATTCACAGTTAGCTCTCTTTCTGTGCCTCATGCTTTTCTGCCTTGTGCACGTAGATCAAATGTAAGCTCTCACTGTTCCACCATGCCTGCGTGCCCAACTGCTGCCATGCTTCCTGCCACAATGGGCATAGGCTCTTAAACCTTTGGAACTGTGAGCCCCAAACTAAATGCTTTCTTTGAGAAGTCACCTTTGTCATAGTTGGTTTTTTTTTATGACAATAGAAAAGTAACTAAGACAGAGTGCTTCCTCAACATCTCGGAATCTCAGCTACCACATCTGCAAGATGGAACCAGTGGCAATCACGCCATCTCCTTCTGGTGCTTTCTTGGGATCCACATCATTCCTAGTTCCTCTTTCAAAGGAAATAATAATATTTCAATGTAAATATTAAGAGAAGGCATGAGCCCGTGAGTTTTTAAAATGACGTCTATAGATTAGGTATATTTGTAAATAATTCGGCTGAAAACAAACAGTAACCTGGGTGATAGTTACTTTTGTTGGCTTAGATCGCAAATACTGTGTTTTTGACTAATAGTGGCAAGAGTCTATCACACACCCATTCAGACGAATGTGAACAGAGAGATAAAGTTCTTGACTTCAGCTGCTCATGGTCATCCTGGGGAAATGAACACAACAATCTTAGCCATTATCTAACCACAGAAGCATCCAGGACAGTTGGTGGCTGTGAAGAGCACCATTGCTGGAAGAATGGGGGTGGACAAGGTGTTTGCCAAAGCCCTGGACACAAACTGAAACCACATAAGCATTGCAGGGCAAAGCTAGAGACACAAGCTCTAGAGAAGTGCAAGCTTCTGCCAGGACACCCTTGTAGGCAGAGGAAAAGACAAAACTGTCCCAGCTCTAACCTTGCACCTGGGCCCAACCCCTTGCCATTGTCCCACACTGAGTCACCTAAACAAGAACCAGGGAAAGGCAGCTTGAACAGGGTTAGCCTTCCTGGTAAAGACATCCTGACAAATACAGAAGACTCTCTGTGAGACGTAGAGGTGATGCAAAGGAGGATAGCCAGGTCCTGCGGGACAGGGACAGAAGGGCAGTGAGGTCACTGTGGTTTGGCCACTTCCCCACAGAGTCCACAGCTAAGAGCTCACACTGTGCTGGGGAGCTCTGCAGTGGCCTGGAACTCCTCAAAGCTATCCATGAGACCAGTGTCCAGGCGAGAGAGGTGGGAACTCAGATTCCACATTGCTGGTTTGCAGTAAGAAAGGTCTTTCTCGGCATGCCCGGACAGTGCTTCCAGGGATGCACATGCCCAGTGCTTGCCTTGCCTCTCCGTTTAGTAGCAGGTGTTTAGGAAACTGAAGCACAGTGAAGATCTGTTTCGGGGTGGCTTGGGCTCTGCAGGAGGAGAAGCATTGAACGTTCAGTGTCACTCAGCAATATCAGGACAAGGAAGTCTTTGTTAGCAATCAGGAAGGAGCAGGAGGAAGAATAAAGGAAGGAGAAAAAGAAGGGAAAAGACACACTGCGTGAGGGAGCAAGACTTCCTTATCACTTAGATTTTTTTATTAATTGTTTCAAATTGTGTGTGTGTGTGTGTGTGTGTGTGTGTGTGTGTGTGCCTATGCATATATTTGTGTGTATAAGCACCTGTGCATATGAAGATCACAAGACAATGACTAACGCCCTACTCTGTCACTCTCGGTCTCACTTCCTTGAGACAATATCTGTCACTGATCCTGAAGATGGACTCAAAACCACGAAGTCCCAGCAGTCATCTAGCTCTGCCTGCACAGTGTTGAGGGTTAAAGGCACATGTTTGGTGGCCATATCTGGGTGCTGGGGATTTGAACTTAGCTCTTCATAACTGAACAGCAAAAGCTACTCATTGAGCCATCTCTCCAACCCCTTTCCTATCACTTTAATTTAAAATGTTATTTTAAACATAGTGACAAAATTATCTTCTGGTGTTCGTTAGTTATTTTTCTTTTGCTGTGATAAACACCATAGACTATGAGGAGGAATGGGCTCATTTCAACTTCCTGTCCAGTTAACAGCCCATTGCTGAGGGAAATTAGGGCAGGAACTCAAGGTGGGAACCCGAGGCAAAAGCCATTAAGAAAGCTGTCTGGTGGCTCTCTCTGTGCCTCATGCTTATCTGTCTTCCTTATACAGCCTAGATCCATCTGCCTAGGGATGGTGGATTGAGCTGGGTCCTGGCACATAATCATCAGTCAAGATGATTCCCCACCAGTATGACTACAAACAATCTGGTCCAAGCAACTCGTCAGTGTGGTTCTCTCATCCCAGGTAACTTTCAGTTGTGTTAAGTTGACAATAGAACCACAAAAGCAAAGGCAGTGCCAAACAATGAAGTGGCGAGCACAGAAACAGCCATGCCTAAGCTCATGCGTGCACAGTTCAGGACTGCTACACACTTGACTTTTTTATGTGGCCTCTAGGAACTGAACTGGTGTTTTCCTGCTTGCAAAGCAAGAGATCATGGCTGAGTTTATCTACCCATCCCATTAAATTATGAGAACATGCTGTACAAACAATCTAAGCTTATCCCTGACTAGTTTAAAAATAAATGAGACTCAGAATACAGTTATTTTATTTGGCTTTGACAAATACTGGGGGAGGGAGGGAGAAGGATAACCCCAATCTACTTTTCTAACTTCTGGCCTGACTACCTTCCCAGCAATGTTCCTCAAATACTTGTTGTTTCTGCTGGCTTGTGCTCATAATCTCTCTCCCCCAATGAGAGTTTTCTCCTCTTCACCACCCTGAACCAGGTAACTCAAAATCCACCTACCTCTAATCCCCCCAGTAACAGGCTGTAGCCAATATTATTTAGCCAATAATTCTAAATTAATGAACAAGGTTTGCACAACTAAAGCTTTTAAACTTTGAGAATTCACTCCTAGGCCTAGACTCTCATGTACAGCATTTAGCATTACAACACATAGCAACAGACCACACCTCAACAAGAGCCACTATATTTTAAAACTTCTGAAGCTTTTAATTGTCAACAACATAACGAAATCCATTGAACTTCCTTTTCTTTCTAAGTCTCCTCATGTTAAAGGCTTTTGTTCTCAGGCTTTAGGAAAAATGTCTCAAAAAAAAAAAAGCAGAGAAGCCAGGGCACCTTACCTTATATTGTAATTATTATTGTCTACTTTTGATGTGCCAGAAAGCTAAGGTTTCCTGAAGTTTATGGTGACAATAAGAAGTCCAGCTGGAAGTTGCAACTCCAACCCTATTTACATATGTTCCTTGCAGTTGGCTTCCATTATAGAGTCTAGAATCAAAGAAAAGGAGAGGAGACGGCCCTGTAGAAAAGCACTGGCCTTATAGACCTGAAGACTGGGGTTCTGATTCTCAGAATCCATGTAAAAGTTTCAATGTCTAGCAGGTAGCAGCCTTTTGTAACGCTGAAATTTAGGAGATAGATCCTTGGGGCAAGCTAGCTAGTCCAGTAGCCAAAGAGCTCTGGGTTCAACTGAAAGACCATGCCTTGATAAACGAAGAGGAGAAGGGTTGGAGAGGTAGCACAGTGGTTAAGAGCATCACACTTTTCTTCCAAAACAGAAGACCTGAGTTCAATTCCCAGCACCCATGCAAGGAGGCTCACAGCCACCTATACCTCTAGCTCCAGAGAATCTGATGCTCTTTCCTCTGCAGACACTCTCACTTACATATATTAGCCACCCAATCAGACATGCAAATATACATATACACATACACATACATATATATAATTGAAAATAAAGTTAAGAAAACAATCAGTAAGGTATTGACTTAAATGTGGGCATCTCGAACTCTGTTTCTTATGAAAATGTATTTCCTGAGCTAAGTAAGTTCATCAGAATTTAAAACTGAGAAGAAAGGAAAACGTGGGGAGCCGACAGAAGGTAGCTATCATCCTTGCAGCCATCTTGAGCCATATACCCTGACAAGAGACTTGATTACATTAGCCTACAACAACTGAGCACACTCTGATAACATCTTGTTTTAGATACCCAGGATCTTCCCTTGGGTGTGTGAGACTTAAAGGTGTAATTTATAGCTAAGACTTAAGGGTGTGACTTAGAGATCAGATTTAGAGATACGACCTAAGGGTGTGACTTAAGGATGTGATGTAGAAGTGAGACATATAAAAGGGGAGAGGCAGACAGAAGAGTTGAGTACAACTTGGAACTAGGTATTAGTATAGTACAACTTGGAACAGAGAATTAGGTATTAGGCACTTGGCACTTGGAGGAAGAACTTGGAATTAGACAGTACAACTTGGAGTATTTATTAGGCATTAGGTGGAAGACACTTGTACTAGAGAACTCAGAAGAAAGCAACAGATTATTAGGCATTAGACATTAGGCACTTAGCACTTGGAGAAAGAACTTGGAACTTGGAGGTACTAGGGACTAGGAACTCAAGACTTGGGACTTGGACTAGGAAGAGAGATTGAAGAATAAACGAGATTGAATCACACTCTGTCTGGTCTCCATTTCTCGAGTCCAAGTCTGTCCTCACTTTCTCTCTCTTGCTGAACCCAGACCCGCGGATCAGAGCAACTTGGGGCAAGTGCAGGCTCTAACAACTTAGCCCCCAAGGCTTTTGGCAGTGTTCATCCCAACATTGGCAGAGCGGTCCTCGATACTTTGGCCCCCAAACCTGGGGTAGACCGGCTCGCAACATTTTGGCCCCCAAGTATGGGGCAGATCGGGCCGCAACAGGAAAAGATGTGCTTTCACTCTGCATAAATATTCATTTTAAACTGGAAAGAGCTTCTGATAATGTTGGAGAAACATGAAAAGACCAAACACTTCACTACAGTGTTTCATTCTGTACTTCTGAAATACTGAAGATAATGCTAGTGCTTCAGGCTTGTGATATCATTTTTCAGCCCACCCAGAAATTTAGTGTACTTAAGACACAAACTCATTCATTTATTTCTCACGTGTATACTTCCCTGTGAGTGGAGCAGAGTCTCTAATGGGGCTTACAGGAAGCTTCTGCTCCGCTGATCAGGAATGTCAAAGAGGCATTCAATTCCTGGCATCTGGGAATTGGCTCTCAGGTAAAGCCTTTGCCCGCTGTGGACTATGCTGTACCACACAGTCTCTTCTACAGTTTAGCTGGCATCTCTCCAAGAAGAGGCTTAGGTTCACAGAGCATAGAGGCTAGCAGGCCTATTAGAGCTTACAACCACCAAGGATCCATCTAATAGTGTGACTTGGACCTGGCCACAGTCAGCGGAAGGAGGAATTTGTGCCTGTCTTGAGAGAGGAGTCACACAAAATACGGAAAGAATGATTGCTGACAACTGGTTTTAGAGATCTGCTTTAGTAGTTGAATGTAATGCTGGGGAAGAGTCTCTTATAGGATAAATATTTCTGTATCACAGCAGTATCAACGGAGAATAAGACACAGACTTGAATAAAACATGGGTAAGTGAGAAAACCAGAAAATAGCTTTGGTGCCTTCTGTCACTGGCTACCTTTGTACAAGGTTCTGTGCTAGCACAGCAGAAGATTTTAGGCAGGAGCCCAGAGTGTTGTTCTGTGGCAACAATATTTTACCCAAAAATCCTTTGAGACCTTCAGAGTACCCCATGCTAGGTTATTTTCTTACATCATTTTTTCTTGTTAAGTGCTTCCAGATTTGGCTTCGAACTTGTCTTTTATCTGAGACTGTTGCCTAGGACAGCTTCATAAAACCTACAGCTAGAATCCTGGTTCTATGATTTAATAGCTGTCTGACTAACTGCATACCTTTTAAAAACTGAAAATATAAATTTTTAAGTGGAATAGCATCCTTGATATTCTATTCAATTATTTTAATGATCCACTGAATAATACAATGCTGTGTTACATTCCTCTGCTTGAAAAAAAAAAGTAAACTGCCTCAGATTTACTAAAGAACATGTTGCTGGGGTTGGTATTATCTTAAGTTAAATTCATGGATCATTTCCTTGTTCTTAATTGATAGCCTAGTTTAAGGTCATAACTCTAGCTACACCTTAAATGACTTGATCATGCTTCAACAAGAGGACACACAGTAGGCTTCTTGCAGTGGGTATGATAAAATGGACTTCGCTCACTGGGCATCATATCAAAGCCTGTGCTTATGATAGCTCTTGATAGCAGATGTCACTCCCCACCTTAATAAAGAAACACATTAAAAGGTAGCTCCTCTGCTAAACTAGTAAGGGCACAACTAGGATTGTAACCAGGCTCAACTGACTGTCTGATGCTCACTTTCTCCTGCACTAGGATTCCTCAAAAAGGTCCAGAGTGATGCTGTGAGAACTGTATTTGCTTCAGAATTCATTGTGAGGCTTCCTTAAAAGTTTTCTCTTCTGTAAAGATATACTTTGACATTCCTCAGTCTAACATGCACAAGTCTAGCAAGACAGGATGGTGGTTCAGGGCCACAGAAGGGTAGAACCCCACAGAAGGTCTCTTTAGCATCACTAGAGCCTTTGCATATCTAAATGAGACTTCTACTCTCCTCCCTAATAGGTATCTCCCTCCCTGTACCAAGAGTGAAAGAGGGAATGACCATGTCCACTGTATGTCTATTACATTCTAAAAGTATCACCTGCTGATAAGGTCATGAGGATGTCAAGTTCGTGATTTATTCGACTATCCTGTTCATTTGAATCACAAACTTTTAGATGACCCTTTTCATTCTCGATGACATCTAACTCCTGGGCTGAAGGCTAGTGAGATGGCTCATGAGTAAGGACACTTTCTTCTAAAACTGATGACTTGACTTCAATCCCTGGAATCCCAAGGTAGACGGAGAGAAGTTACAGGCTACCGAGACACATCATTGCAGAAATAATCTAGACATATTTCATTTCTGTCTTTATTTATTCAGATACCATATGAAGCACGGAAAAAGGGGCAGAAAAATACAAAAATAAGAGAAGGAATGGAAGGAGAGGCAGAAACCAGAAGTTTGAAACAGAAGTTTGAGGGCCAGCAAGAGACTTTGCTCTGTCTCTATCCTTGAGCAATGACACATCAAACTCAGACTCTGTGGAGGAATGAATAAAGGAATAAACAGAAAGAACCTACATACCAAAGACTGCTCTTACTTCTGCTATAGTGTGTTAGAGTATCCTAGGGCTAAGGTTTCTGACCCACCCCACACCTATCTCTATAACTGCCTAGGCCACTGCATGATGACTACTGCACTGTGGGAGGGAGGTGGACCCTTCTGCTTTGCTCTACAGACAGTTAGTTAGGTAAATTTGTATGTGTTTGGTAGTGTTCTTGCTTTTGTAGGTTCCTGCCCCTCTGTCCAATCCACCAGCACATTTCTGGAGACAGCTGTGCTCAGTGATTCAGAGCACCAGAACAGGCCACCTTTTCTCTCACTGTGAACCAGTTACGAGGGACGTAGTTCAGAATGGAGGGATGCTGAGGTCCATTGAGATCTATTGAGCTAAGCTGTCACAGCTTTTCCTTCAGGCTGTGTAGCTGTTATGCCAACCAGAACAACAAGCACAGCTGTTTAACACGCATGTCCTGTGGCTTATTTGGGGCAATCTTAATCAATATTTCATCAAAACATGGTTTCCAAGCCCTGTGGAAATATGATCTGTAAGAATGTCTTTATACTTTTTTTTTCAAAACTGAACTAATTATTTCAGTTTATAATAAACTCAACATAGTTAAAACAACTTGATTAAATGCTAACAAACACATTTATTCTGGAATCATCAAACACACCAAGATAATGAAGCTACCCATCATTCCTTAAAAGTGCCCCCATGTCTCCTGGCATTCCTTCCTTTCTATCAACACCAGCAGTGTGCTTTTGGTCATTGCAGGGCATTTCACATTTCCAAGAATTTTTTCAAAATACAGTTGTACTTGTTTAGATGTCATAATGTCACTAATTTCATATGCATGCATAGTATGGCAACACTTTGGTCTTGTAATATTAATTATAAACTGTGAGTATGGTTGAGAGAGGAGGCAGAGAGAAGGGAGAGAAAGGAACCACACTCAAAATCTGCCACGAACCCAGAATTAGTGCATCTTTCACCAGCCAGATCCGAAAGCTCTGGAATAAGGTTTCGCTAGACATTGAAGAGAATCTTCAGGAGAGGTGTACCTCAGGAAAAGACCATAGTTAGCTCTGAACTGTTCACGGTCTTCCCAGTAATAACTCAGGAAACACTTGAATGGATTAAACTTTTCTCACATAATTGAACTGCATCCTGGAAAAAAAAGCTAAAAAAATATTTACAGGAGTAAAAAGAATCCAGCATGTGGCAGTATTTACGGTATCTGGCAGCCATTCCAAGACTCGGATCTAGAAGTGACACATTTGTTAGAAGCTGTAAACAAAGACATTAAAGCCAATGTTCTAAATCTATTCCGTATGGACAAGAAGTGATGTCAGAGGCATGGGAGTTTGGGGTTTATATATAAATCGAAAGTCTAGGGGTAAAAATTACAATGTGTTAGATGAGAAATATATTGGATAAATGAAAAAAGAAATCTCAAGCATGGGTAGAAAGAGATGAGAGGATGAATAAGTATAAATATGTTCAAAATATTTTGTATAAAATTCTCAAAAAATTAATTAAAATATTTTTTAAGGAATAAAATATTTTGAATGAGAATAGACATTTTAGAAAAGATCCCAACAATTCATAACAATTTGAAAAAAAAGAGAAGTGTGATTTGCAACTAAAAATTAAATTATAAGAAATAAAAAATTTTTAAGACTATTTCAAGTAGCCCAGTAAATAATTTGACATCTCAATAAAGACGAAAAAGGAACGGAAAGAAGAAAATTCAAATATTTTCAACATTTGACCAAACAAACCTACAGATCTAAGAAATAGAAAGATAGATGTACATCATCACTAATGATATTAGAGACAACAAAAATAATTTTTTAATAAGAAATATAAAGGCTGGGAACTGGAAACCTCATGGCCAGCAAACATAGACTCTGGAAAACTTACAGGAATTCTGTTGTATATGATAAAGCAATAAAAATGGTAATATGAGTTTGGATAAAGGGAGAAAAATCCCTGGAAATTGCTGCTAGAGGAAAATACGTATTTTTATTATAACACCTCTTTACAAGATAATTTACTGTTAATAAAAAGCATGGGATGAACAATATCTTGGGAAAGTAAATAAAGTCTAAAGAAGAGAAATGTGAGCACACAGTGTTCTCACTTTTATGCTGTAAAGGGACTGGCATGACAGGGCTCTGGACTGATTGTGTAAATATTTCAGAAATGAATGAGACAATGAGAGAATGACCCAATACACCAAAAGAAGTCAAGTGCAACCAAAGACGTTCAGGCATGGTGGCTCACGCCTGTGATTCCAGCACTTGGAATACCTATGTGGGAGGTTCAAAGTCATCTTCAACTGCATAGGGAGCTCAAGGCTAGCCGGAGCTATGTGAAAGCCTATTCCAAAAAATAAAAGTGAATAAATTAAAGTGTAATATATAATATTAATATATTATTATTACTATAAAATATTACATAACATATAACATAAAACATATATGATATGTGACATGTGACATATAATGTTTATATGTTATATCTTGTATAGAATATATCACATAGCATGTTATATATCTTATGTCATATGTCATATATTATATGTTATATATTATATATGATAATATGATTTATATTATGTTAATATATATGATATATGATATATTAAACTGTTATATAATATATGATATATAATATTATAAAATAATATATTGTTATATATAATATATTAATATAATATATTTTGATCATATCATTTCCTTTTTCCAGATCTTCTCAGATACCCACTCCTTCCCTACCCACCCAGATCCTCCCAGACCCTTACCTCTTCCCTACCTAGCCAACTTCACATTCTCTTCTTTTTGTAACCAATCAGAATTTGTGCTGCTCTAAGATATAATTGATGCTAAATATAAGCAAAGAAAGAATAATGAGCAAACAAAAAAAATTAAAAAAGCAAGATGATGAATGTGAATCAAATGACCTGGATAGACATTGAGTTTTATCAAAGACCACAACTCCCCAGTAAGAGGAAGGAATATTTGTATTTTATAAAAAATAAACTTCTACAAATATATGTTGTCTATTAAAAATTTATCTTATAGAACTCTAGAGACAGTTCAGAGGTTAAGAGAACTTGCTGCTTGCAGAAAATTTGAGTTCACTTTCTAACACCTACATCAGAAAGCTTACAGTCCCCTGTATCTCTGGTTCCAGGGGATCCAACACACTGTGCTACATGGGTACCCACAAGCACGTAGTGTGTACGCATACATTCATGCATATTCACATACACATTAATTAAATAAGTAAATATTTTCATTGATTCTATATATAAATACAAAAAAATAGGTTAAATATTAAATGTTAGAAAAGGATGCATCATACAAACATACTCAAATAAACCTATTTTGGCCATGTTGATAACAAAAAAATAATAGATGTGAGAAGACAAGACATTGTTATGAACAGTGAAGATAATTTTATAATTGTAACAACCAAATATATAAAAGTTATGTTACCAAGAGAAATGAAAGAAAAACCTAAATGTATATCCTTGTGTTTGAGAAAAATCATTCTTAAAATGTAATGTTTTCCATATTAACAGTTAGCTTTTGTGTGGCCCAATCAATATTTCAAACAACATTTTAATAGTACCAACACATTAATTCTAATATTCTCACGCAATCACATAGGACTAATATCAACCAAATCACATTTGAAATACAAATAGTGAGGGAGACTACTACTTTCTTATGCTGACTTGTAATTTGTAGCTGTGAGAGTCAGAGAGATGGCTCACAGCACAAAAGCACTGACTACACGAGCTCAGTGACCTGAGGTTTGATCTCTGAAACACACATAAAACTGGATGCAATGGCTCATATCTATAATCCCAGCACCCCTACAGTGTCTATAAGAGGACAATGGGTTGGGAGCAAATCACCAAGGAGTTTGTGGACCAGTCAACTTGGAGTAGACAGCACAGCAGAAACAAGAGAGACCTTGCCTCAATATGATAGAAGGAGAGAATCTAATCCTGAAATTTTTCTTCTCATCTCGATACATGCTGTGGCACACACACTGGATCACACATACACACTCACAATTGTAACTATATTTATAACAAGAATGCTAAGAAAAAGAATAATGATGATAATAATAAGTATTTTAACTGAAGCTATGAGACAATATGCTAAAAGACAGAGATACACTGTCAGAGCATGAGAATACAGAATTTGACTCACATACATTTTGGCTATAGTTTTTCAATAAAAAGATGAGGTAAATGAGTCAGGAGAAAAGAATGATCTGAAAACATGATGCTGAGATGCTATGATATCCGTGATACCCAGCCTTGGCGCTATGTCTGTGCTCTATGGGTCGTAATCTGAGAGAATAGAACCAACAAAAGCCTCACACAATAGTCACTTTATTCAGAGCAACAGCCAGTTTATATATGGAGGGTTAAGAGGAGTCACATAAGTAAAGTGTACTGTCACCAGGACGAGCTGCATGTGGCAGAGAAACTGCACATGGCAAAAACATGTTTTTCCATAGAGACATATAAACAAATAACAATAGCCAGTTGCAATGAGTATTCTGAAGTAAATTCACTCCTATTTCTATACTTAAGAGGGGACACAAAAAGTAATCTAGGAACAATTTCATGTTTTTGAAAAAAACTGAGGTTACAAGACGCTTGTCATGGTTTCTTGAACTTCTCCCACTTACACTCAGAAATTTCCACAGACAACTCCATTCTTAGGCCATGTTCTAACTGGCCTATGACTTTTGCCATATGGAGGAACAACTCACAGTAGATTAGAAGGTTAAATATAAAGCCACAAACTCTAATATTCTAGAGTAAACCTCTTGGAGCTTGGGTTATGCAAGGAGGTGACACTAAAACCGGAAAAGAACAAATGCAAAATTAGACTACAGCAAAGCCGAAAACTGACACCCTTTAAAATGCTGTTAAGAAAACGGAAAAGAAACTGAAGAATAGAACTAAATATTTGCAAACCATGTATCTGACATACTTGAGACCAGAATATATAACCCACCCTTGCAACTCATCAAAACAAATAACTCAATTTAAAAACTAAACAGATAAGTTAACATGGGGCAAATATTTGAACAGATGCTTCACCAAAGAAGATATATACACATGGGATACAAGCACACGAGGACAAGTCATGGATCATCTGTGCATGGGGTTTATAACACACTTGTTGATATTACTGAGACTCAAAAAAAAATGGCTACTGAGTGTTGGTGAGGTATGGAGATTTTGGGTACCACAGGTGGGATGTGAAATGACAGCACCACTTCAGAAGACAGTTTGGCAGGCTCCAGTAATGAGAACATGTGTCTGCCATATAGCCCATCTTGTTCCCATGTATCTACTACAAAGGAAAAGAAGCATGTGCTCTGACAAAGACTTGCTTTATAATATACACAGAGACTTCATTTATAATAGATCAAGCTTAGAAATCACCCAAGGAAGGCAGGTGAATACGGAACTCTAATCCCAGCTACTCTGAAGGATGAAGCAAACAGATATTGAATCTGAGACCCATGTGGGCTACTGAGTTCAGGACCAGAGAGCAACTTAGTGGGACCTTGTATCGAAATAAGAAGTAAAACAGAAGACTGTGAATTTAACACAGTGATATAGAGCTTGTCTAATTCATATGAGGCTCTAACTCAGTCCCCAGTACAGAAAGAGAGGAACAAAAACAACAACAAACAAAAACAAGAAAACTTTCAAAACAAGTGGTAAACTGACACAAAAATATTGTTATATAAATATATCATGTAATCAAAAGAGCTAAATAGAGGTTGGGGAAACAGAATAAGTGGCTAGATATTTATGAGCCAGTGCTCATCAGGACAGCATAACAGCAGAAACAAGAGATATGCTGCCTCAAAGAAAGGACAAAGGATAGAATCTATTCCTAAAACAATCTCTGACTTCCACATGGGTATATTGACACTCATGTGCCTTCTCTCTCTCCCTCTTCTCTCTGGTTCTCCTGTCTCTCTGTCTCTCTCTCTCTATGTCTCTCTCTCAATCTCTCTATGTCTCTCTCTCAATCTCTCTATGTCTGTCTCTGTCTCACTCTGTCTCTGTCTCTGTCTCTCTCTCTGCCTCTGTCTCTGTCTCTGTCTCTTTCTCTCTCTCTCTCTCTCTCTCTCTCTCTGTGTGTGTGTGTGTGTGTGTGTGTGTGTGTGTGTGTGTGTGTGTGTTTCTTTTGTGCCTGGCTTAATCATTAAATATGCCGAAAACCTCAAGGTCCCTTATCCCTCCTCTAGGACACTCACTCTGCATAGTTACCTCTCTTTAGCACTCTGTCCTTTCCTCTCTGGTTTCCTTTCACACGTTGCTCTCTGGCAGTGTTGTGTATCCCTGTGCTAGTCAGTGACCAAGCTCAAGAGAATACTTGGGGAAATTGTAGAGCTTTTACCTTTGTTTCCCTTTCACTGCTTTCCATTGTTGATATTCAGCATCAAAAATATCCCTGCTTCATATAATTTGTGTATTTTTATTGTTTTCCAAGACAGGGTTTGTCTGAGTAGCCCTGGATGTCCTGGAATGTACTCTATAGATCAGGCTGGCTTTGACCTCCCGAGTGCTGGGATTAAAGGAGTGCACCATCATCACTAGGCAATACATTTTACTTTTATGTTCTTAGGTGTCCCATTCTTCCACCTTGGTTAGAGCTAAGAAATAAAATACTATTATATTAAATCCATGTAATTACTGAAGTAATTTAGCTTATGATAATATTACATCCACATAGTCTTAAATTGAAAATAGCCTTAAAATGAAAATGTGCTTAATGCATTTAGTCTACCAACCACCACAGCTTAGCAACTGTTCTAGTGAGATTCTCTGTTTCACTCCCCTAATGACCAAGGAGGTGACAAGGAACTTGAACATCACACTTCTTGTCACTTGCCTTGGAGAAGATCCAAAGTCAAAACCTGAAGGTCAGCCTCTACCAAACATATATCTCTTTCCACCATTATTGAGAAGTCTTGTGTCTGGTCACAATATATCAGGGACCTTCTGTAAATCGCTGATGTTTCAATTAAAAACAAAAACATAATTCAAAGTATATTTGCAGTTGGCACAATGCTTGCTCTTGCACGCCTACAACTGCATTTGGGTGGCAGTTAGAAAAGCTTAATTCTGGTCCTCTTTTGATCTTAGGTCCTCTAAAATTTTATTATGGATGTTCCAAGAGCAAGCTTTATTGATCTGTGTCGTGAGAATGAGTCATTCCATATGGAATTCAGTTCCATCAGCCATTAAACATGTGACACTACTTGTGGTACTTTATTGGAGTCACTGAAAAAATAGAACACTCTAGAGTTTTGCAACCAGAGAAAATGGAATGGAATGTCTCAAAATGACCTGGAACTCTGGGTGAAAGAGCCATGATAAGAAGGTGATACTTTTTAGCAATCATGTCCATGTGCATGGGGGAGAAGCATGAGCAGGAGGGAAAGGAGAAGAATTTTGCCTTATATAAAATGCAAGTCTTAGCATAGCTTCCTATTTTATCTGGACAGGGAAAAGAGAGGGGAAAATACTAAATAACTCATGCTTCAAGATTATCATATTTAGAACAGATATGACATCATCTATGTTGACCCATTATTATGAAGATTAAAGTCAAATGTGCGGGAGATCCTCTCAGCATGAAGCCTGGCACGCAGTAGACATGCAGTCAGTGCAGTTCACTACAAGACCCACTGTCAAGGTCAAATCTGTGCTCTCTCATTGCTCACCAGTGACATAGTATGATTCGAGGCATGAAGGAGTAAATTTCACTTTTATGAATGACTTCAAATCTTTGGATCTTGAAAAATAGATTTGATTTTTGTAAAGAGCTAAATATAATTCAAAGTCGAGTCAAGTAAATACATAACATGATTATTCAACTGTGCTTAAAAACTACAATGGGATATGGTTGTACAATCAGGTCATGCAAATTTACTGTTTTATAGTAGAGCTTATGTCAACTCCTTGCTTTGAAGCAAAGTTCTGGAATTACTATGTTATAGTCTTCCTTCTTGAATGAAGAGCTTGGACAAGAAATATACTCTTATGGATGGATGTATACTTTTTGGCTTGAGAAGGAAAAAGTAAAGGAGTGAAGGAAGGAAGGAGGGAGAGGAAGAGCAGATTACCTGATCTGATTCCACTACAATTTGATGAGATCCTCTATAACCACCCCCACCCTTTGTTTCAGGTCCTCCTGTGGTTTTACAGGCACTCATTTGTAACCTAAGAAAACAGAAATGGAGATAAGTTGAAGTCCCATGCATGACATCACATATTGGCCATTCCCAGTGATGGGATCTAAGACTGAACTGTGTTCTCACAGTACTCCATATTCTCTCTGTGTTTTCCTATAAAAATGCTGCTTTCAAAACAAAGAATGCTCATTAATCAACTGACAATATGAGTGAAAACGTTTTGCAAAGTAATTCTGTGAATTATTGCCATCATTACCATCATTAGCTTTGACTCCTAGTGCTTCAAGCTGACGTTGAATTTAATCTGCAGGCATTCTTGAAGAATGACCTCAGTTCTGTGTCACCAGGTCTTGGCATTTGGGAGGATGCACACAATGACTGCTGAGATTCCCCGTGCTTATCTCAGGAGGCTTCCCTAGTTTCCAGACTCAAACAGATGAAGTGGGAACAGATTTTCCCACACCTCTTTTTCTAGTAAATCTAGTCTCAGAGTGCTGCTCAGATACAGTCATATTCAGTTGTACTCCCCAGCAAGAAAGTAGGAGGAATGCCTTGCTATTGAAACATAGAAGTGAATCTTCTGTGCAGAAAAGGCCCAGCCTCCTCCCTGGGGCACACTCAGTGCAGAGACCCAAGCTATAGAAGTAGCTTGAACAAGGAAGCTTTGTTGGGAGCAATCAGTTTTCTGCACACTGAGAATGCACCACAGTGTTGTGGTTCCGAATGGAAAGGATTGACCTGGGCACACCTTTGTGCAGCCGTTCCCGATCTAGAGAAGTCTGATTTTAAGAGCCGTGCATTTTTGAAGATTGGGTTAGGACTGGCCTCATTTCTGTACATTTCTGTTTTTGAAAAGCATCTAGCATTAGAGTTTAAGCAAAATTTGAAGATCTAAGAACAATGAACAAAAATTAAACAACAGGATCATGTGAAAACAAATTATGGTGTGGTTTAAGTTGCCAGACACTGAACTCACAAGCTTTCATCATTTTTATATGGGCTCATCAGAAGAAACGTATTCTAACTCGAATTGCCAGGTGTCTTCTTGCCTTACTGGGGCTTGTACATCTCCCTGATAGACATAGCTGGTGTCATTGTTTGTCATATTTTGCCCATCTCAGCTCAAGGAGAAGCACTGAAGGGTGGTAAAATCACCAACAATGTTAATTTTAAAAGGATAGTCCAACCTTTCTGTAGTAGTTGACGATGTTATTGTGATGGTATTGACATAACAGAGTTAGTTAGTGTTGAATTCTGTTGTTAAAACTGAAGGAAAACAGCCAAATAAAAGGATACCAAGAATGACTTAGAACCAACATAAGGATATGCACACTTCTTGGCTCGGTTTAGATAATTCCTTTCTTATCTAGTTAAAACCAATGAGATCAAACCAGCCAGCTGAATATTGTGAAAATTCTCAGTCAAGTATTCGATTCAGTAAAAGGGTGAAATGTACACAGGGAGCTCTGCCCCACGTGGAGATGGTTGTACTTATAGAAGGAACAAAGCTCAAATTTAAATGTGAGATTCCTGGCAACTGGTGCAATTCTTTTATATGCCCTTGAATGACATACAAAATGTCCTCTAATATATTCAAGGTTGCTGTGGATGGGCCTGGTGCTGTTTGTATTCTAACGCTAATTCCAGTCTTGGGGGGGGGGGCTGTCTGGAACAAGGATCAATCCATTTACTCGGGACTTCTTGTGAACCCTCACGTTGGATAGGAAAAGAGATGAGAGCACATGGGCAAACTATAGACGTTTCACAGCGGATCCACAAGTATCTGCCATCAGAGTAATCAGATTTATAAGGTTTACAAGATTAGGTTTTAGACCTAATCTTGAGACCCAGGGACCGAGTTACCATTGTTTCTGAGCTAACATTGTGTGGTGTTTTCTTCTCACTGCAATTCGACCAAGTTCAAGCAAGAAAGGTATGGTGACTAAGAGTGGGTTTGCATGATGTGCCCCACAAAGGCCATGGGGATTTGAAGCATGGTGATGGCGTGGTAGTGACCTGCCAGTGGAAATTTAATGAGCTGGGTGATGAGATTCCGGAGCTGTGGAACTCCGATTGGTGTTGAGCTTAGTGCGGGAACATGGCGATGAACCGGGAGCAAGTGGGGAGCCTCCTTTTTTTTTTCTATTTTTATTTGATATTTTATTTATTTACATTTCAGATGTTATCCCTTTTCCACTCCCCCCCCCCAGATTAATCCTCTATCCCATCCTTTCTCCTCCTTTTTTGCTTTTATACCATTAAATTTCATGCAAGTATTAAGGTCAATTCTAGGTTGAGGAATGAGCAATACAATAGATGTAAATAGTCAAGGAACAAGCAAGACAATAAACCCAGACAATCAAAGGACACGCAGGACAATAATAAAGTCCCAAGATCACTGCGGTGATCACTATTTCTAAGGGCTTATCAGGATGACCAAAATATCTGAGCCTACTTCCCTGTCCTAGCCCAAAGTCATTTTCCTGCCTGAAGCCTACTTCTTTGTTCTAGCTTAAGATTTAGATTCCTGCCTATAATTCCTTCTTTGTTCTAGCCTAGGATTTAGATTTCTGCCTGAAGTTATTTCTTTGTTCTAGTCTAATATCAGATTTCTGCCTTCAGTCCATTTCCTTATCCCTGGCCAATGTCAGGATCTGCTTGGAACAGATACCTCTTTTTTAATACCTCCCACTACACAACGTAGCCCTTGACTGCCATCCCAGGCCTAAGAGTAAGTACCCTAGGCTGCAGATCTCACTATGTCTTAGTAGAAGAGGGAATACATAGCAATTGTGGAAATTAAGTGTGCATAGATTAGACCTTAGACAGTCCAAAGTCTCTTCATTTTTATACCACAAGTGGTCATGTCATCTTAGGAAGGGCAGGTCACAAACTTTAACAAAGTTTTCTTGAGGGTTGAATAGAGAAATGTATATCAGATAGCATCTGTGTTTCATCAGTGGTAACCTTCTGCCTTGGGGTAGCTTATAGAGGGAAATAGTTATGTTAGTCATCATCCTTCTGGAGACCTTTTACGAGTGTTCACTTGGGATTCATGGAGTTCTACTCTGCCCATGATATTTTCTTTGCAGCCATACACAGGGAAATGGAATTTAAAGTGTTTATATCTTTGCTTATAAATGACAACTTTCCTAGCAAGGACTAGACAGGCCAGCATCCTTGGCTGGATACGACCATAACTGGCTTCCTTGATTGTGTCCAGAGCACTACAGTTCATACTAGGATAATGCAGATGAACAGTCCTTAGAGAAGTCCTCATGGTGGCCTGGCTTCTGCTGTGTTTTGTGATAATGAGGGCATGGTTTGAGACTGAGTGTTCTGCTTAGTTCAGTCCAGTCCCTGTGGCTCTGCTTACTTCTTCCAGTCCCTAATATTTATTTTCTAAGTATCCATTTCCTTCCCTGTTCACAGCCATCTACACACAATGGAAGGCTTTCACAGAGGTCACTGTACCTCATATCCACATCTTCCTTCCTTTCTTCTCTACCTCTTCCCACATCCACACAAGACAAGATTAAGGAAGCCTCTTGATATTATCATGTTCCACCAAAATACCATGTCCTGCATCACAGCTAACTCTGTGACAATGAACCTTGGGGATGCAAGAGACTAGAATGAGCAGAAGAATGTCCTAGTATCATCACCTATTGGACAGTGAAAGTGGAATGTGGGTGAACAGGCACCCATTCCACTGAGTGAAGTGACATGGGAACTGAATTATCTTAGCTAGAAGACTTGTTTGTATTCAACATTATTCTGAAGTTGTTATGTCTATCACAAGTCAAGACCCTGGCCTCTCATAACAACCAACCACTGTTAATACCGGCTGCTATTTTAATGCCTACCTCCGCACATGTAACTCATCTCCATCCAATTAAACCAGCCTCAAAATCTGGGTTCTCCACATCTCCAGCAAAGCATTCCCCATCTACAAAGCCATCCATGTCAGACACTCCCTTGTCAGACACTGTCCCCATACTTATGGAATTGGTCATTGTTTCTTTAGGTCATTCCTATGTCTTACCTTAATACTTCTCAAGGGACCATTACTTCTGCTACAGAAGTTCAGCTCTGACTCTGTGATCTTTCCAGAGACTTTACAACTTGGTTACAGAGAAAACTTTCTTCAAAAATGTCTGGGTTCTGTTTAGATTAATCAGAATTGCAATACATAGCCTCTCTCTCTCTCTCTCTCTCTCTCTCTCTCTCTCTCTCTCCATCCCCACTATGTGGGTGTATGTTGGGGTTGGAGAAAGATTTCTAAATGGAAGGAGAAAGGAAAGCAGGAAATGGAGTTCATGTATAATTAAGGCACAAAACAAGGGTATCTGAGGGAACCAGCAAGGTGGGGGAACCTGGGAAAGAAGTCAGCTAGAATGTGTCTTAGTACAATTGAAGCCCATTTTTACAATAGCCTCCAAAAGCATTAAAAGTCTCTTTTACTAAAAATAAAACAAAAAGTAATCACTGTGAGAAGAGCAGTGGAGTCTGGGAACCAGGGCTGTCGTTACCATCTTTTAGTGTCAGTCTGGTGTATAGGTAACCTGGGTTGGAAAGCAAAGTTCAACAATGGTAACAGTCCTGCCACCCATTCCCAGCCTTGAGGCACATGCTGCATTTTTTGACCAGACTTGAAGCTGGCTCCTAGTTCTCATCTTATAAATAATCCAGTTGCTTGGAGCTGGGGGATTTTCTACTCATGTGATATGTGTTTGGAACTCTCTAGACACTTCGGGTTTCAAAGCTGACTTTCTACCAACACCTTTACCTTCCAGATCACTAACCAGGTCTTTCCATATGGAATCCTGGGCATCAACCAATTTATTATAAAAGAACACTCCAATTATGACCTCAGTGTCTTTGGATTGAAATGACATGGTTTGAATTGTCTCCTAAACATGTGTTTAAAACTCAAAGTGGAGGAAAGCATCTTTGATATGAGCTAACACATGGTTTTCCCATATGTGAAATCTTTTGGCATTAGAAGCCCATCACAACTTAATAATCATGAGAAGTTTTCTTGATGGATTAAATAAAGTATATCTAATTACAGATAAAAAAAAACCTAAGGGAAACATTTCTAAGATTAATATATGCATTCGGTGGAGGAGAAATTACTTCTATTTGGAGTTAGAGTGAAACTTTGTCTGGAGGATGTATGAGTTCATTCAGGTTTCTGTAACAAAATGTCACAGACTGTGTGACTGAGACACCAGATGTTTGTTTTCTTACACTTCTGGAGGACAGAAATCCAAGGTGAAAGCCAGTGGGTTGCTTTCACCTGACCTTTCTCCATGGCTATTTCATCTGAGCCCTCCATAGCCATTCTCCTGTGAAAACACATGCTCCAATCTCCTTGTGTCTCCAGCTCTCCTTTATGTATCTAAAATTTCTTTCCTTAAACGAACATCAATCCTGGGATTAGATCCAACAAGAATGACTTCATTTTTCTCTCAATTGCCACTTAAAGGTCCTATCTCCAACTACACTCACAGTCCTAAGACACTGGAGATTAGGGCTTCAGGAAGTCTTTTGAATTACGCAATTCAACCTCTGTACAAAGGGAGCAGAACAGACTCCAGGAAAAGAGGTAAATGGTCTTTATGGGGGAGGCAAGCTTGAAAGGTATGTACTGTGTCGAAGAACATTCATTGCCCAAATAGACACTCTGTCATTATCTACCATTGGCTGATTTAATGCATGGGCTTGCCTGACTTTCCGTAAAGGGATAGAGACTCATCTCTAGTGTAAGTGTGTGAATATACCAAAAAGCTTTATGCTTTGCTGGTGTGTGTGTGTGTGTGTGTGTGTGTGTGTGTGTGTGTGCACGCGCCTGATGCATGTGGATGGTGGATATTCAAAACCCAGCCTAAAAAAGTCTACCCTCACTGTTTAGAACCTACTGGAGCAAGTTTTCATTAAAGACAAGTAGTTTTCTTCAAATTACTTAGATGAATAAGAAGGAAAGTAAAACGAGTGTGTTCTGTGTCACCAAGAGTAAGAAACACACAGGAAAGAAAAGTAACGATCAAAGCCGTTCACATGTAGAAGGCAGGGACTACCCAGAAAGTGATCATTTCTCATCACTTGATCCAAAGACTAGGGGGATTGAACATGAGATTATCAACCTAAAGAGTAGACCTAAAGGTTTTTCATCTGTAAGATAGGCATAACAATGCCAATTAAGAGCATTGGGTAAGGACAGGAATGGCACCCAATCAAAGTTAGCTTCCCCCTGTCTACTCAAAGCCTTACAGCTGATCATGAAGTGATCACAAACGTGTAGCCAAGGAATAAATTGTCAGTGTCCTTTAAAGCTTATACAGGCAACAATGTAAACTATAGTGTGACTCATGTACTTAAAAGCATAGAGCAGGGCATTGGGTGACAGCTGAGTCAGAAACTAGTACACACCATATACTTCTGTCATTGGACTCTTCATAAAATTAGTTTTGAAAAAGTTTTCCAGGGGAAATACATGTCAGGAAATCAAAGAAAGAAAACCAACTCTGGAGATCCTTCTACCTACTCTTGGGAAACCATAAACCAAGGGCTGTTAACCATGCTGGTGTGGACAAATGACATGTACCTTGGCCATAGGCTGAAGTAAAAAATAGAGCAACTCCTGCCAGGACACAACTGGCTGATCCTAGGCTGACACTGTCCATCACTGACTGTCCAGAAGTAACCAAAAAGCCAGGAGGAGGCAGCATTCCCCACCACAAGCAGCACACACAAGTATTATACACACACATGTGTGCCCTTTGGGTTTGTGGAGTAAGACTCATTGTAATGGCCTGTGGCCTAACCAGCTTGCTGGTACAAGATAAGTTGATGCCATTTAGTGTGTCATTAAAGAGAGGCATCAAAGTCACCAGAAAGATATAACTAGTGTCTGTGGACTTTGTACAGGATAGTAGCTGGAAAGTTTTCAGAAGCTTAATTAAAGAAAATAGGGATGGAAAAAGATCACCCACAATTCCTTTCTAAAGCTGAAGAAGGAGGAACTTCGGGAGGAGATCAGCTCACCTAATTATACACAGAGAACTTAAACATAGGTTTCAATGTCTATCTCAGTGATTTCTCCATGTGTTCCAGGTCCTATCTTTCCTCTCTTCATCTTGACTCAGTAGGTCCCTAGCCTGGGTGGCACCTCCTCTGCTGTGTTTCTCTGCTACCATAACCTTTATCTCATCCTAACAATCCACAGAAAAATCTTTCCCTAGCTTACACTTGCTCCCTGTTGAATGAGGGTTATGTTTCCCTCTCTCCAAGTTCAATGTTCAGGGTACCACAACTGTGGCCCTATATTCTCCCTACCCAACTGGAAGGCAAAGATTGAAAAGATAAGGTCTAGCGTGCAGCGGCTGGCACATGATGAGTTAAGTGTATGGTGGCTCCCCAGTGTTGGTGTAGATCATAGGGGTAGAGGACCAAGTGAATGACCACTTGCCAGAGATCCTTTTGGATCTTTTTGTCCTTGTCAGCAAGGATTGGTGAGGTCATCTTACTTCTGAAGGAAATGAATTCTTCTTCAACATAAATATAAAGCAATGCAAAAAAGTCAGCATATAATTCTCCTTAGAATCAGAAAGTTGTTTTCCAGGGGGATGCTGGTCCCCTGTCATGTTCCAGGAGATGTCAGTTTGCTGTGTAGGTTTCCTTTATACACTGTAAATGTTCTAAGTTTCTTATGTGGGATCCTATGAAATTCCCCCAAAGGACTTCATTGATCTCCCATGACCTTGCTGATGCCTCTTTTTAAGAGTCTTCTCTGAATTAGACAATCCCAGGAGTTGGAACCTTAGGTTGAATTACCATATACTAGCCAGGCACAAATGGTTGACAGAAGAGGACACTGAGATGGGATAGGAAAAAAAAGGTCATTGAAACTAAGAGAGGTAAAAGAGAAAGGTGACACCCTGTGACTCATCCTTTAACTTGTGACTGAGCCAATGAGGTCTATGGAAAATAAGAAAGTGTTCCACTCCAGTGCCTTCCAAATCTGCCAGGACATTAGATTCATCTGTGGAGATTTTTTTAAATGCATAAATACATGAAATTTATACACCATGAGCTAGAAGTTTAAGGGCAAATCACAGACATTGTGATTTATTAAAACTTCCCTGGCTAACCTAATATTCAGGCCAATGAGAGAACTGCTGATGTGAACACGTGCTCCAGTGCTGTGACGATGGGGTCTTGTCCTTAATACGTTGAATGTGGAAGTAGGAGGGCATGCTGATAATGTGTCTAGGATGCAGACATCCTGGATCTTATTCCTAGCAACACAGAAAACAAATGAAACTTTATTTTGACCTTTGGGTACATTAAGCAGCCATAAGTACCTTTAAAATATTTTATTACATTTTGTTTGCTCTCTCTCTCTCTCTCTCATTCACTCACTCTGTATGTGTTTGTGTATCTTTGTGTATATGTGCATGTCCCTCTCATGTCTCTGTGTGTGTATGTATCTCTCTGTGTCACTTTGTGTCTCTTTCTGTCTCTCTGTCTTTGTCTCTGTTTCTCTCTGTCTCTCTGTCTCTCTCTGTCTCTCTCTGTCTCTGTCTCTGTCTCTCTCTCTCTCTCTCTCTCTGTGTGTGTGTGTGTGTGTGTGTGTGTGTGTGTGTGTGTGTGTGTGTACATATCCCATAGCCTGTGAGTGGAGATAAGAGGACAACCTACAGTGTGGTGTTGGCTCTCTCCCTAGAGCACGTGGGTTATGGAAACTCAAACTCAGATCATCAAAGGCTCAGCAGCCAGGGCTATTACCATGGGAGCCACCTGCCAGTCCATGAATACCTGCTTGAGGGGACTTTGGTTGACTGAGTTTGAAAACTGGCCCATTCTTGGATTGACAGCTTTCCTAGTCAGAAGTGTACTTACCCGCCATGGACACCCAGCTTGCCTCCTCTCAGTGGTCTGCCTTTCAGAAAATGAACCCCTCTATAATCTGCACAAACCATGCCCTGACATCTTCTCCCATCTTTCAGCATTACAACTCAAAGCATAGGCCGCTTGGCCTGGAACCTCTACTTATTTTCTACTCTTCTTATTTCAGCAGAATGGAAGTCACGAGAGACACAGGCTATTTTCCCTCATTTTGGAGCTAGCACGTGAGTGAGTAAAGAGAATAGACACTTTGCAACAGACTGCACCTGGCTTCAAATCTAAGCGCCGATATTTCCTGGCCCTATGACATTGTCAATTATTCATACAATCCATAAAAGCAGGAGCCTCCACTTTCTTATTATAGAAAGAAGACAATAATAGCATCTGTCTCACACAGAAGTGGGGGAATTGTAAATGTAAGAGGGTTTGTTACTAAGCAATCCCTACACTTGAGATTCCTTCCTTTCTCACTGCGCCTTCCCCGGTGCCCACCGTGGTCCGAGCACATTGCTGATGAAGAAATGAGCTGCTTTGAGGCACGATGGAGAAATTAACGGGTTCTGTGTGCCATGATTTAACAAAACCCAGCATGAAAACTTCAGTTTCCTACTTGAGTAATAAGGGGCTTGCAAGAGTCATACTTTATAGAGTCTTAATTAATCATTTATTGGGGACTTTGCTGTAAAAGGCAATCACCTTGGGGGTACAGACACAGAATGAAAACACTAATTACCCTGTTGCACAAACCCAGTCAGCACTGAAAGTTCCATGGAAATAGGAGCCTGTCAATCCAGCATTTGTTAGAGCTGGTCCAGTCTGGAGATATCTGTGTGGAACATGTCCTGCCATTCCCTATCTGAAAGCCCTTCCCTGCAGACAGCGAGTCTGGGTAGTCAGGCAGAAAGACACCCTTTATTGGACAGCACCCCAGCTCCAGGCACTGTTCCATATCCTTTTTAGGACAATCTTCCCAGCATCCATCTAGTCTTGGAACAATGAGGAGAATAAAGCTATGAGAGGTTAAGGGGCACCCCATGTGCCCACTTCTGTTATTCACCAAGTGACAGGGGCAACACTCACACTCTGTCTTCTTGACACCCTTAACAGTGTCTTGCCTCGCATGGAAAGCTGGAGGGTTTACTGAAATGGAAGGTGTTGAGTTGTGTCTTTCTTTCAGGCCTAAAATGGATCTGAAAGCTGGGCAGGGACAAACTCCATATTGTTTAGCTGGCCTTTGTCTTGAAAAAAAATTACCCAAGAAAGCCAACTAACAAGGAGGTGATTTCTTTTGGCACGTGGTTTAAGTCTGTGGTCACTAGGCCCCATCATTTGGGGACCTGTGGTAAGGCATCCCTGCATGGTGAAAGCACATGTCAGAAGAAACCTTTGTCTTATAGTAGCAGAGATACAGAGAGAGGATTCCAATATTCTCTTCAAAGGAACACCTCCAAAGAGCTAACTTCCTTCATATCTTAAAGGGGCTACTACTTCCCAACAGTACTGGGACTGACAACCAAGTCTTCAGAATTAAGGGCCTATGGGTGGATTTGAGATTGAAAACTGTAATGCTTCACATCATGACAAGATACAAAACTCCTTAGAGCTGAGATCTGGAAGAAAAAACAGAGAAGAGCCTGCTAGGACTAGAGGCACATGCCAGTCACCAAGTGAACAAGTGAGCATCCTTGCTACTCTGACGTAGCATTTTTTAACCCCTTTTGACTTCACTAGAGCAGATGGACATAGCAACAGTGACCATGATCCTCCTTAGACAGCTGGCTCAAATCTTCTCTCTTCAAGGAAGAGAAGAAGATTTATAACCCTGGAGGAAAGATTGCCTCTCCTTGGATCCTGTGTCCTCATACTTTCAAATTTTTTTTTTATTTGTGATCTGCCCCTGATCTGAAAATTGATATCGAAAATTCAAATATGTGGAAGACCTCATATTCAACCCCTCATTCCTTCATTCTTTCAATCATGGCCACCATGGTTTTATTTCAGACTCCTTTATAAGCTACATGCTGTGCTTCCTCCTGCCCCTGTGTCCCAGCGGTTTACTGACCCATCCCTGCTTTCATTGTAGTAACTCTAATTTATCTTATCACATGTATCCTCTTTTATTAGTTATTTTCATCACCCTGACAAATCAACTCAAGGAAGGAGGAGTGCATTGTGACTCACTGTTGAGGGAAATATAGTCCATTGTGGGGAAGGCTGGGTAGCAGGCAGCTTGAGAGTGAGGGTGAGACTCTTTTCCTCCTTCATCTGTACAGAACAGGAAGCAGGGGGAGCCAGAAAAGGGCTATGCAACAAACATCAAAGGTTCTCTTACTTGTAACATACTTCCCCAGTTAGGTACCACTTCCCAAAGGTCTGACAGTCTCCTAAAACAGAACCATCAGCCAGAGTCCAAGTATTCAAATACACAAGCCTTGGGGTCAGGGGACATTCCACCTTCAAGCCACATATCTCTAGTTCATCATTCCTCAGTTAAACTTCGTAACACTCTCCTCAGATTTGACTAAAGCCCACTCCACAAAGAGTCACTCCCTTGTCTCTTATTTTATCTGTCTCAGCTGTTCTATGTTCTAGGAATGCAAAATTTTCATTTTCATAATCAAATAATAAAGAAAAGAACAATTGCCTTAGACTTGGCAAAGAATAGAGACTAAATGCTGGTGTGATGCTTCTCTCTCATCTCTCTCTATCTTTTTGTATCTCCCTCTTGATCAGACTTCGAGTGTCTATTTGCTGAAAAGTTGTGAAGTTGCCTTCGCCTCCCCCATTTGCTATGATTTGAAATCCACCCCCACCTCTCACTTTCAGTAACACTTGACATACATTGCAGAAGGCTTGTTTGTACTTTGAAGATAGAAATGAAGAGGTCTGGAGCAGGGGAAACAAAGCCAGGCCAGAGCCTATGTTTCTAATGTCAAGTGCCCACTTGCAGAGGACATCTGGCTCCTCTTAGCTTCAGTCCCTTGATAAACAAAAGAAGCAAGAACTGGCCTCCCCAGATGAGAGCTGCATGCTACACTGATTGGGTCCCCATGAACAAGTCAGAGATATGTGAGACCTGCAGATCTGGCATATAGTTTGTCTCTGATGTCATTTGAGAGCTAGAACCCAGACCTCTTTGAACTTATTCTATATGAAATCCTATTAACTGAAAAAAACCAATGACCATTTCTATCTGTATCCATTAAGTGCAATGTGTTGGGGAAAAGTATTGAGAGGCAACTGGAAGAGAAACACATGGTAGCCTTTGTCTTCTCAGGGTGGCAGAAGTCAGCCTGCTTGGTCAGGATAGGGGGCACATTGGGAGTCAGTAGGAAAGAGCAGTCTGCCTTTCTCTGGAAATACATCCTTGAAACACCATTGCTAGTGGCCTCTTCATGTCACTATGAAGGTATCCTTGCCAGAGTCTACAGTGCAGATGTTTGTGAATGTAACAGTAGAAATATTAAGGTTGTCAAGCTGCAGAGGACAGCCTGTGGATAGCATGTGCAAGAATGAAGATCTGAAGTTGATCCTCAGAACTTAAAATCCTAGCACAGATGCTTGTGACTATGATCTCATCCCTGTGGGGCCAAGATGGGCAGAACCCAGGCTTGTTTGCTGACTGACTGGGCTATCTAGGCTATCAGAAATCTGAACCAGCTTTGGGTTCAGTGGGAGACCCTGTCTCAAGAGGTATAACGAAAAGATGATTTTGGTGATGTCGTCCGTTTATTCTGAAAAGTAAACAGGCTTGGTCTGGAGGTGAGAATTGGAAGGTAGGCTGGTGAGCACTTTAAAGCATTTAACTTGCAGACTGTCAGGGTGGGGGCAGAGTAAGTCATTTGGGGACTGCACGGTGCAGGCGGCTCAAGGCAGAAGCCTTAATTACCATGGATGAGGAGAGACAAACCCTTGTTTTTAATTAGCAGACTCTATGCAGCATGATTTCTTCTTCAGCATCGCATAAGCATGGAGAGCACTGTGGTTTCCCAGGAGCGAATGGTTCTCTACCTCCTTCCCACCACTTGCTCAGCTAGCTAATTTCCAAGCGAGGGATCCAGGCTACAGGGAGATCAGGTTTACATCCTAATCCCTAGGAAACTTTGCCTCAACTCCCTAGTTCATTCCAACCAAAGGGGAAAGGAAACTGAGAGTTAGCTAATGCCAAAAAAACTGCAATCAATCCAGCACAGGCCAGAACCAGGCTGTGTCACCCTGGGCTCTTTCCACACCGCTGCTGCTGTTAACACCTGGGAGGGCTTTGATTTTCACATTAGCCAAACAGGCTATAAAGCATGTGCTCCCTTAGGCCTGCAGAAATCCTCCTGTGGTAGGGGAGGCAGAGGACTGTCACAAAGAGGCCATTCAGCCCTGGAAAGCCTTCTTGCTCTGAGCCTCCTTGGGCCTCTGAGGGGAGACTTCATGTAAATCTTCCTGGGAATGTATTGGTTGTTCGTGAATCCATCCTTGCAGATACTGGGTGAACTGCTCTGAAATCCCCAGTGGCCAAAGAGAGTAAATTTCCAAGTCACGCTTTCATGCAGAAGGAAGGTGATGGGATTTCAGGAGACATGGGTTTCTCTGTGTAGCAGAAATTGGATAATATTAAGATGTCGAAAAGCCAATAAGTTGCTAACTTTAGTTTATGTGGAAGGAAGGACTATCTGACTATCATATGTAGATTGTCTATGTTCAAATAAGAGAGTTCTAGATGAGACAGGACCCCATGTTCATAAACACAAAATCTAAAGAAGAATTGCAGGAGCATGTGTGTATGTGTGAGTGCATGCACGAGCGTGTACAAACACACACACACACACACACACACACACACACACAGAGAGAGAGAGAGAGAGAGAGAGAGAGAGAGAGAGAGAGAGAGCAAGAGAGAGAGCAAGGAAGAGAGAGAGACAGAGGGAATATATGTAAAACTGACTAAATTGGATAAATCAAATCATGCTTAAATTTATAATTAGGCAAATAGGTAAAGTGTCATCATTTATGAAGCCAGTCATGTTCTGCTCATTTGGAGATGCATGTCTCCTCATCTCTTACCACCACATCTCCTCTTCCACAGAGCTGCCTTTTCATTCCTCCAGCTGCCTCAACTTGGCTCCATGTGAGCTGAGAGGCAGTGCTACTTCACTTTATAAGATTTGTCACCAGAAATGTGTTCCCAAACCACAAGTTTCCATTCACTACACAGTCTTTACAGCATAAATCTCTCACTCCATGGCTTCTTCGAGTGATTTTAAAAGCCTTTCTCATGACAACGGCCTTGAGAGGTCATACCCAGCCATTTCCTCCACTTCCCAGAGGAATAATTACAACGAAATTAAATTTCTTTGCCTGCTTTGTAATAATTCCATTAGGTGACTCCTCTGAGTGTCCAATAACAATGTTTACCGAGGTTAGCACATTCTAATTTTTCTTCTCCAAATACTATTCTGATTTTAAAGTGAAGATTTTTGTGGAGATGGCCCTGTGATGCATTTTGCATATGAAGAAAGACAACCAATCCTCTGCTTTCAAAGGAATGCTATTTGTTAGAAGAAATTTTGCCTTTCAAGCTGTTGTTTGTGGTATAGACACATTGAAAGGTAACAGAGAGCAAGGGGTGTCTGGCTTCTAAGAGGAGAGAAAGGATTGGCTAGGAAACTTTTTGAAGAGGATGTGTGCTGAGGCCATCCATCAGGCTTCGGAACAGAGGTTGGGAGAGCCTGACTCTTGAAATGTTGAGATATGAGAAGGCTCTAAGATTTTACACTCTTTGCATCCTAATAATTTTGTTGCTAAAACTCTGTTGATACTGCCAGAAGAAATAAGACTCTTGAGTCAGAAATGAATAAATTTCACTCCTGCTTTGGTATCCTGGATCTCACTTCTCATAGGTGTAATACAAAGTTGTCTGGGTAGATGCTGTACACATAGTAGGTCCGCACCACAAATAAAAAAACCGAAGGCCAGAGAGCATGAATGTTTTATAATGGGCTTTAAGAAAATCAATTTCTATGTTCCCCTTGAGGTAAACATTACCTTATGTTACCTGACAATAAAGCAAGCTGCTTTTCACTCTCCAGGGTGACACCATCTCTGTCTACCAAGGGAGCCATCATGTCAGCACCAAGAAAATCTCTTTGCAGTGGTATGTACTTAAGAGCTGTTTATTCACTGATCAAGAATTTAGCTCCCCTGAGCTAATATTTTTATGTTCAAAATAAAAACAATATGTATCCAAAAGTACACATATACGATACATTCACAGTAGCATTGTTTGCAAATGGGGAATACTAACATCAAACTTGCACACAACAAGGGGTTTAGTTAGACAAACTGTTATACATTCATACCGTGAGATCCTGGAAAGCAAGCAAAAATGAAAGACAATGGTCTATGTGAATTAATATTAAGTGTTTTATGGACAAGAATTGGAAACAAATGACATGTTTAGTTGCTATTCATTATGCAAAAAAATAAAGAGAAAAATTTAAAAATTGCATGTATATGCTCATTGTTCACACACAGAAACATAGGATAAACAAGAACTTAATGTCATTATTCACCTCGTACAAAGAAGTAAGATAATGGTGGAAGGCAGAGTATTAGAAATGGGGTAAAAAGCATAACAGAGAAAGAACACCATCTGAGGATATATTTTGATGTACTGCTGACTTTAACAATTATGTTAGTATTTTGCATAGCTTAAAAAGTAAAACCAATCACCTCCCGGAAGCAAAAAAAAAGTAAAACCAGTAAGGCTGAAAGGAAAAACTGAAAATGCAAACACTAACAAATAAACCTGGTTACATATGTATGCGTGGCATAAATAAATAAATAATAAATAAATAAATATTTAAAAACACTAAAAAAATTACCAGCATATCCTGTATAACACAGGTTGTGTAATGAGTCCTCTGCATACGAAACTGGGATGCCTTCTATCTTCTCTGAAAACAGATGTAACAATGGTAAGGTTTGTAGCCACAGAATGTCTGATATTCCATTAGGAAATTAGCTTTGACTAATGTGTAACCAAGAAAAGACGAGCTGGAATACAGTTCCAGCAAAACACTAAATGACATTGAAATCTGATTTTTCACACACCTTTCCTATGTCATAAATTTTTAATCCTTTTGTTTCCTTCTTCGATATATAAAAATGTAAAAACAAACAAACAAACAAACAAAACCATTCTTGTCGCATGGCCAATTTAAAACAGGGATGCTCTAGATTCGGACCTTGATGTTGTTTGCTGACCTTTGTACTACATCATGTTGGTTCACTTTGTACTGCTGTCAGTGAATATTTTAACTCTAGATCTTATATTATGGCTCAAAATCACTATGTCCAACTCTGGCAGCTCCTTTAAAAAAAAATGCTACCTACCTCTGGACCAATGCAAACTCCATCTCACTTCATGCAGTGATATTTGCTCAAGGAACAAGGACCCAGAGTATACGTATGCTCATCTTCTGTTCTACAACGTGACTTGTTTTCCGAAGCAGGCTCTCACCTGGTCCGTTATGGCTGATTCCCAGCCTTTGTAAGGGTCCAAATGCTCTCATGCAACCCAGGATAGAGTCTGCTGTTTTGTGCTTGTACCTCTGTATACAAGATGGCATCTGAATGATTCTAGTATTACCCCACAGTCAGAAAGTGTGCCCTGCTTTGATATATCTCTTACTGTTTACCTGGGTGCTCACTATCACCCTCTCATCTTAAACTGTGCCATGAGCTAAATACCTAATGAGTGGCAGACCTTCTTGTTGTGACGATTTGCAGAAACAAATTTTTCTCATTTCAGTATCAACCCTCTACTCTTGATTTTTTCCACACCCTACCTTCCCTATATTTGAAACAACGTGCATTTTTTTTCTTGCTCATATAAATGTGGAGCAGGTAAAATATCCTATCCAGAACATTCGCCCTCATTCTCTGCTGACTTCATGATGGATTTACTGCTGGCATTACTTATTCTACCTAGTGGTTTTGCTTCTGCAGCTGGACTCCCTGAGATCAAAGACAGACGAGCATAAAGCAGGCTGTTGTGTAAACGGCAAAAAAATGACCCAATGCCACTGATAGTGGAGGTCCTGTGGCCGCCATCCATGAGCCAAGGACCTCCTGTTCAGTCACGTGGATGTGTGTCTTTGAGAGAGGATCACTCACAAGCTCTGACTTTCTTGGATAATGTGGGATTTCTCAGAAGTACGGTTGGGAAGTCTGTCATTGACCCTGCCTATAAGCTCCTCATTGCCACAGCTAAGGCTAAACTTCTTCAGAGACTAGATTGTCATTTATCTAATGCCTCCCTCCCGAGAGGAACACACTTTTGTCATTTGATATGTTTTCATTGATAGGTATAGGTAGAAAGGTAATATTGTACATGCCTATGATTCTACAAGTAAGGACTGAACTGGCATCAGGGTCTAACTACCTTCCATCTGAATGTACCAGCATGTGTCTTCCATATACATGTACCTTGCTTCCAGAAATATTATGCTACTTGGAGCAGATGTATAGGAATAATTAGCTTTTAAAGAGAGATTAAAGGGTGACATAAAGAGATTCAGTATGTGTGTGTTAGCTGCTTGTCTGGTTGTTGTGATGAAACACTCTGACAAAAGCAACTGAAGGGAGAAAGGATTTGCCAAGGCTCACAGTTCCAGCATGTATGCTCTATCATGTGGTGACAGGAACTGGAGACAGCTGCATGCATTGCACTTAGGGTCAGGAAGCAGCGAGAGATGAAGGCTAGTTATCAGTTTACCATTCTCCCTTTTATTTATCCCAAAACTCCATCTCCTTTGCTGGAGTGCATTGGTGCCTCCCACAGTTAAGGTGGGTCTTTCTACTTCATTAATCTATTCGAGATAAGCCCCATACACAGGGCAGAGGCCGTATCTCCTAGGTGATTCTAGATCCAGGCAAGCTGTCAATCAGTATAAACCACCACAGTGTGTTCCTATAACAAATGGTAAAGTGGTTCATCAATGGAATATAGGATCACTCGCATGCAATGTGTTTTATAGAGGTTTTGCCTGACTCCTTCTCCAGTTGACAGTAGCATGAAGAAATGATTCAGAAAGGAGGGCTGTGTGGCACTGTGAAGCACTTTGAGGTTCCCTTGATTTCAGATATATTTGAGGTAATTTGAGTACTGTGGGTGCCCATGCTTTACATTATAATCCATAAATTAAAGAGTGATTAAAATCTTACTAAGGCAAACACAGTCACAAATCTGAAGAATGTATAGTTATTGCCAGTCATATCTAGCAGATGTATAGGAATAATTGGCTTTTAGTGCTCATTAGTCAGTTTTATTACAAATAATGCATTTGCATGATGTTTGTAAATTTATACACCAGTGGGAAGGCATGCTGACAACCCAGGATCAACAGGAGAAGCAATTAGAAAAGGGGAATCCAGAAATTTATTAATGGTTCAACATCCCATCTATGCATACATTTGTTTGTTAGCTTGTTTCTTTCAAAATCAAAATATAATTGAAGGGAATTTAAGAAATATAGTCACTATTAGAATTTTGAATAATGAAGAAATTATGGAGAGAGGAAAAAATGAAAGTCAGAAAAATTAGTGAACTGGGATGGAATTAGTCTGCAAATAAATGTCTGAACATTCTGCCCCTGTGATAAAAGACAGAATGTAACCAGCATTGCATCCATTGGCATCTGGGGGCATGAGTGATGCTGTGAAACCTGAAGTCAACACAAGCATTACTTGGGGCGGGGGGGGGGGTGTGCAGGGGAGGGCATAGCATTTCCTGGTCAAACAGAACATGGAAATTCATCCTATAGCCAGAAAGGTGACATAAGTGGGAAAGGAAACTAATATTGAACAATACCTTGGAGAAAACACAAGAGCATCCATGGCAATACCCCAACATCAAAGCTGACACACCATGTCACTAATAATGCTTGGGCATTTTAGAAGAATCCTCTCTCTTTCTTGTCTCCTTCCCCAACTTACCTGTGCACACTGTCTGAACCTTACAACATATCTTAAATTAAAGTTTAAGGGACAAAGGGGGAAATTTAATAACAGAAATAATAAAGCAAAGTTCTAATGTAGACAAAGATTATAGTGATGAGGAACAAGTCCAGGACTATCTGAAGTTCTCAGAAGTAGGAAGAGACAAGAAATTAACATATACAAGGTCTTTGAGTATGCAAGGCCCTGTCAATACTTTGATTTTAGGTTTTTGGCCCAAGAACCATGAGACTATATGTTTTCTTTTTTTCTTTTACAGAAGTTAGAGAAGAGTAGTATAAGGAAGATCCTGGATTGCCCTGGCCTCAGGGCCCTTAAATGTTTGACTAATGTGATAAATTCAGAATCTCTGCAGGGTCCACCTCCCACTGCCATCTGTGCATGGAATGCTAAGGCCTCTAATGAGGTTGCTACTTTAGGATCCTCCAGTCTGCTTTGTCTGATGATGGTCAATGAGAATGATCCACGCAATGTACTGTGGGCTGTTAGACATGCCTGAAGTTTCTTTGGACTGTTTTGTTGGCAAGGTAGAGGAAGAAGAGAGTAATTATCACCCTTGGACACAGATTCTGGGCTCTAGTTTTGTCTAGTAAATCTATAGATGAACTAAATTTGGTCTTCTTTGCTGGTGGAGTAGAAAGGAATTATGACAACATGGCTACAAACCATGTATGAAAACCAAGTACATTCATTGTATTCACGTTACTAAACAAGCAAGAAGGTAGAGTTTTAGCTGAAGGTGTATTTGGAAACATTAGTGGCAGTGACTTGCCCTCTGAGTATGAAACAATTTTTGTAAGGCTAGATTAGTTATGGGAATTTGATATGAAGATTTTCCCAAGAATGAAATCCATCTTTCACAACCTATGGAATGCAATGTTGCTTTTGTTTTACTATATTGGCTTCATGGAAAAGAAATTTCAAAAGGTTTGAATTTCAAACCTTTCAAAAGGTTTGAAATTTTCTTTGAATTCCAAAAGGAAAAAGAAAGAAAGTTGTAGGCACATAGGTTAAGTTGGACATTAATCAGATCCATCTCTTTGCTTGGCCGTACTACAACATGAGGCCTTGATGACTTTGGACCCTGGTGTCTATATCAGTTTGAGTATTCTTACTCACTACCTATAAGGTTACTTAGGTAAATGGTTACTGGCCCTTTTGTGGAAGAACTGGGTACATCATCAGGACAATTCCCCTGTATCTTCCCATTCTGACAAGAGTTCTTTATTCTGTCTTTGCTTTTATTTAGTGGGCTCTAAATATAAGCTGGCTCAGATACAGAACTCTTCAAGAGAATCAGAATTTCTTGCAATGAGGTAATTGTTTTCAGCTACCATATCATGTATCCTCAATTTCATCTAGTGATGTCCTACAGGCTGCCCTGATTGGCTTTCCAAGTATTTTAAGCATGGGGCATTTTCTAATGTTAACTTACCACCTTTATTACTCTGTAACTAAAGCCTTCTTGCCTGCCACTCTAACCTCGCCTCTGGCTGCAATCATATCTTCTTGGATTTGTATAATTAGACACCACTATCTGACACTATAAAAATTTGACTGTCCTTTTGGCTCTACAATGTCCTCTCCTATTGCAAACCCCATGTCACATTTAGCCAGTCTTAGGGAGAGCACTAGAGATAAAATGGTTGGGGTTCTCCCTCATTATGCCATAGTAGCCAGACTGCCAATGCTCCTGATCAGACACTGGGTGTGGGTCATTCTCAGACACACATGACCTTGAGCAAGAGAGCACCTAACACATGGAGCCTGTCTCCCAACATCTCTACCAACAACTGGGGAAGAGATAGTTCTTCCTCATAGGACATATGACTGTCACATCTCTAGTGATGTCACAGCTAAAAAAGATCTGAAAAGGAAATTAAGACACTTCCAACTTCTGCATGATGAGTTCTATCTCTGCCATAGAAACACAATCATTCAATTACTATTAAATCACAGATATGATTATGAGCTAATATTCTCCATAGATTACAATAAGTCCCAGAATAATTACCAGTGCAACACACACACACACACACACACACACACACACACACACAGCCCTCTCAGCCTGGGGTTATGACTTAGTGGTAGAGTACTTGCCTAGCATCTGTGAAACCTTGAGTTCACAGTGCCAGTTCTGCTTCAATGAAACTAAGGGAAACAAAACCCTGATTGCTGTATAAGCAGTAGAATATGGGAAAGAAATTATCCACTCCTGCCAACGCTGAATAATTTCAGATGGATCTAGTCAGTAAACATTGATCAAGTGTCTGTGTGGAGTGAGTACTCTGCCAAAGGGCAGTGGTCCCTAGATGTATGCTCTGAATCCAGTAAAGACACAAAATACATTTGACAGGAAAGCTGTTAACTATAGCAGTGGTTACTATAGTTAAATAATGTCCCATTTGCAGAATAGCAAGATCCTGGAAGAGACAGCCTCCACAGGAGGCTTGAGAGAGAGAGAGAGAGAGAGAGAGAGAGAGAGAGAGAGAGAGAGAGAGAAAACCCTGACCTATGAAAGCTGACACAGCATCATCCATTGAAAGGTTCTGAATAGATTATGAGTGGAATATTAATAGATTAATAGACAAATTGAGGTGGAAGGGAGAATCTCCAGGCAGCCATTAGATGCTTCCCTGTACAGAGAACAGTAGGTAGTCAGCAGGATATTTATCAGTGAGACCAGAAAGGCAGGATGTCTTCAGTGTGCCTTGAAACCTCTGCAGAGCATCCTTATAACTCTGCTGTGGACGGAGCAGAGGGTGTCCAGCAGGGGAGGATTTTGAGCTGGTGAATGACTAACACATGTGGTTTAAAAGACAGAGTTGATTAGTTAAAGTAAGAATTAAGGAACAAAGACAAATGTAAGGGTCTTTGACAGTGGCATAAACAGGAGATGATAAAGGCTAAGGTACCAAATCTCAGGATGGCAGTCAAGGAGAGAGAGAATGCTTATGAAGGACAGTGAAACTCCAGTTCTCAGACATAGTATTCCACCCGAGATTCTGTCACTCATGTTTACCACATGTTTAATTTCTCAAAACACCCTGCTGAGGTTACAGACCTTAGGTAATCAGCAAAGGTAGAATTTGATACCAGCCAGTCTTGACTCTCTCCAAGCCCAGCTTTTTGTAGCATCTTTTTGCCTATGATCGTGAACTAGTGAAATCTATTTTATTTTACTAACTGGGCATCAGTATCAGCACTTTTAATCATCGCTCTGTGCAATGCCACAACATAGATCTATTCACAAGACAGGTCTGTTCACAGGGATAAGTCTCTTATCTGAGAATAAGATGGCCTCTAGTTTGTTTGTTTCCAATCAGGTGGCTAGCATGTGAATCCCACCTTTCAGATCTACACTTTTCTTTGTGTTTCTCTTCTGCTTTCTCATCATTGGGAACAGATCCTAACTGTGCACAGATGTTCCTCGTGAGCTGGAACACAACAGTCATCCGCCTGAATTACTTTACCTGTTTCAGTGGGTTTTAGAGACTTGAGTGGGGATGTGCATGACCTCACACAAGAAAAGCAGAGCACTAGCAGTTTGGCCGGATGGATATGAAAAGTCAGGGTAGGTTCTTGTAGTAGAGTCCCATCCAGGTTTCCAGAAGGAATCAGCTGTGTAGCTGGCTGATTCACTTTCCCTCTGAGTCTATTTTCTCATTCAAAGCAAATGCTAACAGTCTATTCTGCTCAAAGTCATGAGGAAATGAAGAGAAACATCATATTTAACATGTCAGTCGTTCCACTTGACAGATGAAATATGCTTGACAATAGAGATCTTCCTTTTCTTCACTTTGTAAAGATTCTAGAATTTTCCAGGTGCGGGTACAATTGTCTTCTCTGTCTCTTTGGTATTTTAAAATCTTGGTAGCGAAACTATGATCTATATTTATAGTCTCAATTGAACTGAGAATGGGGAACATTCAAGGGCAGAAAAGCGGTCAGAGCGTCAAAATTGATAAGTGCATCTAATGTTCCTCTCCAATTTTCAATAGCTCTCTAGTCCTGGTGGGTTATCTAGTAGAGATTTCCTTCTTTCAAGGACTTCAAATACAAAGTAGACTAGAAAGATGGCTTAGCCATTAAAAGCATGCACAACTCTTTCAACAAAGGACCCGAGGACTGTTCCCAGCACCTATATCAGATGGCTTATACCTGCCTGTAACTCCAGGTTTAGGGGATCCAATGCCATTTCCTGGCTTCCACAGTCAATACATACACTTGTCTGAACATAACCACACATACATGTCATTTTTAAACATTAAAACATATCTTTAAAAAGAAGAACTTCAGATACAGGAAACTTTGGGGTGTCGATCCATTTTGGATGATCATGTTACACCTACTTGCTTGCTCTCTGGAGAAATGAGAAATGCTTGCCCTGACCCATGCCATCAAAAGCAAGCTTCCGTAGCCTGCAGCTTTCAGCAGTACTTTCTCAAAACTTCAGTGTCATGTTGGCCCAGAAGCCATCCCAGTGTGGCTCATGAAACAGAACACCACTGTATATATTTCTAGAAAGTGACGGATCCGTGCTTAAGAACACTTATTGCTTTTTCAGAATACCCAAACATGGTTCCTAGCACCCATGTGTAGCAGCAGCTCCTTAGCACCTGTAACTCCAACTCCAGGGGCCTCGACACCCTTTCTGGTACCCGAACATACACACACATGGCTTACACCCAAACACATACTTTTAAAAAAAAATAAATTATTGGTAAATTTAAGATGGCAGAGCAAAGGTTCAGCCAAGGATCAGTTCTTTTTGTCTAGGACACTGTGAGTTTGTGAAGCTAGCTTTACCCTTAATCATCACAGCTGGCCATCAGGTGCTTTCTGTGAGTGGTTCTGCCTTTGGTACTTCAGATCAGAAGCATCATGTTTTGCGGTGACATGGTGATATGTTTTATCCAGCTACTTTTGTAGGTCAATGTCATGGGGTTGTGGCCCAGCCAATTTACTCACGTCTAACAAACAGCCTAAGTGGAAGGAATTCTTTAAGGCAAACAATATTCACTCATAACCGGCCACGGGTCTGAGTATCTTTGCATACGCTAGATTGTTTCTTTGCCTCCCCATCTACTAACGTGACTCTTCTTTATTTTTCTTACCATTCCAGTTCTTGTGCTTATCATCCCCAGGGGAAGATGCTAATGGGCAGCAGAAAGCAAAAAGATGGTTTGTATAGTGGAGGCAAGCATAAGCCTGAACCCTTGATAATCACTAATTCTAACGTCACTCAGTTGACAATGGTCCCAAATCTAGACCACCGTATGTCACATTAAAATTAGGTCTTTCTACTTCACTCCCATTCTAAATCTAAACTCATTTCTGGATTTAAGCTACATTTTATAATACTAATTAATTATTGTATTTTTTTATTTTAGAGGAAATGTAATCATTTAAATACATGTCAGCAGGAGCAAAGCCTTTCAAAACACCAAGGAAGAGCAAAGAACTTGCTTTCCTTCCCCCCATTCCTCCATCATACTCAAGCCTTGATCTATCATCTCCCGACATTCAGCTTTTACAACTTGCAAAATGCCTCACAAACAATCCAAAGAGATTTGTAGAAATGAGCTCCCTCACTCCTGCCAGAGCGGCACCAGGCAATCCCAAGAGGAAAATAGTCATTAGCAGTGATCACGGTGATGACATCACCAGTAATTTGCCTCGTTCATTTTCTAACACATGGAAATTTCACTTGGTGCATGCTGCCCAGAATAGAGTTATTGGCAAGGGCTTTGAACTATATCACCTCTCAAGTTATCTTAGACTTAACTCTTTGAACACTGAATTGATTATGCTCTTCTGCAGCCTGAGGGGATGCCTAGGGCATCTGAGGTCCCTGTGTATGAGTAGACATATCACGAGTTGTACAGTTTCAACTGATGTCAGCTTCTTCATGGGAGCAAGTCACCTACAAAGTGATGCTGTATGAAGCTGTAAGCAAGTAACAAAGAAGCCTCAATTAGAGTCAGAAGAATCCATGTCAAGCTGTGAAATTCAGTCGAGTTACTTTACGCTTTCAAAGCTTAATCCACATTATTCCACTGTGACTCTGAAAACTACCCAAGAGCATATACAAAAAGGTATTTGGAAAGCTTTGAACAGTTAGTTGAGATGTAAGAAGTGGGGTAGAGTTTTAAAACTATGACTCTTGCTTGATAAATATTTCTAATGGAATAAATATGTTAACCATGGAAATGGGGGGAGGTAGGAGACAATTCTAGAGGGAATTGAGTTCCATTTCACTTGTCAACACCCCTCTTTCCAAAAAGAACCTTTTTTCTTACCCTCATAACTTGTCTGCTTCTGTGACTTGATTTAAGTGAAGACCTACTAGGTGGACTCAAAGAAAAGGGCCCTTTCTTTCTGTCTGCTCATTGAATAATGAACCTTGGTCTTAGGGTTACTATTGCTATGATGAAACACCATGACCAAAAAGCAAGTTGAGGAGGAAAGTTCAGCTTAGACTTCCAGGTGACAATCACTGAGGGAAGTCAAAGCAGAAACTCAAACAGGGCAGGAACCCAAAGGCAGGAGCTGATGCAGAGGCCATGGAAGGATGCAGCTTACTGGCTTGCTCCTCCTAGCTTGAGAAGTCTGCTTTCTTATAGAACCCAGGAATGCCTGCCCAGGGATGGCACCACCCACATTAGGCAGTGCCCTCTCCCATCAGTCACTAATTAAGAAAATGCTCTACAAGCTTTCTTAGAACCTAATTTTAGGGAGGCATTTTCTCAATTGGGATTCTCTCCTCTCAGATGACTCTAGCCTGTGTCAAGTTGACATAAAAATAGCCAGCACAACCTCTTGGTTTTCCCCATGGTGTCTCTTGCTGCAGTTGGGTAAGACTTGGTCATGATAGCAGATGATTTTGTAGTGTCCTAATATACTTTCTATTCCTGAGATAAGTCCTGCTTAAAACCACCTTGTGGAAGAAAGTCTTTACTTGTTTTACACATCCCAGGTTTCACACCAAGAAAGTTTCACACCAAGAAAAGTAAGGGCAGGAACACCATGAAGGAATGCTGCTTCCTCCTGCTTACACTGGCTTGCTCCCCGTGGCTTGTTCAGCTGCTTTGTTACACAACCCAGGACCACCTACCCAGGGGTGGTATAACCTCTGATGGTCTGGGCCCTCCCACATCAATCATCAACCAAGAGAATGACCAACAAACTTCCTTACAGGCAATCTGGTGGAAGAATTTTCTCAGTTGAGTGTATCCATTCCTAGATAACTCTAGTTTATGTCAAGTTGAAAAACAACAACAACAACAACAAAAATCCTAACCAGCACACATTGTCAATTGCATGAAAAGCAAGCAGCAATTATTCCCAGTGAACTAAGGATATTTGTGTCACTTCCAAGAATAATCTTGTATGTATCTTTTGAGATATCTGAGCAATTATTTTACATAGTCTTAAAAGTGAAATTGTACAGATATTAAATATGCATGTTTAATTTTGATAGATGCATAATGTTTTCTGAGTCTTATAGATCAATATCCATATCCATCAATATCCATAGTTACTACATATTCTTGATTTCTATCTTGATTGGGATTTTTTTTCAAGCTTTCTCATATGCAAAATGTCCATTTGCAAATCCTCCATGAAATGTCTCTCTATGATTCTTGCTTGTTGATTTTCCCTTGTGTCTCTTTATTGATTTGGAGCAGCAGTGAACGCAAATTTTCCTCTTCTCTGTCAACACTGAAAACAGCATAAGGAGAAGTGATGTGGGAGATTGGAACTTGATTTGAAAGAGAGAAAAGCAAAGTGGAAAAGGATAAAACATCAAAATTGATTCTTGTGGAAAACAATCTCAATAAACTGCTAACAAAGGTCCTCGAAGGCAGCGTCCAGATGATGCTGGAATGAACAGGATCTCACAGTCCTTTATAAGATAGGCCATCCTGTGGCTCACCATCCTAAAATGGGCCACATGATTCTGAGAATAAATAAAGCAACTTTTCTGTCATTAGACGTATCCTCGTGAATGCAAGCTCTTCTGTCTTTTAAGTGAAGAACGGCATTCTTCTCCCGGGGATTGCTATGGATTTTATTTATGCAGCATCATTTTAGGATAAGGAACCATCAGGCGTTTCTGGTGCTTCCTCTTTTGAACTGTGTGGGATAATCATCGGAAAGTAGCGATCTGTCTGGACCAGAGGATGCCCTCAGCATGTTCCTCGACCATTATCACCTGCAGTGCTCAAACAGGGTGCTGTGCACCTGAGCAGTGAGAGAGACTTCTTCATCCCTAACCATGATCCAGTGGGGTTGCAATTGCTGGTAACTATTAATCTAGTAACTAAATGCTTATTGCTGTTATCTCTGCATTTTTCTATATGCCAATGAGTGTCTTAAACCTTCCCTTCTCTTCCTTTCTCTCCCCTCCCATCTCCTCCTCTCTCCCCACTTCCTCTCCCTCCCTCTCTTTTCTTTTTAGTTTTGTTTATTTGTTTGTTTCTATGTTGTTTAGATAGACTGCCCCTTCCCTGCCATGTTCCCAGGCTAGACTCAAACTCAAAATCCTATTGCCTCCGTCTCCCAGATGCTAAGATTACTGGTGTATAGCAATTCACCTTGAGGGACCACAAAGCTACTTACAGAGATCATTGGTGCACCCATTGCCTCAAAGTATCAACACTGCGTACATGTTTTCCTGATAGGAGGAAAACTTCTTTTCACTTAAGGTGAGTCATGCACTTATTGAAATGAAAAATAAGAAAAAGTAGACATCAGCAAAGAATAAAGTTTGACTACAAATAAAGTTTTCAGAATAATACAGCCTGATTTCATTTCAGAGATAGCAAATACATATATACACTGTTCATGAACAAAATTGCAATTCCACAATTTAGACAAAGTGACACATCTTAGGTTCCTCATGTGAAAGAGGAGAAAGAAGAAAGTAAAGCAAGGAAGAAGAACCTACTGAGTGGCTTCGGTTTTATCTGTGGCATTTCATTTGTCTCTAAAAAAGGTCTTGAAATAAAAATGACACCATCCAACTGTTAATTGGATATACAGATAGCTAAGGCTTTTTCTCTTCATACTAGTTTGTATTCCTAACTACTTATTAAATAAACCCTGGGGTGGGGCAAGAAACAAATGACAGCTAGGACATGGTCTGACTACTAAGAGAGCTTGCTACACAAGCATGAGGACCTGAGTTCAAATCCCCAGAGCCTATGTAAAAAAAGATGATGGGTTGTAACTCCAGCTCTTTGCAGAGTAGAACAGAAATACTGATGGGGCTTGCTGGCCACCAACCTAGCTCTAGTCCAAAGTAGAGCTTGTCTCAAGGGAATGAGGTACAGAAAGATAGAGCTGGACATGGTCATCCTCCTTTGTAGGCAACCATATATTCACGTGCATTCACACCGCACACACATGCACACACACAGACAGACACACACATGCATGCACACACATGGATACACACATGCATACACATGGATGCATACAGACACACACACATACTTTCTAAGAATCTTTATAAAACACTTGTTCATCGTCTATCATTGTGACATGGTCATATTTCTTTATGAAGAAAATAACTTCTTTTTTCTAGGTTTTATATAGCAAGTTATAAGCAAGCACATGTACTTTCAGTGACCATAGCCACCTTAACTCTCACTGATTTTATTTCTAAATGTCCTCGCCATCAGTCATCTCTCTCAATGTCTTACATTTTGCTGGTTCAGCTTTGTTTTTTAAGTCTACAAATTTCTTAGTTTCTGGCAGACAGGTTTTTCAAGGTCTCAGCATCCCAGCATTTCTTAGAATGTCCATCAAGCTCCTTAATGCCCCACTGACTACCAGGCTGTGGATAAAATGCTTGGATCATGCTGCCTTTCACCCCATAAGCCTCTGCTTATGCATTTCTGCATTGTTGTCTGCCATTACCTAATGTTCTACAAAAGTCTGAGTACAGTGAGGTTTGTTTTTTTCTCCTCTGTTACAAGATTCTCACCTCCCCACCCCCACCTAATATTCTGGAGTTTGGTCAAAATGCAACCAATAGCTAAGACCTATTAAGTATAGCTGCCTCTCACGGCAATGCCTTCAGTCTGTCACAGCATAGTTAACTCATTGTATTCCCATGAAACTGCTGTGTGTACATGTGTGCATGTGTGCGTGTGTGCGTGTGTGTATGATTCAGTTTGTGTGTGCATGTGTGTGTGTGTGTGTG
>JANHMN010000010.1:42783605-42806736 GCA_030674055.1 Rhabdomys pumilio | reverse complement strand
ATATGTATATGTATATGTATATGTATATGTATATGTATATGTATATGATGTATATGTATATGTATATGCATATGATGTATATGTATATGTATATGATGTATATGTATATGTATATGATGTATATGATGTATATGATGTATATGATGTATATGATGTATATGATGTGTATGATGTGTATGATGTATATGATGTATATGTGTATGTGTATGTGTATGTATAATGTTTTCATTGGCCACATCACTTTGCATTCTCAATAGTGCACAGTCTCTGGTTTTTTCCCCATTCTCACCAATACCTAAAATACCTACAATTATAAAGTATTTTTTTTAATGTGTTAATAGTGAGCCTAGCAGATGTTAGGTAATAATAGTTCATCACAGTTTGATTCACATTTCCTGAATAATTCCCTATTTCTAAACTTAGTACAAATTATAATAATTAAAGTATGACTATAATCTCTCTCTCGCTCTCTCTCTCTCTCTCTCTCTCTCTCTCTCACACACACACATACACACACAGAGAGACACACAGACACACACACAAATGGAGCAGACTAGAAAGCATATACATATATATATAAATATATATATATCTGCAGTGTGGGCCTTAAATGTTCTTTGAAGTTCCGTCAGCTTGGCACACTATGGGAGATAGTAAAACCATTAGCAGAAAGGACCAAATAGAATGACTTTGGGTAACATGATGTCACTGGACAAAATCCTGGGGATCCTGGCCCCTTCTGTCAATGCTTTATTTGCCCGTTGCCTTGAAGTGAGCAGTCTTCCTCCACTGTAGGCTCCTAAAATGATTTGGGGAGTCACTACAAGCCCAGTGCGACACGGTCAACCAATTGTGCACGAAAGCTTCTGAAGCCAGGAGCCAAACCCAAGCTTCCTTTTGTCTAAGTCACTTCTCTTCTGTGTTCTGTCACAGTAACAGGGAGCTGCTAGCACTCAGGAAGAACTGATCTGGAAAGAAATCCTAAGAACATACAATGTAGAAAAGACAATCACCTCAACAAATAATGCTGAAGAAACTGGATCTAAGCATGCAGAAAATATGTTTGAACTTCATGTTTTAAGTCATACAAAAATCAGCTCAAAATAGTTTAAGGGCTTCAATGCATTTTAACCAAAATCTTAAAACTCCTAGTCAAAGAATCACAGAGAAAGGACTTCCAGGCCTTGATCCTGGCAATGATTTCTTAGATCTGACACCAAAAGTCAGAATAGGCAAGATGTATTAAATTAATCTAAAAAGGCACTATATAGCAGAGGACACACCCAACAAGAAGAAAACCAGTTTATAGAATGGGAGAAACTGTCTGATAATGGGGCATTTGGTTTCCAAAGCATCTTTGTAACTTCTAGCATTCAGTAACGAAAAAAAAAAATAAATAACAAAAGAAAAATTAATAACCCAAGAGGCAATAAAAACACAAGCTGAGAATTTAACTAGATATTTTCCCCAAGGTAAAAGTAGCCAATAGATATGTTCATCGGTTTTAAAACTTAGGAAAGATTTCCTAGATAGCACAACACCCTGAATTTTTCTTCATTTCTTTTAAAGTATAGCATGCATTCACATATTTTAATAAAATGTACTAATTTTCACTATTTATTATGTGTACATATGTGTGTGCATGCACAAACACATGCTTGTGTGAGCATGTATACATGGGTCCATGTACTATGATGGGCATGTGCAGGTCAGAGGACAATTTAGGCCACACAGTTTGCTTCTTCATTCTGCCACGTTGGTCTCAGGGATGGAACTTAGGACATCAGCTTTGGCAGTGAGCTTATGCTTAGCCATCACACAAGTCTTTGTTCAGAATTTTGTAGCTTTCTTAATCTATTGAAGTGTGGGTGTGTGCAGTGTGTAAAGTCTTCAGCATTTTTCAGTACCAGCTAATACAACCCTGGTCAAACGTCCTGACTTTTCAACAAATCGATTTAGTATTTGCCCCATTCAGTCAAAACTATCTACGCTTAGAAACTTCTTCACTATGGTCCCTTCTTGACTAGAGACTCTCAGGAGAATTCTGTTAGACAGTGAGCTCAAGATTACCAGAAGACACACTACAAATGTCAGAGCGTACATTGAGCCCTTCTGGTCTTCCCAAGGATTTTGGCTATTTGAAAGGGTACATCAGGGAACATCTGAATTTGCTCAGAACCCTAACAAAGGAGTTTTATCCTCAAACCTCCACTTCTGCTTTATGTTTCCTCTTGGGTTTGTATGAAATTTATTTCTGTTCTGAAGCCAGTTTTTTTTTTTTTAATTTCAACACTTTTCCCACTGTGGTGAACTTATGAACAAGAAACAGATTTCATTCTAAACATAGTAGGTCAGTATTTTGCCTTAAAATGGTGTCTGGGTCATCCTGGGCACACATCCATGTGATGGCCTCTGAGATGCCCACCCTTGTATAAGGCAAGTCTCGTCTTGTAGCTTGCCTTACTGGGTTTCCCGTTCCCTGTTCATTTTCCTCTGGCAGTCTCCTTGAGGTCCATGTCTCTTCAAAGTTTCTCATACCTATATTTTTCCTATCCATTGTCTCACTGTACCCCAGTTAACTTATCCCAAATCCTCTGCTATAGTATCTTAGGGTGTGTGAAGTCTCATAGTATCTGTGGGTGCTACATCATAGATGGGTAGCAGAAGCGGTTTCAGTAGTCTACTACATGACATGCTATTAGTTTTAAGCAGAAGTATCCTACTACTGTCATTACCCTGGTATAATTTCTCACACTTCTGGGCTTTATCTATACTCAGTGGGGAAGTTCTGCAGGCCTCTCATGCAGCTGTGGTTCAGTGTAGTTAGCAACATCAGGTCCTGTTTGTTTCCTCTGCTAGGTGCTGGCAGCACTGCAAGAGCCAACTTTCTGAACTGGAGTTAGTGGATTCTCATCTTGATAGCCCAGTGTGGTCTCTCCCACGGACATTTTCAGCATGGATGTATCCAGATAGCTTCATCAGATCTGGGATTCTTCCATAGTGGATCAGAGCACCAAAGGGAGTTTCCCAATAAAATGAGGCAGACAGGAACAAGAGTGTGTTGCAACACGGACCAGAGATTCTAATCTGGATGCTTAAGTCACAGGTGCCTCTTTTGCCTCCTCCTTAACGGTACACACATCAAGGCTTTTTAGGGCTTTAGGGCAGGTAAATATATTTTGCTTTTTTTTTTTTTTTTAAAAATATCAAGATTGTGGAAGATCAAACAGGGCCACAACTGGTTATTCCTGGACATCATAAACTATCACAGCTCTGAGATTCCATCTTACACTGGTCAGAATGGCTAAGATCAAAAACTCAAGTGATAGCACATGCTGGCAAGAAGGTAGAACAAGCATAACACTCCTCCATTGCTGGTGGGAGTCCAAACTTGCACTACTTTGGGAATCAATTTGGTGGTTTCTTACAAAACTGGGACTAGTTCTACCTTAAGACCCAGCTATACCACACCTGGGCATATACTCAAAAGATGCTTTGCCATCCCACAAAGACTCTTGCTCAACTATGTTCTTAGCAGCTTTAATTGTAATAGTCAGAAACTGGAAACAACTTAGATGTCCCTCAACTGAGGAATGGATAAAGAATATGTGATACATCTACACAATAGAATACTATTCAGCTATGAAAAACAAATACATCATAAATTTTGCAGGCAAATGATTGGATCTTGAGAATGTCATCTTGAGTAGGGTAACCCAGTCCCCAAAAGACATGCACAGCATGTATTATATTATAAGTGGATACTAGCCATAAAATACAGGATGCCTGTGCTATACTCCACAGACCCAAAAAGGCTGCACAGGAAGGAGGCACAAACAAGGATGCTTGAGTCTCACTTGGAAATGGAGTGGAATGGTCATGGAAGGAAGATGGAGGGCGGGAACTGGGTGAGAGGGGATTGAGAGGGGAGTTGGGGGGTTGGGTGTTGGGTGTAGGAAGGGGCAGGGAGAGGGCCAGATGGCCATGAGAATGAATGGAAATCTATAACTGAAGGTAAGGGGAGGTAAGGGGCATCTCCAGAAAGAGACTGAGACCTGAGATAGGGAAGATATCAAAGAGTTAATTGAAGTGTCCTAAGCTGTGACTCAAAGCATTGAGTATATGGAGCCTTGAGGAAGCTGCCTCCTATGGCCAGTCAGGAACCTCAGTGGAGCCAGAGAGTCACCAACCCACCCTCAAAACTTTCTACCCAAAACTAATCCTGTGTACAAGAAATGCAAGGTTTGAGGATAGAGCAGAGACCGAGGGAATGGACAACCATTAACCAGACCAACTTGAGACCCATCCCATGGGCAAGCATCAATCCATGACATTATTAATGATATTCTTTATGCTTGCAGATAGGAGTCTAGCATGGCTGTCCTCTGGGAAGCTCTACCTACCAACTGACTCCAACAGATGCAGATACTCACAACCAAACAGTGGATGAAGCTTGGGGACTCTTATAGAAGAACAGGAAGAAGGATAGCAGCCCCTAAGGGAATAGGAACTTTAAAGGAAGACCAACAGAACCAACTATCCTGGAACCTTGGAGCTCTTGGAGACTGAACCACCAACCAAAGAACAACATAGGCTGAACCCAGGCCTCCCCGCACATATGTAGCGGATGTGCACCTTGGCCTTCATGTGAGTCCCAAACAACTGGAGCAGGGGTTATCTCAAAAGCTGTTGCCTGTATGTGGGATATGTTTTTCTATCTGGGCTGCATTTTCTGGCCTCAGTGGGAGAGGAAGTGCCTAGCCTCACAGACACTTGAAGTGCCAGGGTGGGGGGATACCCAGAGGCTCCCTACTTGCTCAGCAGAGAAGGAGAGAAGGGAATGGGGATGAATTGTGGGAGGGGGTGACCAGGAGGTGGTCAGTGAAAGGGATGTAAAGTGAATAAGTAATAAATAAATAAATAAATAAATAAATACTATCACATCGATTTTTCTTTGTTATCTTGGGTCGTGAGCTTTTCTAGGATGAACACTATTGTGTGAGAATTGGGGGGAGGTGAGACAGGAATGAGCTTGAGTGTGCTGTATAAACCTGTTGGCAACTTGAGGTCAGGGGCCACAGCTGTAATGATACAGAAACAGCTCTAAGCCTGTATCCCTTGACCACTGCTGCTGACCCTCGGACATAAACTTCTGAAGTGACAGGGAAGAGTGTTAGCTTCAGGTTGGCTCCTTACAGGAGCTATTCATAGAAATACATTCCCAAAGATCATGAGGGTGTCTCCTGAGAACGAAAGTACAGATCTTAGTCCTGAGTCCTGCAGTAACCATGAGATATGGCCTGAATCAGCTGTGGGGCAGCTGCATGTAGAGACTGCTGGTGAGTTTCTTCATTCCTATGGTTTATTTAATTTAAATATTTATTTTTATTACTGTGTTTACATGTATGTCCATGTATCTGTGAGGAAGTGCCCCATATGGGAGAGCCTACAGAAGCTAGAGAGGCATCATCTTCATTGGAGCTAGACTTGTAGGAGGTTATGGGCCACCCTTTGGGTGCTGGGAGCCTCTGCAAAAGCATCAAGTATTCTTAGCCATCTTAACCCTGAGCCATCTTTCCAGTCCCGGCCATTAGACCTTTATTCTGGCCCTATATAGTCACTCTGGCTGTGGATGACTTATGTGGTGTATTCAATTTCAAAGAATACTAAGTCACTAGTGTACACAAATCTGTATCCAAGGTATATAGTCTCACAGTAATGCTCAGGACCATGAAACTGTGAGGCCTGGAGTCCCCACTCTCCCCAGGATTCATTCCTCACCTCTCTTAGGGACATGAGAGTAAATGACCAAGGAAGAGTCAGAGGAGCCAACCCATGGGTCTTGCTCTTCCCTTATCATTAACATGGTAGACTTTAGCTCATTTGTAGACATCCTTCTTTAAGACTTGGAAGGGAGTGTCTGCATTAATTAGTTTACTTTCAGTTACCAGACTGTAGCTATTAATTAGGGTAGTGGAAAAGAAAAGGCCTGCCAATTGTTTGGTACGTGCAAACAAACACTTAAGTTGTATATTTAAAATGTCATAGGACTTTGTTTAAGGTAAGGCCACTCCTCCTTAATAAGCATCTGAAAAAGTCAGCATTTGCTTATGTCTCCTAGGCAGGAAGTGGAAGAGTCAGCCCTTAACCCAAAGTTGTCTACCTAGAGACGTATCTGGGGGGACTTCCCAGGGAGCACAGGAAGTACCACGTTGGGTGGGAAGAGACTCTTCTGGTTTAGGGAAACGTTTGGATCAGCTTAGGCTCCTTAAAGTCCTTAGCTGTGATAAGAGTTTTAAGGGAACAGCACTGAGGAGGGCTGGGCTTAATCTGTGCTTGTGGAACTGTGATTATGTGACCTTCCCTGCAGACAGCCCTCCCACTTTATCAAGGATTTAGATAAACCCTCTTTAGGTTTGTTTTTATCAGCTTTTTTTGAAGTAAGGAACTATTCAGTGTGAGTCTTACTTTTAGAAATGTGCACACCAGCTCACTTTCCTAGTGTCTGAATGCTTCTCTTCAGTGTGACAAAACACAATAAAACAGTAACTTAAAGGGATAGTTTTGGCACATCGTCTCAGAGAGCTGCATTGAGCCTGTGGTGGGTGGCACAATACCTCATAGCAAGAACATGTGACATGGGTTGTTATTTACTTCATGGTGGTGGAGAAGCGAGGAGAGAGACATGAAGAGCTGAAGTCCTGATATTCACATTCAAGCATGCCCCCAATAGCCTAAAGTCCTTCTACAAGGCCACAGATTCTACAGTTTTATTGCCTCCCCATGGTACCATGAGCTGAGGACCATGGTTTTGATCCATATACCTTTTGGAAACATTTACCAAAGTCACTGTGGTATCTTCCTTTAGCAATGTAGAAACTAAGAATCGGGGAAGTCCCTGACCCTCCAAGGCTGCACGAGTTTAAGGGAAGCCAAGATTCAGATGTAAGTCCATTTTACTCTGAAAACGCAGCTTCTGTGATCCTAAGGTTCCTTTGGGGAAACCTTTCTTGCAGACCATCATCCTTTCAAGGGGTTAGCCACACCCCAGGCTTCCATGCTCTTCTTTGCTCTAAGATTTGGCTCTGAAATACCTCTGTCTTAGCTCCTCTGTTTCCTCCTGTGATGGTCTCAAGAAATTCAGCTCTTTTTCCCCCAAGCCCTACTGCAGAAAACCCAAGACTAGGAAAGCTTCAGGTACAATTCCCAGCCACCCCCCGTCCCTATTTTTGCTTTTATTTTTAACCGCACTTTCTGGCAGGAGCCCTGTTTGTCCTGACTCGTGTCTGGTGTTATGAGTCACCAGGGGGATATAATATGCTGATTGCTGAAGCAGGTTATTACTTTCTTCTTTTTCTATGACTCATTCTTTTCAAAATCTCTAATTTATGATAAAAGTCGGTTAGATGTAAGCACAGAAACAGTTTCCAATGGGCTGTCTTATTCTGCCTGGGCCCACTCTGTCTGCTTTACCTCTTAGGGAGAACAATGTAAACCAGTGTGCAGCTTAGAGCTATAGCTGGAGATCTGAAACTACCACTGAAACTACCACTACATCCCAACCTAACAGGGCAACTCCTGAGCAGGGATGGGGTGCGGACGTCAGAGTACTCAATGATGCAGCCACCAGAGAAAAGAACATTTTGTATGGGATGTGGTGTAAGTTTCCTACATGTGTGAATCAAAAGGGCAAAGAACCAAGGAGAAAAGTTTTGATTTACAATGTTCCTCCTGAAGGAACCTTGTGCATTCTCATCCCCTTCACCTCACACTGAAAGCAGAGCCAACTCACACTCAAAATGAAACATAGTTCATGGGATTACCGTGTCAAGTACTAAGAACAGTTGCTGGTTTCGAAGGAGATGGGGATTTGTGTCGGGGCTGGTGGGATGGTCTGTCTCATGTGAATGTTGCTGTGGGTTGGTTACAGTGTGTGCATGTGCATATGTACCTGTGTGCATGTGTGGGGAGTCAGAGTTATGTGTCTTCTACAATTGTAACCCACCTTATGTTTTTAGACAGGGTCCTTTGCAGAAACTAGAATTCACTGGACCAGGCAGGCTGGATGGTCAGAGAATCCCAGGATCCTCCTGTCTCTGTATCCCTTCTCTAAACAGGACTGGAGTTACAGATGCACACACAGTACCATGCCCAGTTTTCACTTGGATGTTGAGGATCCAACCTCAGGTCCTTATGTTTACGTGGCAGGTACTTTACTAACTGATCCATCTCCCCAATCCCAGAAATGGGAATTGTTAATGGTCCCTTTTATTTTAAAAGCAAAGAACAGAATACTGCATCATATTTTTTTCTTATTGACTGTCTTCTATGGTTCCTCAGACCTAGTATCCTCAGATCAAGCCTGTGCTGGTGAGAACCCCTTGCACCTTCACCTTTAAGAACCTTGAGTCCACTGTCTGATGACTGGAGAAGGTCTGTGTCCTGATTTCTCCCAGAACCAGAGGAAAAAAAAATGATGAGTTTATCTCTGTGCTACTGTGTTCTTAAGAGGGCAAACTCCCAACTCTAATTTGGTCCCATCTGTTATCTGTACAGCTGCCCATCCTCAGTCTCTTAGCTTATGGCGGGGGCCCTTGTCTGACAAGAGCATCATCTAAGTGGGTGCACCTGTGCTCTTTGGTACCGTGGGCTGCTCATTTGTGTCAGCCTCTGTCTGGCAAATTAGCTTGTCAGTGCTGCTACCTGGGAGCCTGACACAGTGCAGTGGCTGGAATGGCCCATGATTTTCTCCCAGTGTCAGTGCCTTGCTTGTTAGGAAATGAAGTGCTTCTCCCTAAAGCCCAAATGTCAAAGCCCTAGCCTCCTGGGTGGTTGTAGAGATAATACCCTGTGGAGATGATTAAGGGGAAATGAGGGCTTCAGAACAAAGTTCTCATGGTAGAAGAGTGGCATTCTCGTGAGAAGAGGAAGAGACAATAGACATGAGCATGTCCAGTGGAAAGTCCCTGTAAAGATGTCACAAGGAAGTGACCATACAGAAGCCATGAAGAACCTTGACTTTAGACCTGCAGGTTGAAGTGCTAGAAAAGAAAACTGTGTTATGGAAGATGTCCTCCACCTGTATATGGTTTCCTACCATGGCAGCCTGACTGAACAATCCACCCTCCCATATCATCATCCTCTTGTCTAAGAACTCTTCAGGTCAGCTACTATTTCTTCCATCTGGTGCCAAGTGAACGGTGAGCCCTCCATCCACTCCAGAGATATTCCTGAACTTCCTCTCTTTCTCTTGCTCTTTCTTCACTCCTACTTTCATGCAGTCCCCCAAGAGACTTCCCTTACCATTCCACACCAAGAGTCAAACTTAACATTATTCTTGACTCCAAATCAGATCTTTCATCTCTCTCCAAGACTCATTTTTCCATTCTTATAGATAACATATTTGGCATAAGTGCTGAGGTCTTCAAAGGTCTTTTGACTTCTTTTAATCCTAAGTTTTCAGAGTTGAGTTTATGGTGAAGATATCAACCAGTAAGAAGCAATTCCAAGATGCTGGTTGAGCTGTGGTCTGAGGAGGAAAAAGCAGAGGAGCAACCTCTGCCTAGTGATGTCCAAGTATAATATGTGGTGAAAGTGAAAATTCAGCTCACCTTGAGGTGTATGTAAGAGTCCAAGAAGGAAGAAGATGGAAAGAAGCCCCAGGAAGCAGAATGGTGTGGGAAGCCATGAGGAGGTGGACACGTGGGAAAGATGGGTTTGCCGAGGAAGCATGACTTATGGTTCTTGGTCCAAGTTCATGATAAGAAGAGCTGTGGTTGGTGGTCACACTGAATATGACTGTAGATCACTAATGCAGTTACGAATCAGTCTCTGGATAGCTAAGGGACAGTCTCTGAGCCCCTAGTTCCATGCTGTTTCTGAGAAAGTCCATGATAGATGGCACACATGAATCCTGTAGTGTTTTAGTGAGAAATTTATTTGGGGTTGAAAAGGAGTTGTGAATTAGACAGAAACCTAATTCCATGCCTCCTCTCTGCATAAAGGCTTTGGTAAAATGACGTCTTCAAGGGTGCATATGTGTGTATGTGTTTGTGTGTGTATTCATGAGTATGTGAATGCAAATATTACATACATGTGTTCAGAAGCCAAATGTCAACCTCAGATATCATTTCACAGGCTCCATCCAACTTGTTTATTGAGATAGGGTATCTTGGCTTGGAACTCACCAAATCAGCTTGGCTGGCTGGCTAGTGAGTAACCTCAGGCTTCTGCCTGTCTCTTCCCCTTCAGCAGTGGAGTACAGCAGCATGACACCATGTGCTCCCTGTCACCTGGATCCTAGGGGTTGAACTGAGGTCCTCAAGCTTGCAAACATTGCTCTAGTTCTACCAAGGATTTTTTTTTTCTTCTATGTTTCTCCCTCCAACGCTCAGTAAACATTTTATAGGGTAATAGAAGCAACTTAATGTATTTTGATAACTTATTTGCTGACCTTGGGAAAAGGTCCAATGATTGTCTGCATGAGCTCAGGCAAAAACAATTCTACTTTAGAAATGCTAACGTTTGCCTTTCTGAGTGAGTTAAGTAGATTACATAAATAAGAAAAACATGTGTGCCTGTAGGTAGAGCAATTAACTCAGTTAATGTTGGCCAACTTTTATATGAGTAAATAATATTTTAAATTTATTTAAATTTATCATTTATTCCATTTGTTGAGAGTTCCATAGATGTATATAATGAATTTTAGTTTACTCCCATTGTCCTGTCTATCCCTCGACAGCTCCCACTGAAACTTTCTTCATCCCAGTAAGCTTCCTTCCTACTTTAATGTTTCTGTGCATGTGTGACCCAACTGAGTTTAGTTAGGGTTTCTTGGATAAGAGTGAGCCACACTATTAAAATGAATGAAACATCTCCCTCAGACACCATTAACTACCAGTAGTCTTCAGGGAGGACTGGAACATCGTGGGCATCTCTCTTCCACTCATGATGAAATGTTGTTGGGCTGAATCCTGTGCAGGCAGCCACAGCTGCAGTCAGATCATGAGTGCCATGTGCAGAAGACATCTTCACATCATTTTCAGGCCATCCTACAACTCATACTTTTTTCCCTGCCTCCTCTTCTACTGTGTTCACTTAACAATGAAGAAGCTGAGGTAGACATGATACTCAGGACCAAGAAGTCCACCAATAATATCATTTTAATTGCATATCAATGTGTGTGATATAAAGCAAAGTGGTGCTTATTGATTTATGCATTGCTTTGTTCAGCCAATAATCTCCAAGCACCGATATCCTCTAGCTCACTGATTCTCAATCTTTCTGATGCCGAGCCTTTGATATAGTTCCTCATGTTGTGTTGACATCCAGCCATAAAATTATTTTTGTTGCTATTTCATAACTATAATTTTGCTACTGTTATAAATAGTAATGTAAATATCTGAGATGCAGGATATCTGAATGATCTATGAAAAGGTCATTCAACCCCCAAAGTGATTGTGACCGACAGGTTGCGAATCACTGCTCTAGGCCTTAGAGATGTGAGGGGGTTGAAGAATGAGAGCTCAGTTGTTTAAAAGCACTTTTCTGCTTTTGTAGATGTTCAAAGTCTGGTTCCTAACACCCATGGCAGGTGACTACAACTCTAACTCTAGCGAATATGATGCCCTTTTCTGACCTCTATACACACACATACACACACACACACACACACACACACACACACACACACACACACATCTTTAAGGGAAAGGGGAGTTTTGCAGAAGTCATGCAAAAGTAAATCAGAAATGCTATATATGCTCTTTGATTATTTCTCCATATGTGTTCTATACAGTTTTATATCAACCCGACTCAAGCTAAACTCATCTGAAAGGAAGGAACCTCAGTTAAGAAAATCCCTCTATAAGACTGGGCTGTAGGCAAGTCTGTGATGTATTTTCTTCATTACTGATTGACTGCCCTACCCAGCTTTTTATGGGTGAGGCCATCCCTGGGCTGGTGGTTCTGGGTTCTGTGAGAATGCAGGGTGAGCAAGCCATAAGTAAAAACCCAGCAAGCAGCACCCCTCCATGACCTGTGCAGTGGCTCCTGCCTCCAAGTTTCTGACCTGTTGTGAGTTCCTATCCTGACTTCCACTGATGATGAATTGTGTTGTGGAAGTGCAAGCTGAATAAACCCCTTCCTCTCCAATTTGCTTTTGGTCATGGTGTTTCATTGCAGCAATAGAAACCCTAATTAAGACAATAATTCTGTCATATCTTCTGTAGAAAAACAACACAGACAATTTAATCTTCCCTCTCTTCTATTTGCTTGGGTTCTTCATTAATAGTTCAGGAAACTTCTGTCATAATTCTTCATTAGCAGTGTCATGTCAGATTTGGGGGAAAACTGCTAACACATTTGCTTTACTATATGGTGCAAAATTTGAAGACTCTGTGTTTTCTTGCACAGAAATCATTTTTAAAAATTTTTGTCAAGTCAATATTTGTCAGCAGCCCTTGATGGGCCCTGGTATGCTGGTATAATGGGAGTTTGCTATTTTCCAAGTGTTGGTATTTCTCATCAACTTAGCAGGAAATCCGAAAAGCTATTTTCATACCTCTACCACATCTGATTTCTTTCTGAAAAAAAAAAAAAAAAGCCCAATGTGGGGCATTCTAATTGTAGATGTTGCATTATCAAGTATATTCTTGGAAGGATGAAACTTATGTTTCAAATTATCTGCTTAGTGTTTTACGTGTTTGATGATTGGAGGGATTTTCCACCAATTAGCTCCCGATTCTGGGCATTCAAGATCTAGTTTTATTCTCTGCAGCCCACACAGTCCTAGGACTAGGGGGCAAGTTTATTTTGTGGATCAACCTCTGGCCCTCCTGGTTTGTGTCAGGGCATTGGGTGCATCCACACAGTGTGTGGTAGGTGTGTTTCTAGAAGTTATTTCTGCATGAGGATGGTTAGCTCCAGAGAGACAGCAAATATATAAATTCAAATCAGTAAGCCCAGACTGCCACTGCCAGACATCCTGCTCGGTACAACACACAAAGTGCCAATAGATACAACATTGCTACACTACAATTAATACAATTTCCACTACAAGGGAGTGTGGCAAAGGGGGAGCAGGAAGAGACTGTGATAGTCTGAACAGAAAGCACTACAAAGTTGAAACTTCATTTGATTTTCAGAAATCACCCACTGGCCCCTGATATTTCCTCACATCTAAAAAGCATTAAATGGGATAACGAAGACCACATGCTAATACCAGATTATGATCTGGAACATTGGCTTTATATGAAAACAGATCTTTTGTTGATACAAAGGCTGTCGGGACCCAGGCGTGGAATCTCCCTCTCTTTTTTTATGAAGTATTTGGCATCCAATCTATTGACTTATGTGCTATGGTTACTAAAATGGTTCTGGATCAGAAACATTTTGTGCCCTAAACCCATGCACCAGAGTGTGGGTCATCCTCTCCTGTCCTTTCTCAAGAGCTCTGATGAAACCCCACAGGCTGAAGACATCTTGCCTCTGGCCCGGCCCAAGCTCACCACAAAACAATGTACCAGAGAGCAAAGTGAGCTGAGCTCCTATTGAGTCTGAAGAGCTGACAAATGACACATGTGTCTTTTCAATGGCAAAATCTCAGTGTGAGCAGAGGCCCCACAAAAGTCTATAAGAACTATGCCCTTGACATTATTCAGTTTGGGTTACTTAGAGATCCACCCCCATGCTTCTAACAATGAGATGGTTTTCCATGTTGAGCACAGCCAATAGCACCAGCATGGCCTCATCACATTCACCAGACCCCTTGGACCTCTGGAGTCATTATTCTCCAGAGAAGTAGGAAAGAAGGATATGTTGACATTTGTCTCTATCTGTACCTTTACCTTATAGATCATCTCTGTACCTATCCATATCTATGTAGAGAGAAAAGCTTTTGTATGAGCAATCACAGACCCCTTCCTAGCATCCCAAAACACAGTGCTATGACAAGATAAAATGAATCTTAGATGATTCTCATCAGTCTGGATCCATATAGAAACATCTTTTGGTGTTTCAAACACAGGCGCTAACTGTAGGGAAGACCTTATAAGGACAGAGAGACCAAAAGGGCAGGTAAAGGGGTAAAGGAATGAAAAGGAAAACAGGTCTGATCAGTGATCAGGATGTGCTAGCAAACTTGTGGTTGGGCGTGCAGGCTGCTGCTGCTTCTGACTTACAAGAACATTCTTAGAGCAATGGCACGGAGCCTAGGGCAGAAATTCCCAAATAGGTGCTACCCCCTGCTCAAGTAACTAGAGTCTAGGGTCTTTTTAACTCTCACACACCTACAGGATCCACACTGTCAAGAAGCAATGACTCTCTAGCTCTACTCCTGACTCACTCACTATTTTCTATTAACAGATGATAGACTCCTGTTTGCAAGGGAGCTTGGGAAATGTAGTCTGTGAGCTTCCACCTTTAGCTATTGACACCATGTCTTGCACTGTGTGGGGATTCTTGAAGCTACTGTTCCTAAAGATCTTACTGGTGTCTTCACAGTTCTTTTTTGCAGCATCTCTGTCAAGACAGAAATAAAGTTTAAATAAGTTAATCCGTTGCCAAGCAACCTCACTTCAGTTCAGCATACGTCGTGTTGTCCCAAGTAAAATTTGCTTTATTTCTTCCGTGGCTGGAATGCTGGAAGGTTTTAAGAAATTACATATACACCTACCATGTTGATAGGATTTCTTTTGTGGGCCAATACTCCTTTCTAAAAATGTGCTGATTTTTTATCACCTTGGCCAGTGCCTCTGGGAAGCTAACAGAAGGAATGTGCTTGTCTCCCACCTTGCCTACTTTTAGGAAGTGCTATTTATGCGATCTGTCTTGTAGACTTTTCATTTCCTGCTTTGAAAATCAAATAAATTTTATGTCTTGGATAGAGCACCGACTTCTCTTGCTTTTCAATGAATGTATAGTAAGTGCTAATCTTACACTACTTTCACATTAATTCTCTGAGGTGGGGGAGGAATATCAAAGCCAGTTAAAAAAAAAAAAGCATGGATTTGTGGATGTGAGCACTCCAAACCAGTTGGCTGTTCTCTCTCGTATTTACTTGGGGAAACTGACATGTAATCATACCATGCTTCCTCTGCCTCTTCCTGTAGCTACACAGAGAGACTAAATGGATCCCATTGGTTATTCTATTGTTGGCGGCTGCTCTTCACAGAGATTTTCGTCCATTGTGATATCCCTGGGTTGAGTTTTCCCTTCTTACTCCTTGTAGCTTCTTGCCCTAACTATAGATGAAGACATGAGGGGCAGAGAAGTTCAGTGGCCTTCCTGCCAAAGTCAGAGCTGCTGTTTTGGAGATAGGCATCAAATTTTGGGGTGTTGGTGCTCATGTTACAGAGCCCGCCATGCTACCAAGATGGTAGCACTCAGAGAGGTTGGGTGGTGTCTACTCTTTACATGATCATGACATGATCGTGGCTCAGTTGCTGAATTATAAGAATATTTACGATAGCCACTTTTTTTTAAAATTTTTTTATTTACCTTTATTTTATATGTGCATTGGCATTTTGACTGCATGTATGTCTATGTTAGAGTGTCAGAACTTGGAGTTACAGACAGTTGTGAGCTGCCATGTAGGTGCTGGGACTTGAACCTGAGGCCTCTGGTAGAGCATTCAGTGCCCCTAACCACTGAGCCATCTCTCCAGCCCCAATAGCCACTTTTTAATACAACGTACCATTTGTGTTTGCTCACAGTTACACTCACTGGGACACTAACTGAATTACTTCCACATGCCTAGCTACAGGATACAAGTCTCCAGACAAAAGTTCATGGAGCTGTGACACCCTTGTAACACTGAGTCAAGACTGCTCAACCAAACAGGGTGTTTATTTCAAAGATGTTCTCAAAGTGTGACCCTAAGCTGGACTGCTCTACCTACTCAGCTGCCTGGCTTCATATGTGGGGGACTAAAAAATACTCTGTGTCATCCTGTGTTCTTTAGTTATTGCATTTATATTTTAATTGGCATATAAAGCATGGCATTTTCATTAGCTCACTTTTATACAAATATGGTATTATCCTTTTCCTATAGTCCGTCTCCATCTCCTCCATCCCTCCTCACCTCGTCTCCCTGGCTCTTTTCCTCCGTACTACTGCTTTCATGGCATGTGTATGAATACATATTTTTTAAAAGTCTAGATTCCACATATAACAGAAAATATGTGATATTTTGTCTTTTCCCATCATCCTTTCTTGTTTCTGCCCCCCTGCCACTTCCATAATCTTTAATATCCAAGAACCAAGAGGAAAAAGCCTATTTTTAAAATCTCCTTTATATTTAGTCTGGTTTTGGTTAGTTTCCACACTTATACATTTTTAAGAACAATAGTTAAAACAGAAATAAGCGTTTTCTGCTATTATTTTGCTTCAGAGACCAAGAAAGAGAAGCAAGTAAGGCCACCCTCTGATTGAATGTTTTAGGGATTTTCTAATCAAAAATACTAACCTTGGGCTGGAGAGATGACTCAGCAATTAAAGTGCTTGTCCCCAAAACAAGGAGACCACAGTTTGGAACCCAAAACTCCAGAAGAATTCCAGGTGAGCATGACAGCCCACTTGTAATTCCAGCTTGAGGAGGCAGAGACAGGATTCCTGGACCAAGCTTCATGAGTAGACTACTAGCCCATTTGACTGGCAGTATCCATCAAAGAGGCTCAAGTCTCTAAATTTTCTTGTGGCTCTTCTATCTGCCACTAATATAGGATTTGGTCAGATTGACCTGAGACAGTGTGTTTCATTTCCTTCAGAACCAAGAGCCTGCTTACACTCTGCAAATCTTTTTACACACTAAGCATCAGATTCTGGCAAAAAAAGATGCCCTTTAGAGGAGGAGGGCAAGTGTTTAGGTAGTTACTATGGCCAGGTGTCTGGTTGCTTCCCACTTGCCTAGACGGCACTGCTTTGTGGAAAACATATTTCTGATTATTTAATTGAAAATATTCTACACATGCAAGCTGACAAGCATGATAGCAACCAACATTCACAGCTGCTTCCCCTCCCCCCTTTTTAAAATTAAAGTGGACTCTTCCTATAATTTTAAATCCATTTAAAATTCTTGAGGGCCATAGGCAGACAAAAACTCTCAGTGTGAGTAAATACTCACTCATCTGTCTGTGGATGTTGGTGAGTGTGAGGAATGGGGAATGAGGAAGGGGTGAGATTATTGATGAGCTTTTCATGATCCTGGTTAATGTTAACAAAGAGTTGGGATCTGCATAGCCATTCTCCTAGTTTGTAAGCTGTTAACTGCTGGAGCTGCCTTCAATGACCTCAGAAACCATCTTTCTGTTCACTCTATCTGCCCAACAATGGTTCCCTAAGCTGCTGACTTCACACTGTTATAGAAGGGGTGGGCGGCTTACAAGGGAAGCTAGAGGAAGAAGAATAGTGTAGAATACATCATTGCTCTAGTCAGGTAGAACCATTTTAGGCTCCCCAGTCATTGAAGCACCGAAGGCACATTTTTATCCTTGGAGCCCCACACTACCACTAAACACAGATTTAGCAAACTAAATTGGTATTCTCTTAGCATCCAGGACTAAGGGTCAGAGTTTCTCAGTCTGAAAGCCAGAAAGTAGCACCTGATAAGGGCTTCACAGAGGACCTGTAGATAATCAGACTTTCAGTCCTAACTTCCCTCCCTCCCTCTCTCCTCTCTCTCTCTCTCTCTCTCTCTCTCTCTCTCTCTCTCTCTCTCTCTCTCTCTCTCTCAATCTCTCTCTCTTTCTTTCTTTCTTTCTTTCTTCCCTTCTATCTTAGCTCTCCGCATGCTTATTTGAGACACCTGGATAAGCATTTAGTACACATGTGTTTCTCTAGCTCAACATTTAATGAGAATCACACAGACTTTTCAAGAGCTTTAGAAGAGATCAAAGGACCAAAGCAAACATCCCTGGCAGGGGCTGGGGGTGTGGGGGGTGTTCAGTCCTTGGGGAGGGCTCACATTCAGACCTAGAAGGATCCTTGCCTGTTAATGGCCCAGGAAATGTCTTCCATGCAAGAAAGAACAGCTATCTTTTCTGCTGATATATAGGACAGCCTGCCGATTCAAACTCAGATTTTAAAAATGTTTCCTTTTGCACTGGCAGCCCCCACTTCCTGCAGCAATCTTTCTCACTATATGCCTGCAGCCAGCTTGTTTCCATTCCATAACACTCAGCTCAAACCTCACCTCAGGGGAAGCTCATCATTCACAGCAAGTGGTTCTGCTTCTGCTCTCTCCAGAACTTTCCTATAGCTCTTCGAGGGAGAACTGTAAGAGACTCTGCCTTATTGATTTCCCCATCCAGCTCAGTACCTGTAAAGAGTTCTCCCCAGAGATTATCAACTGATTAAATCAGGGGATGAATGAATAATTGAGAAGTTATTCTCTGCATTTGAATTTCTGGGAGATGGAACGATTCCAAGCCTGTCTCACCTAACTCATTCACATTTCCCAGTAAGACAATCATAAGAGACCTGATTTCTAGAATTTTCAAATTCTCCTGAGCTTTGGGGTCAGAGCCATGGAATACATCTGAAGTAATAGACCTAATGTCACATGCCCAGCTGCTTAACAGAATTATGGTGTGAATAAACTTCTTCCAGGTTCTCAGGTTATGGACCAGTGGGTGCGACTTTTCCTAAGGAGCTGTGAACAAACGTCTGCTTCCACAGTTAGAGCACAGACAGCACACCAAAGGAACAATTACACTTAATTATAACTCGGTGAACGAATGAGGCTGCTGAAGTTGAATACAGACGTACAGTTGTCACTGAAAAGCCACACCTAGCACAGGGTATGTCCCCAGAACTCTGGCTGCCCTTGACATTCCTGCTTCAGGCTCTTGAGTATTAAGATTTCAGCTGTGTCCCACTGTATCAGCTTCATTTTCTTGTAATTTCTGGTATCCATTTTTAATGTTTTTCTTCATGTGTTCTTGTAGAAAATCTCTCTCTCTTCCCCTTCCTCTCTCTCTCCCTCCCTTCCTCTCTCCCTCCCTTTCTCTCTCCCCTCTCTCTTTCTCTGTGTATGTGTGTGTGCATGTGTGTATATGTGTGTATACGTGTGTGTATGTGTGTGTGGTGTATGTTTATGTGTGTATATGTGTATGTACCTGAGTATATGTAATCATTTGATATACATCTTTATATTCATTCCCCAGATCCTCAAACCAAGTATAGCTACAACTGTATTCTCTAATATCTATCTATCTATCTATCTATCTATCTATCTATCTATCTATCTATCTTATGTATATGCATGATTTGCCTGAATGTATGACTGTGCACCACATGTGTGTGTGTCTGGTACCCGCAAAGGTCAGAGGAAGGGATCAGAGCCCCTGAAACTGAAGTTATGGATGGCTTTGAAACACCATGTTATTGCTGGGAACTAAACCCAGGTCCTCTGCAAGAGCAATGTCTGTTCTTGATTGCTGGGCCATCTCTCTAGTCTCTGACAATTATATCCTTTAGTTTTCATTTAGCCCCACAACCTAATCCCCTGTCTCTATTTTCTGGTCCAGCCTCTGACTCTTCCATTCCCCAGAATTGGAGACATCAGAAGTGCAAGTTGTCATTACCAATGCATGGCCTCTAACAATCTGAGACAAGACCTGCAAATATTTCTAGGATAGCTTTTAAAACCTCTGCCCTGGTGCTTCCTGCTGGACTGTGGTGGATCTGTGGCTTTTGATCTACATACACCCAAGTTCTATGGAACTTCTATGCATGAAAAGATAACAACACACCTGTGATGATGCCCAAGGTCAAGGTCCCAGAGAATGTGGATATGTAGATGCCTATTTCTGACAGTGAGAGATTGCAGTGGCGTTTGTCTTGTTTAGAACATCAAATTGAACCCTCGGGTGCCTTTCTTCCCTCTCTTCCCTGCCCTCTCACCTGTTTGTGTCCTTCAAGACTTGATCACATTTCCCAGAGCTGACATCTCTGCAGTCATCGCTATGATGATCATTTTCTCAACTTAGCAACACATCAGCTGTGACAGTGTTCACATGTTGAGCAAGTCCTTCCCTGAGCTAACATTTCATACAGCTGGGGTTCTATCTACCAGGGAAGTCAATAGGAAGGAACTGTAGAAATTCATTTCTAAGTACCTCTGTCAGGTTTCTGTCCAGAGATAGCCCGAAACTAATGCCACACACAATCTCCAGTTCAATCACATACCTGACCCCAGGAATGAGCTTCCAAGAGACAGCAGATCAAATGAGTATCTCCCTGTGGGAGATATTTCCATGGAGTTCCCCATGAAAAACAAGCTAGCTGCTCATGTTCCCTGTGTAGCTATCTTTAAGTTCTTCAGAGAAGCCAAAGGGCCACGGTCCCAATGTCCCAAGCCTATGGTATTTCATTACTGTTAATAGGGCTCCATTCTGACTACTGTGCTGAGGACTGACCTTCAGGCTTGTGGTTTTGTTTTTTAACTCCAGGCTGGGGTTTGGAACAACAAGGTTAACCACCTGAAACAACAGAATTTGCCTAATCTAGAGCCATCTATCCCCCCACCAGAGATCACTCTCTGTGTTATTTTTATTTTTAAAGGGAGTTAACATTTAACACGAGTGTTAGCATGTTCCCACCGCTCTGAATGGGTCTGTTTGTTTCCACTTGATTCTCTGTCACACTGTTGAGCCTTGCTTTCCTCTGGGTTCAGGGAAATTTAAGTATTAATAAGGACCAAAGACCCCTGCAGTTTGAAACTACTTCTCAACCATGTACCCCAGTAAACAGTTTCTTAAAGCATTTAGCCTGATTAAGAGGTGAGTAGAAATGCTACAACTGGCACAATGATGGTTTTTAAAATTCCTGTATGAGAAGGGGATGGGTGACTGGGCACTTAGTATTAAGCACCTTGAAAAATGTCCAGGAATGAGTGCTTCTCATATTGGTCAGCAGCAACAGGACCTGAGATTCTGACAAACGCAGATTTCTGGGTCCTACCTGGAATCTGTTGAACTGAATATTTACCAGAGATTACTGAGTGAGTCTGGGAAGAAAGCTGAGCCAGAAAGCCTGGCCAAGGGTGAAGACCCGAGTCTGATCCACATAAGAAGCCATAGAATAAGTCAGACATGGTGGGCCAGCCAGTCTAGCTAATCTACCAACCCCACATCCCAGTGAGCAACCCTATCTCGAAAAAACAAGGTGGAAGACATCAAAGAATGATTCTTGAAGGTGGCCTCTGGCTCCCATATGCTCATGTGCACTCAAAGGTGCATCCCTCTAACTCCCACTCCCCTCCCCCCATTCTGGGGTGGACCCTAGCAACACGGATGGGCAGATGGCTTTATGGGTAAAGTGATCATTTGCCCTGCAAACCTGAGGACCTGATTTTGAATACTCAGGACCTACCTCAAGCCAGGAGTCCTTCTGTACTTCTATAATCCCAGTGCCCCTATGGTGAGATGGAAGGAGAGACAAACATTCTGGGAACTCAGGGTCCAGATATTCTGGTGCATGCAACTGTCAACAACAGACCCCGTGTCACAAAGGTAGAGAATGAGTCCTAACACCTACGGTTGTCCTGGGCAGACACTCCATGGCATGTGTGCATCCCTCACGTACCAAACACATATATACCTGCCTGGTACACACATACAATGTCAATAAAGAAAAAAAATGTAGCCCCATGGGCTGTTGAATAGCGTTACAGGTAACAGGGAATGAAGATTTCTATCTCTGCAGTTGGAGTAATGAAAATAGATGACTTCCCTCACTTTCTCCAGATCAGCTGAGCACTTTGCCAGGAGTGAAGTATTGCAAGAATTTCACCTGATGGTTGCATACACTAGACACACTGATTGAGTTTCTGTATGTTAGTTTCAGCTTCTTGGTTTACTTCTGCATATTTAGTTCTTACCTTTAGAACTGGAGGGAAAAAAGTCAACTTTCTCTTTGAATTGAAACATAAGAGTAACGAGCAGCAAACGGTCATGGGACAATTTGTGAGCATCCAGGGAAGAACAGGGTGGTTGCTTTAGGAGAGGTTATACGTGCCTTTTTGCATTGAGTCCAGCCTGGCTGTCAAGGAGGTTCTCCCTTTGGTGAATTCAGCTTGCCATCACATTAGCTAGCTGACCTATGGGGAAAGAGACTGATTCAAGGGTTCAAGCATTGTTGATGATGGGCAGAGCCAAGTTTTGTAGCTAGTAGCATTACTTTCAGAAGTGTTCTTTCCAAGTGTGATGTTTGTAAACTCTTATTTGGATTCTTACATTTTAATATCTAACTCAATTACAGAGGGTTTGTTTTTAGTAAATTTGGTTATGGACAAAGCACAATTTAAAATAGAAAGGTTTAGGAAAGAGGACAGGATGTGACTCAGAGAGAATCCGATAGATGAAGGAATTGAGGTGACAACTTTGCACTTTCAAAAAGACACCTGGGGCAGGTGGGGATCAGAGGCAGGCTGACCCAGCCCAGGCACCCCTGGGATGTAAGCAGAGCAGCTGGAGGAAGGTGGCAGCTGGCAGGAGGGAGACAAACCTGCCCTGTTTTCTCCAGTCACACTCTCCAGTGAGCACACCAAACTCTGGCTACTTTATCCTCAGCATCCAAGTGTAAAGGAAAATTTGACAAATAGGAATTAATCCTAGATACTCAGAACCCTAACATCTGAAAACTCCTTCAGATAGGTGAGTAACACACACAGGGAAGAGGAATGAAGATTCTGTTTTTGCAGTCAAGAGAGCTGAAAAAAATATCAGGCCATCTGTGACTCACTCTGGGTGACTTTAACTGACTGGAAAATCAGGAGAGAGAGAAGAGAAGAGAAGAGAAGAGAAGAGAAGAGAAGAGAAGAGAAGAGAAGAGAAGAGAAGAGAAGAGAAGAGAAGAAGAGAAGAGAGCAGCTGACTCACTTTAAGTTACTTACCCAGTGATAAAGATACAAGCATTTCTCTTATAAGTTATCATCACTGGAAGTGACCAACAAGAGGCCCTTGATAACCCTGACAAGGAAGTTACCAAGAGATGTGCAAGGTCTGGTTGTCACCAGATGATATCCTTTTGCCCTTTATGGTCCAGGCTTATGTAGTTCAATGAGCTGTCTCTGTTGCTGTTGTTGCTGCTGCTGCTGCTGCTGCTGCTGCTGCTGCTGCTGCTGCTGCTG
>JANHMN010000010.1:42759662-42776819 GCA_030674055.1 Rhabdomys pumilio | reverse complement strand
TGTGTGTGTGTGTGTGTGTGTGTGTGTGTGTGTGTGTGTGTGTGTGTCCATCCACTCACCATATGTGTACAGTTGCCCTGGAGGCCAGAAGAGGGTGTCAGATCCAATAAAGTTCAAATTATAGGCAGTTTGTGAATCACCCAGTGTGGGTTCTAGGAAAGGAAAGAAGCCTTCTTAACTGCTGAGCCATCCGTCCAGCCCCTGAAGGCTATTCGCTAACACCTTGAGCATGTTCAAATATCTCTGGGGGAGGAGAATACGTCCTTAGTAACATAGTGATGAGTAAGCAGCCTGTGTATCTGTAAATAACCCTTCACCTGTGCAGCAATAAATAATCTCAATGAAACCCACTGCATCACCAAGAAGGAAGGGAGGGAGGGAGGAGAGAGGGAGGACAGTGAGCCGAGAAAGTAGATGAAGGACTTCTTGGGAAGGAGAAAGTGATCAGCAGGAGTCAGGGGACAAGACAGGATAATGGGAATGAGAATGACCAAAATAAAAAAAATGAAAATTTCACAATAAAACAACTAATTATGTGATAATAAGAGCACAAACAAATAAATATGAAGAATAATCTGAAAACATAAAATGCTGCAATCATTGAGCAATTAGCTTGAAAACACATTAAAAAGTAACTGAGTTCTTGGTGGCTTGGAGGATAATGATTTATGGGGAAAATATATAACAACTAGCATAAAACTGTTCTAGACAAATAATTTTGAATACGAGATGGTTTTAGGACACCCTTACTATTTTGCCTTTCGAGATTATGTAAGTAATATAATGTTACAAATAAGTAGTCATAATCTGAAAGAACTCTTTAGGTAAATATAAACTTTAAGTGTTCCATGATTTAAACAAACAAACAAACAAACAAAAAAGAAAACAAAACAGAATGGCAGTGTTAATGTGCCACAAAATAAAGAGTGGCATTTTCTTTTCTAAGTGTTCCTTCAAATTAGTGCATTAGATTGCTTGAATGCAGTATTAGGTGGTATTTTTCAACATTGTTGAACTCCATTCCATTGCATGAGGCACCACAACTAGTCCCCATGAGTGGGTGGGCAAATTGTGGTTCAAATGAGAACCTCAATGTTCCAGCAGAAGAAAGAAGGATGGAAAGCACATATGTCTAATAGCTTGCAAGCTGTAAGGATTTAGCAAACAGCTACCTTCTCATGCAGTGTAAAGCGTACCTACCAAGATTGGAAAAGTGCCTTCCAGTTTTATACTGAGGAAAACCTCAATGACAGTCATTTGAAATTAGGAAAATATGGATCAGGTGAAGATGACGGGGAAGACATTATAGGGGAAGGGATCTCCTGAACAGGATCAGGTCTGTTTGCTAAACATCGGACAGCTTCATGAGGCAACATCTTGTGCCATGAGGGCAAACAGTGGAACAAGGCAGCTCAGATAGGGTCACAGAGGGTAGTTAATCAAGCCTTGACACTTGGGCTTCATTGTAAAAGAAATTAGAAACCATAGCCTGGATTTATTTTTTTATCATCTATAGATTTGATCATGATTTCACGATAAAAATAAGAATGTAGCTTGTAAGGATGTATTGGGGCTGAGGAAACAGCAAGTTGCATGAAGAAAGGACTGCACAGATGCAAGAGTGCAGGCATAAAGGTATGTGGTCCTCAGACCAGTGGTACAGGCATTTCAATTGGATTGTTACCAGGGTCTGTGGTACCGGCACATAGCGATTCTCAGCTCTCTTTGTTCATATACCAAGTCTACCTTTACTGGGAGGTTTCTGCCTCAGCATCCCTGACAGTTGGCTCTCACCATCCTCCCCCAGCTCTGCTGGTATGGACTGATATTATCACATTCTACAGAAAGCTTCTGAGAGCTGACCTTCATCTTCAACTGTCAGTTTCCTTTGAGCAGTTATCCCTCAGAACACTGCAGCTCACATAAAAGCAAGCAAAAACCAAAGAGATACCACCCTGCTAGCCACACCCAAGGTGAGACCCACTGTATTTCCCAAACTAGAGACTCTTGTCGATGATTTCTTTATGATTAGAAATGATAGGAGCAGAAAGAAATAGAGGAAAAATCACTCCCACCTCTACACACACACACACACATACACACACACACACACACAAACACACACACACACAGACGCACGCACGCGCGCACACACACACACACACACACACACACACTCACACTCTCACTACATTAAAGGCAGTTAGGTGCTCTGGCATACATTTGATGCTTTGATGCTTTGACACATTCTAGCAAAACCAAGGGACTCCATTTAAGTTCAAATGGAATTCTTTAACCTGTGCTCTTGTGGACAATCCAAGATTGCTGAGTCATTTCGAGCAGCCCTCCACCACATACAGTGAGAGAATCAGCACTTTGAACCTGCTCACCAGAGAGAGGGTCTTTAGTCTTAGTTTCAGTTTTTTTTTTTTTTTTGTTTGTTTGTTTCTTTTTTTTTTTTTTTTGAGGAACTGTGTTCCCTAGTGCTTTATCTCCTAGCAACTCAGAAACTGAACAATTCATCCTCCATTTTGGTGGAGGTTCTTCTTGCTGAGAACACTGCTGACTGTTTTACATGGGGCTGCTTTCAATGCTTAGACCCTACATACATGTGTTTGTTGTCTTATGCCATTTTAAAACCATATTCTAGTAACCACAAAGAATCCCATTTGTTTAATATAATAGATGAGAGGATCAAGTGATATGGCATATCTGCTAAGATTTAACACAGGAATAAAGAATATATAATATATATATGAGAATATATGATTACATGTTATTACATGTAATTAAGCACAATACATAGGATATATAGGATTATATGTAATCCTATAAATATAGTTAATATATTATATATATATATATATATATATATATATATATATATATATACATGTGTACATACAAGGAGAGAATAAAGGAATGAGGGGAACAGAGAGTATGAAAATTTGGTTTATGAGTCTAGAGAATTGGAAATTCACTGCTCATAAGCTGGAGTCCTATTGTTGACCCATAAGCTAAAGTCCTATTTCTGATGATAAAATGCCACTGTGCATTTAATGCTGGAGCCAAGGTATTCAGTGACATAAAAGCCAAGTCCAAGGGAAGGAGGAGCTGGAAGAGAAGGAGGACAAGGAGAAGAAGGAGGAAGAGGAGACTCCTCTCTGAGCTTTGGTCCATGGTTACTGAAACATGTTTGCCCTGACCAATAGACAATAGAGTTAACAGATAAAACTATAGATGGAAGTGTTTAACTTATACCTCAAGGGCTATTTCTCCCTGACCATGCCTAATCTCATCTGTACATAGATGAGACTTTAAGTTACAAATAAGGCATGGTTAGAGATGAACAGTAGCTAATAATTGGCGATAAGTAATAATAAATAGAAAGCTGTAGTAAGTCTTATAATAAAATTTACTTAAGACTCAAGTTATTTCTGAAATTACTATGTCCTATATCCATATGGAAAGCAAGGATAAAAAATCACAGAGTGAAGAGACTCCTGAACTTTAGGGGGCCACAGTAATTCAAAGCTTCAGCCAGTCGTCTCTCTGTAACCTCATCATCTAATCTCTAAGAAGAGAAAGATAAAGGATCTTTATAGATGACATGAAGGAATGAGAAAGCAATCCTGCTTGTCTGAAATGGTATTGAGTGAAATATTACTTCAGCATCCGCAAGGAAACCAAGAGTGAAGAGTAGAAGCTCGTCAGAACAATGAAGTGACTTTTGGAACTCAGTTTGTCTCTAGCGTGTTTTTCTCTACCAAGGGTACCTTTCACAGGGTAGGTATACATCCCAGGATACCTGTGGCTGCCCAGCCTAGTATACCACATTTAATGTGGAAAGTAGAAATTATCAAAGTCAAGAGCCTGGGAAAGAGATGGTTAACAAAGGTGGGTGAAAATAAGCATGGAATATGGAAAAACAAATGATACGTGTATGAGTGGGCCGGCAATTTGCTCTTTAAATTACAGCTTTCCTAGATGTAGTGAAAGGGGGGAAGGACAGACATTTATAAACACTCATAACCACAATAGGCTTCTATTGAAGGAGATAGGTACAGGGTTTGAAAAGAGAATTTTCTCATTCATAGATGTCCTAATCCACAGACACAAAGGACACAATATAAGTAGAAAGTAGGCTAAGCTGAGGGGCATTGTGGGGCCTGGACCTAGCTTTCCCTTATGCACATTTTTTTCATATTCCTGGCTATAATTAAAAGGCTGAGAACACAGCCTTCTGCTTCACACAGCACAGGGCTCAGAGGCAGGGAATGTGTGTGGGTATCTTAGCTTTCAGTTCTGTACAGGGTTCTGATACTCTAGTCTTAGATGCAGAGAACGAAGATATCTTGACACTTCAGCTGATGAAGAGATGGGAAACCAAGCTGTTTCCTGTGAAAGACATGATTCCAATGGAAAGGATCTTATTTTGAGAAAAAAAAATGAATCTTGTTTCTCCTTGATCACTTAACTATCAGATTGTACCTTTAATATTAATAGGAGGGTATTCACTTATCCAATATGGTTATCCAATATGGCAGCCAGCTACCATAAACTTAGTAAGCCTCAAGTTTTTTAAAGTTAAAACTCATTGAGTAGAATTAGCAACCCAACTCTTTGCTAAATCTAGTCTCATCTCAGTTGCTCCAGAGAATCAGTGTGTCTATGAAACTAGTGTTTGCTTTGAATAAGTGGGTCTCTGATTCTTGTACCTTCTCTTGGGCTCTTTTCCTTGGGTTCACCTTGTCCAACTCCAATGTGTTAGGTTTTATTTTATCATGTATTATTTCATTATTATCCCTTAGAAACCTGTTTGTTTTTAAATAAGAAACAGGAACAGAGTGGATCTGGATTTGTGGGGGAAGAGGGGAGCAACCACGAGGAGTAGAGGGACCAAAACCCATAACCAGAATATAGTAAGTGAGGGAGATAAAAAGAAAATTTACAATTTAAAAAAAAAAAAAAAACAAGAAAAGTGGGTACATGGGAGGGAAAAAAAAAAGCCAAGAAACTGGTATTTGCATAATGTACAATGCAGACCAAAGATCATTCTATCATTGTAGAGTTCTTTCTCAGAATGTCACTCTAGTGCAACAGCAGGAAGTGCTTTAAAGTGATGGAAAAGAGAATGTCGTAAAGAAATAATTTCTATAAGAGACATTTTCCCTTTGAAGTCAATTCGTTTTGACTCACCTGTGAGCTACAATGATGAGAACGCCCAATCTGTACTCGGAGAGCCTCCTTCCACACCTTATTAGGCGAGAAATGTGGAGCAGATTTGTAATCCTTAAAATGTTTATTTCTTTGAGGAGATGGAGAGGGAGACAGAAAGGAAAGGGACGATAATAGAGAAACAGGGAGGGGGAAGTGGGAGAAACAGTACACAAGGGGAAGAGGAAGAGGAGAAGGAGGTGGAGGGAGGGACGAATGGACAGGTAGACAGACAGACAGACAGACAGACAGACAGACAGACAGACAGACAGACAGACAGGGCACCTTATAAAAGTTGGTTATTTCCTTTCACTTCTACACGTGGGTTCTGGGTGTTGAACTCAGGCTAGCAGTCTGTGGCACGTGCCTTCATCCACTGAGCAATCTTATCAGTCATTTAACCCTTTTAGATTTTGTTTTCTGAATCATAAGAAATGAGGAAGTACCCATGAGAGTCATTCATTCCTCTCGCTTCCCCATTTTGCCATGTAACATATGAAGACAAAGCAACAACAGCCTTCCTCTCTTCTCTGCCTCTTGCACACAGCAAGAAAGCAGAAACACAGTAGGTGCTTGGTAAGTAATGAATTTGTAAATTCTATAAGTAACAGTTAAGTAAATGAATTCTTCCGTTATGTTAATAAGACCATATTCGCTGGCAAGATCATACTGCAGGACTAAACATGAGTAAAATTTGGACCTTATAATATGTCTGGACCAAAATTAAAGCATCCCAGTAGATCATAAAATGGATTATGATCAAGGTTCCACAGGAATTGTGGGACAGTAGACATCATAGAACATATGCAACTAAGCCTAAGATAGAAGCTTTAGCTGAAGCAGTACAGAAGGTTGGTTTTAGAATCTTGGATTGACAGTACCAACAGCTCACTGGAGTCTTTTGCAATTGTGTATAAAAGAAGAGCAGGGCATGTTTTAGCCAATAGGTCTTCTGTACTGATGTCGGTATTATGAAAGGTCCCTCCAAGCCCCAGACATACTGAATTTGTTAAGGATAAAAATCTCCTTTCCATTTTCCAAACAGAGACAAGAAAATAATCAAAGACAGTGAGACAGCAGCCATAGAAAGCATCAAGGAACCAGGGCTACACAGGAGGGAATAGGTCACAGCAGACCAAATTGTCCCCCTAAAAGACCACAGAAAGCTAAAGAGGTTTGAAAACCTTCACAGAGCTGAGGAACAAGAACTAAATGTTCGAACTTTCCAGAGAAGGGAGAGTTCCTAGGATAGCAGTTCATGGCCAACAGCCCCCTTTCCCATCCTGGGGTAGAAAAGTTTCTGACGTGACAGAGAGAAAACCTAGGGAAATGATTTGAATAGAGAAACTCATCAGAGCAGCAAAATCTACAGCAAACCGATAAAATGGTTATCTGAGAATGAAAAAAAAACCAGAAAGATACTAAATTTACACTCTAATATATGTATCATATGTCAGATTAGACCCAAAGAAAACACAATACAAAATAGGGTGTGTCACAAAACATGGAAGCTGGAGAAGAGAGAAGATAGATGAAATGACCAAGCAAAACAAGCACTGTATGCCTGTCAGAGGCAGTGGTCTCTATGAGTTCAAGGCCAGCTTTATCTCCATCTAGAGTTCTAAGCCAGCTCACCCTACATAGTAAGACCCTGTCTCAAAAAATAAAAAAAGCAGTGATAATTACCAAACTTTTTATCAAACAAACAAAAAAACCCATTAAAAGCATTAAGCACACATTAATTAAAAGTGCATTGAAATGCATTTAAAGCATAAGCACATATATGTGGACATGAAGTCTTAGAAGGATCAAGAGAAGCACACTACAGTTCACTATGTCTGAAGACACAGTAGCCAAGTAGTTTCCCAAAGTGATGAAAGACCTCCATCCAAGCATTTAGTGAATTTCGCCCATGTAAATACAAAAGAAATGAATATAATGCTGTCTGGACTTTCATATGCAATAAAAATATGCCTGGAACATAAAAATGAAATAAGAATAAACCTTGTAAATAAAGGGTGAGAACAATTGTGATCATCTATGAGGAAGAAAACAGCTGTTGACAGAGACGCGAGAATGGATGCAAGAGTGGAGAACACTGGAATGTGAGGTCTGAAGACAGGAGAGCTAACACCAACTAGTAAATTAAGTATCCTGGGAATTCAGATGGAAAGTCTAGCAGTCTGTCTCGGATGCAATGTAGACATGAGGTGAAGACATTGGAGTTCTTCATGGATAGAGTATGTTGAGATGCAAGAGCAAAACTTAACTATGATACATCAATGTGAATGGCATAGGCTAGGCTGGTCTTGGAAAGAGGAACCAAAGAATGTACCACTAACACATTAACAGGATAAAACGGGGGAGCAATTTCCCAACATTAATAGATGCACAATGACTCCTGGAAGAAATGAGATTAGGGATTTCACCTTCTACTGAGACAACTAGGCACAAAAAGGCATGCATGCAGGGTACAGGGTAACTGTATAGGGTCACTGCACAAGGTCACAACAACATGAACAGAATCTCAATTGGTCTCACGATGCTCCAGGGAGCCCAGGACATTTTAGTGGTTCAGAACAATAGAGCCATCACTCCCAAGGAGCTGGGGTTTTATTTCAAAATAAAAAAAAGCAAAAATAATCTGTGTTCTATATGGACAACTAGAGCAATGTTCATAGGATTAAAAAGTATTACAGAGGCTGGCGGTCTGATAGAATGTTTCCACAGAGGAAGATGGATGCTAACTGTTTTTCTCCCTTTTCCTCAAAGTCACATTTGGGGAACTATTGCATCACATCTGGAAATCTCTCACCTGGCTCATAAATTCTTGGATGACTCAGTAGGGTTGAGAACAGGACATCCTCCAAAGTCAGGCTCACTGTTTCCTTTCAAGCACATTCAACCTTTAATTGCAAAACCAATGCATTGACAGACCACAAGGACATGGCCAGTGCACGTTGGAGACTGAAATCTTAGTGTCTCTGCTTTCCATAGGCAATTGTGGATCCAGATTATATGGGAGGAGTAGGATAATGAATTGTCATTTTTGTGACTCCCAAGAAGTGAAAGCTTTCCATCCTACTGCTAGGTGGTTCTTCCTTGGGTCAGAATTTTTGGAAACTAATACACTATGTAGAGGCCAAAGACATAAAGAATCCCTGCCCAAAATGATATCACCCCCACCCTAGCCCAGTCCACACTATAACACTAAGAATCCCTTCACTTAAGGATTCATTCAATTCAAATGACTGAATGGTCACTTATGAGTGGAGCCAGCAAACTTGCTTTCTCTGAGGACAAAGCAGTTAGGATCTCTTCACAGGCACCTCTCACTGTCAGAGCATTTAATAAAGGAATTAAAAATCTCATCAAATCAACACCACCTCCTATGTCTTCTAGTCTGCCAGACACTGAACAAGGTACCGGATTCTCCCAACAACTGGTACTGTGGTTGCCTGTGCCTGTTTAGCTGCTTCCTGTCTTTGTTTCTTTGCTTGTTGCTCTTGATAAAATACTTGGACAAAAGCAACAGAAGGCAGAAAGGCATCAGATTTAGTTCACAGTTTAACATACAGTCTATCATGGTGGGAAGTCAAGTTAGTGGGATCCTGAAGCCTCCTGCCACACTATTCCACAGTCAGAAGAAGACAGTGAGCAAATGACACTAGTGCTCAGACCAGGACCTCCCACCAAGGGAGAGGACCTCCCCATACATTCCTATACCAACTCCACAGGCAAGATAACCCTCACAGGCAGTCCAAGAGGTCCATCTCCCGGATGATTCTAGATCGTGTCATGGATGCAGTTGGCACTAGAACTACACCTCTCATATGAGGGGGTGGATTCTTTGAAGGCAGAGACTTTATTCAAACCCCTGTCATGTAGTCTCAGAACCTGGCACTATATAAGTACTTAGCAGACAGTCAGGGGATAAAAAGAGAGAGGTAGGGAAACAGGGACACTTTGAACAAAGCAGTAAGTGTTCTCTGTGAGCTTCCCAAAATAGAATTTTTACTTATTTTCTAAGTAGAGAAAGAAAGGACGGACAGAGACTGTGACCAGAGATCAAACTTGAAAAGCCAAGGTTCTAATTATTGCTGAGTTATTCCTCCCGGGCTATAAGGGAAGAGTACAGGACCCTGTGCAGCCTGCAAGTGTTACCACCAAATGCTTCACATTCTAAATTCAAATTTATGTTTTCTCCCTCCCTGCCCTCCTACTCCAAAAGCATCAGCCAAGCTCAGATCCTCATTATTATCGGTCTCATCTTTATGCTGCTTAGAGAGCTTGAGTTTGTCTATAATGTGTTTTCATTGGAAATCATTATTTATCTTTTAAAATTCATCTTAAAAATTGCTTCTGATTTGAAACCATCCCCAGGCACAATTGCTTTTCTTCCCTCCCTCTGTTCTCATTAGTTAGCGTGCCCACATTTATTATAACACTTGTCAGCCTTGTTTTTAATCAGTTGTCTTTAGTTTCTTCACTAGGCAGCACATGGGCTGAAAAAAAAAAGCAAAGATTTTCTAATGCAAACTCTGTGTTTTCTTTATTTCTGTCTTTACTGTCTGGAATTTCTGTGGCCCCTAAGATAAACTAAACAGTAAAACACAAACTAAGTAAATGCTGGACAAAGATGATGTGAATTAGACTCTCAAAAAGAACCTAGAGGGATGGAGGTAAGACAGAGATGGACCAGAACACAGAGTGTTTTAGTTAGATTTCTGTTGCTGTGATAATACACAAACTGAAATCAACTTAGGTAGAAAAGGGTTTATTTCAGCTCATACTTTATACTACATCACTAAGGGAACCTAGGGCAGTAACTCAAGACATGAATCTAGAAATAGGAATCAAAGCAGAGACCATAGAGGAACACTGCTTACTGTCTACTCCCCTTGCATTGCTTAAGATTTTCTCTTATATATCCAAGGCCTGTATGGTTAGGGATGACACTGACCTCATGGGGATGGGTCCTCCTATAGAAATGAGCAATTAAAAAAAAATTCCTTGCAGACATGCTCACAAGCAAATCTGATAGAGGTAATTTCCCAATTGAAACTGTCTTCCCGGGTAATTTAAGGTTGTATCATTTTGAACAAAAACTTTCTAGCACATTGGATAACTATATTATTGGGAGGAGAAATGGCACCAAGATTGCATTATCTTCTTTTGTATTAAGAAATGCCTACCAACGTAAGAAAACTTGCTGAAGACAGTAGTACTAATGGTGAGCCTAGGAAGAAAAGTCTTAGGATCCTGATGCACTGCTTCTAAAGGGGATACTAAAGGCTTGCCAAGCTTTGAGCTACAGTCCTGTAAAAGAGAACTTAGTTCATCATTTTAATAAACAAGTGGACATTAAATTGTAATGTGGAGATTTATACACGACCCATTAGAATATACACGGTTTGGAAAACAGTGTGGGAAGTCCTAAAAAACCTAAAATGAAAAAAATGCTGTGCAGTACAGTAATCATAGCCTTGGATACAGAGATGAAGAAGACACATCAGAATGGCAATGGTTTCCATATTATAGCACTACTTCTAATAGTGAAAATATGCAATCAACCTAAATTTTCCTTAATGGCTGGATAGATAAGTAAAAATGTATATACAAATAAACTATCAACTTAAATAGAACTTAAAAATGCTTTTTTCAGTGAAATAACCTACGTGCCAAAATACAAACACCATGTGATGTCACTCATATAAACAATTTTTTAAAAGCTAATTCCATAGAGGGTGAGAAGTAATGACCAGGCATTGAAGGAACATAGACAGATATTGGTTAAGAGGTACTGTTACAGTTCCCTTTCTGTTACTATGGCTAAAACACTCTGACCAAAACAGTATAGAAGAGGAAATGGTTTATTTGGCTTACAGTTTTCCAGGTTATTGTCCATCATTTCTGGAAAGTCAAGACAGGAACTCAAGCAGTTGGCCACATTAATAGCTACAGCCAAGAGTAGAGAAAAAAGAATTCAACCACACTTCATTCTCTTTGCTTAACAGAGTCAGATTTCTTTATTCACACAGTTCATGGGCCAGCCTAGGGAATGGTGATGCCCATAGCGGGGTGGGCCAATTAACAATCAAGACAGTTCCCCGAGGACATTTCCATAGCCACAGTGGGTGATCTAGATAATTCCTTAATAGAAAAAACTCTTTGCTGGTTTTTCTCAATTGTGTCAAGTTGATAATTAAAACTAACCAGTACAGGTACAATGCTACAGTTAAACAAGAAATAACTCATTATAATCTCCGGCACATCAAGGCAAATATAATTAATAATAATGCCTTGTATATAGTAAGAAGAATTTTGAATATATTCATTTGAAATAAATGAAGAAGCTTGAGGTAACATATATGCTAACTAGCCTTATTACTAAATGTATACATTAATCAAAACATCACATTATGCCTCATAAATATGTACAAAAATGTAAAAATCAAACAAAAATTACTGAGCATTCATTAAGAAATAATAATGATTATCACACAAACTATCAAGTGGCTATCAAAACCACCACATCAGTTTGCTCTCCCTTCCTGGACACAGGTAGATCACCTGCCCCAAGTCTCTGTTAGATGTTAACGCCATGTCTAAATTCTAGCCCATGAACTCTGAGTAGAAGGGATACACTCTGCTTCCAAGCCTGGACCATTCAAACCTGCCATGCAATCCTTCACATAGTCCCTTTTATTCACATGTGACAAAGTACCATGACCAACACAATACAGAGAAGGAAAGGGTTTATTTGACTTACAATTCAAGGTTATTGATCATCATTTCTTGAAAGACAAGCCTGGAACTCAAGTAATTGACTGTATAAGTCAGAGGCAAGATTAGAGAAAAAAAATTCACCTGATTGCTTAATGGAGCCAGTTGTCTTTACTCAGACAAAAGCAGATATGGTGAAGAGCCCTGGTAGACAAATAAACAGCGAATGTATGAGAGTACACTCAGTCTTGGAAACACATCCTGCAAAAGATTTCTCCCACTTAGTTTCTACAAGCTCATCACATGTGGTATAAACTGTGAAGACCCTGTATCTCAGAGGGACACTGTGATTCTCTCTTGGAATCTCAGCACTTAGAAGACCAAGGAGGATGGGTCATGAGTTCAAAGCCAGCTTGGACTGGACAGTGAGATTCTGTGTCAAAGGCAAGTAATAATCTCATTTCTCAATAGCTTCACATAGAAAACCTTTCCGCCCTTGTAGCAATTTGCCCATAATAAAGACGAACTCAGCACATGATTTACTCCTATCCCCTCCTCTGACACATGGAGATTAATTCTGGCAAAGTTTCCTATGTTGGTTAGTTTTAATTATCAACTTGACATAATTTAGAATTATATGTGGAGACAGTCTTCATGAGCAATTGTATAGATCAGGTTGTCTTCTAGGCAAATCTGGAGAGGGTCTTGGTTGCTAAGTGACATGAAAAGACTCACTTTGGATGTGGGTGGTATTATTTCATGGGTTGTACCCTGCACTGTGTGAGAGTGAAGAAAAGTAGCAGCCGACCATAAGAGAGCAAGCAAACATGGGTGTGTTTAGTTCTCTCTGCTCTTGACTACACATGTGGTGTGACCAGCCGACTCACATGCCTTCCATGACTTCTTTGAAATTACTGGATGTAACCTCGAACTGTAACTTAAAATAAACCTCTTCTTTCTCTAAGTTGCTTTTAGTCAGGGGACGTTATCACAGTGACAGAAATAAAACTAGAACACCTCTTTTACAGGTTGAGACATGAAAAAGAGGCTAAGGTTTTTGCTTACTCTTTCACTGGTTCAGGCTTTGGAGTTGACCGTTCCATTTTGTCAAGTAGACTGGACAGAAAGAAGAGAGGCGACAATTTCAGAGCATGTCCTTTCAACTGCGTGAGAGCAGTTTAGAAAGAATAGATCTTGCCACAGTGAGTTGGAGGATAAGCAATAGGTCTTTGAGGCTGAATGTCCTTTAGTTTGGTAGTGTAATTTTTTTTTAGTCCTTCAGTTGTAGCCCTGGGATCTAGCATCTCGGCTCTAATTCTTCTCCACAACATGCATCTATGTCTCTGGGCCTCAGCACCATCAGCTGTGTGGTGAGTGAGGTCAGAATCAGTAGACTTCCATGCCACTCCCACCTTGGTGAGCGTCCTTAGATGAATTCAATTCTCTGTTCCTGCATGTGTCCCAGTGCCCCTGGTTTCTTGATGGACGTCACAAGAGGAATTCTCTTTGTAGAGAAGGGAGGATCCTTGCTTGACGTGTTACCCATCAAAGTTGTTTCCAAGCCAAAGATTTTTGAGATGACTTTGTGGCGAGGAAGACCATGAGTCACGCTGGGCTTACTAATTCTATTTCGGGAAACCGTGGGAGGCAGTGTGGTGTTGTGGAGAGCAGCGGAGTACTGCAGTCACCCTGGCCTGAGATTGGAACTTGACTCAAGCTCACTAGCTGTGTAGAACTGAAATATTACTCTGACTCTGGGCCTCACTCCCTTTCCCTGTGAAATGGGTTGTTGAGTTGTTAAAAAGACTCACATAGTACAGCATCAAGGCATTATATGCTTCGTGGATAGGGTAGACCACACCTTCTGGATCATACCATCAGGAAGTGTCATATCGTAGTCCTGAAGCTCTATAGATGCTGAAGGCGTAGGATACTATATCGTTTCTAACTTCAGTGTTGACTTCTAGCAACACTGTAAGAATGTAATTGTATACTCATTTTAATGGTCAAAGATACCCAACACATTATCTATAAAAAAAAAAAGTTTCAATTATATCAGCTTACCCTCAGTCCCTCACATCTAAAGTAGAAGTAATAACTGCTTCACTGTTTGCCTAGAGTTAAAAAAAAAATTGTAGGTAAACTTGTTGAATTTGAATAGGGTTTAGATGCATCTATTCGTTTACAGATCAGATAGGCGCTGTGTGATTACTCTACTGTATGCCACATGAGCTCTGTCTATAAAAATGCTAACTAGTATTTATTGAATTCTACCGTGGTCCAGGGGTTAACAAAATATTCTATACATTTTCCAAAGCAATATCCTGAGAAGGTTTCATTGCTTTAATTTTGAAGATGAGGAATGTGTTGTTCAGACAGTAAAGTAACCTTCCTGGTTCCCCACAGTTAGAAGCAGGAAAGCATTCTGGGTATCCAGCCACAAAGCCTCTGTCTTTCCCAATACATGAGCCTTGGCTCTTGTTTTTTACTGCATAAACAGCCATGCAGAACTCCTGTGAGAAGAACATCGTGATTGGATAGAACTGTCTTGAGGCTGTTTTTTTTTTCAGTTGGGGTGAAGAAGCGGTACCTGTCCAGGCTGAGCTTCCCCTAAACTCAGTCACAAAGCTAGAGATGGAGAATTTAATTGGCATTAAATTCCTTTCACTTTAATGAAATACCTGACAGGGAGGAGTGGAGGCAAACACATCACTGCCAACCAAGAGGCGTGGAGTTTCCAGAGCAGCACAAGTTTGAAAAGAAGAATCCTAAGCCCTATCAAAACAAAGAGAGTTTTCAATATAAAGCAAACCATGGCTGCCATGCTATTTTTGTCCCTGCATATGTGAAACTACCATCTACAGGGGATAATTAAAACATTTTCAAGCCTCATCATCTGTTTCCTTTCCCTTGGACTATCAGTAGTTCTTTTGACAACTCTGGGACCCACTGACTTAGACTAGTGGCCCAGGAACTGTTACTGGTGAACCTCAAACCAGATGCTTTACATGGAAGTAGTCACCGGGGAAGGGATGGGTGTCATCTACATGCCAAGGAACGAGGTTGAATCAGCAAAGATTTCTCTCTGATCTGTGTTCTTATGTTTAGACCTAAAGCCAAGACATGCAGCATGACACCTGTCTTTCACACCAGAAAACCAGGGTCTAACATCTGTTCTGGTGACTTCATTCTTCCTTGTGGTTTTGACCTGGCTATTTCCTTCCTCTTTTTCAGCCTCTGGGTCTTCAATTCTGATGCCTTCCACCAGCTACCAATACTCTGATTGCCTTTGCGACTTTCAGTCTTCTAACTTCTAACTCCTTGCAAGTTTGCATGGCATTTCTTTATCCACATACTGCTACTAACATGTTTCTTAAAGTTTTTCACTCAAGGGTGGTATATACTGATCTCCCCAGCAGGAAAGGCCTTCACAGAGCTTCCAATCTTAAGTGCATTTAAGATTCAATGTACAGTGTCTCTTCCCTGAGGAAGAGACCCTGGATGGTTACAATGGTCAGATTCAAATTCTGCATGTCCATTCTTTTAGGAATTAGAGGTCACCTGAAATCAGATATGGCTGAGGTTCTCAGAAGACCTACAAGTTAACAAAATGACTAACAGAAAGCTTCATGGACTTCACAAACAAGTCACAAGGTTGTTGCAATGTGCAGGACCTTTCTAGACTTTCTTAGAAGCCATCTACACAGACTGTCTCTCAGGGATAACTATTATCAAATGCTCTTCTTTCCCATCCTTAATTATGCTGAGACCTTGAGATGTTAGAGCCCATCCCCTGCCCCCAGAGAGCACAGTAGGAAATGAGTACAAAGATGTGCGTGCATATACCTCACCTCCCACCTGCCTCTGACACTCAGTCCCTGAGTAGGCTTAAGGTGGTCACTTCTGAAAGAAGTGCTGGGGAGGCAGTTGGGTGGCTAATCACATTATATCAGCTTTACTGGGATTTAATTTGCAGAATCATACAGTTATATTAAGTATTAAGTGTTACATGTCAACCCCAGGATTTGGTACCTGCTAGGCAAATGCTCTACCACAGAGCTATGCCTCTATCTTCTGAATTGTACTTTCAGAGTTGGAAATGTTTACCTCTGCCAATTAACATGACTTTATGTTATCTCCTTCAGCCATATATATATATATATATATACATATACACATACACACACACACACACACACATACACACACACATGACTGTGTGACTGGCTTAAAGCAAGTTTGTAGTCACACCAGACCTGCTAGGCAACCCTGATTTGCAAACCCTGGTCCCTGTTAGCTGCTTTTGGAATGAGTAGCCCTGACCTTCTCATGCCCGTTCAGCTAGTGTGGGGCAGGAAGGGGAAGGGTGGAGGAGAGTTCCCACCCTTTCCTGCATAACAACACGGGGACCTCAAACGTGCACCAGCTACCCAAACAGCCAACAAAAGAACACTGTCTTCATCTGACTTGTGCTGCTCCTTGCCTGATTCCTTACTTGAAATCATCCTTTAGATCTCTTAAATTGTGCTTTTTTTTTTCTTTCAACAAGGCAAAATTGCCTCATTATTTGTAAGAATGTATCCACAATACAAAAATAGTAGATGAAAGAAAAGCTGCATCAATTAATATCTACATCTTACTCAGCTCTAGACAATAATTGCTAAAAAGAATGATTTCTACTAATTTAACATATTATCTGGGCTGTGAAGAGCCTTTATTCCATATAGAGAGAAAAGAAGCACTCAGATTGCTCGGGGCAGTTCATGACCCTTTTATTTGGACCTTGTATTATTATTATTTTTAAAATAACCCTGCTTATTATACTTCAAGAGGCTCCAGATCAAAAAATAGCAAGTTGTCAACTGATGAATCATTGACAGCACAGGCCGCAGACAGCAGGAGCAGCTGCCACCTTTGGGGAAGACCTACGGGACAGCATGAAGGGAGGCTAAAAGCTCTAAGAATTGTTTCTTGGGGGCCTGTTTGACTCTCTCTAGCTTGTACTACTCACTTTCCTTTCCTGGACACTGGAAAGAAGGCTCTGCCGCAGATGTCCCTAGAGCTGTGAACTGGCATTTGGACGTATCTCAGCGTCTCCTGATGAAACCGAATCTCAGTTATGGTGTTCCCATAGGAGCGCACACAGGCAGGGGGATCCTGATATGTCTTTCTCCTTCCTAACTTTGCCTTTAGATTCCAAGCTTTCTTTCTTTC
>JANHMN010000010.1:42726388-42759652 GCA_030674055.1 Rhabdomys pumilio | reverse complement strand
TTCTTTCTTTCTTTCTTTCTTTCTTTCTTTCTTTCTTTCTTTCTTTCTTTCATTTAGTACAGAGAGAATGTAGCAAGCCTGCCATTACACCTACTTGCATCCCCAGTTCATGCCTGTGACCCTCTCCTTCCCACCCAGCATGCTTAGATTTCACTGAATACAGATTCTCCCCTCCAACCAGAATGGCCTAGGGCAAGCTCACTGTGTGGGAATAATGATGACTGTGACTCTTACCCTAAGCAGCAAGTGAGAAAGGAAGAGAGATATTTTTTCCCACAGTGAGGAAAGCATGTTAATGTTGTTACAAGAGCTCCTGTTGCCACTTGATGGAGTTAGCCTCAGAATGAGGAGATGGGAGCTCGAGTCTCTGGACAAGTTAGGTAAAGCCAGAAATCACATTGCAGTGAAAGGGGGTTCATTAGCCATAGTGCATCAGCGGGCTCCCACCTTCCTTACATGACCAGAAGAGAAAACGAAATGCAGAGGGAAAGACATGGAGAGAGTAAAGAGAATACAGGCTGGAGAGATGTTTGTCCTGCGAGCATGGGAAAATAAGTTTGGACCACCATCATAGAAAGCCAGAGGAGGAAGAGGAGCTAAGCAGGTGGATCCCTGAAACCCATGCCCAAGCTAGCCCAGCTAAACTGATGAGTTTCAGGTGCAGTGCAAGAGCCTGTTTCAAAAAGTAACATGGTTGCTTAGCAATTAGGAGCACTTGCTGCTCTTGCAGAAAACCTGGGGTTCAGTTTCCCAGCACCTCCATAGTAGCTAACCAACAACCCATGACTCCAGCTCCAATGAATGTGATGCCCTCTTCTTCCTTCTGGGAACAACAGGCGCGCACACAGAGTATATACAGACATGCAGGCAAAGCCCTCAGACACATCCAATAAAATAAACTTTTCTTTGAAAAGTAAGGGGGAGAGTAATTGAGAAGGATACCTAATGTCGCCCTCTGGGCTCCACATACACATGAACAAAGCCACAAGGATAGAAAAATATACTAGAGGGGCAGGTTTCTGTGTTAAGGCAGTTCCCCTGAGTTTGTGGACACCTCTGTGGGTGTGAAGGAAGGCCTGGGAGCTCTCTCTTCAGCACTGCAAAGCCCTAGTTTTCTTTCCTTGGTGCTCTGAAGATTTCCCCAAAGCCTTCTGATGAGTTCTACTTTAGCATTCCCAATCCTGGAGGCAAGCAGGGCTGTTGGGAACATTCTCCAAGGTCTGAGGAGAGTAGCCAGGCTTCCTCAGCCCACACAAGAGGGCTGGAAGTTTAGTGGGCATGGCCCCTGCATGTTCAGAGGGAAGGGGTCTGAATAGAGTCTGGATTCAGGAGGCTGAGTTCTGGAAGCTGCAAGCCCAGTAGGGCTAGCCCTGAAGATGACCCAGAGCTCAGTGCTGGACCCCTTCGGTTCCCACAAAGAAACCGAACTATAGCTGAATGAAGAGGACCTTTATCAAGGAGCTCATGGCTTTAGTTGTGCCTTCTCCAGATGCCTTCAGCTAAGGAGGAATCGGAGAAACAGGGCAGCCCACAGAGACCTGCTCCGAGGTAATGAGCGGAAATAGAAAATGTAATTAACATGTCTGCCCTGAGAAAGGAGAGCTAACTCTATTACTCTCGGCCTCCCTGCTTCCATTATGAATGATTGTGTTTCAATTATGATCCCCAAAGTATTTCCTTCAGGAAATATGTCAGGGTTCCGCAATAGGAAAGAAGGAAATGGAGCCATGAAAGTTTAATTTATTGCAGGGACTGTATTTTAAAAAGGAAAAAGATCAGAACTGCGGGGGCCGCGGGGGTGGTGACAAATACAGCCAACTCACCTGCTGTGAGCAGGGTCTGTTTGTACAAAAGAGGCCCAGGTGCCTAAATACTTGAAAGATGACATAAGATGGAGGAGAGGGGATTCCCACCCTCCAAGGTACAGTGTTGTACACTGGCTCCTACTAGCCTCCCTTGTAGCCCCACCTCGTGACATTTAGGAAGGAATACACTTGGTTTGAAGGTGACCAACAGTCTGGCTCCAGGATACTGGGCTGAATGGGTAGGGTGAGCCCAGTGCCACCTCAAATCTCAGAATGTAATAATTGTAAAGAACACTCAGCTAAAGTGACAAGGAAAGAAATTGACCTAAAGAGCTCCGGCAGCAAGTCCACGGGAATCAATAGGTAGGGAGCCAGCTAGGGAAATCAATAGGTTACCAAGGTTCTGACTCATGCTGGTCAATGTTCCTCCCAGGAGAGACATCACCTCTGCAGATTGCAGAGGGAATGGAGACTCCTCCATCGCTGCATTCGGGCATTCATTCATTTGTTCATTCATTCATTCATTCATTCATATTCATGTTTCAACTCAAAGTGAGGCTGGGGATCCCACCAAGCAGAAAGTCTGGACAAACATGGAGGCGAGGTTAAGTCAGGTACGTAAGAGACTCTGGGGTTTTGGATACTGTTAGAATGTCTTCTAGGCTCCACCTAACAGTTACTTGGAAATGGCCAGGTAGTCCTGGCTTGCTACAAAAGAGGCTGTTTGACCCCACCTTCTCTCCTTCTTCTCAAATCCCCTTCCCATGCCCTAAAAACACGCTATTCTACACCTATTCTACACTATACCCCTTGTATGGCTGGTACCTCAGGGGGAAGGGATGCCTCAGCATGGGCCCGCGGAGGCACCCCTCCCACCTCACCATACTGTGTTCTACCAAACATATTCTGGTCTTTTGAAATAAAACACAGCAAATAGAGCAGCACAGGGGATTCTCCACAGGAGAAAAGCAGGTTTCTGAGAGAAAGACACCTCTGCAGTCCTTCTTAGAAAGGTTCTCCTGGCTGATAAATGGAAGAACAGGGAGCTGAGACTGCCTGCACTGAAGCCAGAGACTACATAATTTCAGGCCAGCCAGGATTACTGTAGGAAGGGACAAGAGAAGGATTAAAGTGTCACTCAGATTGACGGTTAGGAGTAGTAGAGGACTGGGGACTTAAATTTACCCATGACTGTACTGAAGACCTCATGGAAGACTTCAACATGGGCATGGTATTGGGAAAACCACAGGAAGAAGAGAACTTCTCATTAGAGAAAGTGAGCAAAGGGATAGAGACTATAGTTTGGAGTTCCACAGATAGCTACAGAGCCATGCAAGAGACATGTGGAGGACTGACCAAGGCAGAGGGACCACAGACCATATAGAGGATGTCCCAGGAGGCTTTGTCAAAGGCCAGTAGAGGTCAGTATAATGAATACTGAGATTTTGATTCACAGACACATTCTGCTCCAACCAACACTTTAGTGCAAACACCTAGGGCATGATGGGATTATGAGATCTGACATTTACCACTGAATCAGGAACTGACTTAGAAGGACCTTCACCCTATTTGTTTTATCATAGCACATTATCTCGTTTTATCCCCAAAGCTACTAGCACACAAGAAAGCACGTCTTCTAGCTCTTTGGTTTAAGATCAAATGTAAAACATAAAATAAAATTCCAAAGCAGGAGCTGGAGGAAAAAGCTCTGTGCTTAACAGCACTGGCTGCTTTCTCAGAGGACATGAGTTCAATTCCCAGCAGTTACATACAAGTTCACACTGCCTGTAACTCCTGTTTCAGGGGAGCTGACGTCCTCTTCTGGCCTGCCAAGGAGTTAGACACCAAGCTTGCACATCCAGATACATAAAAATAAATAAATATAATAAAATAAAAAAAGAAGGGAGACACCACACCTCACATTATTTAAAAACAGAAAGAAAGACAAATCCCAGTTTTAATTTGTTCAAAATCTCTCATACCTGGTGTGGTATGGATGCTAATCCCTGCATTAGGCGTTGGGAGCAGGAGAATATTTACATTATGTAGTAAGAGTTTGAGGCCAGCCTGGGCTACATGAAACCCCCCATTAAAGCAGCAACAAAAAGATCTTCTGTCGATTCTAGAATTCCAAACAAAACTTGTGTCTTTTCTATTTCAAGCCAGGATGTTTCCTGCCCTCATTCCTGGGCCCCTCCTTTTCACTCCCTCTCCCCATTCCTTCTCCCTCCTTTCTCTTTACAGGTAACTTCTTAGGAGCCAGGACCAATAGTAGATCTTAAACATTAGGTGGGTTGACACATCCATGACCCCTGACAAGCAGAAGGGAAACTTGTCGTATGTGTCATTATCAGAGAGCTGGGCCAGATCATTTCATGTCTATAGCAGAAGAAATTATTCCCTCCACCCACACCCTTTTCTAGATCTCCCACAAAGAAGGTAGTGACCAATGGGAGAGTAGAGAAGAGTTTCACAACCTCACAAGACCCTCTAAAAGACTCAGCACCTACCCTGATTCTACAACAAGTTAACCTATCCACTTTTCAGATTTTCCAACCCCCTTACATTTCTTTCCAACTAGGGAACCTGGATTCCCTTTACCTGTTGCTTCTCCATTGGTTTGCTGGCTACAGCTTACCCCTTGATCATCAGAGCCTCTTTTTTCTGACAGAGTCTCTCCACTGACATCACACAACTTTACCTGACCTGTTTCCAGCACACACAGGTCTCAGCACAAGGCCTCTAGGATGGTGTGTGTGTGTGTGTGTGTGTGTGTGTGTGTGTGTGTGTGTGTGTGTATGTGTGTGTGTATACAGGAGTAGAGTCATCTGAAACTTAGGAGCCTTGACTGCACTCTCCTTCAGAGATAAGGAATGGAACCCTGAACAGGAACAATGGAATACTCTAGTTCCTGTCCTAAACAGCAGCTCAGGCCACTCCCTGCCCATAGGGGAAAGCAGCCCAGCTTTGTAAAAAGACTCTGATGAATAATTAAGTCACCACTTACAAGAAACTCTAATCTTAGTGCAGTTCAAGGTAAAGACAGACAGCAGCCATGGACAGCCAAGAACAACATTGCCAGAACACTCAGGACACAGGCCTCCAGCCAGACACTGTTAGTATTAGTTTTTTCTAAATGCTGTCGCCAAAAAAGCTCAAGTCAGAAAGTCTCTGTCCCTCTGGCAACCCCAGCATATCAGTAATAATAACAATAAAAAAATAATTAGCTATGATTTAGAATTGCCTATTAAGGGCTCAGCACTGCGAGTTTGTATTATGTTTATTTTAAACATTACCAATCCCTCCATGAAATCTACATAGCATTATTACAGCAACAGAAATGAAGAGGTTAAACTAATTAAGTCACACTGTTAATAAGAATCAACTCATAAACAGGATATTGCCTGTCTACGCACTTTTATTTACCACCCCTTTGCATTTCTTTTTGCCTAGAGATACTGTCTCTCCAGATGGAGGTTTTGTTTATTTATTTCTGAATCTTCTACATCTCAACAAAAGCATTTCAATAATTTGGATATATATTGCATAAATATATTATATATTAATTACAGAGGAAAATTTTTTTATTTTATTTTTAAACAGTGAAAAAAATCTGACCTTTCTTCCCAGAAACCCATACATGAAATATAAAAGCCTTTTCATAAAAGGCTATATTCTAGATGAATTTTAGAAATCCACTTGTGATTCAGGTAACTGAAAACACTTGTGTAAATGTAAAGCATTGTGTCTTCTTCTATAAAAAGCTCCAGGATAAGCCTATGCCGTTCCCTCACAATTTCTATATATACTGTTGGTACAGGAGGGCCTACTGGTCAACCTTCTACTCTACACTGGAGCAGAGCAGACTCAGAAGGGACATTGCCAGCTGTCACAAATGGCTCTGGGTTGCTTAAGCTTTGTTCCACTGATAGTTGAGATATTTTTACCTCTGCCATTTTCTGTGTTTTGTCTAACTGTCCAGAGAACAGATAGAAGTCCTTGCAAATGTCACAGTTTTGGTTTGTTGTACTGACGACTGGAACAAGATGATAGTAACATGACTTTTCACCAAGTCTTAGAACACCTTGTTCTCCTGTGGCTCCTACCGCCACTCTGCACAGGTCCCTCTAGATATGATGACTGAATCAGTATAGTAACTCAGAGTCAGAGAAAAGATGATGGTCATGGCTGAATAAATGTCCCCTAAACAGAAGGCTATATATAGGGAGATGGCCTTGGTAGGAATTCCTATGAAGCTACGACACTGACAGACTACAGACTCCTTGACTTTAGTCCCTTAAAGAATCTGATGTCTCACATTAGGAGATGGTATGTGATAATATTGTTTAGGAAGGCATTCTTGTTTCTTTTTATTTTGTGCTTTTGCAGTGTGGGACTTTTTGACCTCAAGAACTGAGACCATTTTGCAAATTTCCTTCAGATTCCTTGGAATTTGTTGACAGGAAGTTTGTGAGGAAAGGCCGTTTTGAATCAAATACACTCTCTGAAAGATTCCCTAATTAGAAAGTGTATTTGTGATAGGAAGTGAGTGTGTGTGTGTGTGTGTGTGTGTGTGTGTGTATGCACATATATGTAGGAAGTAGAGGACAATCTTGTCTATCATGCTCAGAAATGCTGTCCACAGAGAGAACACAATACAAACCAGAAATTGTATTTTGATTGTCTTATATTTTGTATAGTAGCATGAAAAGGGGCCCTAAACAGCTAATTTTGACCAATACTTGTTTGTTCTTTTGTATACAATCTGCCCCTCCCCCAACTCTCCTCCTGGTCCTAACAAGAAATATTCATATATTTAACTAAAATAAAAATTCTTGACAGTTGTCATTTTTACAGACACATCAAACATCAAAAGTTTTAAAACCACATTACAAAGAGACATTTTGACTTGAAAAAAAAAAAAAGAAATCTGGAAAAGCCATTTTTTAAACAGGAAATGAATGATTCAGATGGCTTGCTTTCTATTTCTTAATACCTTTTAGCTATACTTCCATAGTAACAGGTAAGTAAGATAGATGTGATAGAGAGGAGACAATATCCAAAAGCCCTGACTGCTAACCTACAACATCATTCTAAAATGTGTGAGGCTGGATAAATGCATGCGGTGGTCCCAGGCAACATCATTAGCTAGTTGGAGCTCATTGTCTTTCTTCTTTCTCAAGCCTTCTGCTCAGTGCAGGTGATATGGCACCTTCTGAAAAGTGGCTTGATACAGTCCTAGCTAGGCTTAGAGGTAAACCATGGTTTTCTGCTCAGAGTTACCAGAAGCCAGTGATAGAGTCAGGGCTGTCTCTCCTCTCTGCATTTCAATGTCCTCATCCACTGAAGGCAGATATTTGACAACAAGAGCAGTCTCTCTAAAACATTTTCAGATTCTAATAATATATCTTTGGAGGAATATTTAAAAAATAATGAACTAACAATTGGCTTCTATATAGTATTATATAATTGCTAAGTTGATTTCTCATCCAAATTCCTACTTTATGCTATTTTCATTATATACACATTATGGCAATTGTGGTTGAACAGCTTAGAGAAATATTGACTGCTGTGTGTACCATGTGGCTTTGGTAAATTGCCTAATCTGTCTATGCCTCAGAGTATTGATGAGTAAGTGAGGTTAAGGTATGCTCAAAGACTAGAATAAATTCTGGCCTATGATACACACCTAGAATAATTATCAAAAGCTCATCACTTTTCTTGTGGTTGTATGTTTACTTGCCTGTGTTCCTCCTAGATTCTGACTTTAGTGTAGACAAGGATCTTGACTGGCTCATTGCTTTTTTCCAACCTCTAACAAGGTAATATCTAGGATGTAATCACTCAATAGAGAGCCAATAAATAGATGTCCTGGCCTGAATCACTCATTCAATTTTTATTCAGCCCTATTTTAGACAGTAAAATTGTCTTTGGACTTTAGTTGATTGGTTGAGTTTCAGGGGCCTTGTATATCCCCATATTGTTTGATTTAACTTGTGTGGTAATGATGTTAAGAGTTAATTCCTCAGCTAGCTAATCATTCTACAGTTTGGGCTTTAGAATGACAGAGACAATCCCAGATTGCCGTATTCTAAAGCAGAGCCCGTATTCAGTAGAACCCCTATATCCAGTAGGGCAGGCTCGTGACAAATTGTTTTTGTGGTGTCAAGTAAGATTGATTTTCTAGAATACTGTTGCTTAGGAGTGACTGAAATTGCTTCCATAGATAGAGAACAGTAGAAATATGTATCTGCTGTTCATATACTTCAGGAAATCCCTGTGCACATCCTAAACCACTCACAAAGACACTACCTGCCGACTATTCTTTTAAGCAAGTGCTTGGGGAATGGTTTTTAATTGTATCTTTGTGGCAATACCCAACAAATGCCCATCAGCACATAAATTAGGTGGTCTTGTTTTTTTCCATTTTAAATGAGCATGTCATCTAGAATACAATTGGCCACAAAAAAAACAAAAATCAAAAAGTCAGTTCAAGTGTGTGTGTGTGTGTGTGTGTGTGTGTGTGTGTGTGTTAAAGGAAAATGTCAGGGGCTATTCCTAAGGCACTGTTCATCTTCTTGAGACAGGACTCACTTGGCTAAAGCCCACCAGTTTGACTACAGAGGACGATGATCAACCTGCAGAGATTTGCCCATCATCTCTTGCTTGCCGGTGGCAGAGTTACGAGTGCGCAGCCCACACCCTGCTTTTTAAAGATGGGTGCTTGAGTCCTGGTGCTTGCAAACAAGCTTAAGCTCTTCAAAGGAGACAACAGGCCTGATAAGCTGCTGACAATGCCGGGCCTGGTTCACACCCATCTATTTGTGTTGCCTTTAAGAGGCTTCACTGGTTTGGTTTTGTGCAAAATCGGGAGAGAGGATCAAACACAAGGGTTCACTCTTGCAATGCAAATACCCCCATGGTGCTCCATTTAGAGCCATTGTTTTTCTTTTTGTGATTTATAAATGTTTCACTTAACATATTACATTAGAACCTGGCTACAAGGTACAAAATTATAACAATACATACATACATACATACATACATACACATCATATATATACACAATATGTACACATTATATATATATACAATGTGTGTGTGTGTGTGTGTGTGTGTGTGTGTGTGTGTGTGTGCATGTGTGTATAATGTGTAGTGATCAGACCAGGGTAATTAATATTTCCATATCTTCAAATATCGACATTTCTGTTTTGGATTCCTTCATATGCTTCTCTAACTACTTGAAGTGTATCATCAGTGAATTCCATATCTAATGTGCCCCCGTGTATACAGAATGCTACAATGAATCTTCCTCAACGGCATTTCCTATTATCCTCTGTCTCCACGTGACACTGTCTTCACTGTACTCACCTCTATTCCAGGAGGCAAGAACTTCCCAGTAACAATTTCATGTTTGTATGATGGCTATCACATGCAAAAGTCACGTGTGCACTTGTAACATGTGCCCTCTGCAAAGGGCAAGGTCCTACAACAAGCACTGGAATCCTCCAAAGGCCCCCAGAGTCACTATGACTAGACCTCTGGGGTCAGTGCCTGCTCTGGGTTTTGTTTGTAACTGTACCAGTAATTTAACCTGTGGCCTCATAGGCCATCAGGGAGCTGCATTCCCTGTTCAAGCTCCGAGCTGTTTGTTGTTATTCTGCCCTATATTCGCTGTCATTTCCCACTCACTTGGCAAATGTATATGGAGCCTTCCCTGTAAGGCACTACTAATATGAAATAGGAATCTTATTGAATGAGGTAGAACTAGACTTTACATATGCTGTCCTCTATATAATATAGATAAACAGGTTAAGAAGATGGGAACATAATTATATATACAAAACCATAATGCCTATCACTTCTAAAGACCAGCACCAGGAATACTCCAGATGTATTTAAATCAATCTCAAAATATTCTTACATGTGTTTGTCTTTGTTAGGGAGAGTGGAAGTTTGTTATGACATACAACAAACCAGTATGGAAGGCTAAATTCTAATTATTGTTTGTTTGCTTTTTCTTTGATGTATGTTTTGCCCTCCACACAAAGACAGGCAAGCTAGCCTCTTCTTAAAGGAATTATGAGTCCCATGTCTGATGATGTTAGAATCAGCCAGCTGCTTATTAATTCCATTCTAAGAATTTAGTTAAAGCTTTAACACTTTTTGGTTAAGCATGATGTACTTGGAAGTACATACATTAAACAATTCTCCAAAAAGCAACAGTGTCCACTGCTGTAGATATTGTTTTTTTGTTGTTGTTGTTTAGAAATTGATTAAATTTGTTCTTTGACAAATTCATACATATATATAATACATTCTGATTACTCTCACCCATTACCGCATATTACCTCCCTCCACCTGTGATATCTTCTCTCTCTCTCCAAGCCTGCTTCCCACATTTACTCTGTTTTCTGGCTCACTAATTTTACTCAGGGCTCTCTGTGTGCCTGCACATTTGGAGATAGCCACAGGAAGCTGGTTGGTTCACTGTTGGAATGACAACTGAAAGCAATGTCTGAACTTCCCCAAGAATCCATCAGTTGCCAATAATTCACTAGAGACAGTTAGGGTTCCAGGAGCTCATCCTAGGTCTGCTCTGTGATTGGCTGTTGACAGGCCCAGTCTTGTGCAGGAAACTGCAGCTGCTGTGAGATTATGTCTGCAAAGGCTGTGTCATGCCCTGAAGATAGCTGTGTACAGCCCTTCTCCCTAGCTTCTGGCTCTTACATTCTTTCCCCTCCCTCTTCCACAACATTTTCTGAACCTTAGACTAGGTAATTTATAAATGTTTAGGGCTCAACCATTAATTCATTTCTGCACTTTAAGCAGTCACGAGTGACTCTCTTGACTTTGTCTTCTAGGAAAAAATTCTATGACTTTGTCTTCTAGAACACAATTCTAGGGAGTGAGATGTAACATTTTTTGAATCAGTCTTCTGTGGCAAACATTTAGATTAGATGACTAATCCACCCATTTGAACTTCTGTCTCTAGTAGCATGAGGGGCTTGTGTTTGTTTATTCAATCGCAATTTATTTTTCACAATGGCAATTTAAGTAGGGACAGAGTTTGCTGAGACCTACCTGGGTTCCTCCATTTTTAACTCAGAATTTAACTGCTTTTCTCAGAGAAGTGGATCCTTGCTTCTCCACAGCAACTCAGCATAGGATATATGTCTACTTTCTAACTGGCATGCCTCAGAAGTGTCCAGGGAGCCTGACTTCACACTCCTTTGATATTGAAATTACATCAACCTGTTAGGCCATTGGACTTCTCTAGGGTAGAGAGGATTGGGCTCCGTTCCTCTCATCTTCAGAATATTTGACCAGAGTCAAGCACTTTTTCTCATGGTTTCTTGACTTATAAGAGGCAGGGTGGGCTATGAGTCTAACTTCACTATACTTTGTGCAGACTTAATGCTTTGTGACTCTTGAATGCCAAACAATAACCTCCTTTGCCTTGGTTATTCATTACTTTGCCCTAGACTCACTGTGTGACTGAGTCTGGTGACCTTAAATGTCTGCCCTTTCTTGCTTTACCTCGTTTGCACTGAATGCATGTACCACCACATCTGGCATTGTATGCATGTACCAACACATATGGCATTACATGCGTGCACACCACATCTGGTGTTATGTGGTGCTTGCAATCAAACTCATGATTCCTTGCATCTTACACAAGCACTGTACCCTCTGAGATATATTCCCAGCCCACTTTTGCCTTTTATTGATTTTAAACATAAAGACCAGCCCATATATCCTCTATTGATGTGTTGGGTAGAATAATTATGAGTTAAGCATCAAAATATTAAGATGTATAAGACTCTGTACACTGGGTCTCTCCTCATTGTCTTCTGTAGTCCATTAAATTCAGCCTTCATTTTGGACAGAAAGGTAATGTTATTAACCCGAGGCCCCACAGTAACCACAGTGACTGAATTGTTAACCCTGGTTATCTGCCTGTGCACAGCTTCTCATAACAGTGGCTGGCCACAAACATTTGTTCAGTTAAGCTAGGAAAATTAATCATCTTGTAGGCCTTAAAAATGTATTTATCTACTTCTGTCTCCCATGTGGGAGCCGAAGGGTGTCTAGACACGGGGAAGCTTGAGGAGCGAAGACATTCAAAGAGAAGATGATTGTGTTTTCAGGTTGCTGAGAAGGAAATGCTCCTCGGGAAATCACAATGATTTTATCCTCCTGAAATAGAACCTGGCAGCCCAGTATCCATGGGAATGTATATTTAGGTCACTGTGGAGCCCTGGTTCTTGATCCTGAATGCTTAGGCCTTGATGTCCAGCCATTCAACAGCACAGCCATCCATGTACTCACAGTTTTCATTGGGCAAGTTGCTTAACCTCTTCAAGACTTTCTCTTCTCATATTTAAAATCGATGGCTATTTTTATGTTGAACAACTCAGGACTTCCAGCTTCTCGGCAGCAGCGCAGGTGGCTTCTGTCATTTCTCAATGAGTGCACACACCATACATTCAGTGGTTCCGCTACACAGCGTTTCATACAGGTTAAATTGTCAATGGAAACCAATGTGAACAACGTGGGGACTAGAAACACAAGCTTTCCATTGTTTTTCAATATTGTATCATTAACATAGACGACTTTAAACTGAAATCTTGTTGGATAGGGAAGGACACATGTTCACGGTGCGCATGTACGGAGGTCAAAAACAACTTCCATCATATTGGTTCTAGGGCTAGTTTGGGTCTTCGGCTCGAAGGCAAGTGCCTTGACTCACCAAACTACCCTGCCAGTCCTAACATCATATACAGGAGATGATAGTCCATGGCTTCGGATAAGCATTCCCTGATAAATGTACATGTGATGTCATTAGATTCATATGTGTTCACACATGAGATACTGGACACAAAATTTGACTGCTTGAAATCTAGTATCTGATCCTGTGGTCTTTCTCGTGTATTTTTTTTTCTTTTTCTTTTTTCTTCTTTGTTTTCAAATGGAAACTTTACCAGATAATAAATACTCTCTGCTGTTTGTAATTAGTCGAGGGGTTGGGGAGAGAAAAACCACGTGTCCTGGTAAATTAATTCTGATGTTTGGTTTATATACTCAAGGTTCTATATGGACAGGAACCACTACCTCTTCAGAAAAATAGCTCTTAGTATATTTAAAAAAACACATAAAACTAAAGTTAAATAAGTTTATTTTATTTTTATTTTTTCTTATAGTTGCTAAAGTGGCAAAAAATAAAAAAAAAATGTTCAAAGTCCAGAGATTAGGAGAATCACAAGTACAGACTGATATTTAGTCCAGCAGTGTTTTCCAGTCTTTGGTGAACTGGTACCTGGTTATGGCTGGCCTCACACATGCATCAGAATAAGAAAACAGAGCCTGGCATAGTAGTAACAATGGCCAATCTTTGCATGAGTGGATTAGGAAGAAGGACCCATAGAGAGATGATGGAGAACAACATTATGAAACCTTCTTGGCTTTGAGTGGCCACAGAGACATCAGATACAGTTTAATTTTAGAATATATATATTTACCATGGGTGAGTTCCTGGGTTCTGTCCTCACCACTGCAAATAAAAGAAAGAAGTCTCCGGATGCTTCCCAAATAACTTCCTGGCATGTGGTAACATGTTTTCCACATCTGGAGAGCCTTAGCATTTAACCTGTATGACATGAACCCTTCTTGCTTAACCTCAAACTCCAGCTTAGTGTAACAGTCAAGTCTTTTGTTCTTTACTCTGTGTCCTAAGGACCAACACAAGGTGATATAGTTATACTATTTATTAGTACATGGGCAAGGATCTTCCTTAGAGCCCAAGGATAATGAATAGGATAATAATAATTTATGGTAATGATAAGGATAATGAATTTTCACAGTCAAGATGCTTATGAGAAGATTCCACAGCAGGGGCTGCAGAGATAGATGAGCTGATAACATTCTTACCACACAAGCATAAGTACCTGAGTTCAAGTCATCATCGCTAACATAAAAAATGCTAATACCATAAAAGCAAAATAGGAGAAGGAGGGATGGGATAAGGAGATAATGGGGGGGGGGAAGAGGATAACATCTGAAATGTAAATAAATAAAATATAGAATTAAAAAATGCCAATACATTGGTGTGTCTATGTGAACACTACTCTGGGGAGGCAGAGGCAGAAGGATGCCTTGGAATTAATGGTCAGCCAGTCCAGCAGAACCAATGAGCTCCAGAGTCACTGAGTAACCCTGTCTCAAAAAATAAGATGAAGAGTAATTAAAGAAGACTCCAGAATTGCCTCTGTGCACCCACATGCCTACATTCCCACAGACATATAAAGTTACATAAACATACACAATGAAAATTAAATTAAAACTAAAAAAAAAAAATCTCCATAGAATCAAAAGAATGTCCTGATGAGATGGAGCGGCAGCATGGCCTCTGGCACACTTCATAAGGACAGGGCTTACTTGGAGGCACCACAAACTATAAATGAGAAACCAATCTCAAGCATACTAGGTAGTTTTAATGTGACCTACTACCACATAGTCTTCTATACTGGGGAACTTATTTCCAGCTGATGGGCTTAGGGGAGGTGAGATCTCTAATCTTACACATAATTTGATCTCCCGATAGACTCATGATGCTGTACCCTTTTTTAGAAAATAGGAAGCAGTAGGAGAACCTAGTTAGAGGAATGACATTGCAGGAACATGTCATGGGAGCTTCACCTTGCTATAGCCCATGTCTGGATTCCTTTCTCAGCCTTCTGTTAACCATAGTGGAAGACACTTGCCCCACAACTCCCTCCCAAATATGATGGACTAAATATATGAAATTGTCCACAAGCTAATCTTCCCTCTTTTTCAGTTCTACAGTGAAGAGATAACTAACAGGTAGTTTGCTGGTTGCAACACTTAAAGAATAGAATCTATCCTCTCCAATAGATAGAAGACTGGGTGGGATGCATCAACATCAAGAAAAATGGGCTTCAGAACAAACTTAACCCTTTACCTTCAGAAGGGTAAATTGAGGCACTCTAAAATAACAGTCGTGACAGTCCTAAATCGACAGATTTGTATCTAATAACAGAAAGAAAAGTCTGACTATGTAAATTTAAGTAATAGCTTGTGTTTATAAGACTATTTTCTCAGTAATCAATAAACATACAAAAAGAAAATGAGACAGGATATGAAGGACTGAATGAAATCACTGGACAACTAGATTAAAGTTATTACCACTGGGTAGCCATGCATCAAGGTATGTAAAAAAAAATTAAATGAGACAGGCCATTTTCTTGGTTGTGAATTAAACTTCAACAAATATAGAATATTAAATACCATAAGGTATATTTCTGTACTGTGTGTTTCTTTTGTTAGGGCTGTCATAACAAAATGCTGCACCCTAGGGGTCTTAAGCAACAGATGTCTGTTATTCCGATTCTGAAGGCTTGAAGTCCAAGATCATCATGCCAGTAAGTTTCTTGTAAAGCCCAGTTCTCTGGTTCATAGACAGCTGCCTTGTTTGTCTCGTCACCTCTCCCTGGTCCTTCCTTTGTCTAGGTTAAGTGTCTACCAATCCCTTGTCATTGTAAAGACTCCAGCAATAAAGGATTGGCCCTGTTCTGATGACCCATAACTTAATTACCACTTTAAAAGCCCTGTCTCCAAAAGTAGTCACACTTTGAGGTACAGAGCAAATGCTGGAAACCTAGGACATTTTGGGTACACTATTTAGTTAAAAATCAGATGAAACTGAAAACAGTATGAAAATGAGAATAAAACCCATAAACATCAGAAATTGCACAAGACATACAGATTCAAGACACAATTACAAGTTGAAAAAAATATTTCTGGTTGAATGATATTGAAATTAAAACACCCCCACACTGTTGTAGGATACGGAAAAAACAAAATGATGCCTTCTGAAAGGCTAGTGGCATCAAACAGCTTACAGAAGGCAATCATGAAGTTGTGAATGAATCAGCGAAGGTTTTACTTAAAAGAATAGAAGACAAGGTCAAGAAAAAGACAAGGCAAGCAAAGTGGTGGTCGAGAGCAGCCAACCGCAGAATCAGACACAAGGAAACAGTGAAAAGAAATAATAAAGCAAAAAGACAGTCCTGTGGATAGAGAAATAATGTAGCTATAACTGTAACAAGACATACACATGTACACACACAATGAGAAGAAGGAGCGGTCAAGAGGGAAACAGAAAGAGAGATTATCAATGTCATTAACCTGTCCATATACATCAAAGGGATAATATGCTTACATGAACTCACATTATATGTATATTATTTATACGCACCTATCCACTTACATACACAACTGTGTTAACCGTGTTACTGTTATACATATCCCTTGAAAACAGACATGTGTACAAGATGTACATATGCATATCTCCACACATTTTTGACATATACTGGGCAACCTAGATGGAAGCCCAACTCTCAGAAAAGACTAAAATAATTGAAACAAGGCCAAGATTGAACTGATAATCAAAATAATCTAAAAAGTATTATGAGGTGGTTAACAGTTTAAAACAAAACAACCACCCAATATTCAGAGTCTTCATCGTATCTGTTCTATAAAATCTCTTCCAGAGAATAGAAAGATCACTTTCCAGCTATTTTTAGAAGTGCAACATCACCTTGATGTCAATGCCAGACGTAGTATAAAAAGATACACATCACAAAGCCATTCAAATAGCCTCAATAGTATAAACTCAAAAGATATTTTTTAAAACAAATCTAGTAATATGCTTTTTAAAAAGTGCAGCACAAATAAAAAAAATGCTTATCCCTAGAATCACAGAATGGTAACTATTTGTACCACTTCAACAAATGAATTAGGAATAAATGTGGCACTGGCCTGGAGAGATAGCTCAGTGGTTACAGGAGTTCCCTGCTCTTACAGAGGAGGTGAATTCAGTTCTCAGCACAGATACCAAGGTGTTCTCAACTGCCTGTGACTCCAGCACTAGGGAATCTGCTGCTCTCTTCTGGCCTCTTTGGACACCAGCAAGAGTGTCTCACACACACACACACACACACACACGCACACAAACATTTTGCAAAAAGAAATGCAGCATATCTGATACAGAATCTGTGCTCCGCTTGCTAAAAGCGTACGAAGTTGGAGAGACATAGGTAGTAATTCTCAATGCCTGAAAATGTCAATAAATCGCTCATTGATGGTTAATGTCCCTGGTTAAGGTGATGAGATTTAAAATCACCAGAGAAATATCTCCAGGGTTATATGTGAAAATGTTTCCAGAATGTTGAACTAAAGAGGAAAAAAAAAAAAAAAAGCATCCTGAATCTGGGCAACACCATCCATGGACTGGGTTCCCAGACCAAATAAAGAGAAAGAGAGTTGAGTACCAGCATTCCTATTTCCCGGCTTCCTAACTACGGATGTAACCAGCTGCTTCACACTTCAATTACCATGCCTTATCTGCCATGATGGACTATCTCTACAAACAGTAAGCCAAAATAAGACTTTCTTAGTTAGCTTTTGTTGTGTATCTTGACACAACAAAAGAAGTGATAAATGCAAGTTACTGACTACATCCCAGGTGAGAGTAGTGTTAATTATCAACCTTTAAGAAAAGGAAGAAAAGTACCCCGGAAAATGCGTGCTTGAAGATGTCTGTGGGAGATTAACTTGATTAAATTGTCTGAAGTGGGAAGATCCTCCCACTGTGGGTAGCACCATCTCCCAGGTGAGGGCTTCTAGCCTGTATAAGAGTGGAGAAAATGAACTGATCACCGTTCACTACCATTCATGCATCTATCACTGCTTTCTGTGATAACAGATGCTATGTGACCCAGGTCCTTAAACGCTGCTGCTGTACCTCCCCAACCGTGATGGATAATAACCTAAAACTGTAAGCAGCAGAAAAAGAAACGAAGACATCATGTATTCATTCCAGAGGGATAGAGTTCATCATGGCAGGTAAGCATGGCAGCAAGCGACAGATGTAGGGGTGGGAGAAGGAAGACAGAAGCACACATCTTCAAACCACAGGTGGAAAGACCAATAGTAAACTGGCATTGGAGCAAGGCACTAAACTCACAAAGTCTGTACTTCTTTTCAGCAAGTGATGTACTTCTTTCAGCAATCTAAGCACCTGCCACCCCAAGCATCTCCCAACTCTGACCAATTGATAACCAAGTATTCAAATATCTGAACCTAAGGTGGGCATTCTCATTCAAATGACCACACCCAACTGATACGTAGATTTAATGGAATACCACTGAATGTTGACATCTCAGAAGGTGTTTTTGTTGTTGTTCTTATTCGAGTGTACATCCGTTCCCTGCCCAGTTCCCTGAATTTATAAGGAAATACAAAGGTGCTAAAAATCAATTTGGAGGAAGAATAAGGTCGGAGTGATTACAGCACTTATTTTCAGCACATAATTCTTACACTACGGTAGTCACGCTGCTATAATAATATTGGCAACGGGAGACACAGATCAATGGAGTGGACCACAGAATCCAGAAATAGACTGCAAATACAGCTAAGCTATATCTGACAAAGATGCAAATTAATTCAAAGGAGAAGGTGAATGTGTTTTTAAAGAAATTAGCCGGCATGGACATCTTCACGTAAACCCATGAAGTTTGTCATAAACAGCCTGTCTTATTCTAGGATAATGACTCAAAGTCGATCATAGCTCCAACTGTAGTTAATGCACAAGCTATAAAAATCTTTAGAATAAAATGAAAGTTCCAAGTAGGCTCAAACAAAACTCAAAATACAGCCCATTAAAGAAAAACATAATTAACTGGATCACATCAAAATTTGAGGATTTTTCTCTGTAAAAAGAACAGAAACAAAGACAGACGAATAATATTTGAAGGTTACAGATATCCAAACAGGCTTATGTGCTTATGATTACCATTTGAATAATTCTCAAAACCTCAATAATAAGAACACCATTTAAATTTACAAACCTAGGTGAAAGACATGCAGAGACATGTTAGCAAAGATGCAGGAGTAAGCAAAGAAATACATGAGCTACCACAAGTTCCATAGCGCCAGTCATCAGAAGAACCTAAGATCAAACTGTATTTAGTTATGTTTTGTGCACATATTAGTATTATTGACTTAATTGGCAGCCAAGACTGGTGGCATAGGACTTTCATCACAGATCCTGGAAAGGCTGAGGCAGGAGGATCATCACTTCAAAGCTAACCCACTTACACAGTGAGCTTGTGGCCAACTTGAACAAATTGACTAGACTTTGTCTTACATAGTAAAAAGTGGTCTCGCCACACAGCTCAGTCCTACAGCACTGGACTGTGCACTAGGCACTGTTCAGTCTGTAAGCACATGCATATAGTATCACATGCTGATGAATCAGAAGAGGATCTGGGATGCTCATTTGTCACTTTTGAGTATGTACAACCAGGCAGCCCTTCTAGGAAACATTTTAGCAACGCCCACAAAGTTAAATTTAACAACAGATACAGGAACTTTACCTCTAGGCATTTACCCTCATAAGGTACACACCAAATTTTGATTGCAGTTCTATTCAGAACTAGCCAAAGGTTTAAAGAATCCAAATGTCTTTCTCTGGATAAGGACACAAACTGCTGTCCTTGGGTCAGTTTATGACCAGTGACTACCAGTGACCACAAGCTTAGCTGCTTAGAGCCATACAGACTTATCAGTATACAGCTGTGGACATCAGGAGTCGGAAACCAGAATGCTCTCAGGACAGCTTTCTTCCTGGAAAGTACAAAGTAAACCACATTTCTCTAAATTTTCATTTTCTAAAGGTCTTTTGTGTTTTTTGGTCCCTAGTCGTTATCTTCAAAACATACCACTCTGGGCTCTTCTTCTGTTGCTACAAGTCCTTTCTGACTCCGGCCCGCCTTCTCATAAGGATTTAGGTGGCATCTGACCCACATGGATCCTACAAAGTCCCAATGCTATGTAAGGTGACACAATCATAGGCATTGAGGACTATGATGAATACACTGTTGAGGCCAATATCTTTTCTGCAACATGCAGTCACGCTGTAGGATACTATCGACCACCATAATAGAAGACACTTAGAGAAGGGTAGTAATGTACGTGAACTTTGAACTCATTATGCTTAATGCTTAAGAACCCACCATCTAAAGTCATGTACTCTGTGTGTCTGAGTACCCGGCTTTCTCAAAAAGGCAAATTCTCCTGCTGGAAAACAGGTCTGCTGATGCCAAGGATGAGGGGAAAAAGTTATAATGAGGTAACATCAAGCAGCTGAGGAAGGGCATGGGTGTGTTCTGGCTTCTCAGTGTGCTCAGTGAGTGCATGAATCGGTAACCAAGTTACATCTTTTAGAACTCTACTCCAAAATACAATTGACACTCAAAGTTGACTTTGCTCTGTTTCAAATATATAAAGAGAAACAATGAGAAAATACTTCATTAAAATAAAAACCTTTATTCTTCCAACCCTCAGTGGTGTGGTTTTTGCATAACTGTAGGAGGAAGGTATTAGTACAAGAAGTCTGGGATCAACACCCTGTACTTTTCTGCTGGGGCACTTGACAACGATATGTGCTATTTACACTCATCTCCCATACCCTCAAGGACAGAATACCCTCCTCTAAAAGGCCTAGAGCCTCCCAAAGCCCAAAAAATAGCACTGGTAGGGGAATAGTGAGGCTGGTCTGCGTCTTGACACTGAGCCACTGAAAAGATGCTCAAAACAATGGTTTCTCACATTATATATATATACATATATATATATGTATATATATATGTGTGTGTGTGTGTGTGTGTGTGTGTGTGTGTGTGTGTGTATACACATACATATATCTTTGGCCTTGTTTAACTTTCTCACTGAACTCCTTTTTTCTTTCAGGAAGCAGATAGATGCCAAAACCAACAGAAAATGGATTACCGGAGCCTCAGGAAGATGACCCTGGAGACAGCACCATCTCCTGGAAAATTCTCTGCCAGAGTTTATGAGACATGTGTAAATATACTGGGATGATGCTGCCAGTGACCTTTACACTGTTTGCATTTCAGGAAGATTCAAGCAGAGTTTCTATCCTGGCAGATACTTGGGATTCTAGACTTTAACTGGGAAAAATAAAATCTGAACCAGATTCCATCTGAGTTGAAGTTCAGAAGTGACAGTGCGGGAAATCTGGCTACCTTCTCCTCACTGAGTGGGCCCTGGGCCCTAGAAATTGTGTCCAGTGCTTCCAGCGTGGGTCATGTGGCTCCAGCAACTTTCACAGGCAAGGACTGCTAAGGAAGGAACACAGAATTTGGAGTCTCATATTCTGTGAGAGTGAAAATTTCTCATGTGCAAAGTATTGTTATGTCAGGCAGGCTGGAACCGATTTTCCACCAAGAGCAACAATATTGTAGGTACTGAATACATCCCAAATTCTCTCGACATGAGTAAACCAAGAGTCCAACCCAGGCTCCACAAGCTCAGTATGCCAGGGCCTTTCCATGTCACCAGGCAGGTTCTTCTGATACCTCCTGTTCTACAGTCTCTCCACCATATCTGCCTAGAGATCCCCTTTCACTGAAGTCAGAATGTGACCTCCATTTAATCTACAAAGATGAGGGACTGATTGTTCTGTCTTAGGGTTTTTCTGTTACCCACTTTAATGGTCAGGCAGAGGTGACAGAAACAGCTACCATAGTGAATTGGCCAAGCATGGAGTATCCCCTCTCATCAGTGGGCAGGAATGTTGATCTCTCATTTCTAGATCCTCCCAGATAGAAGGTGACTACAGCTGGGGTTTTTTTTTCTTCAGTGTGTAGAGATACATTAAACTTTCCTAGGTGGGTTTAGTACAAAAAAAAAAAGTGAGTATCACACCTTCATCTGGCCTGGCCTTCAAGGAAGTGCAGTTCCAGTGGAATCATGCACTGCTCCTTGTGCACAGTGAGCATTCAGGCTGGTGACACCCTTTAGATGACACTTGGTGCCTCTGACCACTCAGATTTGCACAAGTCTTCCATTTTTACCGGGCTAGATGTTAACGAAAAAAAAAAAGGATAAATAATAAAATAAGAAAGGAAGGAGGGAGGGAGTGGAAGACAGAAGGAAGAAAGGAAGGAAAAGGAAGGGAGGGAGGGACAGAGGAAGGGAGAGCAAGAAGAATGCTCTCCATATCAGACTAGGCATAAGAGGGAATCATTCACACACCAACAGCACTGAGAAATAGCATTTAGTCAGATTAAATAAAAGAGCAATCTCTCTGGCCCAATAAACCTCTAGCTTAGAGAATTGATTATTTTATTTCTTTCTCCCTCTTGTTTTGAGAATTGGATAACTAATTTTGAAAAGTCATTTCAGATAGAGAGGATGGAAAGCTGGAGGGAAAAGCATCAGCTATCAGCCCTCAGCCTCAGGCCAGAGGAGTTGCTGCATACCTCTGAAGTGTTTACCCTGCTGTTTTCTAGATTTGCTCTGTGTGTCCTTGATGGCATTGGGTGTATGAACCTGCCTGTGTACAATTCAGAGTCTGCTTCTTACTTCAGAATAAACCATAGCTATTCCCTGTCATCATAAAAGTCAAGAAAAGACTGCAGAACTTTAGTGTGTAGGTAAGACTACAGAGAAGTCTCTGTAGACATGCGAGCTCACGGAAGCATGGGTGGATCAGTTGCACCGTGACACTCAAAGCTCTGCAAGTGCATGTTGCAGAAGTGTGCATTCTCTAGTCTGACCCATGGACTGGCTCTGTAAGATGCTCACACTGGGAAACATTAGCTGGCACATGTGTCAGAATGTCCTCTCTTCATATACTGTAAATGTAAGGTTAGTTCAAAATTAAGTGTCTTAACAGTATATTTATAATAGATAACATTTGCCCCAACTTTTACAGTTGCTTCATGGGAAAGGACTACAATATTATTGTCACAAGAGCTATTCTTTTTATGACCTTCTACAGCTCTGAAAACTTTCAGAACAACAGAAAAAAAAAACTGTTAAGCCAAAATTATTTTGTCAGGATTTGAAAGATGACAGTTTAGTGAGTGAAGGCATTTTGCCACCAAGACTGACAACCTGAGTTCATCCTCAGGACCACGTGATGGAAGGAGAGAACTGACACTTACACAATGTCCCGTGATTCTGGTTGCATGTCATAGCATGTGTGCATGAGCGCGCGCACACACACACACACATACACACACATACACACACACTCACACACACACACACAAAACCAATCAACAGATGAATAGTAAATAGCAAATAAATAAACAGATACATAAAAAATTTTAAAGGATTTTGTCTTTTATCAGTTAATATTTTTCTTCAGTTGTTATGTACCTCTCATAGTAAACAATTGTGTAGCAGTCTGATAGATGAACAGGGTTGTGATTTTTTTTAAATTATCCATTATAAAGGCTCAAAATTCATGACTATAGCTATAGGAGACTTTATGGGTTTTCTTAAGGAGTTAAATAAACTGTACAGAAATAGTGACAATTCTTTGCACATGTTATCTGTTACAAATATTTTTTGACCTACAAGTATTTAAGAAAGTATCTCAGTTGTATCAAGATGCATAACCTGACATCCATAAAAATTTTAATTTTAATTAAATGTTCATTCTATGATCCATAATAATGAATAAGTAGCATTAGTATGTTCAACATAGTTTATTTTCTCTAGTATGTCATACAAACACTGGGAATACTATCTTTGTTTGTCTTAGTAGAACCAATTTAAAACTTCTACTCCGTTGAATGAGTGGAACATCTCTGTAAAATGTTGTTGGGAGAACAGTGACTTAGAGAATGAGTAGGTGAATATTCAAAAATTGTTGGAGTTCAATGTTTTAGGGCTCAGGATAGGGAGGTAACTTGAAGAAATTAAGCACATGTATATTCTAGGTTGTTGGAATTATTCTACATGACAAGACACTGGTAGGTATATGATGCTGACCTTGTCAAAACCCATCAACATTTATAGCAAAAAGGATGAAATGATCTAGGCAATTGTTAAATTATGTAGGAGGCTCATTCAGCATTATGAGTTCTACCATGAGATGCAGGCAGTAGCAAAATAATCCAGTAATAGTTCAAGTGTTTAAAATACAGCCACAGAGGCCATGGTGGGTATGAGAATCAACCCTAATAGGCTGGGAGATGAGTGGAAACTATAGCCTATAGGTCAGAGCAAGATGCAGAAGGACTGTGCTCTCATTAATAGATTGTATCAATAAAGTTACTCGTTACTAATTTAGTTGTGTGTATATGTAAAAATGTACATAATATAAACAAATTGAACAGTCAGTAGACAAAGTGTAGGTGTTAAGAGCCAGGTCGTGTCTGTTGCAGTGAGCATGTATACACAAGCTAAGAGAAGGACTAGAATAAAACATACAGCAATAGATTCAGCTGGTAAGCACTGGGACAAATTCATTCTTAATTTAAGATCAACACAGTTGTTTGATGTCGAAATATTTAAAGATATGTTAATGTAAGCACATGCTTACATGTTTATATTTACTTCTTTCCTCTGTCAGCATAGAAGGCATGAAATAATGGCATCCTAGTTGAATGAATATAAATTTAGTCCCTAATAGGATTTTTCAATACATCAGACCTACTTAGAGGAATAAGTGAGTGTGGAGATGGAGGAAGGAAGATGAAAAATGGGCTGAGTTCAGTCTGTGGTAGTAAAAGATAGATAAATGCTTAACACACATATACACATGTGCATAAATATGTACACACATGTATGCACACACACAACATACATACACACAAAAATCCGCGTGAAGGTAACCTAATGGGCAAAGCAGAGTGATGAGGATCAAAGTAGTGATAAATATAAAGGAAACTCAGTGATAGATTTTAAGGATTCACTAAATAAATTAATGGTACTGAGAAAAGGGCAAATATCTCCTTAGTATTTATGAATGGCAGAGTCATGAGTAGTGGGACTTAATATTTTTCACTGAAAAAATAAAAGTGATTATTACTATGATTAGAACCTTCCTCCATATAAAAATAATGCCATAGTAGGCAGGTTACATTTTTACATTTTCAACACCAGGTCCTTGTTCTGTCCCACTCCATAATATGTATATGTATATATACATATACAATGTATGTATACATATTATATATTATAATTTTATTAGATTTGTTCTTTGACAATTTCACACACATGTATAAGCCTTCTTTTTCTTCATCCCTGCCCTGTCAGCATCCTTCTCCCCTGGGTTCACATCTTTTTTTGTTTTGTTTTATGCCCTGTTGAGTTCCACCAGGGATAGCTACATGGCCATGGATATGGACCAACCCAATGAATCCTGGTGAACACACTAGCCCACGCTTGTTCCTAGAAGCACAAACACAGTTGCTAAATGAATGCTTAGTTTCAATGCCACCCAGTACTGAGGGATACCAGAGAGTCCCATTTCAAGAGGTCAGGATTATCGTGATGAAGGCTTCCTCCCAGATCTCTTCTGTCTGTCTATAACAGTAGCTGTAAAAGTTGCCCTTATCTCTGAGTTAGCTTTAGAAAAAGAGGAGATCACCCAGCAGCAATGATGCTCCTGACTTAGATGTATGTTATAAATTCAGCTTCATTTTCATCTCATTTCTTGTGGAAAGTGTGTTGTGTATACATGGCCCTTTGAGAGGTGTGTGTATACTTCTTGTGCCAAGGACCGTTGGATGGCAGGCACGGGGCTGAATGAGGGTGGGATTTGCAGCTGGGCCATGTGCTCTGGATACTCACAAGGACTCACAGGGTGTACATCAGGTTTTTGTTTTTTTTTTTCTTTTCTTCATGTAAAAGAAAAGCAGCTTCTGTTTTATTCAGAGAGCCCATGTGGAGTCTGCACAACACATGGTTCAAACCTACTTCCTTTACGCTGAGCATGTGATGATGCAGCTGAGCAGCCTCACATTTACAGAGGATTCCATGCATGACAAAATGTACTTTAATCAGCTTCCATGGCCTCACCCTGTTTCCTACCCTGCCCATCTGTCCCTTGGAACACAGGATCAAGGATTCTGGGATGACAGTCATATTTGTAGGTTGAGAAAGTGAAGACTTGTAAGAGGTAAATGCCAGCCCAGAGTTAGATAAGTACTAGGTAGATAAACATCTGTATGACTCCACTGTACTGGTGGCTTTATTGTCAGGGACAGGGCTCTTGTTCCTAAGCATGGGACCTTATTCACCACATGCCATTACATGGAAGCCCGGTTCAAGCATGGTTGATAGGATCTTCAAGCTTTGAAGAGCTCCTTCTTCCATATCTCTCAATGCTCCCAACTCTCTGAAGGCACCATGTACACACTCCATGCCCTGTGTTCACCAGGATCTGTTTCTTCTTCACTGTAGTGGTGCCTCTGTGCTTCAAGCGTTCTACATGGTGCATGCAGCTTCTGTTTCAGGTCTTCTAAGGGTGTTGGGGTAGAGCAAGGTTTGATACACAGGAATGAAGTAAGAAAGCAGTTTCAGAGGGAGAAGGGTGGGAAATAGATGGAAAACAATGAATAGGGATGTGTACAGGTCACCTATCATGTGCCCAGCCTGGCCTTAGCCCTTTACAGCTATTCTATGGTAGTTCCTGAAATCAGTACTTTAGTTCCCATGAAGGAAACCACATTCAAGAGAGTTAAGTCACTTCCTCCAATTCATCAAACCAGTGAATGTCCGACTTGAGATTTGAACCCACATTAAGCATTTTCATTATTGGTGCTACCAATAAAGGATTCCAGGTAGATGAATAATTCTTTTGGGGCTCTAGATTCTTAAGGATCCACACTCCATTGTTCTCATCTGAGAAGAGCAGAATGAAAACTTTCCAGTGAGCATTCTCTATATGCAAAGAATAGTCGTGTCTATTTTCATTGGCCTTCTACCCATTTTTTTTTTAATCAAGAACAACGGAATATTTTCCACTTGAGTATAAATAGATGTCTCAATTGTAAAGGTGCCTAGAGCTCAGAGTTACTTAACTTCCAGTTTAGGTATCCACCCTGCATTGCACAATTATCAAATGGGATATGGTGCAATTTTTTTTTTAATAAAACAGACTAAGCAAAACAAGTATTGAGTAACTAGAATCACTCTTTATCCTTGTATGTGCCTAGCAACCTTGCAGATCTATTAGGGAAAAAAAGGGCTCTTGACAGTAGCTCAGAAAGATCCTCAAAGAGTGGGAATGCGTGAGGCTTTGCGATGTTGCAATGGCTTGGGCAGGCTGAGATGAACAGAGAATAGATTGCTAGAATTTCCACTGCATTTTCTGCTCTCTGTTTGGAGGCAGCAGCAGCTACTTGCTGCTGAGACAAGAGCCAAATAAATACCTCTGGCAATCCATCTATTATTCTTCAGGCAGCTGATCCTGCTAAAAAGGGTGTGGATTGCTTTACTACGAGGATGTTTCTGCTGAATAAAATAACACAACATTACGGGAAGTTGGGAAAAAATTAAGAATTTCTGTCACCCCATTTCTTCTCTCCAACAGGGTAATTTTGGCTGTTTTCTTCCAGCCTTTATTTTCAGTGATAAAAGTCGTTTAACCTGTAGGACAAAACACCACCATAGGCTGAGGGAGGTATCCTCTTTGATTAGAAACTTGATCTCTGAGTTACTTGCTGAGTTGTTGTCTAAGGGGTTGGGGAGAGGTCTCAGCAGTCCAGAGCTTGTGTTACTCTTCCATCTGACCCCTATAGGGCTGCTCACAACCTCCTGGAGTCCAGTTCCAGAGAATCTGATGCCATTTTTGGACCCTCACAGCACCTGAGTACACTGATACACACAAGTAAAACAGAAGCAAAAATTTTAAAATTATTTATATAAAAAATCTTTCTAGATCAATCAACAGACTCCCTACTACTTTACAATGAAGTGTGTAACTTAAGACAGTTTCTGGACCTGTCTAAACTCTCTCGCACGCAGGTCCCACGCTTGGGACTGAACTCTAGTCTCTATGACATGGAATCCACTAGGTTTTTCTGTTATTGTTAGTCCACTATAGTCTGCATTTACCACCACATTGAAGCATCTTGTTTGATTGTGCTCATTTAAATTAATATTTTATATAAGTAATTTAACCATCAGACATGTTGCCATGTGCTCTGAAACACTAAAATTGGCAGCACATGTAAATTTCAGCTTGCAAAAAAAATTCAAGGCTGTGGCTGTTTTCTGTAATCATTCTACATTTTGCTTGATATGAAATCTAATTCTGGTCAGGGAGGACTTGATATCTTTGTGCCCTGGAAAATTCCAGAAGGTTGTTTACGTTTCACATTCTTAACTAGTATCCATTATCTTAGGGGATTGGAGAGAACCCGTGCAGGCCTCCAATGTTTAATTCTCCACCCTCTTAAACATCCCCTGGTGTGCCCTGCTACCCTCTCAGGTCCTACTTATCTCTTCTGAGAGGTTACTCTGTACTTTTGTGAAAAGCCTCCTCAGGTCTGGCTTGACTCGGCAGCCATAGTTCTCCTCAGAACAAGAAAATGGGAGCACAACCAGATGATTTGGTTATCAGGGTCATTGCAGCTGGGCTTTTCAGGACCAAGCTTTCCTGTCAGGTGGGCACACCTGCTGCATTCTCAAGTAAGGTTTTCAGTGGACCAGAGACCATGGAGGTGGTGGCAGTTACTGTGGTATGGTTCTGAATGGTAGCAGCTAGCATGATTACATGAGGACCTCACGAGTATAGCCATGGTCTCAGTGACCAGTGAGTGGATGCATGTGTGCCCATCATGGTTCTTCAGAACAGAGCAAGCATGTATGTCTATAATGTATGACCGATTACTTCATGGAATCGGTCACAGTGATTGTAGAGGCTTGGTGAGTCCCACGCAGGTGGGGAGGTCAGTATGCAAAAAGCCAAGGTCATCTGCAGCTAAAGCCTGAAGCAATCTGTTGATAAATCCTTTTGCTGGGAAGAGGGAGGTCAAGACTTTTTTCCTACTCCATCTGAAATCACTCACATAGAGAAGGCCACTAGCTCTAGTCAAAGCTCGGTGATTTAATACAAATCCTACCCTAAACCATGTCACACAACCATTCTGAGTAATTGTCAGTAGCATATCTGAATGCCATGACCCAGACAGGCTGACACAAAATTGATCATCACGACATTCTTGCTCAAGCAGGCACTGGAAACAAGTAGCAGAGCCTGGCTACTTCTCCAGTGCTTCACCATGGAGTATTTTCACCCAGTTTCTAAACCTCCAGGTACTCTGAGAAAGTGCAATGTCTAAACGATCAAGGGAAAGGTAAAAAAAAAAAAAAAAAAAAAAGAACGACTTCTTTTGCAACACAATGATTAATTTGTTTGAGAAACATTAACTGCCAGGCATTCATCTCCATGGATTCACAAGGTGACTCAACTTCTTTTACTGTCTCAGATAACTGACTTTAGTATCACAGTAGAAGACAAGCTAGTTCTATAAAGCTTATAATGTTGCTGCTTTAAGCTGTTAGAATAGCAAAAGGTGTTAAGAGATGTTCATTCGGGTGTTCAATCGAATTGACGTTGTTCATTTTCACCTGGGTGTTAGGCTGCTGCTTCACCAAGAAGGATTATAGGAAGCAACCACAAGAACTGTGCCCTGGTGTCAATAGATGACAACCTTGTGTCAGCTGGGATGCCAATTGACAATGGCATCTAAATCATGTCATTACTGCCCTTATGAAGACCTTGACTGAATGGTATCGATTCAGAAAACAAAATAGTCGTATTTTTGCTCAGTCAATGGTTTCCTTTTTGCCTTAATGATACAGTTAATTTTGAAATATAAATGTACACACATATATATATTAGACATACATAACATCTATATTAAATTTGTATGTTTTTTTCTTTCTTTTGATATATAGGAAGAAGGAAAACCAAGACAAGGACATTCTCAAGTAACCTTACCGGACTGGGTACTTTCATGTATAATTACTATACTCTACAATGTGTGTCTTTCTCTCACAAACGTGTCCCTCTTTCTTGTTTTACGTTTTTCATTTGATTGTTTTTTAAAGATACTTAATTGTATTTAATTATTTGTTTCACAGATATCTTAGACACATTTGGAAAATACGTAAGTTACATCTAGAGATGGATTGACTTTTGGATAGATGGATAGAGATGGATGGATATAGCTGTCTGGATGGATTAAGATTGGATGAATGAGTAGATTGAAGAATGGATAGATAAATACAGTTGAATGGATGGATGTAGTTAGAGAGGTGGATGAAGATTAGATGAATGAGTTGTTGGACGGATGGATGGACAGATGGTCGGACGGACAGATGGACGGACAAATGGATGGATGGATGGATGGATGGATGGATGGATGGATGGAATATTAGATACTCGTTTGACAAAGTTATGCAAATTATCTTTGAAATGATGACCTTCACAAGGTTATTCTAAGAGGAGGAGTGACTGTCAGCTATAAGGTAGAACAGAGGAAAGGAGTGGGGATGAGGGGAATCTCAATTGAACTAATCTTTGGTGGACAGAGCTAATTAAATAAGTGACTTAGCACTCACATCATCTGGTTAATGCACCTCCAAATGGGCCCCAGATACTTTGGTCATTATGCTGATGGAAAGCTTTTGGGGAGAGAAAACACATCTCCCTGTGATCACCCTGTAATTATCCATTTCTTGCTTAGCTCTTGCTGGTTTTGATAAGATCCATTAGGATAATAATTACAGGCTCTGCTAATGTACGATGACTCTATAGACATACACTTCTTTCAGTCACTGTGTGAGACTGAAATATGTTAACCTCTTAAATGTCTTCAATCATAGGCTGTGTCAGACCTATATTAACAGCCTGGCTCCACGGCCCAGACTCCCGCTAGCTGTACACATGTGTGGAAACAAAGCCTTTTCATTTTGCTCATGGCTATTTCCCTTTTTAGGAACATGAAATGAAATACTGTGTTTATCCTGTAGGTCCCAAAAATGTACGTCAGCTGCAATGCCTAAAATAGACATGGTTTGTTGCCCTAAATATTTGATTCTTGAGTCAAGTTATTATAATTGCTAGACATCTTTCTTTAAATAGAAGGGGAAGCATAACAGCACATTTGAAATAACTGCCATATGAAGATGTAGCATGGTTCCTTTTTAAAAAATACAATATCCCCAGACTTAATGGATGCACTAAATTCTGATGAGCTTTTTAACTCATCTGAAGTTTTGTAGCTTTAAGGAGGCAGGATTAACTGGTCTCAAGGTTAGGAGAGGGTTTGTAGCCGTTAAAGGGATTTCGGTTACAAAAAGACATAAACTTCACACACCCTTTTGTAAAACCATTGTTGATCAGCCAAGGCTGAGCCCTAAGGCTGCTGTTTCTGTTAGCCTGATAAGTGTATTCAGATTAAAGAATGAAGGCAAATACACTTACCACAGACAAAGCTTTGCACAGGGCAACCTAACTGCCTTTGAATTTCTTGATAACTTATCTTCCACACGCAGAGCAGAACTGAAGCTGCCAGGCCACCTTGACATCTAAAGAGATGGCCTTCAAACAGAGATATCTTCAAGGAGTCCTGCTTGGGATGTTATCAAGTTAGAGAAGAAAATAGGGACTAGGAGTTTCTGGGTGTTCCTGGAATATACATTGTGGTCTAATTCTTGTGATGTTGGTGGTGGTGGTGGTGGTGGTGGTGGTCTCTCTCTCTCTCTCTCTTTCTCTCTCTCTCTCTCTCTCTCTGTGTGTGTGTGTGTGTGTGTGTGTGTGTGTGTGTGTGTGTGTGTGTGGGAGAGAGAGAGACAGAGAGAGAGACTGACAGAGACAGACAGACAGACAGACAGACAGACAGACAGACAGAGACAGAGACAGAGAAACAAGAAGAGAGAAAAGGAGAGACTTCATCAGGACCAACTTGATGAAGACAGATGACTTCTTTTAACTTAGTTCTACAGCAACTTGGTAACTTTTAGCCCACATTTACACTCTATTTTCTGCTTACCCATAGCCACGCAGGTTGCAGGAAACAGAGAGTAAATTAAGATGAGTATTGTACCCCAAACGTTGTCCATGGGGAAGAAAGCCAGTAATACGTAACAAAGAGGTATAAAGAAGATTGTAAGCTCACAAGACACATCCTCATAATGAGGAAATAGGAAGCTACTCCACACTCAGACAAAAGGGGGTGGGGGGACAAAAAAAAGCTTCATACTTCCCAGGCTGGTTTCTGTTTGGCTCTTTGGATCTGGGCTGTCTCTTTCTATGCAGTAAAACAAATGCAGAAATGCAAGCTCAGCACATTGCTTATTCCTGGCTCATCAACAATCGTGTGTGTGTGTGTGTGTGTGTGTGTGTGTGTGTGTGTGTGTGTGTGTGTGAATTCATATCCTATTTATTTCTCCATAGAGTTGACTCCTTTTTCACTGACGTCTCTTTCTCACCATAGCTTGGGCCCTTCTTCTCTGCTTTCACCGTGAGCAGCAATCCTATTCTGGTAATGATGGCCACACTGTGTCAAACACACAATATATTTGTTGCTCTGTAGACATTTCTCTTAGTTTTGACAAGCAGCGTTGCCTTCCACATTCTACCATATTTACTAGATTTCTTTCCCATGGACCACATTGCCAACATTCACTCATTATCCCCATGTCCACTACTTCTATGCAGGCCCTAATTTGCCTATTTAGTTGATATGCAAGATTATCTCTGATCTCTGCTTACATTCTCTGATCTCTGCTTACGGTTAAATCAGCTCAGTCCTCTTTATCTAAAATCAAAGCATTCAGTATTTCTAACCTGAGCCTGGTAGATGTAAAACAGCTTTTCTTCTAGAAATGAATGGTGTATTTGGAGTGAGGAGGAGAATTTACAACCTATTGATAAATCACGCTGAATAAAACAGACAGGATCAAGATCAGTGATTCCAACTCACAGGAGAAGGCAATTGGAACATTTCCCAAGTGCAGCCTGACTGTCATGCAAGCACAGGAGGGGAAAGTGGAGGTTGAGACTCAGAGAATGCATGCATTATTCAGCTAGTGTAGAGACTTTTCACTTACAACCAGAGAGACAGGAAGCCCATCACGGTCAGAGCAACCTCAAAAAGCAAGGGCTAGTTCTTACTATGTGCCAGGCATTGGAGGCAAAAGGAACCAGGCACAGAAGGGTGTGCTCAGGGCACGAAAGACAACAGCCATTTTCCTAGAAATTCACAACAGGAGATGCTTCGTGGAATGACATCCTAAATGCTGAACAGAAGTGTTCTCCTTCTGAATGGTTCTATAAATATTTATTAATTTCCCTGTGCCAGGTGATAATCTAACCCTAAGGCTCTCAGTCAGCCCAACAATATCTCTACTCTTCTCAGTAGAGTGATTTTGTAGGCATGAAAACATGATGCAGCATTTAAATGTGTAAGACCAAACACACAAAGGAAGCCTATATAGTTTTGAAATGTTATATTAACATCATATGCTATTTTAATATATGTATAATATGCATACTATAGATAAATTGTATATACATTATAATATACATTAATATAAG
>JANHMN010000010.1:42703784-42721364 GCA_030674055.1 Rhabdomys pumilio | reverse complement strand
ATCAAAATCTGCCAAGAGTCACCAGAGTGAGTACCCTGAAACAAACGTGCCTTTGATATCCAGGCATACGAGCAGCTGGCAGCTTCCCTCAGGTAAGGCCTGGACCAGACAGTGTGGCTTAGCATGGGGACAGTCTAAAATCAGGCGACCTGTTTTTTGCTTTCCCCAAGCCACTTGGAGCGTGAAACTTGCTGTCGGGGTCTCCTGGATCGTCACTTTTAGAGACACTGAAGGAGAATGAATAGCAGTCAGAGAGAGCTGTGCAAATTCTAATGAGATGTATGCAAAGGAACAGGAACGTGGAGAGTCAGGGGTGCTGACTGCAGGGTTCAATGGCTCCAAAAAAATAAAAAAAATAAAAAAAACAAAAAAACAAAAAAACAAAAAAACAAAAACAAAACAAAAACAAAAACAAAAAAAGCCTCTAGAAATGCCCATACATCTCTATCACACCCTCAAACACTAGCTTTGGTAGGTTCTATTTTGAGGAGAAAATATCTAGAAGGATAAAAAGAGTCAAGTGCTCATTGGTGGATGCCCTAAGGGGTAGGAGCCACTGTAAGGGTCAGTGAGTTGATGATAATTTTTAGATGAATGAAATCGCAGCAACAAAGAGCAGCAAGGACCCTATTCCTCTTCCCCAAGTCCCAAATAACCTATGCATAAGGACAGAGTGGGTCCTATTTATTTTTAAAACACTGAAGTGCTCACCCAAGTTATGGTCCTCAAGTAGCAGGCTAGAGCAAGGACCTACTCAGCTGGCCCTCTCTCTTCCTACTCACAGAGTCACTTGCCCCCTTATTACACTGTGCAGAGGGCATGTGCCAGTTGTACCATGATGACGAGAAGTCTAGGGTGGAGAGCAAGGTCAATGACAATGGAAGTCCCTGTTGATGGGTAGCTGAAGACATGGAGGTTAGAGACAGAAACTCGTTAGTATAACACCTGACTCATGGTAAGTGCTAATGCACTGTGCTCTGGGTTATATTTATGCCTGCATCCCTTAATAAGCAGGCTAATGACCAGGCTGTCCCTGAGGTCTCTTTCAGCTCTAACAGGCTGTGCTCAACATCAGGACACTTTGCTTGCAGCATTTAAAAGTCGATTTCTAGAATGTGTGTGGATGCCCTATGGAACCCAACATCTGGGCAGGGGAAGATAGAAATGGCATTTTCCTCTCTGCATTATAGATGACATGATTGATGAGTCCCCCCCAGTTCTTATCCTCCAAGCCTTGGACTGGAGCTGTTGCTTTAAACTGGGAAGACATCACACTGAATTAGTAGTAAATGTAATTAAGAACCCTGACAGTCAGCTTCCTGAAAGCCTTCCTACTGGAACACAGCTGGGCAAGAGTTCCTGCTCTGCCCCTGAATTAAGGCTTCTCCAAAGCTTGCCTGCTTGTGTTTATATGAAACACAGCTCATTTTAATACCAACCCTGGTTATATGCTGGCATAAAATCTATGCAAAGATCCATACACGATATTGTATGTTTTCTTCAAAAATAACGACACACGTTTCATCTACTGAGTACCTGGGTATGCCATAATCTTTGATAAATATATTTCATGCCAAACGTCTTGCTTTCTCCTGAGCCTCTGCAGGTAATATAATTTAGAGTAGTTTGTGGAGTTTGAACTCATAACTTAGTTGATTCTGTCCTCAAAGCCAACAGGTTTCCTACAACCTACACCACTCCTCAAATACACTAAAGTCATGAATATGTAATCACATGATGTCCCCATTTGTGACCTGCGCAATCGTCTCGCCGGCAAGAACGCACCCAGGCACACAGGATTCTTCTGCAGCACGTGTTTATTCCCAAGCGTGGAGGAGGAGAGACCAGATCTAACATGGCGCTGCTTTATATACACCCTAGGCTTAGGTGGACATATCTGATTGGCTGCTTGCTCAAATTCCCATGTGACGTCCTGGGTTGGGCGGTGATAGGCGGTCCTTTGCCACTGCACATGCGCAATTTTACTTGTTACCCACGAGTGTCAGGTGCCAGTGTCATCGGCTCTCCACACCCATTGCAAATCTAAGACTGATTTCATGAATGAATTGAGCCACGGTATCTGATCCAGTTAGATATTCTCCCATGAAACACAGCCTCAAAAATGTCCTCAGTGAGCTCCTGTATTTGAACACTTGGGACCTAGTTGGTAGTTCTGTTTGGGGAAGTTATTGAACTTTTAGGATGTGAAGTCTCACTGGAGAAAGTGTGTCATTGAAAGTGGGCTTTGAGAGTTTATGGCCTTGCCTCCCTTCCAACTCTCTCCCTGCTGTGTTCATGGTGCACATGGCATGCTCAGCTTCCCGCTCCTGCCGCAGTGCTTGCTGCCTGCTGCCATGCCTTCTCATCATAACGGACTTTTCTCTCTTCAGAAGAGTTCACAAAAATAAAGGCTTTCATCTCTAAGTTGCTGTTGCTCGTGGTATTTTATTACAAAAACAGACTAAGACAAAATATTTTGTATATTTTATAAAATATTTTATTTGGTGTTCACACATGTATATTTTCAGCAGGGCCACCACCAATTCCCTCCCTTTTATTCCTCTGCCTTTTCCCTCCTAACCTTATGTGCAATTTCTCTTTTGACAATTAAACTTTAATACTCCCCGAGTTTGTTTAGTGCTGCCTATATGTGCATGAGTGTGGGAGCATCTACTAGAGCCTAGGGCGCAAATTCACCTCCCTAGTCCTTAGTTCCTGGTGGAAGCAAAGAGCAGTGTTACTTTACCCGGTCACTCAGAAGGGCATTTGACAGAGGACAGATGACATCATGGGGATAATGAGGGCTTTGGAGTCAACTAGTTCTACTTCATTTTTCAACAAATATTTATTTAGCATGTGCTCTATGCCAGACACAGCTCCAGTGCCAGAGGCAGTCTCCCTGCCCAGCTCCTACTTTAGGGGCAGGGTGCCCAGTACCAGTTAGTCTCAAGCAAATCATGTAAGCGTCCCAAGTTTGTTTTTGTTTTTCCATTTGTAAAATGGCATTTTAATAAGATTTGTTGCTAGAATTAGATCTGGCTGTGCCTAAAGTTTCTACCATACAGTAATAACTTAATAAAGTCTATGTAAGTCAACACCATATAACATGACTGAGCGTATTTACAATTATGTTATTCTGGATGAATATATGAATTATTTTTTAATTATCTCTGCACGGTTTTAAAGCTACAGATATAAAAACATTATACTTTAGAATTATTGATTTTTTTATTTTTGGAATTTTACTTTCTTTTAGAACTTGTTTGTAAGTGTAGGCATGTGTATGTGTGGATATGTGCGGATAGTATATAAGCTCTGTATGTATGTAGTATATATGTGTGGTTTATACATGTGTGTATGTGTGGTATATATGCTCTGTACATGTATAGAATACATGTGTGGTATATGTTTATATGTTTGTGCATGTATATAAACTGTGTGCACATGTGTGAATGAAAGTGTAAGTGCCAAATGCAGAAGAGAATGTCTGGTGTCCTGATTTATCACTCTTTGCCTTTTTCCCTTGAGAGAACCTGAGACTAAGCTAGCAGGCATCAAGCCTCTGGGATTCTCCTGTCTGGTTTCCTCAGTATTCTGTCACCTTCCACAGCAGCATACCCAGCCTGGGTCTAATATCATCCAGTTATTTCTACATTGGCATAGAAGCAAAGTTGAAGAGATAGGGACTAGACTATCGGTCCTACCGCCATGTGCTGTTATGCATGGTTATTTATTTTCTTTTTAAGTGGGGAGATGTAACACTGGTCTAGGTGAGATGTAAACTGAGTATGTTAGACTCAATGGCTCACAATTACAACTGTTGTCAGTGAGAAATAGCAGTGACTACGGTAAGGATACACACTCTGAGGGACACAGAGATACTGGAAGAGGGAGGAGGGACCAACGATTACCCCAGGTATCAATAAAAGGGACTATATACATGGACTTGAATCTCCAAAGGATAAGAATAAAGCAGAGCTAGGAGACAGAACCAGAGAGAACCAGAGAACCACAAGCTGCAACTGCAAGTTCCCTGCAGCTAATGCATCTGACGCACTTCTGACGGGATCCCCACCGAGGCTTGTTTTCTTCATTTTTACCCATGTCAGAAGACACTCAGCGTTCCTATTTGTATCATATTACAGACTTCTGAGTCACAGACATCCCTTTTGACACAGACATTCACTTTACAAGGACTCCTATAAAAAGAGGAACCTAAAATTCGACTGTTAAAGGGATTTTTGCAGTATCTTTTGGTATTTGTGATTTTTTTAAAAAAAAAATAATAGCTGTTTAAAAACAGCAGAAAAGATCAGGAATAGACAGATATCAAATAGTTCTCTCATATATGAAATATAATTTTAAAATTTCATATTTGTATATGTGTATATTCGTGTGTGTATATAAATGTGTTTACATGTGTGTTCATGTGTATTTACTTGTGTATGAGTGTTTACTTGTTTGTATGTATGTGTGTTCACATGTGTGTGTAATGAATGTGTTTACATGTATGTGTTTATATTTGTGTGATTATGATTATATGTGTGTTTATGTGTATATGTGAGTTTATTTACATTTGTGTGCCTGTATGCTTATGTGTGTGTCTGTGTGTTTACATGTCTGTGTATGTGAGTATGTTTACATGTATGTGTTAATATTTGTGTATATGAGCATTTATATGTATGTGTTTATATATGTGTACATGTTTACATGTGTGTATGTGAGTGTGTTTACATGTGTGTTCTTGTATGTTTAAATTTATGTGAGTATGTTTGTATGTGTCTATTCATTTACATGAGCATTTTTATGTGTGTGTTTATGTGTGTGCATGCATGTGTGTTTACATTTGTGTGTATGTGAGTATGTGTATATGTATATGTTTGTGGGCAAAGACACATCCTGAAGGGGAAGTATGAAAGGAAGTGAGAACTGGAGAGAATAGATGAAATGAGAGAGCAGAGAGGGACCTTCCTTGATTAGGAAAGGGAAGCAAAAGGGGAGCGGGGAAACATGGCAGGAGGGGAGAAGGAAAGAGTGATGTGCATGAAGATGCCACCATGAAATCAATTCCTTTGTATGCAAACCCAAAACCTAATAAAAATAGAAAAGCAATGTTATGCTTTGCTTCCTGTAGCTAGAACCATGACTCATCCTGAGTTAGTATTTACGTGCTAGCGAGGTGGAGGTCAAGATCTAGCAACTTATTGACTTACTTTAACATCATGTTAAGACAGTTTGATTTGAGGGGGATCCTCGCTAGAAAAATATTCAATTTGGTCATAGTTAATCCACCAGAGAATTTGGTGAATCTACTACAAGTCAGTCTTTTCCAAAGACTGTTTAATGACAGGGAGTATTGTTTAAACTAATAAGTAACTTAAAAGAAACTAAAAATTATACACAGAATGCTTCCCATTGTGTTTATAAATATGAACACACCAATACTATTAGGAGAAAAAATCACTGAAACATGAATAGTGGTTGTCTCTGAATGATAGATTATTTTTCCCTCCCCCGTTTGCCTGCTTTTCAAAGTTTCCATCAGAAATGTTTATTGCTACTATGGTTCAATTGGAGTTAACGTTTTAAGTAAAATTTCTTGAGCTAAAGTTTTCTATGATTACAAACTAGAATCCTGAGGCATTGAGATGTCATATCATTTTCTGTTTGGCAGTTTCTCCAAATGAACTTCTTTGAGAAGACAAGAGGAGAGAAAGGCTCTGTTCAAAACCACATGTTAAATGTGGACCAATGATGAGACTCAGACTGGACTTGGGTCTCTTGAATTGAACCCCAGGACTCTTCCCATTCTTGTCTTTTTCACCTCTTAACATCAAGAACCTCTCTGATTTGAGTGGGAATGTCAGCAAAACTGGCAGGCAGGAGCTATTGAGAGGAAGAGCTGAGGGGAGGTTCAAACCTTCAGAGCAAGACTCTACTTAGTGCCCCATGGGGCTTCACTATGTGGATTGGGTAAATAACACCTAGGTCTCTCACCACATGAAGCAATTTCTTAATATCCCATAGTTAACTCCACATAGTATAAAATTGGGTTCTCTCTTTCTCTCTCTTTCTCTCTCTCTCCTTCTCCCTATCTCCCTCCTTCCCTCTCGCTGACCACTAAGATCAGTCACAGATCCTGATTTCTCAGTTCTCCTTGAACATCTGTGTTACTCAGGAAGTCTTGGTCTGTGCCTTTAAATCCTGATGTTTGGGGAAATTTCTGGAATCGTTGTTGTAAAACTAGTGAATCTGGAGAAGAGCCAACACAGGCTTCATAACCACATCATCATTCTGATCCAATTACTTTGCGGTTACTCATCACTGACAGCTTGCTTTCTCACACGCTTCCTTCTTCTATTTCTTCTTGTCTTCAACACTCTCTTGTTTCCTTGCCTTCCTCCTTTCTTCCCTTTCCCCAAATGACTTAGCATACTCCTGATTGATTTATTGATTACTACACCAATAGCCCAAAGCATCGGCGGAGTTGATCAAACCACAATCTTCACTTTTTATTCAATATCAACTAAAGCCTCAACTGTGGCAAAATTAACTCATCACACATTTAATCAACTCACGGGCACCCATGTGCTCTGTATCTCTCGAGTGTCTTAAGATTCGTTAGAAGTTTTAAAAAATCTTGTAAGCTGAAGAAAGTACTATTTTTCCCATGATCTATTATAACAATCACTACACAGCTTCTGTAGCAATAGGTATGAAAGCTGCTATTAACTTCCAGCTTGATTAGATTGAGAAAAATGCTGTACAGTTTATATAGTGCACCTCTGGGTGTGTCTATATGGTATTTTCCAGAGATAATTAGATCCCGAGGGCTTTAACACAATGACTATATTAATTCCTTACTGCATCTATATGAAGGCACTACTGGGATATGGGTAAAGGTAAGTGGAGAGTTAGGTCGAGTAGGACTTTGGGAGTTCTCCCTTTCCTTGGTCATTCCCAGTATTTTCTTTTGCTCTTCCTTCCTATCCACCATAGTGTGAGCCCCTGTTCTCTGCCACAACCTCTCAACTCTCACCTCTGAAACCATGAGCAAAACAAACTAATCTTTTCTTTCTTAAAATTTCCTCCAGCTATTTTTTCATATTGATGAGAAGAAAAACTAATACAATAGATAATATGTGCCTGCCATCTTGGAGAAGTCTAATAATTCTAGCATCTGTTCTTTTCTTTCGGCATCCTAGATGCCAAATATGAGATTTGGCTTTTGAGAGGACCTCATGGTTTGGCAAAAGAAACAAGAGTTTCACATAAAAATCAAACAAGATTCTTACTATACCTCTATCCAAGTTACCTTTAAGTGTCAGATTAACACAACCTAGAATTATCTGGGAAGAGAATCTCAATGAAACTGACGGGATTAATCGTATTGAACAATGGTCATGTTTATGGAGGACTGTCATGGGCAGTGCCATTCCCTGGGCAGAGGTTGTCCTGAACTGTGTAAGAAAGCTAGCTCTGCATAATTCTGCCCACCAACTAGCAAGCAAAGTTCTCCATGGCTTCCACCATTTTTCTTTGGCTGTGATTAAGTTCATTGGTCAGAGATAATTCTGTGTAAAATAACAAAAAAGCAAGCTGGCTTGCCTTGAAGTTCCTGCCTTGACTTTTCTCAATGATAGAGCATGATCAGAAATTGTAAGCTGAATAAACCTTCTTCTCCCTTCTGTTGCTTTCTTGTTAGGGTGTTTTTAATCTAACAAAAACTTCAAGGTACAGTAAAGCACAGAACTTTGCATAGATTCTTCATGTTCACACAGATGGTCTTGTTTTGTCTGTTTTCCTGGAACTGCAAGTCCTTGAGGAGATGAGCACTTAGCACGCCCCCACTCTTTATGTGGTATGATCAATAATTTCAGAATAAGCTGATCGAAAACTGGGCCTGAACCTAATGTCTACCGTTTTCTTGCTTTTATCCATTTTAGAAATCTATTTTAATGTTCCTGCAAAATTCTGAGAGTTTCATAATGCAGGTATTGAAGCGGGCACTCTGAGTATAAGGAAGCAAACATAAAGAGGTCTGTGATATGGCTCAGGCCACAAGCAAAGTTAAAACTGAGTGCTGTCATGGACATGAGCTATTTCAGGCTAAATTAGATATGGCTTTGTTCCGAGGTTCAGTGTTACGGCTTGGAATCCTCACAGGTTTAGGTGCTGATGCTTGCTCCCAGCTGACAATACCAGTAAGAGATGACTGGGTCCTGAAGGCTCTGTTAGTATGCTAACCTGTTGATAAGCTCCTAGTAGACAAAAGTTGGGTCTCCAGGAGGAAATGGATCCCTGAAGGGAGGGATTTATAGGTGATAAACTTATCCCTGCACCTTCCTTCCTGAGTCAATTTCAATATTTGTTCTTCTTTCCATCCTCCTTCCTCCCTACTCCCATCCCCAACTTCACTTCCTGATTACTGTGAAGTGAGCAATTTGTTCCTCGTCCTTTCCAACAGGATGTTCTGCCTCACCATCACCAGAAACGATGGCACTGCTTCAACTGCCTCAAAAAAACAAGACAAAATAAACCTTTCTTCTTTTGAACTGCTTCTCTTGGGTATGTGTTACAGCCATTAACAAGTCCTAGTAACAAAGCAGCCCTGGCTCAGTAGATGAGATTCCTTAGTCCACTCATTCCCCAAATCAGCAAGCTATAAGGGTAAGGAGAAGGGTTGTGTCCTATCTGTTCTCTGGTGTGGTGCTTGTCTCCCTCCAGTTGGGCATTAGAATATGACTTCCTGGAACAATCTAGAAAAGGCCAAAGATAAATGATGGAACTGATTTTATCCATGTACTTGTAAAGGGGTATGATGGGTAGGAAAAGGAGTTTCAGAAGGTGAAGCCAATGAATACAAAGAAAAAGACTGTGATGATTTGAAAGAAAATGGCTCCTGTAGGCTCAGAGAGCGGCACTATTAGGAGATGTGGCCTTGTTGGAGTGGGCGTGGCCTTGTTGGAGTAGGCGTGGCCTTGTTGGAGAAAGTGTACCAATGAGGGCTGGCTTTGAGATCTCAGAGTCTCAAGCAAGATTCAGTATAGCACTCTTCTCCTGCTAGCGTCCAATCTGGATGTAGAACTCTCAGCTACCCCTCCAGCTCCATGCCAAGCTTCCCACCATGACAATGGACTAAATCTCTGAACTGTAAGCCAGCCCCAGTTCAATGTTTCCTTTCTAAGAGTTGCCATGTTGGTCATGGTATCTCTTCATAGCAAATAAACCTAAGACAATGGATGTTGAGATTCTGTGTCCTTGATCATGGGGATGGTAAGAGGAGAAGTCGTCGGAGATGACTGCACTGTGCTCCTGGCTGGCCAGGACAGAGTAAAATATGGCTGTATGGGAGAGCTAGTAGCACTTTCTCATGAGGATGGATGAGAATGAGTGCCAGAGCTGACCTACTGCCGTGCACCTAGGTGAAAGGAGGATCGCAGCTGTTCATGTACATCTTTTAAATGTTCACGTGAACTTGCAAATTAACAGTAAATGAGTGTCAAGGTGTGAAAATTATGTAAAGCCTTCTGCCCTGGAGAGATGGCTCAACCAGTGACTGCTGTGCATGAAGATCTGAGTTTGATCCTCCAGAACTCAAATAAAAAGGCCAGGAGCTACGGCTCACACCTGCAAGACAGGAGAATCCCGAGGGCTCATTGACAGCCATCCTTGCCTAATTAATGATCCTTGGGTCAGCACGAGACCCTCTCTAAGAATGTAAGGTGAAGAGCAATAGAAGAATATTCTCACCATCAACCTTTAGACTACACACAACACACACACACACACACACACACACACACACACACACACGTGCATCTATATACAAGCACACACTCACTAACACACACATTATTTCAGTGGCTAATACTTAGATACGAACATTTTCAGCAGACCCACTCATGCCACATCCCAGACACCACAATCTTCCAAGTATGATACTCTCATGAATTCTTGGATTATTGGCTTAACAAAACAAGAGAGCAAAGGGATAAATGCTGGTGCCATTCTTCCTGGATAAGGAAGCCATGATTGTTAGACTAAAAGGGTTATTTCTGGGCAGAAAGCAGAACTGGGTTTGAGGTCCACATATACCACTCATGACTTGTTTGAGGGATGTGCTTTTCCTCTCCAAACTCTGGTTTCCTCATTAGTGAAGTGGGGCTGCAATGCTGAGTTGTTGAATTACTAGTTCTGTGGTCAGGGCTGAATGGTACAATACCTAAGTATATATACATTCCAGGCTGGGTGCTCATTATGTATTGGCTGAGTGGAGATACATGAAATAAAAATAAGAATGCATAGAAAGTTAGATCCAGCTTCACCAAGGCCATAAAAGTTGGCTGTGGCAGGATTTTGGTAGAACAGCAGGGTTGAGGGGAACAGAGAGGCATGTGCCTTCTCTTGTTGAGACACCTCTGCCACAGTGCCTTCCTTTCCTCATTCTCAGTTGCCTCCTTATGTAATTGGTAAATTCTATAACACATTTTAGGACTACCAATGTGTCTCAGAAACATTATAGAGCTCGTTAGTCAGCTTGGAAAAGCAGAATAAAAATAAGCAGTGATTTTGATGCCCAGTGGTTGATATATATATCAAAACCATCTCCTTTCAGAGCCATATTTTGTGGATTACAAGGCTAATAATGTAAGGTCCCGGTCGACCTGTAAAGGTGCTCACATGGAACAGATGCATCCTCTTCGTGATGTGGCACCCTGACATCAAATGTGGGGTTAGTGACATAAGACAGATGTGAGGAGGCAGCTCAGTCTCCAGGACATGATGTGTGTCCTGACATAAGAGGTCAAATTGAGTCATGAGATGTCACAGTTGAAGGAGAATGTTCTGTTCAGCTATGATCTTGCATACCCAAGGCTCTGATGGGAAATAGTGCCAGATACCTAGAAGCCACAGGAATGGCACTGACCTTCAAATGCTTGACTTAAATGATTTTCTTTAGAGTCACCTTGAAACAAAGCCATCTGCTGAATATGTGTATTGACCATGTAAAATTGGGATGTTGAATGGACACCTGACTTCCAGGTTTACCTCAGATTTATTGTGATAGCTAAAACATGGAACAAATAAGTGCCTATCAACAATGAAAGAACAAAGAAAACAGGGAATAGGAAAACAATGGGAAACAACTCAGCATTAGAAGGAGGAGATATTCCTATTGGCATTTGATGTCTTCTGGGAGAGGAAGAGTTTTCTTTGTGCACCCATGCTCTACCAGATGCTCTTATACCCATGTGCACAGGGCAGTTCCTCTGTATATCTTTGGCTGTTCTAGAACTTGCTCTATAGACCAGGCTAACCTTGAATTTACAGAAATCCACCTGCCTCTGCTTCCTGAGTGCTAGGATTAAAGGTGTGTGCCACCACCTGCCAGTGGGAGATTTTTTTTAAGGACATAAACTTGGGAAAGGGACATGGTACAAATGGTCTGAGAGGAATTGGAGAAAGGATTTTAGAGTGGAAATGTCCGTATCTCATTGTATACATTTATGAAGTACTAAAAGAATAAATTAAAAGATAGTTAAAGCACTTTAAGGCTCACCTCAACAATACTGTTATTTGTGATGGTATGGAACGACCTGGAGGATGGGGTGGGCAGTGGAACAAGTAGGCTCTGAAAGACAAACACATGTTCTGACTTACCTGTGGATATAGAAGCCCAGCTCAGAAATTAAATGACGGTTATTAGGGCTAAGAGATGGAGAGCTAGGACACCAGTCAAGGACATGGGTTTCAGTTACACAAGGGGAACATGTGGAGGGGAGATCCTGCATGTCATGATGGCAGTTAATAACAATAGATTTATACATGTGAAATGGTGAGAGGAGATTTTAAGTATTAACATAAAACATAGGAGCCGGGCAGTGGTGGTGGCGCACGCCTTTAATCCTAGCACTTGGGAGGCAGAGACAGGCAGATTTCTGAGTTTGAGGCCAGCCTGGTCTACAGAGTGAGCTCCAGGACAGCCAGGGCTACACAGAGAAATCCTGTCTCGAAATAAATAAATAAATAAATAAATAAATAAATAAATAAATAAATTAAGAAAACATAGGAAGTAACACATATGGAGTGTAGCTTGATTGGCTATCCCACAGCACATAGGTGTATCAGAAAATCGTGTCTCATACCCTAAGTACCTACAAAGTTGACTTAGCTATTAAAAAATAAATTGGGAAATTGAATCAATATTCTTAGGCAGAAAGCTGTGAAATTCAAGAAAATGTTGAATCTGAAAATCAAACATACATAGAAGAGTATATTCAAGGTGCCCGCCGTGACCAAGTGTGCTTCAGTTCAACCAGCCAATTAATAAAACACCTCACAGCAGCATCCATTTAAACACTGTTCTCTATAGGGCCAAACTACAGATGAACTATGATACATTTAAAACAGTGGAAAAAGAAACCCAAAAGCCATTTCTAAGGAGAGAGATTTCTTTCTCCTTCCTGCCAGTGAATTCTGTGGTGGATTTACCCCATGGGCCTTCCAGACCTCAAGTATCAACTCAGGTTTCTTGTCTTTTCTTGGGTTACCATGTTCCCCACACTGTATCCCTGCAGTTGAAAGCTCTGTCATCATCTGTCTAGAGACTATTTCATAACTTTTTATTAATATATATGAACTTTACAAAATAACAGGTTTCACTGTGTGTGTGTGTGTGTGTGTGTGTGTGTGTGTGTGTGTGTGTGTGTGTTTGTGTGCTTAAGGTATTTTGATTTGACCCATCCGTTACTCTCTATTACCAAAGATCCCTTCTCCTCTTCTTCCCTTACCCCTCCTGGTGTTTGTTTGTTTGTTTGTTTGTTTGTGGGGTTTTTTGGGGGGGTTGGAGATAAAGTCCTATAGGTTACCCAGGATTGCCTTAAACATGTCATGTAGCTGAGGCTAGCCTTGAACTCTCTGTGGTCCTCTTGTGTCAGCCTTCCAAGTGCTGGCATTACAGTTGTGAACCATCATGCCCTACCTAGGGCAAAAAGACTTTTTAAAGGTGCACCTATGCACGCATGCACACACACACACAAACACACACATGTATATGCACACACACAAACACACACATGCACACAGCAGTTATTAAAGGACCTACTGTCTTATCTGTGGAAAAAAACTAAAGTGTACATGAGTGGAGGGGGTTGAAAATTTAAACTGAGTGTTCTCTGGGTCTGTGTTCTCCACATGCCCAGAAGCTTAGGAAAGAATATCTCAGACTTGCATGAGTTACATGGGACTAGATCAGGGACAGCACCAGCAGGAGCTCACATGGGGTTCAGTCCACACAAAGCATCTGACTGCTTGCTTAAATCATTGCCTCGTAGGCCTGTGGATCCTAACCCTGAGAGGAGACACTGTACACGCAGAGCCTGACAAGGGAGACTAAAGAGATGGTTATCCTTGCTGCCTGGTGTCTCTGCTCCCCTGTCAGGCCATCTACCTGCCAGTCAGAATGTGAAATGGAGCGGTGCCCAACATAACCAGGCCAACTGATGTTGGTTGCTTAGGGATAGGATTTAGAAATCAATCATAATTTGACTATTGCTGAGTGATTAAAGAATTATACCATAGGAGGTAAGTATAGCTCAATTAGTAAAGTACCTGTCATGTGAGCATGGATACCCAAATCTGATCTGCAACCACATAAAAAGCTGGACATTGTGGCTCACTCTTGTAGTTCCAGAAGTGAGGAGAAAGAGAAAGTCGGATCTCTGAGACTCACTATCTGTCATCCTAACCAAAAGCTCAAAGAGGCCTTAAAAAACAAGGTGAGTAGCTCCTAAGGAAGGACAGTCAAGGGTGATCTTTAGCTTCCAGAGATATACTCACATACATGCAATCTTGCCCATAAACACACATGCATTTTCACACACAGGAAAACACAGACACCTACACGTACGCACATGCACATGAGGGGGCACATGCACACACACACACACACACACACACACACACACACACACACAATGAGAAGTATAAAGCAAGGCAGCTAAGCTAGAGAATAGATTCTCCTGCCCACCCACACAGCAGGAAAGAACAGATCAAACAGAAAAAGAACAGCAAAAGCCCAGCTTCTTGGAAGGGTGAGAAAGGAAGTCCTGGGAGGGCAAACAGCTTGAGAAATGTCATGATGGGTGGCTGCTATTAGCTATCAGCTTTCTTTGAAGATTCATAGAAAGAAGATGGAGGAGGAGAAGGAAGAGAAGAGGGAGGAGAAGGAGGAGGAAGAGGAGGAAGAGGAGGAGGAGGAGGAGGAGGAAGAGGAGGAGAGGGAAAGGAGGAGGGGGAGGAGGAGGAGGGGGAGGAAGAAGAATCAACAGTCACAACAAGGCATGGGGGCTTGTTAATCACATCATCAACTACCTTGGCCTCTGTTTCCTCTATGGATAACAAGTAACCACTTCAGAGAGTTGAGAAGATCAAGTGGAGTTTGCAGAACCCAAACACTGAGTGACCTTCCAGTCCCTTTGTTGTTCTTAACCCTCCTGCTAGTCACCTTTTACAAGGGGGAGATGTCTTACCTTTCTTTCAAGTCGTTAGACTATTTTCCAGTTGTTTTGTTTTGTCCTTCTTAATTAAAAAAATATTGATTTTTTAATTTTTCTTTCTGGCTTTTAGATTTCAAAGACTTTCCAAGGTTAGAAGTGACACAGAGTCATTCCATGGGCAGGTCCCAATCCTTGATACTCTTAGCGATGCTATGTTGTGCTTGCAGACAGGAGCCGAGCATGACTGGCCTCTAAGCAACTCTACCAGCAATTGACTGAGACAAATGCAGAAACCCATAGCCAAACATTGGATGGAAGTCAGGAACCCCTATGGAAGAATTAGGGGAAGGATTGAAGGCCCCGAGGGGGATGGCAACCCCATAGAAAGACTAAGAGTCAACTAACCGGGATCATTGAGAGCTACCAGAGACTGAGCCAAACAGCATACATGGACTGATCTGAGGCCCCCAACATATATGTAACAGAAGGCTGCCTTCCCTGACCTCAGTGGGAGAAGATGCGCTTAATCCTATAGAGACTTGATAATCCAGGGAGTCGGGGTGTGCAGGGGGTACCTTCTCAGAGGCAAAGGGAAGGGAGATGGGGAGGAGCTCTTTGAGAGAGGATTGGGGGGATAGCAATTGTATGATAATGTATTAATCAATTAATTAAAAACAAACTAAACAAAACAAAAAGAAGTGTCACAGAGCACGTAAAAGAGATGGACGGTGCAGTACCACTAGGGTGTTGATATCCAATAATAGCTCTCCCGACTCTCAAAAACTGTTATGTGGAATTCATCATGTTGGTCTTCTGACTATCGACTGATCAATAAAAGAGAATCCAGATGGCCATGTTCCCTGTTTTAAAGGAAGGCCAGGCAGCATGGATCGACTCTAAAAGCAGGGGAATAGCTGAATCTGCCAGTAGCAAGCTGCTCTCAGAATAAACCAAAGAAGACTTCTGGTCCTGTTGCTGTATACACGGAGCACAGTCGGGAGAGATTCCGAAGGGAAGAGCCCGATGAGGGAGCTCCTTGCGTGGCATGCTGCCCAGCTTCCCGTCAGAACTCCCTCTGCTTATGTATATCTCCAGGCTTGTATTGATATCTGTGCGCATATGTTGGCCCGGCTCTTCCTTTCCAGGCGAGAGATGGCTTCTGCCGAAGCTGCCAGTGCAATATTTTGAAAATAGACATCCATTTTGAGAAGGAGAGACATCCAAATAAGACTCTTTTTTAGCTTTTACATTAAAAATCATGATAATATCTATCTTTTCTGTCAGTAGCATTCTTGAAGCTGTGGGATAAGTTTAACAGCTTATAATGACCACCTAAGGGCACAGACCCTCAAGTGTAGGCTATATGCACCCTAAGAGAGCTCCCAATGCTTCCCAACAAAACATTGTAAACTAACTTAGATCATTATAAGAATTGTGTGTGGGGAGGTGTGATTTTTGTATGATGCATCTGAATGTCACTCATATTCATGTGCCCCATGCACAGGGTATATTTGGAGGTCAGTGGACACCCTCAGATACCAGTCCTAAGACACCCTCCACCCTCTGGGGCAGAGTCTCTTACTGTCACCTTCCCCATATAGACAGGCCAGTCAAGCTTCCAAGCATACACCTGTCTCTGCCTCCAGTGTAACCATCAATACAGATGTGCACAGCCACACATACCTTTCCTACATCAGTTCTGGAGGCCCGAATATCCTAACGCTTGCACAACTGCTTTTTACCAACTGAGCCACCTCCCCACCAGTCAATCCCAATTTGTTTAAACTCAACTGACTGTTTCCCAAGTGTGAACTTTACCAATGGCAACTCCATGTTATGGGGCCAAATGTTTGGACACCTCTCAGAGGGAGGTATTTATGGTGAGACGCTAGCACTGAGGTTACTTATGACTGTACAAAGAAGAGTCATGAATACTCTGGAACTGACTTCCCATCCCTACTTTTGCACCCTCCAGATATCCTAGATGAAACACATACACCCACTCCCTAGAACATCAGAATGTGAGATTTCTAGAAACCAGGGTCAATGCAGACGTAACTAGCTAAATGATGATGAGGTCATATTAGAGTCAGGAGACTATGTACTCCAATAGGACTTAGGTCCTTATGTAAAATGAAAATTGATGACACATACACAAGAAGAGAATACATTTGAAGACATGGGAGAGTCTGTTAGATGTAGAAGGCATGTGAAAACTTAGCACAGTGAATGTAGAGAGGTTGACCAGAACTCCAGGTAACCTGCCCAGTTGTATCTACAGTTTCTTTACTTCACCAAACTTTTTTGTAGAGGTATGAATGGAGGGTGGTGGGGACTGAAATTATTCAATTTAAAGAACCCTAGTCATAGGACAATCAGTGATTCTAGGATCACTTCCTACTCAGTTCACTAGCTTGTCGACATCCTAACATGCTCTGCAGACGGAGAAGCCTGACCCTTCACCTCAGGTTCCCCCAGTTCCAATTTTCTCATCAATAGTTTCCCAGTACTTACAATAATCATGCCACCATGTATCAAGATTTTGATATCATTTTTTTCTTGAAATAATGTCTAGTCTTTTTAAATATATTCATTTGAATACTTCCAATGTTACTATAGAATTTATTAGCCTGCTGTTTTGAGAGACTGTATCATGCCACAGGTACAGTGACCTTAGTGCTAAATTTCAAACCTGGGACAAACAACTGAGGGGCTATTTAACATATCAAAGTGGACTTGGCCTCCGGGTTCTCCTAGCATCCCTCAGTCCCAGTTTTTTACAGAATATGGCTGACATATCCTGCCCCCTATCCTGAAATCTCCAGCCCAAGGGCTGAGCTGTCCTTCTCTCATATGCTCTTCCCTATATAATCTAGACGTTTTGGCTACTGGTCCCTTCCCTTTTGTACCTTTGGGCTCCTGACTACTTACTATACATGGTTCCCTTCTCACCTTTTCCCTTCCTTTCCCTTCCTTTCCCTTTCCTTTCCTTCCCTTCCCTTCCCTTCCCTTCCCTTCCCTTCCCTTCCCTTCCCTCCCCTCCCCTCCCCTCCCCTCCCCTCCCCTCCCCTCCCCTCCC
>JANHMN010000010.1:42662952-42703774 GCA_030674055.1 Rhabdomys pumilio | reverse complement strand
CTCCCCTCCCCTCCCCTCCCCTCCCCTCCCCTCCCCTCCCCTCCCCTTCCCTTCCCTTCCCTTCTCCCCACATGGTTCAGGATCATAATCACTCTGGACAATCCTAGATGTATTTGCCTCTGGCCATTCTTTTGCACATATCTATAATAAATTTTCTCTGACACCATACCTAGGGGCAGTCATGTCCTTTCCTTTCCTCTTTACTTCTTTTTTCCCCACTCATTTAAATTTTGGACACTCAGCCCAAGTTAGGGTCTAACACTTTATGAAAGCCCTCTTATAATAGAAGCCACCTGACAGGGAAGTACAATTGGAGAAATTAAGCCATGGTATTATCCGAATAATAGTGTCTCTTGTGTTCTTTGTAAATGTGTTTAATGGTCATCTCTCTTAAACATATTATATCTTGGTTATGGTGACAAGAACATTTAAACAAGAGGTTCTAAGCATCCACTAGAGTCACACTGGAAATAAGGTAGCCATCAGTCACTGAAGCTAAAGCTAATTGAAAGTGGAGAAGGCTTCAGATTAACTTCTCTGCCACTCCATCAGCTTCATTTTAATTGGCCACTGGTCATGTGTGGCTGGCGATTTTCAGAGTGAACAGTATATGCTCAACAGCACCATCGCTGGAGGCAGAAATTCTCTGGCCTGTGTTTTTTAACTCCTGAGTGTCTAACATCATGAAATAGAGGCCCCATAACTTATGGGATGTTTTCACTCTTCCCATAGATAATCCAGATGCTGTTATTAAGACAAGGTTGACCCTGCAAGGACATTTGCTTCCTTTCTTCCAGAATAAATTAGTAGCTTCTGAATAATAGGAAATATCACAGTGTGTTGACATGAGTCTGTCCATTGGTCAGCTTTCTGTGGTCTCTCAATCCATACAAAAGAAAAAAAGTAAATTCAAAGGGAAGGCGGCTCCCAGTGAGTCCGGGGAAATACAGGTAGCTCGGAATAACTGGCATGTGGGTCTCATGGAGCTAGATTTGTAAAGGAAACACTATGGGGGAGGTGGGCCAACTGTGAATGCCGAAAGGTTGGGAGCTTGGGCTGATGCCTGTATCCCACTGCCTGGTGTACTACAGCCTAGTCAAGATATGCTTGCTGCTGTTGAGTGAATCAGTCTTTAGCCAAATACCTAACTCATCAATCAACCAAATAACAGACTCCAGATGAATGAAGGCCAGATATATTTTCCAGACAGATCATGCTACTCTTTATTGCTAAGAAGCCCTAACTTTCAGAATTTTACTATGTATGCTTTCTTTTTTCAGTTAAACATACATATTTGAAATAGAGCATGGCAAAGAATGATACACCATGCGGCCATTGAGGGCCCATGAACTGCTGCCACCCATTATCTAGGACATTCTAAACAAGTGTCCAACAGGTTACCAAGCCATTAAAATTGAGATGGAGAAGTAATTTGATTCCTAACTATGCTGGGCTGTCCCAGGACTCACAGGAGTATGGGGTCTTACAGCCCATTGACAGTAAGCTATAAGATAACCCCATCTCAAGATAAAAAGAAAGAAACACTCAAAGTATTTTATAAGCAATAATCATGTACATCAAAGAAAATCACACAAGACTAGGGCAGAGAGGAGTTCAGGCTTGCTGGCCATTTGGTCCCTAAAGCATTTCAATAGAGACCATATGATGCAGGGCAAAAGCTGCCATGAACACTATAAAAAGGTGTAAGACTAGTTACATCCCATTAAAACTTTATTTATAAAAACTGTACTTTCTATTTCATGTAAATCTGATGTGAAATAAAATTCTCCTCTCTGTTTTTAATTCAATTGAAAATGTGAAATACAGTAAAGTCACACACCTTGGACCAGATTTTTACTCCTGGAATTTTATGCTAATGACAACAGTATATAAAAGGAAGATATTCATGAAGGTTACTTTTTAAAAAATAAAATATATCTCAATAAAACAAAAATAAAAATAAAAATAAATGTATTCCACAGACTGCAGAGGCCTGAAAAGCCTAATGCAAGTCACTCTTGACTTACTTACTGTTGGAATGTCTTCATTTTGTGGCCCCTCTAGGCACCATTTGGAACTAACCCCACAATTAGAGAAAAGAAATCCAGGCTAGAAGGAGGGGTGGGGAGGTGTTCTGGGACTCCTCTAGTCTGTAATAGAAACCCAGGAACAAAGATGTTCTCCCCCCAGGCATCAGGGTACAGAGGCCACTAGCTCACTGTGAGAATTCCCAGAGTCCCACACAGAAGACAAGTTTATCCTTCTTCAGGCAAAGGAAAGAAAACAACGATTCCATTTCCTTTATTCAGAGTTATCCTATTCCCAACTGAATAAACACACCAACAAAAACACCAGATGAAATGACTTGTCCTTAAAGTGATTTCTTCCCAGTGTTTACAATAGCATGGGGTTATTTCAGATAATTTGGAAAATGACCTAAAGGTGTAATCATGAGAACAAAAAGTCACCCCAATCTCAGAACCCAGAAATGACTATTATAAACTAGAGGCCAATTCTTTGACATATGGGTTCATACTAAAATAGTGTGTTCATAGCCAGCATTTTGGATTTTGTTGTTGTTGTTTTGACATTATACTCTATTTATTTCCCTCTGCCATTAAAAAGATCTTATAATTTTATTTTTCACTGACCATATAATTGGGGACATACTTTTACTGAATTAACTGAAACAAAGAAAATAACTTTTATTTAATGATAATGCTTTCAGTCAACAATCCAAAGCTCCTGTTTCTAGGGCATAGCCTAGATATCAGGGCCAACGGGGGCTCTGGATCTGTCTTCTAGGCACTGACTTCTCCCACATCTCTTTGTCCATTGGAAAACCCTGTGCTAGGTCTTTGTGATGCTGAGATGAATTCAGCCCAAATTCTGCACTACAGCAACTGTCAGTCAGGGAGTGGTGCTCCAGAAAAAAAAAGAACTGGGTGCTCCAGGGATGAGAACAGCTATGGCGAATGATGCTTTGCACAGTCTGCAGAGGGGATGCATCTGCATGTTGCCAAGAAGATAGTAAGGACTTGAACACTTAGACCACATGCTTAGTTTTCGAGCAGTATATGACATTGTGGTTCTAGTACCTATATAGGAAGAATGCTCCGACCAATGAAATGTTGCTCTGCCTGTTGTTTCTGCTGTGTTATTGTTTAAAGCAACGTTTAAGACTGGAAACCGGTGACTCTTGAGCCTTGATATTAAGGTCATAGTCTACCATGTCCAGACAGCTTTCATGAGCTCAGCACAAAATGGAGGACTCCCTTTTCTTAGCTGGGCTTCCTCTTCTCAGCCTGATCTCTTGAATGGCTCTCCAGGCAAATGATGTATGCCCAGGACCGTAAACCTCAGCTAGTGATACATCACCCTAAGAGGAAACCATTCCCGCTCTCCAAGGTTCATATATATAGCCCTTGATTCACCCTGAACAAAGTGTGTGAGCGCAGGCTGTTTTGTTGAAGATCATCTCAGAGAGCTGTTTTCTAAAGCAGCTGTAATACTGAAGAGCCGTGTAACACTGAAATCTTTGGATACCTCCTCCCTCGCCCCCAGCAGTGCCGGACTAGTATCCTGTTGACTCACACGAAACAGACTTCGCACCATCCTTCCCCACTCCGTCTGCTGCAGAGCCTGGACATCCCAAAGGAAGACATTAAAAAGGGAACCACAGTGACCAGTTCAGTACAGACATGTCTCATCCCATCTGAAGTCAGGGAAGCATCTTTGTCTAGGGAAAGCCCCGTGAGCCGCTTTCCTTGTATGCTCAGTGCTTCCCACGCCTACTCTTGTTCCTCTCAGCGTAGTCTCAAAAGCAACCCCACATACTGTCCCCACACCGAAAGTAATGGATTTACTACCATAAGGTACCACACAGGCTTTCTGTGGCCAACATTTTCCACGAACCAGAATTTTCTCCAAGGATGTAGCTGACTTTGGTCAGCACAGGAAAGACGGTTCTCTGTGAGATAAGTTAGTTTCTCTCCCCTGAATTCTCCATTGGGATATGCTGTGTTTTCTTTCCTGTTCTGTCTAGCTGCATCTTTTCCAGTGTAAGAGCTGATTTGGTTGTACAGTTTTTTGTTTTGTTTTGTTTTGTTTGTTTTGTTTTTGTTTTTGTTTTTCCACTTACGGTACAAGATCCTCGGTACCACATCTCCTCTGCCCCACAAAAGCACAATGTCAGCAAGTCCTGCTCTCAAAGGCCTTTGTTTATACTCCGAGTGATGTTCTGGTAGGGTCTGAAGATTTTGCCATCGCAGAAGCCTCACTCTGTCCCATCACGGCAGTGGACTGATGATGCAACCTGTAGCTGCTTCCTCTGTGGTGCCATGCAGATTTCGTCTTACTGGTTAGATGGTTGTGTTAACAAGGTCATACACTTTAATGATGGCTGGTGGGATGCCATCTTCTGGATGGTCTAAGTTGTGCATTCTAAGAAGCTAAACCCTCAAACAGTCAGCTAAGAGTAGAAGCCTACCACCTGTGGTAGTTTGAATGAAAATAAGATCCATAGAGAATAGCACAATTAGGAGGTGTGGCCTTGGAGTAGGAGTGGCCTTGTTGGAGGAAGCATATCACTGGGGGTAGACTCTGAGGTCTCAGATGCTCAAGCCAGACCCAGTGTCTCACTCCCTTCCTGTTCCTGCCGATCTGGATATAGGACTCTCAGCAACTTCTCCAGCACCAGGTCTGCCTGCATGCTGCCATGCTTCCTGCCGTGATGATAATAGACTAAACCTCTGAAACTGTAAACCATCCCCCAGTTGAATGTTCCCCTTTATAAGAGTTGCCGTGGTTGTGATGTATCTTCACAACAATAGAAACCCTCACTGAGACAATGTCCATACACTGCCTCTCAGAAATATCACATAATCAAAGACCTGTAAACAGGCACTATCTTTATTACAAACCAAGCTCTGAGGTAGATGGAAATGTTATGCTCCCATGAGTAAATATCTGTCAATTCTTTGTGTGTCCTGACTTCTGAAATCAGGGGAACAACTAATTAATTTTCCTTGGGACCACTGTCTCTGAGCAGAAGGGAAAGGAGCCAGGGAGGCTGATGAGGCAGATTCCAACACTTGATGCATGCACAAGTTTTATTTGGAATTCAATATTTTGTGTCAAACAAAAGACAAAGCATGCTTCCTAGGAACTGCTGGTCCGGTCTTCTAGAATGGATGAAGTGGAGAACCTCAAAAAGCATCTCTTCCAAAACTTGTCTTCACAAACAGCAACACTGGGCCCCCAAAGGAGAGGCTGGCCCTAAAGCACCTATCAAGTGCAAACTGGAGCCCTGTAGAGAGCACAGATCTACCATGTTCTCTGCTTTGCAGGTAAAACAGGATTAGGAGTTGATTAAAAAGAACATATGCCAGAGCTCTTAGTCAGGCCCCTGGATCCTGTCTCTCTGTGAACAAGGCTGCCCTTAGTTCTCCTCATTGCTGTTCTCAGAAGCCTGGAGGGAGGGAGGATGAAAACCTGTATTTCTCTTTCTTACTTGTCTGCTGTATGAGCCTTCCTTTTCTTTTCTCAGATAACAGGGTGAGGCAAGCCAGGTGAGTCAGGGTCATATTCTGTTGTAAAGTTATGATCTGTTTAATTCATTTTACTTTTCATTTGCTGTCTTTAAAGTAAATGCAGCGTTAAGATGGTAGGCTGGCTGGCATCTTTTATGCCTCCGTGCATTTTTTATTCAAGGTGAGTGACTTGCTTTAGGGATTCTACTTATCGCTTCATCACTCCTCTCAGCCAGGCTCTTCCCTTCCTGTCCCATATCCCATCACCCCCGGGGCTTGTAGTTTCTAGTTTCGCAGCCGTTTTCTGATTTGTGGTCCTCTCCTGACATGCCAAGAGCATTTCTACTGAGAGTGCTGATGAGGATGATAAAAAGAAGGATGACCACCAGCATCATCAGATACAGATCTAAGATAGATAATATCCCGCTTTGCATCTATGCCCCATTTCATGATCTATTCATCAGCTGAAAGATGTCTAGGTTGGTTCCATTTCCTTATTATCATAAATGGATCAGCATTAAGCATAGAGGTTCAAATATCCCTATAAAAGAGTGTGGAGTTCTGGGTATACACCTTGGAAAGAAATAGCTGGGTCGCATGGTAGTTCCATTTTTAACTTTTGAGGAACCTCCAAACTGAGTTCCACAATGGCTGTGTTAATTTGCACTCCAACCAGCAGTGAATAGGGATTATCTACCTTGATCACAGCCATTCCAACTAGGGTGGTGGTATCTCAAAGTAGATTTAATTTACATTTCCCTGCTGCCCAAGGATGTTGACCACTTTGTAAAAGGTCATTTGCCTTTATTTTTTTTAAAAGCTGCCTATTTAACTCATTAGCACACTTGATGTAGGCAGCTTCATTTCCCTGGTATTTAACTTCTACAATTCTTTGTAAATTCTGAACATTTGCCCTGGCCTGAAGTAGAGCTAGTGAAGATTTCCTTCCATTCTGCAGATTGTTTTCTCTACTGACAGTTTTCTTCGCTTCACAGAAACATTTAATTCATGTCATCCCATCTGTTGATTTAGGGGCCTGATCTGGTGCCCTTGACATTCTCTTCAGAAAGTCCGGACTTATCCAGAGGAATATTCTGGATGTTTTCCTCAGCAGTTGCAGTATTCTGGTCTTGGTTTTCAGATTTTGGTGCATTTTAATTTATTTTATGCAAGGTGAATGTGAGAATCTAATTTCATTCTCCTGCAGGTGGGTGCCCGGTTTTGCCTGCACCATTTGTTGAGTGGGTTATCTTTTCTTTTTCCACTGCATATTTTTTCTCCTTTTGTCCAAATTAGGTGGGTATAACTTTGTCAGCTTATTTCTAGGTCCTCTATTCTATTCTATGGATCTGTCTGTTTTCATGGCTGTTCCAAGCTGCTTTATCTCATGTGAATTTTACCATTCTACAGAACCACATCCTTACCTTTTCCTTCTGCCTCTGAGCTTGGCTTGTCATTCTTTATGACTTCTTTTTATTCCTTTCCAAAGGGGCATCAAGAATTGATGAGCTATACGCACTGAGAGTAGAGCAATGTCAGTGTTTCTCTGCAGCTTTGTTGGGAGAAAGCTCTCCCTACCTACAGCGGGAGGCAGAATTCTGAGATGGCCCCTGGTAAGTAGTGGCCTTGTGAAAGGTCTTGCATGTAGGTGGGACTTGTAACTGACTTCTAGTGAGTAGAATTTGGCAAAAGTGAAGCAACAGTTACTGTGATTGGATTATATGTCATGACCATGTTATGAAATTGTGTTGTATTCTGTTGTGCTGCGTAAGACACTGACAGAGAAACCTGACATGAGTCTTGAAAATGTGATCTGCCATGTTCTGTCTGCTTCAAGATTCCAACTAAGGATGATGGGTAACACAGTTCAGTCCAAAAAAAACAAAGAAACAAAACAAAACAAAACAAAACAAAACAAAACAAAACAAAACAAAAGCCCAGGCACTTATTATGGGCTACTGATCATAGCATGCTACTATAGATTTTATACTATTACATGGGATAACTATAAAGCTCTCCCAACATACAAAAAGAAATCCGTATGCCCTCATTCCACAAGCAAGCAAAAGGAAAATTAGATAGGTTGGAAACTCACCACTGCTAATCAATAACTGACAGATCCAAGATCTAAACTCATATCAAAGTTTGTTTTTTTTCTTCCTTTGACTCACCCCATCTCTTCTCCCTTTCTCCTTCCTCTCTTTTTCTCACAATACCTACACACTCTAGGAAGGCTTATTTTATTCTGGAATTTCAGCAACACTGAAGAAGTACTCAGACTAAGCACATATCATGATGAACTTCCTACAACTTAGTCATCAGCTACACATACTTCTAAACATTAAATGTTTAGCACAGGCTATTCTACTAAAGTCCAGTGGAGTATTGATAGAGCATGGATGAGATCTTTAAAAAGCATCATGGAAAAAATTCATGGACAGTAGTGAGAGCATCCATTCTTTGTCTAGTCACATGTTTTTTCTTTCTAACCACTTCATGAGTTCAACAGTAGCCCAGCCACGTCCAACATTATCTAAATATTGATGGTTTTCTTCTCATGGAAGGTATAGATACAATTAAATCTTAATCTTCGCCCCATAAATACTCAAAATACCTATTTTTGGTTGTTCTTTCCTATTTGTGACATGCAGTGTGTAGGAGCAGGCCATTACCTACCTTGAGTTATAAGTACCTGCAAAGTGTCTGTGACAAAATGTCCCCTATTTAACAATGCTGAAATTATTTAGCTCAGAAAAGCTTGGCAACCTGGGAATCACAATCTCTCAAGATGCCCTGTCCACTTGCTTGTGCCTTTGCAGAATATGGCAACTGAAGTTAGGTGTACCTACAAAACTCTGCCATAGATTCCCAATTTCTTGCAAGACAGTCTGTCCTATCGCTATGCTTGTATCTAACTCTTCACCTACCCCTCCCACAGTGGCTCTTGCCAACATAGAATCTACCACAGACTAAGCTCAGAGACAACAGTTCAGACTAATCCGTTTCTCTAGTGTTTTGCCATCTAGCCAAGCCCTGCCCACTATTGGATTTACGTTCCTGCCCACCAGCCCTCACCCACCTCCAGTTGCACACTCATTTTGATGCTGACCCTGAAGTCGTGGTAGAAATGAAGTGGTGTTAAAAGCTGTGAGGCAAAGTTTGAATGTAGTTGAATGTAGAACAGATTTCCTTAATTGTTTTGTAAAAGGAGCTGATTCCATGCAAAGTTGAAGATTCCTCTCTCTCTCTCTCTTTCTCTCTCTCTCTCTCTCTCTCGTGTGTGTGTGTGTGTGTGTGTGTGTGTGTGTGTGTGTGTGTGCATAAGTAATGAGCAGAGGAAAAGGTGTCATGGACATAGGAGAAGTAAAAGAGGATAACAGGATATCAAGAAAGAGAAAGGGGGAAAAAGAGATCAGGCCGTGGGGCACCGAAACTCAACCACCACTTGCTCAAACCATTGAAGAAGGAAAACCTGCTGAATGAGGTCATTCATTATCCTCCCTCTGCACTTCAAACAAATGGTAATTGTTGGTTTAGCTAACAAGTTGTGCCTTAATTACAGGCCATTAGGCACCATTAATAAAGAAAACCAATTCCACAAGAATCTGAGTCTCCTCAGAGTCTCATTCCCTGAAAAGGACTGAAGTCTACAGGGAATGAAGTCTCATCCTCTGAATCATGTACCAACCGAATGCTTGACCATTATCTTCTGACAAAAGCCTCCTGTATCTATGCCCTACCCTAATGCCTCAATTTACTGACTCAAGAAGTGTGTGTTTACGGGTACCAACCCCAAGTGGCATGTTTGCTTATCTGTCTCTCCATATAGCATCTAGGGTACCTGCAGGGGACATAACCTCTTCTCCTTCTTCTCTTTCTCTTTCTCCTTTTCTTTCTCTTTCTCCTAACTCTTTCCTCTTTTTTCTTAGTTGTTTCAGAGTTCTGTATACCCTTTCCCACCACTGTGTCACCTTTAGGAGCTTCCCTGGTAATCTCAGACACCTGGATGCTCTGGAGCAGGGGTCAGCGGAGTCCGCCATCTTTGTTTCTTCCTCTCCCTACTCTTCATGCTCAAGGACTTCAGTATGCCAGATAGGTGCTCAATCACCGAGCTGTGCCCAGACCTAAAGAACAATTTCTTAGGAATGATCACAATAATTATTAATTCTCTCAGAAGTTGAATCCCTGATATTCTTCAATTCACTTCTATTATCTGAGTTGATCTTAGCAACATGCTATTGTAAACATAGTGGCCTGTTTTGATGATGGGAAAACAGAGGCTCAGGGAGGCTCACTGATCGAGGTCTCACATCAAGCTGGTAGTGACTGTCAAGACTGAAATTGGGAAGTCATATTCTTTCCAGAAGAAAAATGAAGTTTAAAAGAAGTGGCAGGTTCTCGATTATGCATTGACACTATAAGTTACTGTTTGCTGGGAGTGCTTGTTTTAACGTTAGCTTCGTCGTTCTGAGGATGAACAGTAGTAGCTCAGAGGCTACTGTTTTGTTACTGTCGAGTGATGTGTTGATCACACTGGCTCAGAATGAAAGCACTAGCAGTCTTCAGTGTTGATGAGGACACAGTGCACCTGGAACTCTCATACTTTGCTGGTGAAAGTACAAACTGGCACACAGGCTGTGGAAAAGTGTTTGGCAGCTTTTTACAAAACTAAAAAATCCACCCGTCACATAAACCAGGAATTCTACTTGTAGGTTTTAAGAAAAAAAAATAAATCATATGTTCACACAAAGATTTCTACATGAATACACTTTAACTAATAATAATCAAAACTTGGTGGCAGAGTTCTCATGTGAAATGTCTCCCAAAGACTCACATGTCTAAATACTTCCTACACTGATGGTGGTGAGGTTTGCGAAGGTTGTGTAACCTTCAAAGAGTGGAGTGGACCTTTGTTAGAGGAAGTGGGTCATTATGGCTTGGCCTTGAGGCTTTTTAGGTCTGCCCTACTTCTTGTTCATCCTCAGATTCCAGATCACTGGTACAATTTGATCAGCTGGCCTCTTGTCTACTCCGGTGTCTGCCCCACGCTGACGGGCTACATCGCTCTGGAACTGTTAAGTCAAAAATAAATCTGTTTGTTCTGGAAGTTGCCTTTGTCAGGTTATTTTATCACAGCACCAAAGAAGGACCTAAAACAACTGGAAGCAGTCCAAGCATCTATTAGCAGGTGATGGTGAAAAAGAAAGCTATGGAATATTCATATGATGTATTTTTAAAAGATTTTATATTTATGCATGTGTTTGCATATATGTGTCACTATGGGCATGTGTATATGGACACTTGCAGAAGCCAAAAGATGTTATCAAAGCCCTGGACTTACAGTTATAGGCAGCTGTGACCCAGCTGACATATGTACTAAGAACTGGACTCAGATCCTCTGGAAGAGCAGCACATATGCCAGCGCTCACCACTGGACATCTCTATAACCACATACAATGGATTGTCAATATGAGATCAAGATTGAATTAGACCACGTGTTAGTCTCATTAGTTGTCATTACCTGAAAAAAAGGTAGAGACAATGTAAGGGAAGGGGTTTCAGTTCACGATATCAGCGAAGGTGTTGAAAGGCAGAACAAGTCCCATCAATACAGATAGAAAAGGGAGAGAGAAAGAGGGGGTAGATATGAACATGGTCCTTTGGTCTTTTTCCCCATTTGCTCCATCTGGACATTTACCCCATGGCATGTCCTACTGCATTCAGGACTACAGTTAATAGTCTCTGCAAGCACCACAGATGACACAGAGGTTGCTTTCACTCTGAATCACTTTATCTCTGTGGTTTCATGAAAAACTATGAGATTTTATACTCTGCAGTGACCACCATTTCCTGGGGAACTTTGTCTTATGGACCTTCAGACTTGGCTCAGGCTGATGTAGCTTTTATATCTTTCTGAAGAAGGTCACATTATGAGGAGTGCTATGTTTTACTTTCCTTAAGCAAGAACAATGTGCTACATACAGGTGAGATCGTCAATACCAATGAGAAGTGATGCAGATGCCCAGAGTATGGGTGTGCATGAGAATCACATATTAATTAAACTTCAGACCATGATCATTGGGATGGCCACAGAAGTTCACAGAGCTCCGTTTTGATTTTTCTAGCACCAAGGACTCACATCCTGAAACATCCAGAGCAATCTTCATCAAGTGCTTAGTGTAGACAAGACATGCATCAGTAATGGAAAGACACATAAAACTGGACCTTTGCAAGATGTAAAAGACTGAAGAACCTACAATGTATAACATCTCCCACCCCTCCTGGATTTCATAGAGGGAAGACATCTGGAAAGAGAGAATGATCAGAACATCCACCCATGCTATAGAGGAAAGAATCTGCATAGCAGATAGGAAAATGAAAAACACTGAAGAGCTAACACAGACCCACAGTATAACATCCTGGAGGCCTGAGAGAGAGTATAAAATTAGAGATTCCAGTCTGACACAGCTAGATCCTGTGCTCTAATTCAGTAATTGCATGACCTTGGAGATTCACTGACCTTTCAGAGCATCTGGAAAATAGAGACTGTAGTGATTTCCGTGGGAGGTTGTTCAAGTTAAAGATGGTTAGATGAGCTAATGCCTATCACAGTTGGTGTTCTCTCTCTGGTTAAACACAGTCAATGTGCTGTGTCAGCTACTTGTGTTGGTGTTGTGACCAAACGCCTAGCAAGAACAACCAATGAAAGGAAGGGTTTGTTTTGACTCCTGGTTTAGGGGTACAGTCCAACATGGTAGGAAGGCACAGCACTGAGAGGAGGAGGCAGCTTAGGTAACATTGCATCTGCAGACAGAAAGAGAGAGATAAAACGGTCCTCAACTCACTATCTCATTTATTCCTTTGTACTTAGTCTAGGACCTAAGCCTGTGGGCTTCTGTCATCCACATTCTGGGTAAGAATTTTTCCTCTTCAGCTAAACCTCTGTGGAAATCCCTCATCACTAAGATGCCCAGAGGTACATCTTTTAGGTCTAAATCTAGACAAGTTGACTGTGAAGATTTAGCATCCCATCTTCTTTGTTTTTCCAAGGCTTTTACCCCCATCTGCTTTTACGTATTGGTCACCTCTATCTCATCTGCTATTCATCTTTGCCCATGATGACCCCAGTGACTATCACCCCCAAGTTAAAGAAAGAAGGAACTGAGATTAGTGATCCATTCCACAAACCTGTTCTCCCTGGGGCTGTGGCACCAAAAGTTCCACTCCTTAAAGAAGGGGAGTCACATTTTTACCTCAGTTCTTGGCAGTTAGGACGCTTTCTCACTCAAAGCTCCCGACTATGCCTCTCTATCAGTCAGCTATAGGTGGAAACCTCACAGGCTGAGTGATGTAAAATCTGTCCCTTGATTCTTGTGACCTACATGCTGCAAATAGTCAGACAATTCCTGCAAACCTCTGAGCTCCACAGAATGGTGGAAAAGAAAAATCATTCCCTTAGGCTCCTGTGAACAAATCTAGGTCTTTTGCATGTCTGTTTCTGATTGCCAGCAGGACATTGTTTAGTGTGACACAGACAGAAACTTGGGCAGCTGCTTCTTGACCACACTCCACTCTGAACCCCAGCATTCACAGTGCCAGGGCCTCTGGTTTTCTGCCCTAAGTGGGATTCAGCTTCCCTCACTGGCATTTCCATAATGAGTCCATTTTCTAGTGAATGTTTATAGACTGATCTACACTCAAAGTAAATACACTACAGAAACACTGACATATTAGTAACAAAGTGCTCAAATCAAGAAACTTTCCATATAAGATTGGGATCCAGAATACGAGAATCTGAAGGTTTTATATCCTTTAGCACAACAGTTTTAAAGCCTCCCTCTAGCTATCCCTTCTTATTTCTTCACCAGTTTGCCAGGTTTGAAGTCGAACATGAAGAATAGCATCCATTCTTAACACTTGTATAGTTTCAAACATCTGCATCAGTATAAAAATCAGTAAGCAAAGATAGACATCGGACTCATAAGATGAAAGGTGATTACATTATTGACAATTGCCGCTGACGCAATAGAAATTTTTTTCTAATTTTTTTTATCTATGACAAATGTGAATTAAGCGAATAAATACATTATTAGATGCCCCAATTAATCAGTATTAACACTTTTAGTTAAGGAGTGTTGCCTGGACATTTTGTACATTTCTAGGTGATTCTAGCATTTGGAATTCATACCAAATTGTCAGATTAGGTTCCATTCCATTCTTGTCATTGCTGTGTGACCTGGAAAGCAGGGACCAGGTGCTCACAACAACTTGATAGATACATGGTCCTATTTGCTGTTCACAGACAATAAAACTAAGACTTAGGAGAAGTAGGTAAAGGCTACAGGGTAGTCAGAGCTGGGGCTCTGACTCAGTCCTTTGTTATAGCAGAATCTAGTCTTAAACTCCCCAGACAAGGTGAGCTTCGGGATCACCCAGTGACTTATCCATGGTCAAGAACTCAGTGATGGTGAGAATTTGAAGTGGAAAAACAAAAGAATTCAGTGATGGAATAGACATATTAACATAAAAGTGGGGGTGATTCATGGAACCTCCTCCCAGGAGAAATAGTCCTCTGCAGGGAAGAACATACCAGTTGTTTAGCCATTATCAAAGGGTCAGCCCTGAAAACACACACACACACACACACACACACACACACACACACACACACACACGGGCTGAGCAGTTGTATTTATATATTTAGGGATATAGATATGGAACAATAACAACTAAAGAAAAACAGGCCATAATTTCAAGAGGAAGCAGGGGAGCTGTACACGGGAGAAGTCAGAGGGAGAAAACGGAGGAGGAGGGAGTTTCAGATACAGAACTGGACACAGAATATGGAAGCCTGTAAGCCTGTAGCAAAAAGCTTTCCCATACTTGACTTTCCCTAACAACAGCTGCTGAGGTTGCAGGGAGCAATGATCCCAACAGGCAAAGAAAAATACCAAATTGTCTTTCTAACAATAGGTGTGGGCCTAAGGCTGGTTAAATCCATTCCCTTTGATGCCTTGGTAATGGGCTCTGGTTCAATTTCTCTGATAGGACAAAAGTCTTTGAAGCTGCTTTGTGCTGAATTTAATGAGCCTGATTGTCATCTTCCAGAAGAGAGCATGGAGCGTCTGTGCACTCGCTGGATGGAATCACTCATCGATCTTGGTGTCGCACCAGGCAAGCAGTCGGAGAACCAGAGCAGGATGTGAAATCAATCTAACTGTCTATTTATAGAGCAGGCAGTGCCTTTGTCATGGTGATCTGACCAGAGTAGAAATGGCAACATCTGCAGCATATGACTCCCACAAATTAAAACCCATGTCCCGGAAGCATGAAAAAGGAAACTCATTTTTTCTTCCAAAAATACCATATAACTGCAGACTTCCCTTCACCCTGTTAGTCTCATCTCTATAATCTTTAATCTGTTGCTTGCTTCTGTCCCTCTATTGTGCATGCCCTTCACTGTTTTTTTTATTCACTAAGCATTTATTTGTTTTGTTATGAGTTAGACATTGTATGAAATGCCATGAAGAATTTAGAGACAGCGACATGAGGATTCTATCTTGATCCATAGGAGTAATCAGCCCAAAACTCAACATTAAAGCACTCATTGCCCCAATATTTCCCTGTTTCTTTCTTTATTTGTGAGTTTGTAGCATTTGCTTGGTTCTAGCTCTAAGCCTCCTTGCCTTGCTGGCAAAAGAAGCAATAGTATCTTTAGAGCATCTTAGGCACACGCTTAAAAACGTAGAGGAATGCCTAGGTGAATATTCCAGAACCAGCTTCACAAGTCTCAAGATTTTAAAAATACTCTGAGTAACACTCACTGTACATGTGTAATGGTTTGGTTCTGACACAGTCTCCCCAGAAGGCTCAAGTGTTGTAGAGCTTAGTCCTCAGCTTATGACATTGCTTTCAAAGGTTTGAAGAACCTTATGAAGTATGACATGACTGGAGAAAGACGTCTTGCTCCCGACCAGCCCCTTCCTGCCTTTCTCTACCCTTCTATCTGCCAGAAGATTAAGTAACTCTTCTGCTAAACACTTACAAGTGCTGGGACTATGGGTTCAACCTTCTGAACCTAAGAGCTAAATTCTCCTCACTTCTGGTGTCCCATGGATACTCTGGGACACAAATGTAACACATACAACATGCCATGAGATTGAGCCAATAGTTAAATGAACATGAATATGTGTGTTACAACAGAAAGAACCTAGGGTAATAAAAACTCTCACCTAAGTCTTCCATAAAGTTTGGTTAGCAATACAACATATGGTCATTCATTTCATATACACAAAGTGCTGTGTAAAGCCTGTCGGCCTCCTTTCTGCCCTCCCCACTTCCTTCATCCTTAACTCATAAATCCTCACATTGCCATCAGGACACGAGATAAATATGAGGAAGTCATTCTGTCAAAATTGTATAATATACAGAAGGAAATGAAAACCACAATAAATTGTAGCAATAAAGCAAACTAAGAAACCATTCTTCCTTAACTTACATTATTGAAAAAATAACTTCCTGGCTAAAACAGAAATTGCAGTGATATATTATACACAACAAAGGTAAATTTACATAGCAATGCTGCAAAAAATAGGAGGGATGAATGAAATACAGAGCAATCATATTCCCACAACAGGGGCTGGAGAGATGGCCCAGCTAGTCAGAGTGCAGTTTGCTCTTGTAGAGGACTAGAGTTTGGTTCTCAGCATCTACATCAGGGATCCACAACTGCCTGTAGCTACAATTCCAAAGGGCTCTAATGTCAGTCATCCTCTTCTGGACTGCATGGGAATGTATTCATGTGTGTATACCCACCTGTCACTACACACACATACATGTAATTTAAGGTTGGCTTAAACTCTTTAAAAATAAAAATTATTATATCATGCATGGAGTGGTACTATGCCATTTAAAATCATATGGTAATAAGTTTAAGAGTATATATATGTTTAAGGATATATATATATCAACATGTCATTCATTTAAAAACTAAAAATGAGACATAAGAGCCAATGCAAGCATGGAGATACAATAAATTTTTCAAAAAAATTTGAAAGGTACACATAAAAACAGAGATAAAGGAACATTAAAAGAAACTAATAATGTGTAGCAGCAGGGTGATAGATTTACATTCACACTGAATGGAAATTGCAATCACATTGAGTGGAAATGGTTTAAATATCTGATTATAAAGCTGTACTAGATTTCTATATTAATCTTGATCACACCCACCAGCACATACCCACTCACGGATACAAAATAAACAACTCCTAGCTTTTGAAAAGCTTGGCAAGCTCTACTTTCAGGTTTCGGGCCTGTGTGAGGCTCCTCTGAACAGTGGTTGTGGCTGGGTAGCCGAGGGTACTCTGGTGGAGAAGGGTTCCAGAGAGCCATCAGGGTGCATAGATGCCTAAACAAGTCACCCCAAAGAATCCCAGCAGAGAACCAGAATCTCCAAGACACAAGTGTCTTTGGTCAAGCAATTGTCTTATTCTAAATGTATCTTCACTTTAGTAATTAATTCATTTTGGTAAGTGTTTAATTGGCTTAATAAGCCTCTCTAATGCTCTATAAGCACCATGTCAAAAAAAACCTGAATTGTTGTCTGGGATACTTAGAACTCACACGCTAACTGAGTGCAGCAGTTTTCGCCTTAGTCCCTATATCCCCTGCTTCTTCTATTTGCCTGATGCACCATTAAAATCACCCTCAAACGAGCGAGCATCTCTTCTTGGTTCTGAGCACATGAGAGGGAATCACTGGGAATTAACAGTGCTCACCTTGTTAACAGTAAGGCTCCAGTATGGATCGGACATGAGCACCACCAGAGCTATGAGCTGTGGTTTCTTTCAAATGAGTGTCTGCCATGGGTAGTTCCAATAGTCAGGAAGTGAGAAGCTCCACTCCAGAGTCTCTAAATTTGTGTCTTGAGTGCAGGAGAGCTGTCCCCACCCCTAATGGAGGAGCAGGAGAATGATCCCTGTGGCAGAAGCATGAAAGCTGCCTGACCCTTCTTGAAGACTGTGGCAATACAGAAAGAGCTGGCTCTGCACCTCACCAAAGTATGGCAGGAGAGCTGGCCCTGGTGGCATAAGCTCAGAAAATTGGCAGCCTGACCAACTCAGCTACCACCCAAGCTAAGATCTAGGGCTTTGAGTTGGTCCACCCCAACATCTATCCCACCTATTGACTGCTGGAGTGTGTGGAGGAGCTGGTCCTACAGATCGAAACCTGCAAGATCTCTATGACACAGGGCAACAAGATATCCTGGAGGGTCCTAGTGAGGATCCAGTATTAATGCTGTGGCAGAAGCAGAGGCCTTGAAGGAGACCAATGACTCACTGCAAAGAACATTTGCAAGTACAGATGTTCAGACAAAATGGTTACACTGTGGGACACACTGTGTGACACACTGCAGCTCCTAAAATGGGATTTTTTTATTGTTTTTTATTATTTGTTTTCTTTTGAGGGGACGTTGCAAGGGCAGAGAGCAGATATGGAGGGAGATGAGTGGAATTGAGGTGCATAATGTGAAACTCACAATAAAAACATAATAAGTTTTTAAAAAATCCTTATCCACACACTGGTTTAGCTCACAACTGCCAAATTCTTTATATGAGAACAATTATAGAGACCAGAAAGGTCAACAAAGAGTCTCTACCTCTTGGTAGGGAAAATGTCAATGAATCTCTCTCCCTCCACCTCTCCCTCCCCCTCCCCCTCCCCCTTCTCCCTCCCCCTCCCCCCTCTGTGTGTGTGTGTGTGTGTGTGTGTGTGTGTGTGTGTGTGTGTATGTGTGTGTACACACACACATGCAGGTCAGTGAGAGACATCAAATTCCTGCCTCTATCACTCTGCACATTTTTCTTAGAGACAGGGTATCTCAGTGAGCCCAGAGCTTATTGGTTTGGTTGGGCTGGCTGGCTAGTGAGATCCTCCTAGAATCTACCTATCTCTGCTCCCTCAGCTTTGGGGTTACAGGTACACACCACTGAGTCCAGCTTTCACGTGGATGGTGGAGATCCAGACCCAGGCCCTTGTGCCTGCAGGGTAGGCATTTGACCCACTGAGACGTCTTCTTCTATTTTTGGCCATCTTTAATCTACTAAAAAGTATAGTGTAATAAAAGACAACACAAACTACTATGTCCAGGATGATTCTGCTGTGCACACAGGCAGCTCAGTGGAATCGCACAAATAGAAAATGGCTTCTGCATCACAACTGCTCAAATATCTGTCATTCATACCGAATCAACATGCCTTGGGGATGACCAGCATGTAAGCAGAATGTTAGTTTAAAAATATTTGTACCACAACACCCATTTGTTAGGCACACTAGTGATTAAGGATCCAGACCATCATTTGTGGTGGTCAAGAGGCAGACACTGAGCCACTTTTTAAAAGGAGAAACGTCTTTGGAATTCACTGGCTGAAATTTCTCATTTGCAATAAGGCAAGGGGAGGTCCCAAACTGACAGAATTAGTGTAACATTCTAGTTAATATTATCAACCACAGAGCCTTATCTGATTGTAATCTTGGTCCACCCTTTATGACTATATAACCGTAAAGGAACTAACTATCATGCTTTTCTTGGTCTGTCAAAATCATGTGCCTCTGAATGTTCACATGTGAAAAGGGGTTTGGGGTATAAACTCATGGTGGAGTGTGCTTTTAACATAGAAGCCCAGGCTTCTATCTCTAGCACCCAAACCAAACAAACAAAAAAGCTCTAACCACAGGGTCATACCAACTAAGAAAACAACTGCAATAAAAAATGGTGTGGTGGTTTGAATAAAAATGCTTGGTCACCAGGGAGTGATACTATTTGAATGCATTAGTGGGTGTGGCCTTGTTAGAGGTAGTGTGACACTCACTTGGGGTGGTCTTTGAAGTTTCAAAAGCCCATGCCCTGCCCAGATTCTCTCAACTACTTCTCTCTTCCTGCTGCCTTCATATCAGATATAGAACTCTCAGCTACCAAGTTTGCCACCATGCTCCTTGCTATGAGAACAATGGTTAAACCTCTGAAAATGTAAGCAAGCCCCACTTCCAGCTAAATACTTTCTTTTATAAGAGATGCTATGGTCATGATGTCTCTTCATAACAATGAAACACTGACTAAGATCAGTGGCTTGGCCCTACGGTATGTATTATGTAAATGTTTGATAATTATATGTGCTTGATGAAACACATAGGCATATGCGCCATAAAATGAATTTCAGAAGGCTTATTCATCAGAGGTTATCTTGGTGGGCAACCGATAATTCCTCTGGTTTGGGTTTGTGTGTGATTTTTCAAGGTTGGGCCTAGAACCCAGAGCCTCGAGCACATGAGACAAACCCACTACCACTGATGTGCGAGCTCAACCCTTGCACCTCTTTTTTTAAGGCTCACAAACTTTCCTGAATTGCGCAAACAACTTAAGCGCACTGCGTTGCACTTCATTGGCAAGACCTAATCCAATATCTGGGGCTGTTTGTGAATAAAAGTAGTCCTATTTTTGATAAGGAAGCCCCTCTGTTTCCTTCTGATAAGAAGTAGAAAGCATGGAAACAGGCAACCTTGGGAGATAGGAGATGGGGGGACCCTCTAGAATGTACCAGAGACCTGGGAGGTAAGAGATGCTAAGGACTCAAAGGGAAGAACCTTAGATGAAATGCCCAACAGTGAGAAAAGGGAACTTGAGGAGTCCATCTTCAGTAGAAAGACAGGGCATCAAGTGGAGGGATGGGGTTGCCATCCCACAGTCAAAAACTCTGATCCAGAATTGTGCCTGTTTGAAAGAATTGCAGAGACAAAAATGGAGAAGAGAAAGGAGGTCCAGTGACAGGCTCAAATTGGAATCCAGCTCAAGGGGAGACCCCCAAGGCCTGACACTATTACTGATGCTATGGTGTCCTTACAAACAGGAGCCTAGCATGACTGTCCTCCAAAAGGCTCAACAAGTAGCTGAAAGAGTCAGATGCAGATATTTATACCCAACCAATGGACAGAATCTGGTGAACCCTGTGGTTGAATTAGATAAAAGCTGAAAGAAACTGAGTAAAAGGGTGACCCTATAGAAAGACCAGCAGTCTAATTGAATCCTCAATATATCTTAGACACTGGGCCACCATCCAGGCAGCATACACCAGCTGATATGAGGCCACCGACACATATACAGCAGAGGACTGCCAGGTCTGGATTCAGTGAGAGAAGATACACCTAACCCTCAAGAGCCTTGAGGCCCCAGGGAGGAGGGAGGTCTGGTCTAGTGAGAGTGTAGGTGTGGGGACATCCTCTTAGAGATGGGGGACAGGGTATGGGATGAGGAACACTCAGAGGGCAGACTTCGAGGGGGAAATAATGACTGGAATGTAAAGAAGGATTAAAGAATAAAAAATTAGGAAAACCTCAATGACTAATAAAAATATATTATGCCAAATTAAAAAAGAAAAGAAAAGAACTGTTTCTTCCCCAGAATTCAGCTTGGTGACTGCAGAGACTGTACAGGGATAAAGGGAGCTTCAGGGGAATCAATGCTGCTATGACACAAATAACATGGAACACACAAGAAACAGGGCAGACTTCTGCATATGAAGCCTTGACATGTTAGCGCTGCCACTGCTTTTTAAATAACCAATAGGTCCAAATTCCTAGGGACTACTTAAATGCTGCAGGTGATGGAAGCTGGGCTCTGGTGAATATGTAGGAGAGAATGCCAGAGGGGAGAGCTGGCGACTAATAAGAAGAGTGAATAACTTAAGATTCGCCAGGTCTGAGCAGATCACTGGAGCATTATGTTTCCCTGTCTTCACTTTGAAAGTCTTTTCCTGCCACTGGCTTAGTCATCATTTTATCTGGCCTCCATGAAAACACTAGGGAACGGACTCCTCACTGCCCACAATACAGTGGCATCAGAACTGGCTTCAGTGTCAGATAGGGGAGCAGTGGGAAATCTTTCTTTGCTGTTTGCTTGTGTTTCATCCATGATCCCAGTTATATGAGCTAAAATGTTATGCAAGTTCCCAACACTTGTGAACAAGAACATCAGAAGATTCTCACAGTCGAAGCCATGCATACACTCTCTGTATTCAGGCACCTATTACAGATCACAGACACAATCAAGCCTGGATTGCTGAACTGGGTTCACCACACAGCCTCTCTTACCCCCAAGCTCAACCTTAATCACACAGGTTCCAGGCTAACCTCCACTGACCTCTCCACAGGGTTCCACCAGCCTGCCACAGCCCACAGGAATACAGTTTCATTGACTGCCACGTATTTGCTGGAGGACTTGGATCCAGACTTTTGCTAAAGGTCCAAACCCACACGCCAAATTGCACGTAGTGAACATACCCATTTTGGCTGTCCACAGTGTCTCAAATTCAGAATCTCCAAAACTGGCCTCTGTAGCCCCACTTCCTTCCCATGAATGAGTCTTCTCCGATTTTAACTGTTCAGTCTATAGTCATGGATCTAGAAAAAGAATGAACAAGAGAGTGGTGGTGGGGGGGACCCATTCTCAAATCGGTTTTAGATGATTTTCGTCATCCAAAACTTAATGCATCAAACTAAGAGTGTATTTGAAATCAGCTCTGAGAGGAGGACCTTTCTTGACTCTATCTCTTTATCTGACTTCCAGGGCTTTCTGATCTCTCTTCAGCAATAGAATTGCTTTTTCGGTCCATGGATGGACTACCCTAGAATGCTGACTCAGCAAGTTGTCCTCATGGTGACTCTACTGGATACTGTACCACCTCCACCCAGGCAACTTTCAGCTAAGATGATGCCAGTCCTGGTAAGGCAAAGTATCAGTATATACCAGAAACCACACTAAGCAACTTCCAAAAGGCTCTGTTCAGAACCAAAACCAGGGAGGCTTTGGAGAAAAATTGAGATTTTGAATGAGGATATCATATTTTGAGTCTTATAAGACTTCCATGTATTTTACAAGTGAAGTTCCCTTCTACTCCAGTTTGACAGAATATGGCTAAAGACCCCATAGAAACACCCATATGTTTTTGTCCTGACGATAACCATACTACCGAAAGTAGAGGAAAGAATCCTAGAAAGAAGAAACTCAGAGAAGAGATTCTGAGTGAAAACTCTGAAAAATGCTAGCAGACCCCAAGGCCAATTCAAAGCTATTTCTTAAAGGAAATTCACTGAGCTTGAACTGCACTGACCGTAAGTAAAATAAGACTACTTTCTTTCTGAGTTTATTCAAGAGAGATATTAGCCCAAACAAAAACATCTCCAGAAAATAACAATAAAGCCCTCATGTAACAAATATTCAATATCACTATATTAATTTTAGTTTGGGTTATGTGGAAAAATACCCTCACAAAACCAACTTGGGGGAGAAATGGTTTGTTTTAGTTTATAGTTGCAAGTAGTCCATCATAACAGGGAAGTCACAATGGCAGGAACTTGAGAGAACTGGTCATATTACATTGATAACCAGGAACAGAGAGCAATGAATACATACAAGCTCGTAGTTGGCTCACTTTCTCCATTCTTATTCAATTCAAAATCACCTGAATAAGGAATGGTGCTGTCCACAGTGAGCAAGTTATTCTGATCTTAATCAATGTGATCAAGACAATCCACCTCAGACAAACCCACAGGCCAAACTGCTACACAGTCCCTAATCATGACTCTCTTCCTAGATGATTCCTGATTGTGCCAAGCTGACAATGACAAAAATTTACACCCATAAAATAAAGCATTTGCAAATACTCGGGTTATGACTTAATATTTCCTGACATAAGGACAAGAGGACACATGACAATTCTCAAGGCACGCCAAGATTTCATACAAAGACTGAAATGAATACACAAGCATTTTGAAGTACTGTAAATATGCTCAATGGAATTAAGGAAAGTGAGTTCATTCAGGAGAAAACATGCAACATCTCAGCAGGAAAAGGAAATATGTGAAATAAACCAGAAGGAAATCTTAGTTGTAGAAGACCTACTATGTAAGTTTTTAAAATGGGATAAATTTAGGGGACTGGAGATACAGTACTTGCCTAGTATGCATAAGGCCATGGATTTAATTCCTAAAACTGAAGGGAAATGGGAGTAAACTTTACAGCAAAATTACAAAGGATAATCAATGAACTTAAAGATAGATGAATAGAAAATGCCAAATATGAACTAGATAGAGAAAGAGAAATAAGATAGGAAGGGAAAAAAGGGAAGGAGAGGAGGAGAGAGAAGGGGAGGATAGGGGAGAGGAGAGAAAACACAGAAAGATCCATGGCCAGAAACAGCATTGTTTCTAGTTCTGTTTCTGAAGATTCATCCTCCATCGAGCTCACAATAAGCGTCACACGTTCCACATCTTCCTGAGTTTGTCTCGTACAATGTTTCTATCTCGTACCTGGATCCTTCATATAGGCATTGTCTTCTACTACCATCAATCCCAGTATCCTGTGCTCTTCTGGCTGATCTGGAGTTTCCTCTTATGAAGAATGTTAGCCTAGATTCTACTTTCTTGTTCTATTGGATGTTGTTTTGCAATCAAGCAGTTCCCCACATATCCTTCCCTGTGTCTTTGTTGGATATGTTAAAGGTCTGAAGTAAACAAGTAAAATTGCTAAATTCTGTCAAGAGATCATAGGACTGGCTGAATTTAGAACCACTAGGAATTTGTTTTCTAATTGAATCTCCTGTATTGGTTCTAGCTATTAGCTGTCAAACTCTGAAGCCTTGGATACCTTTCCTTAAGTAAATTATATTTAAGATAAATTATTTATCTTCAGACCTGGGAGATTCTTAGTAAAAGGTCTTTATATCTTATCCTGGTGCCTTCTGAGAGCTTTAAGCATCTGTGTGGAGTACTATCTTTGTCAGTAACCTTGAAATCACAGTGTGTTCTTCAGCTTTTACTAACATCATACTGCATGCATACTCCTTTTGATCATTAAGGGAATTAATCTGATCATTTTTAACTTTCCCCATTCATTCCAAAATACCTGGCAGAGAGCCCATTTAGCCTCTGAAAGGAAATGGGAACCATTATTATCCAGCTTTCCCAGTATCAAAGCTTATTCTTTAGCCATTTCCATCCTGACAGGATTTGTGACTTCTCAGTAGGTCTATTGATCTATGTGTTAACGTACAAGGCCATGCCCAGGAAAGAGAATATCAACCAAGTGTCTCAGGAAGCTAGATGCATGACCATGATAGCTGGGCATTCTGTCAGATGCAGAAACAGTGTCTCTTGGACAGACCTCAGTCTATGGCCAGACAGATGTGCCTGCATCTCATCTTTACACTCAAGGCTTTAGATATCCTGAGTTAACAAAATTCACTTCAGAGATTCTGATGGCTTATCTTGCTTGTCAACCTGACCGTGTCTAGACTCAACAACACAAGCTCTGAACACTCCTAGCAGTGATTTTCTTAATCAGATTATTTGAAGCATGAGGACATACCTTTTGGTGGTACCCCGTGTAAAAAGAGACTTTGCCTTTTGCCTACTTGCCCTCATTCTCAGTGTAAGACTACCCAGACTGCATCCTACAAACCAGTCTAAAACATCCCCTTTTAACACCTACTCATTTTATCAGTTCTATTACTTTAGTGAACCCTGACTAGTACAGGGATGGTGTTGTTATGTCTAACAATTATGAGAGAGTACCAAGGACATAGTATTTATTTGCTAAATATTCTAAGTGAGCTTCACACGATAGCCATATGATTTCTCTCCCCAGGGCCCACAGATTATATTGAGTATCAAGTTGATACTCACGTTGTCTTTGCTTTCCTGTCTCTAGAATTATTCACCAAGAACCATAATATATAGATGCAATATAGAGAATAGAAGCATTATCTTAGATAAGTTTTATATTCAGTGGTGCAGCTCTACCCTGTTCTTAGTGATGTGTCTCTTTGAAAGTTACTTAACATGACCCTTTGGTTTCCTCATCTGTAAGGTAGAGATGATATATTTTCCCTTTTCTTGAGGTTAGTGTGTATGTCACCTAGGATTATCCTTGTCATGAGATTGTCACTGTTTCTCTGTAAGTCCTTAAGGGGAGGAGGAATAGATACTCTCAGTACTTCATATCTATCATATTACCGCTTTATTGACTAGAGAGACTAGATGAAAGAGGCAAACATGTTAAAAAAAATTAAAACCATTGTACAGCTGCAACTGGAGAGAAGACTCAGTCTGAAAAGCATTTACCTTATAAATATGAGGATCTGTAATGGTCTCAGCTTTAAAAGCCCAGGCTTCATGGTAGGCACATATGATCTCAGCACTAGGGAGGCAGCAACAGGCAGATTCTGGGATGCTCGCCGGCCAACAAACCTAACTACTTAGTGAATTCCACGACAGTAGATCCTCTCTCAAAAAAAAGTGCATGACACTTGAAGAGGACCCTTAAAGTTGTCCTCTGGTCTCCATGCACACGTGTGAACACATGTACCACATCTAACACCTGATGTACTGAGAATCAGTGCTCCTCCCAAAAGGAAGCCTACTTAGATAGTTTACATTTCGATAGTTAAATCGTATGTGCTGTAATAGACTCAAGAAGACCTCATTTTGTCTGTTGACAGTCTCTGTTGAGTCACCTCAAGTGAGACCCAGCTACTCTAATTAAGCAGATGGCCACTTTGCCTGTGGAAGATCCAAACACAATGACTTGTGAGGATTTTTGAGAGTAATGACGTAACTGAATGACATAACCCAGTGATACAACTCTGTGATGTCACTCTGAACTAGTAACTTACCAGGAAGTATGTAATAACTCCCAGGTCTTGCACTAGCAAAGATTCATTAATACTGTCTCCCAGCATATGCATGGCCTGAGCTATACTTTTCATGTCCTCAGGAATGATCAGCATTGGGCAAACACAGCACACATGGCAGTGGAGCAAGGCAGAGACAAAACCAAGAAAGACTCAGGTATTGAGTCTCAGTCTTCTTTCCCACCTTTTAATTTTTTGCTTAGCCTGTTAAACTTCTAAATAAACAATGCTTGAATATGTGTACATACAGAAAGTATTTACCTTCTTAATTCTGAAGGATATTCTAACGCTCAAACTGCTACGTTTTCACCATGACTAGTAAACTTGAAGATGTAACAGAAACGGTAAATACAAATGGAGCCAGTTGCCGTCTTCAAGAGACTCATATTGGCTAAATGTGTGATTATTTAACATTGTTTCACAAAACTATTAGGATACGGGCCATAAGATGCTGGGGGGAAGATCCTATCATAGTGTTATATGGAAAATATCAGGAAAGAAAGAGAAAAACAAAATGTTAACTCATTAGTTTGCTTAGCTCACAGAGAAATAGTGTCTATGAGGTACATATGTACATACATAGGCAAACATATGTAAGTAAAGGCCAATATGATATATGATATTATGTAAAATGATTAGTTCTCAAAAGCTGTGTACCCAAGCAAATCATTGGAAGTAGCTAAAAAGAAATCCAGGAGCTAGTGCTATAGACTCCAGCATGGGTGTGGTCAGTTCAGAGCCAAGAGCCCTGAGAACACAAAGTAAAGCAAAGACCCTGTCTTGACTCAAGCAGTCAGCCTCAATTCTTTTTCCCTGCCTTTGAGTTCTGTTCAAGCCATCAGGGACCAGGGTGATTCCAACTCACACTGGGAAGGGGTGGCAATCTATTTTATTTGGTCTATTGATTGACACGTTCACATGTTAATGCCTTCCAGAAGCAGCCTCACAAGCACAACTAGAAAGCTTAACTAGCTCCCTGGTCATCCCTTGGCCCAGTCATGTTGACATTTCCAGCTATGAATCATAGAAACGCAGAGGAACAATAGTGAAAAAAAGGTCCATTTGGCAGCCAGCAGTTGAATTGAAGCAAACATCTCTATCAATGAATGTTAAAATCATTGTAAAAAGCTGATGAGAAATACCATAGTTATAACCTCGAAGTTTTATCCTATAAACTATTAATTAGAAGAGGGATGTTATATCTTTAAAATGAAGTTACCAAACAATCTCTAGTCAAGCCAAACAGGCAAACTTAGTCTTTATCTCTTATGTGATAAATAATAAATAAAATTTGAACAACACTACTTATGTGTAATATTCTTCCTGTAGTGGTTTGAATAAATATGGTCCCCATCAGTCCCCATGGAATGATGCTATTAGGAGATGTGGTCTTGTTGGAGAAAATGTGGCTTTGTTGAAGGGAGTGTGTCTCACTATCTTCCTCTTTTTTGCCAGTTCAGATGGAGAACTCTTAGCTCCTTCTCCAGCACCATATCTGCCTGCAGCCACCATATTCCCTGCCATAATGATAATGAACTAAAACTCTGAAACTTTAAGACAGCCCCAGCTAAATATTTTCACTCATAGAAGTTGCTGTGGCCATGCTATCTCTTCACAGCAATAGAAAACCCAAGACATTTCCCAAATGTGATATAGAAAATACATTTGGATAGCCACAAAAAAAAATCTATACAAAATCACATAGAGTCTAAACATTCTAATTCTATTTAGAATATACTAATCTGTCTTTATCCACCGTTTTTTTAATTATCTATGATTAGCTGTGGTCTGAAACCAATCCACACATTTTAAATTGTGGGACATATCAAATAGAAGGAAAATAATTCACACCTCTCTACTCTACCCTGCTGAGATACGAACCATCCTGCAGCCAGTGTATCTACATTGTATATGCTACCCTTCTGTGTCACTTACTAACTATCTTGACTAGCACATTGTTCAGTTTTTATGTTCAAATGACATTTACTTTACTTAAAACAGTGTTCACAATTCAAGAGTAATTTTATTACAGGCCATTTTATTGCACTGTATTTTATAACCTCAAATTTCTGTTATTAGTTACTATTGTTGATCTTTTACTATGCTTTATTTATGAGTTCAACTCTATTTTAGAGGTTTATGTGTAGCAGAAAAGAATATTTATAGTATTGGTTCTATTTGTGAAATCTTAAATACACTCACTATGTTTAGGGATGGGGAGGGTGATGATTTTGAGAGACGGCAGAGACTTATCACTAAATGCAGTGTACAGAATTAGGTTGAAATTTTAATCAAGGCATGGAATTGGAATGTTTTCATGATACACCTTACAACTTAATAACATTTATCATTCATCATTTATTTACTTGTATATTGTGTCAATCCCAAATGGTTTACTTCCTGTGGCTATCAGTAGTCTTCTTGTAGACAAATCAGCTGTGCTCGCCATTTTGTGGCTCTTACTAACACTATTTGGATTACCAACCTCCCTGTTGTCTGGCACACGCGTGATCCTTTATTTGTAAATTGTGTCTTAAATTATTTCCTACTTCTGTAGTGTCCTCTCATGTGCTTCCACATGTCACAAGACTAAACTAGGTGAATCTGCTTCACAGTGATTGGGCTAGCCCTATTTTTCCAAGTTGAGTCACCAGAAACACCTAATCAAACCAACAGGCCCCATAACAGCTATTTCTTCTAAGTTATTGACATTCAGAATTAAGGGTTTTTATGAAATAGCTTTTGTCTTGAGAGTTGAGGTGGATTGTTCTGCAGTTTGAAGAGATTTGGGTGCTTTAGAGGTGGTTGTGAGTTCTTCTGTTAACAGAACTCAAAACCATGTCAAGCTAGTTCTGGAAGCCAGGAGTGAGTGGAACAGGAAATGCCTGGAGAAAAGACCCAGGAAGTGGAACTGGAGGAGCCTGGAGAGAAATCTGTGTGTCAAGGAAGCATTTCCATAGTAGGGACAACTTGCGTGCTACAGAGATCATGTCACCCAAGGCCATTCCAAGGTACATTGCTAACATTTCCAAAGTTTCTTTTAACTGTGCATACAGAGATAAAGATAGAAAAAGATGAGCTGAAAAGAGGAAATCTTTCCCTTTTAAGCAAGCCTTAACAAAAATAAAAAATAAAACTAAGACTTGTTGAGTTCAAAGAAAACATATTGTCTATTCCCAGTGATTCCCAATGAAATATTTCCAGACCAAACAGGGCATGGACTAAAAGGTCAAGTTGAGAGTTCAGAAATTGAAGTGTCTTAGCATAGAGTCAAAGCCAGGTTGGTGGATGATCTTAAAATCCCAGGGAGATTTGAACAGGTGCTTCCTTACAGAGTCTCAAGGAACCTTCAGATCCCAACATTTTTCTCTCTCTTTTTGTGCTTCAAAAATGACCTCACTAAAGCTTCTATGACCTGTAAGTGCACAGTACCCAGGAAGCCTCTGTCAAAAGCTGTCACACTCAGAGAAGTGCGTTTCACAATCCCATCTGCATGTGACCTCTAGTGAGGCAGGGTATTGAAAAAATCCATACATCAGAACGCTGCAAGGCTTCCAGTAGAGCTGCATTACAGCTGAAAGGGGTAGAGACAGGCTATAACAAAAGTGTGAACCAATGCCTGGTGTTAAGAGCAACTGTGAGGCCAGAAAACTTTCCAGTATCAGGGCACAGAAGGTGCAGCTTTATTTGGTCTGCTGGGCTTTTCAGTCAGAGCCATGAGCCACCATGGGATCAGTGCATGTCCACTATGCATGAATTGAATCACAAGGGCCCCCACACAGGTAATCCCAGTGATCCAGTCCTCCCAATCTATAGGTAAGAATGCAAGTGAGTGAGCCTGTAGACAATCCCAGACCCCCGAGCTTTGAGTGACTCCCATTCTCTCCGATGTAACTTTCAGATACAGAGCTGAGAGGAGTCACTGACTGTTGCATATTACAGCAGTTCAGCTTTCAATTTCATGGGATTTAGAATCACCCAGGAGATACACTTCAGCCTATGGCTGGTGGACACTTCCATATCAGTGTACGTGAGGTCTGAAGACCTGCCCTTAATGGGAGCAGCAGTACTGCTTGCACCTCAGGTGCAGACTGAATGAAAAGGAGAAATGCACCAGCGTTCACTTCTCTCTTGCCTGACTGAAATGCTGCCTTACTTTTAGAGCGTGTTTCCCACTGCAATTAACCCAACCAAAACATTCCTTCACAAGCATGCCAAGGGTTTAAGCTATCTCTTTTTAGGTGTGTCTGGAAATATGTATTCTAGGTGACTCTAAACCCTATCAACTGGACAATTCACACTGTCACAGACTCATCTGCCTCTAGAAATGAAACATTTTTTGGCTATTTTGAAAAGAACCCTATTGTGCTTAGGCCATGCCTGTTCAAAAATGTTTAATGATGGCAGACATGTGTGGGGCCAATGTCACTCGAATCTGCTTTCCTTGTGCTCCAGGGGCGTGATCATTCTCAGGAATGCTGAAGGCTACTCTCATCATGGCAACGGGAATCACAACTAGTAATCAAAACAGAGTTTGACAAGCCCTCAAATAGAAGGTCTTTGGGTTTAATTTGGGAACTGAGCTACTCAGAGGCAGGGTGGAGTTCACTGGAAGGGTCAGGAGCCCTTTGCTAGAGGAATTCTGTCTTGGTAATGCAGTGACCATGCCCCATCTAGGCATTTTTGCAGCTCATGTGGTTTATGTTCTACAGGCTCTCGTATTACCCACTTCTTGGAATAAATTCAGAGCAGCCTTTAAATGCCCAGAAAACCTTCTAGAACAGTCTGGATCAGTTTTAAGTCATGTGTTTCAGAATCCAAAGGTCACTGGTGGCATCATTCATTATGTAAGTCCAGCTTGGCTACTTTGGTTCACGCAGCAAACACAAACATGCAATGCCCTCGGGTTTAAAATCCAAGAGAGATGAGAGCATTAAGGATGCCAAGAGGAGAGAATGTCCATTCATCTACTTATCCATTGACTTTCTTTTATTAGCATTCGTTTGGCTTTTAAAATGTAGGGGCTGAAGAGATGTCTCAGCCATTAAGAGTGCATGATGTTCATTGAGGGGGAGGATTCATTTTCCAGCATCTACATCAGAGAGTCCACAACTGCAAGTAACTCCAGCTCCAGGGGATCCAACTCCTTCTGGCCTTCATGAGCAACTTCAAGTCATACATACAAAACTACACACACACACACACACACACACACACACACACACACACAATTTAAAAAATATTTTAAATGTATTACAAATGTATGTACTTGTTCATTGCAAAGATTTATAAGGTTAACATTTGTTAAGCATTAAAGCAAATGCTTGCATCAAAGGCATGTGTGCACGCACGTGCATGTGTGCACGCGCACACACACATTTACACATTGAATAATAGCTCTATTCTAGATTATGTACAATGCATGTTCATTGTAAGTAAGCAGATGTTAGCATTAATGATGATGGAAGAAGGTGAACAAGAGAGAGCTGCCGTGTTTCTTAGATGTTTACAAGAGTAAGGGAGATTAGATGTTTGGAAACTGGGTAAAAATGCAGCAAGAGTGGGAATTGTGTTAGGCATAAACCATGTTTCCAGCTGCTCAGGGTGAGAGGTTTCGTATGATGATTGAAAGCACAGCAGGTCCAGTGTTCTGAGAGCTTTTTCTGTCTATCCTGGTTGTTCACTGTGCAGAGGTAGAGTGTGACAGTCAGAGAAAGCCCCTCCAGATCATGGGTGTGTAAATCCTGCAACATCTGAAAAACATCTAATTCATCTCAATTAGCAAAACATAATCTGAACTAAAACTTTTCAGAATAAAACATCCGGAGGTAGTTAGAAAATGGGGCTTATGTGGCTCTTTCCCATTCGTGCATGCTAATTTCGTGTTGATTGAAATACCAAAACTACTTGCATTGTGTCTGGAGTGTCCTGTGGAAAAACAATCAGGGCAGTTCACTATTTTCTCCTTTCTCTACACACTACGGTGCATGGTCATGAAGAACAAATTTCAACATGACTATCACTTCATTATTGCTCAAGGAAGTGCAGGCAGGGAGAGAGGGAAAGGGGAAAGAGAGAATGCACAGGAGAAAGGGAGGACTCCATATGCTTCTGTTGTGAGGAACACGGGCCTTCCAGTTAGGGAGCCCAGCCCTCTGACCCACTCTGGGCAGTGTGCGAGGCAAATGTGTAAGCAGCTTGCAGTTTCTGATCTGAAGTCTCCGGATCCAACCAATATAGCTGCTGTATTATCACTATCTGTTCTAAAAAGCTTTCAGAAACAAAGAAACCAGAATTCTGGACCAGCATTGTCACTCACTGGATGACAGATCTCAATAAATCAATGTCATTTTGTTACTGTCATCTTTATAAAAGCTCAGATATGTCTCTTTTTTCTTGGCAGAATAATTGCAAAATTCAGAAATGATGGGTACTTTAGAAAGTACACAGACAGATAAGATGTGGATAAGTATTCGTTTTAAACACACACACACTACATTTCTATATTCTTACGTATTGTGCATAACTAATATTTGATTCAAAATATTCACTACTTTTTACCATAAACTGAGGCGGGACCAAACAGCATTTTCTACCAAGCTCCATCAAACCTTTCATTTGCTTGTTACCTGGGACTTCTGTGACAGATTCTCACAAGTTTGGTGAATTAAAATATCAGAGGGCAGACTGGAGAGATGGTTCAGTGATTAAAAGGACTTGCTACTCTTGCTGAGGGTTCAGTTCCTAGCACCTGCATGGCAGCTCACAACTTTCTATATAGTAACTCCAATACTACAGAATTTGACAGCCTCTTCTGGCCTCTGTGGGTAGCAGACATGTACATGAAACACATACATACATATAGGTAGACTATTCACACCCATAAAAATAAAATATTTTTTTTTAAAGAGAGGCACGGGCAAGTGGGAGCTCAGGCTTCTTCATAAGTCTGGACTGGACATGGGCCTCTACCAGACCATGTTAAGGATTTCTATGCCAGCTTAGGGAAGTAAATGTTAGCTCTAACTAAAGAGAGCTTCAGTTTGAAAACTATTATTGGGTCTCATGGGCCTTAGTTGTTGAATGTGACTTTATTTCAGGTTTACTACCGAGACATCAGACCTTGGTTCCATTACTAGGTTAGATCAGTGATAGCAATACAACTACGACTGGATTCCCAGGGCAACAGAGGTTTAGACCAAGAGCTGAGTTGGAAACTCTAGTTACATCTTCCAAACAGTATTATCTCCATTAAAGCCTTTGAAATCTCCGAATTTGGTTGGTTAACGAAAGCTCTAAATCCCACATAAAACATACTCTCTACAAGTCATTCTTTATTTAACAGGGATAAAATTGTCCTTGCAAGTAACACAGGCCACTGATGAAGCCACTTCCTAGCTCAGCTTCTCAAAATGCAGAGCAAGTACTATTTGTTATCATTTGCTAGCACACAGGGACAGCAAGGATTTTATTAACACTACATTTTTTCAAAGAGAGAGTTAAGTCATGGGCTCCCAGATTCCTCCATACATGCACTTAAGTCCCTCAAAGTCTTCAAAGTTGTCGTAAATGACCTTTGTCCTCATCTACAAAATGCTGTCCACATAATACTAGGACATGGGATCCTCCAGAACTCAGAGTGGAAATTTTCAGGAAACACTAGAATGAAGACTTGAGTCAGAACTACTGAAACTCCAACTTGAAGCCAGTCCCTCCTAGGACTTTCTGTTGAGTTCATTGAAAAGTCCCCTGCAATGTAGCTGCGCTGACCCAAGGACTGTTTTATGCAAGGTCATTCTTGATTAAAGCTCATCGAAGAGGTAGTGCCATAATCGCTTTGAGAAATTCTCTCTCTTTTTTTTTTGTAGAAAAATACCACTTTCCTTGAATGAACATTTAGATGAAATTGAAAAAATCTAGGCTGTTATATGTAAACACTTTTAATTAAAGCATATTCATGAAACAGTGATAGTGCAGGGATTTATAGAGGCTTTTAGTGTTGCTCAGGGAAATAGTGCAGTGTGGTGAGAAGTAATTCTGACTCACGGTCAAAGGACACCAAATTTAGTTACATGTTGTTATATAAAGAGTATTGGAGCAAACAATAAAATCCTAAGAAACCAGACTACATGTCTGACGTCACCGATCACTGTCTAATTAGATCTTTTGTCACAGGGAGCCAAGCTGCTTCATCTAGGAAAGGTTTGAGGCTGAAGCCTACATGGAGGTCACTTCAAATCTGAAAAGATGATGTTATTCACTCTATTAATTATTTTGAGTTTAGTCATTAATATGTGGGTCATAAAATTCATTCTATCTGATTGGAATTATTATTTTGATCTCTTTCATGTAGCACAGCCCCCGTGTATGAGTCCAGGGCTCACTTAGGGAGAGATAGGAAAAGAAACAGAAGAATTCTCTGTCTTTTAGGACTGTAACTCCCTTACCCCTGAAGGAGATTGTTTCCTATAATGAGTGTTGTATCCCTTAGAGCAGTGTTCCAGAATGTGGGGTGCCTTTGAGTCTACACTGAGAGTACGCTCACTCTACCATAAGCAGGAATGGACCCTCTGCCGAGATCCACTGCCTAATTGCTAGGCAATCCCCCTTCTGAAGAACAGAGACTTTCAGATAATTTGAATGGTTTGCTTAGCAGTTCTTCCACAGAGTCCCTGAAGTTATGATGGGCAGTGTGGACAAGGTAACATCCGGCCTCAGAGGTGGCTGTCTGTCTGTCACCCCTCTGACTCCTAAAACACAAACAAGTGGAAGACAAGCCCAGGATGCCCTCCTTGCTTTCTGAAGAAGGGGCAGAATCCCTTTGGTAACTTGCTTTCCACGTGTCCTACGAGTTTCCAGAGATATTCCACACACTTGGTAACACTGGACCAATATTTTTATACTCCAATAAGTGAAATAGTTCTGAGAGTATCCAAAACTCACAGACCATTTTTCATCTTAATAATAATAAAAAAAACAATCCTGAAACGATACACTTAGGACTAAAGGAGCCAGACACTAGCTTTGCTGGATGGACGTGTCAGTTCGCCATAACACAATGGACTAGAGAGCAGAGTACTTCCTTTTGAGCTGATGATGTGAGACTCTTCCATGGAGACATCTTTGTATGGATAGAAACAGATCCTCTATTTTAAAAAGTGACATTTTTATTATCTAAAATGTAGCCAGAATAATAAGATATAAATGGGGCATGGTAAGCAAATGCAAACGCTTTCTACTCCAGTCTACAAAATAATTCCGCATTTGAAAGGCATTGCCCTCATCAAGGATAGCACTGCTCTAAAATTCATACTCATAGAATATTAAAATGCATTAAGTTCAATTTTTCAAAGAGCATTTGTTTATCGATCCAATGATTACATTATATACATTTGAACTGCCAAATGTATACAAATAAGCAGGAAGGAACTGATGTGTTATTCATCACTAAATCCAGAGGACTTCATTGTTAATGCATCATGTAGCTGAAAAAATAATTTGTGAGAATGATAAATGTCAATATCTACCTGTTAAACATATCCATTCCCTGAGATGTTTTCCATCATCAATGAAACATAGTGCATAGAAGTCTTCAGTACTGACCTTGAAGGTAAGTTCCAGCCCATTAAATATTTCTCTATGTACAAAATGATAGCAGATTAAGTAAAACCTAGGAATGGGAGGAGGCTCTTTGAAGTACAGCTGTTCTGATGCAAACTATGCCACCGAGGAGCGCAAATACACACATTAAGATGGTCTTCCTGCAGCTACTTCTTATGTTACTACTGATGAACTCTGTGGTCATTGAGTCAAACGCTCCCTCTCTCCAGGACAATTTTCACACTATTAAGTTAGGCTACTAACAGCGCCTATTTCCTAAGGTTATTATAAGTGTCAGTGAAGTGAACATGCCGAAAACACCCAGTCCCTGTTGACATGTTCATCATTGGTATCATTTACAATATTAGTCACATACAAAGGGATTGTTAAATCACCACTCATTGATAGCTTCTTTGTCTTAAGGAAAGTACCAGTTGGGCCTTCGTTTCCTTAAGTGTAAAATCAGGTGTTTCAAAGGTGTTTCAAAGCATTGAAGTCCTGTATTTGGGGTTTAGAGCTGATACAATAAAATGAAGGTCAGCATCCTGAGGCCCAAATCCAGCAGTTATCCTCCTCAGTACCAGCCCTACTTCTTGAAGTAAGTAGGACAGGATGCCCATGACTTCTGACAGAATTAGTCTGTTGGCAAAGATACAGATGGATGGTACCACTGTCACATGACTATGTCTGTCTCATTCCTGTCATCATCAGATCACTAAAATGAACCCCATGTTTATTATTTCCTGAGTTTCTTTCATGCCAGACTCAAACTTTCTTTCTTTTTTTTTTTTAATTTTTATTGGGTATTATATTTACATTTCAGATTTTATCCCCTTACCCCACTTCCTCCCACCACCCAGAAACTTCCTATCCCATCCCCCCTCATGCTTCTATGAGCCTGTGCCCCCACCTACCCCCTACCCCCTCTACCCCCTTCCCACCCTCACATTCCTCTCCACACTCTGTGTTCATTTGTCATGGGACCAAGAATCTCCTCTCCCACCTATGCCCGACAAGGCCATCCTCTCCTACATATACAGCTGGAGTCATGGATCCCTCCTTATGTGCTCCCAGGCTGGTGGTTTAGACCCTGGGGAAAAATGGTTGGTAGGTATTGTTGCTTTCCTCATGGGGGTCACAAACCCTTTCTGTTCCTTCAGTCTTCTCTCTAACTTCTCCATTGGGAAACCCTTGATCATATCAGTGGTTAGCTGTGAGCATCTTCCTCTGAATGTGTTAGTCTTTCTCAGACCTCTAAGGAGATAGCTATATCATGTTCTTTTCAGCATGCACTTCCAGCCATCCACATCAGTGTCTAGCTTAGGTGACTGTACATGGGATGGATACCCAGGTGGAATGGTCTCCAGATGGCCCCTCCTTCAGTTTCTGTCCCATGTTTTGTTTCCATATTTGCTCCCTTGAGTATTTTTGTTACTCATTCTAAGTAGAACTGAGGAATCCCCACTTGGTCTTCCTTCTTAATGAGCTTCATGTGGTCTGTGAGTTGCAGACTCAAACTTTCACTTGCACAAAAGACTTGGGACTCGTACTGTCTTCTGAGGAAGCTGAAGATAATTGAAAGTCTCCAGGATGATGTGCAAAGGATGCTTAAACATATCACCCGATGGCACAGTGTGCATTTGAGCACCTGTGATTGGTACAGTTTGCATTTCAGCACCTGTAAACTTTATATCTGCAGGGCCTTGGGAGAAAAATCCTTCATATTTAATGCAGAATGGCTGCATAGTTGACGTATTACGTGATTGCCTGTGAATATAGCTAATCCTGTGCAGTCTTCCAGATACATACCTTGCAGTCCCATTTTGAAATTCATTTTCCAGGAAATCTGGTTGACAATATTGTCCATTAAGGTAATAACAACTTGTTTAAAAGTATCAAATGTGGCATGCTGAGGGATTAATTTGGAGAGAAATGTGCAAGGTATCAATACCAAGACAAGAAATCTTACTGGAAAGAACGTAACAATAAACATAGAGGTACAGCCTAGTCAAAGATTAGAAGACTAAAAAAATGATAAAAAAAAATTCTTTGGAGGTAGAGAGATGACTCAATGGATAAGAACACATACTGCTTTCCAGAGGACTTGAGTTGAGTCACCATCCCCCATATTAGGCAACTGACAACTGCTTGTAATACCCATCCCATGATCTGACGCCCTCTGCTGGCCTCCACAGACACCTGCACCTTGTTGAACATACACACGCTATTCATAATTTAAGATAAAATCTTTTTAAAAGATAAAGAATTTGCACAGATGCAATAATTATCACAATTTCAACCAGTAAAACCTTGATGATCTAATTCTTTAATTCTCAAGAAAAAAGCAAAGGCTTTAGATTAGGCCAGTAAACAAAATAGAAGAATGTGACTGGATCACCAGTATACTTGATTTCCAAATTTACAAACTGCAGTGTGGGTTGAGATGAATAATGAGATTGACAGATAAGAACAGAGTCTAGACAGACTCACACAAATATGGACAACCAAGCTATGAAAACCACACAAAGGCAAATCAGTAAATAAAGGATAGCCTTTTCTGCTGAAGACTGATTGACAGTTACACATTCACATTTAGAAAAGGAGCTACAGTGTGCTCCATATCAAATATAAAAAGAATTTCAAAATGTTAGCCACACCAAGATTTATTTTAAAACCTATAAACTTTTAGAGCAAAACAGGAACTATATTTATTACCTAACATTAAGCAAAATGTCTTAGATATGACACTCAAAACAAGCTTATTGTGTTAGTTAATTTGCTCACTAGTTTGACAAAACCCCTGACAACATCAATTTAAAGAAGGGGGAATGGGGGACAGCTGGGATTAATGGGAACAATCTTTTATGGTAGAGAAGGTGTAAGATTGGAGGAGGGCGAGACAGCTGATCACATCACAGCAGTCAGGAAGCAGAGAGAGAAATATTGTGGCATAGCTAACTTTCTCCTTATCATTCTTCCTGGGACCCCAGGCCATGAGTGGTGTCACTCACAGGCAGGATGAGTCTTCTCTCCTCAGTTAAATCTGTCACAAAACACTCTCATAGACACACTCACAGGTATATCTCCTAGGTGATTTCAAATTCAGTCAAGTTGACAGTGATGATTTATGGTCACAATCACTAAAAGCAATTAACTTACCTTCAGAAGACTTACAGATATTTGCTCTGTGAAAGACATTGTCAGGAAACAAACAAGTCACAGACTAAAACAAACTGGTTGTAAAGTATGTATCAGTACACATTCTAGAACACCCATGAGTCAAAAGTAAGAAAGCTAATGATTTAATTTTAAGAGAATATCAAACATTTGAATAGACACTACCAAGGAAATTATACAAATATCAAATAAGCACATGAAATGATGCTTAGTGTAAACACACCATTAGGAGATTGGAATGTATGACTGCAGTGGGAAACCATTTTGTATCTCTTTAGATTGCTAAGATTTATAAACCAGTTCACACTGACTGAATTGTAGAGAACCTGGAATCTCCAAGATTGGTGGGAAGTAAGATGGAAATCAAGATGTTTTGCTTTGTTTTTAAAGCTTACCATATATCATTATCATATGACCCAACTGTGTCTTCTTACCTATAAAAGTTTTGTTCTCTGAGAACATAATCCTCCTCAGGTCATTTGACTGTTCTTGGTCACAGCCACAGTAGCAGCACCCTCATGGACCCTCATCGTGGAGGTGTGAATATTTAATTTTCTCCAGCATAATCAGTGACTGCTTCTCCTGGGAAGGATGTGATATTTTTTTCAGAGGAAGAAGAGAAGATAGCAGATGGAGTTAAACTCATAGGAAAAACCTATCATTGTTCTGGCTTTTGTGATACAAAAGTCCAGCAGTGAAGAACCAGCTTGCTATGCTCCTCCCTCTTGGTCATGGCCTTTAGTAGGACAAGATCCAATTTTTATACAAAAGCTTGGGCATCAAAGATAGACACACCTGAGCTTGTAGCTAGGCTTCAATGCTTGTTACCCATGCATTCTCTGGCATGAGACGGATCTCTCAATTTCCTCTATGTTTTTCTATTAAAGGTGCCTGGTACCTTCTATAAAGACTTTAATAAAAACAAACAATTAAAGTGTGTGTTGGTTTAAGTGAGAATGTTTGAGAATAGGCTCGGATGTTTGATCACTTGGTCCCCAGTTGCTGGCACTCTTTGGGTAAGTTTACAAGTTGTGTCTTGCTGGAAGAACTGTGATATTGGGGTTGGTTTTGAGGTTTCAAAAGCCTCTTGCCATTCCCAGTTTTCTATCTTCCCGCCTCATGCCTGTAGTTCAAGAGGTGAGTCTTCAGCTTTCCTGCTCCTGCCTCTGTGCCTTTGCTCAAAGCTCTATCTTCTACAAACTGCCTTGCTCATGGAGTTTTACTATTGCAATAGAAAAGTAACTAAGATGGGGTGTGTATTGAGCATGTAAGACAGTTCCTAGCACACAGGAGAGGGATTTCACAGACTAACCATCCGTGCTTCCACCATTACAATTTTCCCAATCTGGTTAGCATCCTTCCAGCTTATTCCACCACCATCCTTGCCCAAATTATCACAGCTACTTTTTAATGGGCTTTTCTGATGGTAGGGTTTTTTCCCCAGTGTATCTTTATACTTTGTCAGAACAATCCTTTTCAAAGAAAAATGTGGTAGCAGCTTACTTCACTATTCAGCATGTTTCACAGAGATGGGGAGAATTTTACTCAGCTCAGTTTTATTTTCTGTTTCTCTGCAGAGCCCATGGTATAATAAGTGTGCATGTTTGGAAGAGCACTGGAATGAACTAAGAGGGTGGAATAGTCTGATGTGACAGGTGGAAACAGGAACTGGGGGGCACTCCAGACGCTGGGGTGTGATCACACGGTACACCTGCAGCCTTTCTGATTCCTGCCTTCATATCTTACTTTTAAAATGCTGCATTATTG